>OX459197.1:23075478-23675478 GCA_949775195.1 Diarsia dahlii
CAAGTGTTGCCTAAAAACCACCGTCTGAGGGCTAACAGGGCCGGTGGTCCCCACACGTCCCTGAAGAAAAACTTCTCATAAGATGACGGTGCGGATTCCCGGCACGCCGCGGCGCGGCGCGTCGTCCATCACGCCGTGAGTGGCAGGCGCGCTCTGAGATCCTGGTAGTGTGCGCTACGTTTACAAGTGATGTATCACTTCATTAGACTGAGTTTTGAAAACGTACTCTTCAGTCGTCCTAAGAGCCTGGTGAGGAGCGCACTGGTGCGGAAAATGTTAATACAAAGGACAATGGGATTGTTTGGCACACATGATCTGTTGTTGTTGTTTATTCTATAATTCCAGTACCTAACATGATACATTCAAACCTTCTACGTATTTATAGAACAGCATTAGGAACGTAGGTGAACGTAACGTGCCAACGTTTATTGTGCACATTTGAGACTTAGAACAAAACAAAAATCGATTGCAGATCTGAAATATCATATTCGTTCATGGCGTTGCTGAAATTAAGAACAACTGAGTTTTAAAAATGACTTACAACATGTCAAGTGACAGACAGTGACAGATGACAGAAATAATCCGTCAGAAGCATATTCAAAGGAGTCAACAGAGCACAACACCTAAACTGCTAAACGACCTACCAACCAAATTAAGGGCCACAAATTGTGCAATAATAAAATTCATTCACAATGCACTTCTAAAATTTTTTATTCAATACGATTTTCTGATCAGATATATTTGTAATACAAACAAAACTAATCGCTCTACCTAACTTTTTTCAATAAAACGTGGTTCAGAATTATTGTTATTTTCAATCGCAAACAGAATTCTCTTCAGTACAATATTGGATTCCATTCAAAAGGAAATCTACCGAGGTAGATAAACAAATACACAAAACGAGTTTACTTTTTCTTTTTTGGCACTTCTATCATTGTATGAACAACAAACGATTTCAGAACAATATTCAGTAACAGCTTTCTTTTGAAGAGAATTTTGAGTTTAACAAGCAGAAATAAATGTCAGCGAGTTGACAAGCGACAGAGGGGGGTCCATATTGGCTCACCTAAAGTTCTTTACCCGAAATTGTTCTTCCTAACGATTTGTAATCCGAATGATCACTCTTCCTAAAATTTTTCATCCTAAAGTTTTCATTCACACTATTTGTAGTGCTACCGACGATGTTCATAACACTCATATTTCCGAAAATTGTAATTCATAATAACATTAGTGTAAATATATTTAAACTCCTACTGTTTTTTATCCTAACGCTTTTATTCCTAAACATAATTACCATAACATTTTCACTCATACAACTGTTTAGAATGATTAAAGGTCGTTTCACTGATTTTTGTCTTGAAATGAAATAAATGAATGAAATTCAGGTCAGAGTGTCGTCTTGGGGGCACTATGAAAAAAACCGGCCAAGTGCGAGTCGGACTCGCGCACCGAGGGTTCCGTACAAACCTGCAAGGTTTACAAAGTTCTTTTAAAAAAAAAAATATTATGTGATGTAACTAAAAATTTATGGTTTTCGTAATTTTTCCTTTATCTATGCTATAAGACGTTGCTTCGTACCAAATTTCAAGATTCTGAGTTCACGGGAAGCACCCTGTAGGTTTTGATTCCCTTGCAAGTGTCGAAAATTTGCGGCATAAACGGCTGTATCTTTTGATTGCGTTGGCTTAGAAGTTTGATTTTTTCACAGCTTCAAGGGACAGTAGACCTGAGTAATTGATATAAATTTCAGCTTCATACCTCCACGCGTTCCTGAGAAAAAGGGTCTTGACAGACGGACGGACGGACAGACGGACAACAAAGTGATCCTATAAGGGTTCCGTTTTTTCCTTTTGAGGTACGGAACCCTAAAAATACTTAAAAAAAATTCGCGACCAATTTCGAGGTAGTAGTTGGTCACAGTTCTAACCTAACCTAACCTATGGATATCTTTGCATAGTATATAAGGTCCCATTAAAATAGGTGGACAAATTTTAACACAGCGTTTAGTAAGCCTAACTAAAGACATCTAAACAAAAACAAACACTATATAAAGTGATTTTATTTTGACTTAAAATAATAAATTGCCGGCACTCTAAAACAAACTCATCCTATATAAAAGTAGGTATTTTAATGTCTTTTTCTTATATTTTTTTTTTACTATTGTCCTTATTTTAGCGGTCTGAATGATTTCTAAAATTTTGTCCACCTATTTTAATGGGACCTTTTATAATACTGATTATTATGAATAAAAAGTAATATAAACAAAAAAGATGACTTTGAATAATAGTGTAAAAGATGGTTATGTTGAGAAAATATAGGAAAACAAATAATAGTGTAATAGATGTTTATTGCTACTGACATTATGAAGTTGAATGCTTCGGAATTAAAACATTAGAGACAGAGTAGTTAGGAATTGCGATTTTTAGGATGAAAAATGTTAGGAAGAACATTTTCGGATGTCCAATTATCGGAGTTGAAATTTTAGGTGAACTTTGGCGCACCCGACAGAGGGATCAAGATCACCTTTCAGTAGTAAGTAAATCACCCTGCAACTAGCTAAAGAAGAGGTTAACAGGAATAAAGGCAATGACCTAATGGGCAATCAAACAATACCCTGCAGGAACAAGGAAGAAACCCAAGCTGCATACGACAAAATAAGAGAGTTTTTGAGCAATTGCCTAACTAAGCAATTCCATTTGGAAGCAGTCGCAATGGGCATCACTATCATGATTATTCACTACCGAAGGGCCCAACTGTGTTAAATAGTTTCTCTGGGACTTCGTCGAGCTTCATTGTTTCGGCGCTTTTCTGGTGGTCGCCACTTTTGATTCTGGTTTTCACAGAAGTTGTAGTGGTTTGGAATAGTGTGGCGGGTGTGCTAACTTGCACTCTGCCCAGGATGGGTCAAAGTCGCTTGTTTTTCTGCGAAGTTAGATTGTAAGGGAGATTACAGATGAGACAGTCGAAAGTGAATACGAAGAAAATGAATAACATTTTTTTTTACTCCCCACGAAAAAATTAAGAAGTAACAATATTAAAAAAATGGAAAATCAAAATAGGAGGTTTTCAAAAGATGAGTTTTCAATTTGGCACACACCAATCAGTACAAGGAGTTTATGTTGCATCAGCAGGCTTTGAACACAAACACATGATGCTGATTCATATTTATGCGATCCCAATACCTACACGATAGCAGTTGCCAACTGCTATTACACCAAACTGGCATTTGGCATACATACAACCGTTTCATCATCACACTAACCATAATTTGTTGCAGGCATTATGACAATTACTACAAAACGATTCAAAGGAATTTCATTTAAAGAAAATTATGTGCCCGGAAACAAAAAAACTAAATTATAAATAGATAAACCAAAAAAAAGACACTGTTTCCGCCCGGGATCGAACCGCCTTGTGCGTGTGAAGCACACGTGATAACCGCTACACTACGGAAACTTGAAAGTGAGCGGCGAAACTATCAAGTAGAATATTGAGTGACTAGACAATTGATAATAATCAATCCGGTTGGGACCTTGGATTTTGGGCAATGACACTATTAACATCTTACTCAACAAATGCGGGCTATACGGAATTCGTGGTAAAGCATTGGAATGGATTAAAAGCTATTTAAGCAATAGAAAACAATGCGTTGAAATTAATCACTTAGATGATAAATTAGTGTCTACCCCATTCAGATCAACTTTTGAAAAAAACGAAATTAATTTAAATGCTCTGAACATTATTGTCAATAATGATATTTTATTTTCCTTAACTGTTTTATGCACTTAAGAAGTACTTAAATTACTAGGTGTTTTAATGTAATTTAATTTTAAGTTTGCATGCTGAATGTAGTAAGCGAAATATGTGAAACTTTTTTATTTTTAAGACCTTTATGTACCATATTTCAAGCAAATAAAGAATCTTGAATCTTCATCAACAGATTACCGTGGTTTTGACGTGTTATATTAGTACGTACCTACTTAAAAACGTTTGTTATTTACATTTTATGAAGTTTTACCAGTAATTACGAACTACACCAAAAAATATTAATCAGCAATCCATAGCCTCTTGAACTATGTAGATTCTGTTATAAAGGAGAATGCCCGCCAAGGTATGGTGCTGAGCTGAGGCCTATTTGGGCCTTTCGAAAATAATTGCGACGAAGCCCGGTGTAAACGTAAACACGTCAAACACGCTGTATCTTCTATTTTTACTAACTAAACGTTTACATTTTTGGATAAGTGAGTTTGAGATAATGCAGTTAAAAGGCCTGGTATCTGACTACCCCTTTTGCACACGGATGGAGGGTCTGCATTTAAAGATGCAAAACTGAACTTGCAAAATCGATTTTATATTTCTCTGAACTGTCAATGCTGTGTCAGAAAGCGTTTTGCTTCTGCAGGATTTCTCTAAAAGGACAATTTATTGGATGAAAGATATTGAAATACCCCTGGGATTGGCCTTTTGTCCGACCCAGACAGATCCCTTGTTAGTTACATTTTTAAAAGACCTAAATACTTCAGTCGTAGTTAGGTGACCGTGTATAAATGTGACATGGGTTTAACAAACAAAGACCTCCTCCTTTGGGAACGTCATTAATTTAAATCTTTTTAAGCTCAAACGGTTGGTTATCTAAAAGTACCCTTTCAATAAGATCCTCCGTGTTACCAGGATCGTAGAGCCAACGAGAAGATTGAACCCCGGTAAGATGCGCCGAGGGGACGATGACTCACGGATTGTGCTCCCTTTGCCGCGTTGCTATCTTCTGTCGCAGCAATTCTACCTCTCTAATAAGATGCTTATTAATCCTATAAGCAGATAAACCGTTGGATACTTAAGTTTTCATACACGTGGACTTTTCCTTCGGAGTCTTTTTTATAAAATTCGACGCAAAAGAATGTGCCTTTCGCGATTACGTAGGTTTGAGTCAAGTTGGAATACGCCTCACAACTTTTTGCAAAAAGAGCTATTTATGTGTAAAAAAAACAAGTAAAGGGTTAAACTTGATCTAAATTCATACCAAGACCACAAGCGTTAAAAGGAGGTCTTCTTATAATATTCTTATAAATAAAAAAGGAACGCAACTAAAGGATCTTCGTTGCAACAAAAAGTCCTACAAAAACTGCATTCAATCTTCTGTCCCTCTCCAACTCCGAACATGGCGTGTTATAAAAACTGTTGTCCTTTGCATACACTCGCAGGATACTGCGGTGCGTTCTGCTGCTATCCTAGTATTCAAAGGACGTTCCTTTTTGTCTCGCCCTTTTAAAACGGCGCTTGGGTTTTATATTATAATTGCAGATACCAAAAACTAAACTTAAAAAATTCAAACCGTCATCTTGGCCGGAAGGCGTTTGCTTAACAAACAGATTAATACATAATATGCAAATATTTACCTGTAAGCTGGGTGGACAGTGGTCTAGGAGTTCTAACATGTGTTGAATATTCTGCGCGTCCTGTATCACGAAATTCAACTCCATGTCGAACTCGCCCCCCACGAGCTGCGAACAAAAGAAAACATTATTCAAAAGATGTCACAACACATTTTTTGATTTTTACAGATGATATGTGCGAATTACGATCTAGGGAAGAAGAATAAGTTTGGGATGGGCTGTGATAGTCCTTTCTGTCACAATAGTTATCATTTTACTTTATTTTTTCAGTCGGTATTTTTTTTTATTAAATATCTATAACCACTCCATGGCGTTACAGCAGAGGTTCGACGCGAAAACAAAAACTTGTTCAGATAGAGTAGATTTTTTTTGGATTTTACGTCGCGTTAATCGGATTTGCCTCTCGGGATTACCGGACCGGTAAGTTTGGCAGGCTTAGCGGCCGGACACGTCCAAGGAAATCTGTACTTCGACAGGTTGCCTTGTTACCTCACCTCCGAAAGCAGTGAT
Organism: Diarsia dahlii; assembly: GCA_949775195.1. Classification (NCBI taxonomy): domain Eukaryota; kingdom Metazoa; phylum Arthropoda; class Insecta; order Lepidoptera; family Noctuidae; genus Diarsia; species Diarsia dahlii. Next base: position 23,081,382 of record OX459197.1, read on the forward strand.
TACTGTAAACAAAAAAAACCTTTTTTTGTGTTCACCGGCAAGTAATTAATTATGAAAAATAGTGCTTGTGCCAGAAGAACGTAACATTTTCTTAATAACAATGAATGGCCTAAATACTTGAAAAATGGATTTGCCACCTAGCCAGTAAGCTTCGTACAACTTTCATTTAATATGTAGTACGTACAAAGTAATAAAATAACTTCTACTTGACCTATTAGAACACGGCCGAGTGCTTTCGAAAGGACATTGTACGTGTCTTTTTGGTTTTGCCCATTTTTTCTATCGATAGAACATTTTGTGACCGAGTGAAATATTGGCTGTTTCTTGAAAAGCTCGGCACAATGGGGTGTTGTCCCCGTCGTGTTCGACGGACATTCAATTTGCGCGATCGGTCAATCGCTGTATAGCTTCTACTAGCCTGGTGCCCGGGCCCTTTGTGATCCTCACAATGGCGTAAGCAAAGAACATGAAAAATGTAGTCGACTAACAAGCTCTGTTTCTATAGGTTTCCGTATTTTTTCCTGCACGCTCTATTTTATCTTTTGTCAGCATCTTTTAAAAAAGATTGTCAAAATAAAAACATTTTAAATCCATTTTCTCTCTGTTTCTGTCTCACTCGCACTAAAAACACCATGAATGAAATTGTAAGCACCTTGTGCAAAGGGCGGAGTGAAAGAGCCATTTACAATATGTATCACTATCTCGTTCTATCGTTAGCTGCCACTTCATGGTTCATTCAATGGTGTCGGCGCCCTTACGCAAAACCTTAACAATGGCGTTACACCCCCATGGTGTTGCGGTACTAGGCGAGCAGAAAAATAGAGAAGTTGTTTTTACCATGGGGTTGCCAAGCGTTGCGTTGTTCTGCATAGGGGCTGACGCTATTGTATGTTCTTTTTGTATTAACCATAATCAAACCGTTATGTTCTAAAACATGCGACTTTCATAACTGCATGTACCTTTATTATTTTAGAAGCAGCAGCGTTTATAAAGAATCTATTATTCTACGAGTGGAACTAATCACATAAAAATCGGTTATGTAAACAGTGTAAGTACCTCGATTTCGGCAAAACAATCACGACCCAATGACCTTTATTGTACCCATACACCGACCCTCATGCTTGAATGAACACAGAAACCTGATCGATTGCATAATTCACATAGGATGGAATGGTTGTGTTCTATGTATTAGGACCCCATGGTTCTCTCATAAATATAAATGTGCCTAAAATTTAAAACATTGATAAGTACCTACGTAGGCAGACAATCGAAAACATAGGTGTAACTATTTTTTTTATTGTAATTTTGATTTAATATTGATTGGGATTTTAATTTGACTTTTGATTGGATTTTAATTAATTTCATTTTAATATTGCTTGTGATTTTAATTTGACTTTTAAATTCGATTTTATTTTTTGATTGTAATTTTGATATTGATTAGATTTTTGATTCGGATTCCAAATTTGCTATTATGTACTGTTTGTGTGGTTTTATTTAAAGATAATTTTATATCCCATCACATAATGCTTGCTTTTAGTTAAGTACCCTAAATCTTTAATTATATTTCAGTGCTTGTAGCACATCTTATTTGTTTATGGGGCATGCGGTGCTAACCTGTAATTAATTGTTACACTAACCTTAGATATTATATACTTACTTATTTAAAAATGTTATCAGTGTAAGCAATTGTTGGTTGGCCAATAAAGGAAAAATAAAAAAAAATAATAAAAAAAACTATAGGTGTACATACAAAAATTCAGCTCATTCAGCTGGGAATAACTGCTTTAAAATTCATTAGCAAGATTTGACCTAAACATACATACATACAAACATTGCCGGTTAAATAATAGCTAGTAAAAACACGTTATCCAACCACACTGAACATTAATTTCGTTAAACGAAATTCTCGTGGTTTAAAATCACAATTAATTTCGGTAGAACATTCTAAATGCGGGCATTAATCATGTTATTTTAATATTCAAGCTAGACTGAATTAGGTTTCATGTAATTTTATTCGGATTCTGAAAACACACGAATTTTGACGGAAGATTCTCAATCATTTCGCTCCCTTGGATGGCGAAAAACAAAATATTCAGTAATCATTCAGTAATCTACTAGAACAGTTTATTTGGAAGTAAACACAGGCTTTTATATGGCGGAATTTTCGTGTTTTACAAGTAAATAAAAATGTGTTTTTTTCCTAAGTAACGCTACTAAGCCTTAGCAAATATAATAAGAGCTGACAAGGCATCAAAATTTTCAAAGCGAAAAACCACGTAAGACGAATGAAAAAACCTTATTGAGACCTAAGGTACGCGGAGTAATATAATAAAAAATCTTGCTCCTGCAGAATGGCGTATCATAAAGTCCCTCGAGGAATCTTTGAACTTTTCAACGGCGAGGAAGCGTTCCACTCAACCCTAAAGTGCTGACGTTAAAAATTATGATGTCGATAAAACTGGCCAAGTGCGAGTCGGACTCGCACATGAAGGGTTCCGTACCGTCGTAGTAGAAAAGCCCCCTTCAATTTGTATTATTTCTTGTTATAGCGACAACAGAAATACACCATTTGTGATTACATAGTTTGTTTTTCATAGTGTTTGTATGAATGACAAACTTATATTTGCGGTTTTTTAAATGTACTATAATCTCAGAAACTATATCTCGTTCAAACCATTAACTGTGTAGTCTTAATAGTTTGCGTATATAGTAACTGGGGCATACAGAACGACAGACGGACGGACGGACAGACAGACGTGACAAATCTATAAGGGTTCAGTTATTTTGCCATTTAGCTACGGAACCCTAAAAGGAGTGCGATCTGTGCCGCCGGTCGGTGTAATCGTACAGCGGCACAGTCCGGTAAAGCGGCCGGCGGCGACTGGCACTTATAAACGTGATTATTGCCGGTAGCCGGTCGCACGGCGCGCGGCGGTAGGCCCGGTAATTTGATTGCTTGCCCGCCGGTTATTATCGCCGGCAACCCTATATCCGGACAGATCCGGTTATGGCGTCTAATAATAACGCTGGCACTCGTCGCTTGTTATTTCATTAGTATCTGTTGGTTGTCACGGTGCGCGGTGGCTGTCACGCAGGTACGCACGAGCACGACGAGGGTTCGTTGGGACGCTAAGCTTATTATGTTTAGATACGATCCGCTTTGCTTTTAGATTTAACACTTCTAAACCCGACTTAGACACAGTTGCTTAACCGTGTTGCTGACGTTTTAATTTAATTCTCAAATTAAGTTTCATGCGTCGCCTTTGTTATGTTAAACAGATGTTCCGGTGCAAATTAAACTAGAACTTTATGAACCGAAAGTCGCTTTACACATCTGCCACAGACACAAACAAAAATGTTCTTTAAAGCTGAAAGTTTTCCTAATGTGACGTCAGTGAGGGGTTAGTTCGCGAAAACAGTTACCTAACCCGTGTCCGCTTGAGTTGACTGGTGGGAAAACATTCATGTGTTTTGTGCGGGTAGTCGGTTAGAAAGTCAGAACATAAAGCTGTAGGTGCGGTACAGCAGTAGGTCGAACAGTCGAACACTCGCATTACCATTCGGTGCGGTGTAATTACTCGGAGTGGACGTCTCTCACGGCGCGCGGCGTGGGGAGCTGGAGCGTCCGCTGGGAAATATTCCGGACGGCTGTATTAAAATGCGATGACATCACGTATCGCTGACGACGTCTACTTATACATGTTGATTTTTTTCCTTACATTTGTGAATGAGAGCTCTAAATAAAAATAATTAGTCATAGCGCTAATTGCAGTTCCCGCAATACTTGAAATGGCGCGATTTATTTTAGTTGAATGTATTGATTATTATTATAGTATTCTTTATTTGTTAATGCTAAGGTTGAATTCCGTATATAACGAATCCGTCAATCAAGCATTTTCTACATTCAATTAAGTTAAAATAAGTCGTTTCCGTTTCAGAAAACATTAATATACCTATCTCCGTAACTAGAAGATTCCCAGGTATCAAAAAAAAATATCGTAAAGACAGGGTCAGGGAGAACGCCTTGACAATGCCATTCGGCTTCGTTAACGGTATTTTTACACACATTATTTGACACCCGTTCCGTAAGAATAAAGAACTACTCAATATGAAGATGAGAAATGAATTGAGATTTCAAGAAGTGTTCTGAATTTGGACCAAGCAAAACTATAGTAGGTAACCGTCCTGGATCCATGCATAGGATATTTTTCATCCCGACCTAGTAAGATATTTCCCGGTTAGTGTAGCACGTGCACAGCTACTAAATAATAAATGCGGGATCGTAAAAGCTGTCAAATAAGCTAAATGTGGGGTAAACACGAGAGCTCAAAAAGGCGTGCGCAGTTGCGCACACGGCATTAGTTACGGCAGACAAAGTGCCCGTAAAATCTCACGCAGAACAGTCCCGTGATAAATTGTACGGGACAGACTTCAGACGTGGCACAAGTTACACTGGTGAAGCTGTGTAACGTGTACCTAACAATAAGAACAAGGAAAGTAAAGAGAGCAAGAAAATCTTTGTATCAGTACGCATTGGACGTATTAACTTAAAGTATTTTTTAAATAATAAACGTCTACTGCGACTTTCAATTATCCTAAGTTGGTGATATTTCAAGCGCCATGATCGCGGGATGACTGGGGAATGCGGGTGGATGGTAAATAAATTGTCAGGTTCAGATAACTCTGTTTTTCCCCTTTCTTAGACTTAGTCCAGTGTTAATTTTTTTTTTCTGTTGGACTTACACGCCCATTTTAGCCATGACCCCTTTTAGAAAATTTATAAATAAGTGACATGTCATGACCATAATAACTTGGACCAGGCAAAGAACTATAAACTGTTACGATCCATAGGACGCAAACGTTTCTGCGTCCGTTGTGAAACGGCCCCGCATAAACAAATAAACATCACAATGTAGACCGTACACGATGACCTAGTGGCGTCGTACTTTACTAAACCCAGGTATAATGCGATTGTCGTAAAAGCCTCAGTAGAATTGCCTGTGGATTACTTCAGAAGCCTAAACAATGCGAGATTCTGAAAACCGTTTTGGGTGAACGAGTCTCAATTACCGGAAATTCCGCGTTTAACTGGCCTCCGCCGGATTTAGCCGTTACAGACTTCCTTAGGGATTTTCGAAGAAAAAGGTTTGCGTCAATAAAACGGGACCATTATTTTGCAACAGCATAATAGTACCCGTGACAGAAAAACAAGTAAACATTCTAAGATCTTTGTAACAGATTGGAAAATCTCACAATCACAAACGTTATCTAAATAGATTTTTTGCCAAGTACCATGAATAACTATGCCCTCTGTTATAGTTTTATATGGGTAAAAATATGTGGTGGGTTACAATACTTACAAAGTTACAACGTTTACTCTACCAATCAGATGAAAAGGAACCAGTTTTGGGGCGTAACTCCGCTTTTCAAAGTCCCCTTTTAATAAACATTCTAAGCGCAGGAGTTTATTTTAACATACTGGTCGGTTATGAAATCCTGGTGCTGGGATTAGACGTCGCTATTTAGAATTCACATAAATAAATAGCAAGGCGGTAAAACGTAATTAGTCAGGTGCTGCCATGTTGTTGTCAAAACAGGACAGTTAAAAAAAACGTATGAGGTGAAATAAGTCAAAAATTTAACAACGATTAGGATCATTCCTTCCCAAAGGACCGTAAAGGGTTAAATGGGTGATCACTTTTACTAGGCGCACAGAAAACCAAAGGTCTAATAAATATCCCGGCGTTCCTGGCTGTTTTTTCTCTACAGGGCCTGCAGTCTCTACACTAATAACGACGCTACGAATGTCGCTAAGTCGTAAAATCGTAAACTTTCTTTAATAGATTTTCGACCTTATGCTGTTGGAATAAGGTTGAAATTCTATTACAGAAAGTTTACGATTTCTCGACTTAACGACATTCGTAGCGTCGTTATTAGTGTAGAGACTGCAGCCCCAGGGCGAGAATAAGTTCCCTCGGGATTATCCAAAAGCATTATCGATTCACATGGACATTAGGCGCGCAGTAGTACGGAGGAGGTTTTATGTTCATCCGATATTTTTTTTTTGAACAAAGTAAAACGATTGTAGAAATGTAGACCCGTTGAACGACGCAGTATAAAACAATAATAGCATTGGTGGTCCATAATACTGTGTATAGGTTGAGAGAGCCAGTAGATTAAAATGAGCTTTAGCTTTTAGAAACTAGCATAATTTTCATTCTAACTGCGCTCGACGTATAAAATTGAATAGATTTGAGCTATCCCTCGTTTTCGCTTTACCACACAAAGAATGTCACTTGTACGTTACGTTTTAAACGTCAAGGTCTTATGCCAGTTACGACTTTCAACCTATTTTTCTGGGTTCACATTTTTGCTGGGATATTTGGCAAAAGTGGTAAAGCAATTACGAAGTCTGCTAAAAGATTAATTACGAATAATTCAAAAATAAGATGATAAATAGTACTATAGTCATAACAGCCTGTATAAATTTGGTATTGTGTCTATAAGCACTCTGGGGGAAGTTAGAACAAGCAAACAAAGTTTAGCGATAATCGTTTCTTCGAGCATTTTTGTGAAGGAATTTCCTGAAGGAGCCAAGACCTTGTTTAAATTTTTATCTTTACATATGAAAATAAACGGAACTAAAAATCAGCCAACACAGCACCACACAAAGTAAATAAAGCTACGTTCACATCGCAAATATTAAAAGAACCCTTGATCTCCAGCGCCGCCACTCACAAAATGTTTGCGAAAACTTAGGGGGCCATGAATATGCAATAAAAGTACCAGGTTGACATAGCACGCGGAGGATGGCAGTTCGCAACAAGGGATGCTGCACTAACCCCTGCGGTTAGGGGCGGGGAGTCGTTTCAATGGAGCGTAGGGTGCAGATTTATCCCCGATGTCAACGTCAGAGGACGTCGGGGATCGTTAAACATTTGCCTGCCGACTATTATAATAAGTTGTGTGCATACACGAGTCCTGTGAACTTTTCAAAGCGATCCTTTGTTTTATCGTTTGTGTGTCAATATTTGATGTTACCAAAAAAGGTTTTGTTTTATTTTATTTGATAACATAAGAAGAGTGCGACATATTGGTTCATAATCCTAAGACAAAAGTTCTCAAACGTTTGGGGTGAATTGTATCAATGAAACCGAATGCAATCAGCACATCTAAACCGCGTTCAAGAGACAACTCTAGATGCCATAATGAAGATGACACAGAAGGGCTTAAGAGGCTTTACCTAGCGGAACAAGAAGATATTAATAATAATACACATCTCTCGCCAACAAACCGTCATACAACGTCAAATTCAAAATTTATTGTTTGTCGCAGGTGAAATATCAGTCGTTTGGCTCGCCACTCAATTCCTGTCTCAATTACTCGAGCATGTACGGCAAAGTGAGTAAAGATACAAAATCCTATAACAATTTATTCCGAGTCGTAATGGGATGATTGAGGCGAAGGGCACGCTAACCCTTCAAGTGCGCCCGTTAGCGCCAGGTCAATGAGTCCCGTCGTTTATTAAACGACTTTGATGTCAGTTCTGCTATAGGCAGCAACTACCCACGGTTTAACGTAATTTTACCTAAATTATGTCATTTTGAGAAGATAATACTGTAAATTCAAAATTTAGAAAAGTGTTCAAGTACATATTCAGTTATATTTTTCGAAAATTATTATAGTGACATGACTGACTTAAATTGAACTATTTTTTCAGTCCAGTTAGTATTGTTAGAGTTTACAAGATATTTTTTGGACCTAAGACATTCCGGTTTCCTCGCGATGTTTTCCTTCACCGTTTTGAGAGCAGAAATGATAAAATACTTATCTTATAATTATGAGAATATTTATTTGCATTACTTAAAGTTCACATTCCCTTGTGAATAACCGTCACTCGTTCTTAAAACACGTTTCATATTTTTTACAACAGAACCATCGAAGTCCCCTTCTGTGGGCAAAAAGTAGCTCCGCCCTATTAGTTTCACATCGCTTCGCCGCTTGTGGGAGCCTGGTACTTACCATTGAACGGAATGCGTGACGTAATATTAACGGGGTGATAACTTTCACGAATAAATAAAATTGTCATATATATAAAGTGTCTGTTTGTAATTTCAAAATAACAGATTTTGCACATGGAAGTGCATACGGTCCTTTTAACAAAAAAACAATATTGTGAATATTTGTAATTATGTCTGTCTGTCGGTCCATTTGTCTGTCTGTTTGTTCTAACTCTAAGGCTTATCTCCGAAACAGCTGGACCAACTTCTACTGGCAGATAGTTGATGTAAGTAATTTTTCTCAAAAATGGTATGTAATGTTGCCATAACATCTCTAAAAAGTATCCAGAAAGTGAACTTTACCGGAGACTTATTCACAACTGTCCAGTAAGAAGCGAGATTTTAAACTTGGAATCTCCTACTGTCCAGTAAGTAAGTATGTAATTTACTTACTGGACACTAGGTCATCCTCTTTAGATCTGTTTAGAAAAAAAAACATAGTACCAGACACAGATTAGAGTTTAGCCATTATAACATGGTTATAGAAGGGAGGTTCCAAATATATATCTATCTCTCTTTTTGGTATGACATTTTATGAGATACATATATTTTTGGAACCTTAAACAGCCATTTTATACGTTGCGTTTTGTACTTAGTAATGTTGTAGAAGTATAGTGTGGGATTTTATGATTGTATTTAGTAATTTCACTTTATTAAAAAGTTTTTTCTAAAGTTGTTTCCTAAACTGCCTCGTTGGTCTAGTGGTCGCAAGCTCGACTGCAGAGCGTGAGGTCCTGGGTTCGATTCCCGGGTCGGGCAAAAAGTGCTATTGTGTTTTTCACATATGAATGTAACCTTCAATATTAATTAAACGAATTTGTTGTTAAACTTTCTTTAATTTTTGAGAAAAGCATTATACAAACCTCAACCAGTAAGAAAGCCATCCTGGCCTCGTATATAACCAGACCTCACCTGCGGTTCGGTCCGGTTAACTCATACTTGGCCAGGAAGGCTTACTTACTGGATTCTGCAGTAATGTACTCTACGCTACTTTAATTTTAGAACAAGAATTGTGTTCCTCCAAAAAAAAATAAAACCCTTGAAATTGGTAACAAAATCCGATTCGAAAAGGGAAGTGATATCTATTTAAATAAAAGAAAGTCGTGTTAGTTACTCCATTTATAACTCAAGAACGGCTGGACGGATTTAGCTGAAAATTGGTAGGGAGGTAGCTAAGAACCGGGAAAAGGACATAGGATACTTTTTTTTTTTTTTTTAGGTAGGGTAGTAGGTAGGTAGGGTAGTAGGTAGGTAGGTAGGGTACCCTGTGAATCCAATACACTGTATCTACGAAAGACAGATTTTGAGAAAACGAGCACAAACTTTTTTTATTGTTTTCAGAGGATTACCACCATGTTTTCTTTGGAAAGTTTTATGTGTTTGATATCAATAAAAAGGTTATTTTATAAGGTATTCAGCCCTAGTTATTAAAACAATAGTTTACCGTTAAAACAATGATTTAACATAGATAACTTGTATTGCCACGATAGTCATCAGAAGCGAACGAAGATATTGTTAGGGTAATACACTGTATTATAGAGTAACAGTGTATTGCCTTGTCAAATCAGTGTTTTTTTTTACTGGTTTGAACATTGTATCTCAGAAAGTTTAGTTTGTTTTGTATCGAAAGTTCAGTAAAAAATATTTTATAAATTGAATTGACAGTTTAGTTAACTTATTAAAAAAATATGTAATCGAGGGTCTTGTGCAGCTCCTATTTTCGGATTTTCATTTCCAGATAATAAGTTCGCTTTCAAAACCGCTTGAAATCCTTCGTCATTAGTGTAACCCAATGTGCTGAGAAAAAACTTTTTACACACCTTTTTCTCATCGAGTGCCCATACCAATGTACTAAGTCTCCTGGAGTTACATCCAGCAGTTTTAGTTGCAGTTTGTAACTTTTCCACCTGTCTAGATAAGAAATCTCGACGTCTTTGTCGGTCCATACTCCAAAAATGTTCATGTATTTTTTCTCTTTTTGACTCACTAACATGTTCAGTACAAAACTTCTTACAGTTACTGTAAGGAGGTTTCATGGGTTGCTTCTTTTTCTGGTCTTCTAGAATAATTTTCGGGTCTCTCTGTCTCTTTGGTTTTTTCGGTGTAAAAATTTGAACGTTTTCTTGGTTTTCTGTATCGCTGAACCCATCGTCACACGTAATACTACGTTTCCTTGGAGGCTCACCATCATTATCAGTCATTGGTACTATTTCGTCATAGTCGATGTCACAAGGCGCAAGCTGTTGGCTGGTATAGATAGTAGGTACTAGAGACGAGCATATTGACGTTTTCTTGACGACGACTATAAGGTTTAGGTTGGTGCTCTATAACAGCGTCTAGTAATTTGAACACAATCATGACTTAGTTGCGATTCAATGTAGTTGTCTAAGTTACTAAGAACTGATTCGGAGGTTTGTAAACATTCCTGAGTAATTGAAGACGTAATAACACTTAATAATTCAGTTTAAGTAGTCTCCTTTACCAATTTCTTCACAAAAGCTTGGGCACTCCGATTCACTTAATGGTATTAAAGTTGAGCTAATATCGCAAGAGTCTATATTTAAGTCCATGCAATCATCATAAGGTACACAGAGACTTGGAGGATCCGTGATAGAAGTATCATTTTCTTTTTGCAAATGATTATTTAAATCAGACACCATGGTTACACTATTTGAGTTATTATAATGTTGCACATTGCTTTGTGATAACTTTATAAACAGTTTATTACGTTAACCACTCATTTTAACAACTAATAATCTAGTTAATTCACAAATTACTCCGGAAACAAACAAAAAACTGTCATAACTAAACAACTGACAGCACTGCGCGTAAACAATCATGATTATAATTCTGTAACTGCATACGTCTTACAGCCGCGAATCATATTTTCACTAACATAAAACCTAGCACTGGCCTGCAAATCGCTAAAAATGTAAGAAAATTTGAATTTCGCGGGCTACCCTGGAACATCCACCTTAAATTGACCAATAACGATCGAGGCTGTCGCTCAGCTGCGCTCTGATTGGCGCGCCCGCCATCGCACGATAGTTTTGACAAAACACTGTATCTTGGAGCGAGCGAGATTATTATTTGGGCATCACACTACATCTTCGATTACCGTGTTTTGGTATTTTAGGACTTCAATTTTAGTTAAATACAGTGTACTCTTGATTGCGATATCTCAGTTTTTCATGTATAAGGACCAAAATATATTAATGCAGGACCATGTACAGTGCGATCAAATTATCTTGGCAGCTCCGAACTTCGTGCAGGTCATTTTGTTACAACGATTGTATAGAAGTGTTATGATATTTATTTTATTTGTATTTCTCACTGTTTAAATTAGATATTTTCTGATCGTTTAAGTATTGGTTTATCTGGCAATAACAGTTTTATTCCCAAGTTTACATGCGTAAAATTTCGCAAAGCCTATGTTCAGAGCTGCCAAGATAATTTGATCGCACTGTAACAGGCAAAGAGAAACCGAATGGACGTTGTTAATTCAAAACACTGTATCTGCAGGTACAGTGTATTGGATTCACAGGGTACTAGGGTATTATAAGTTTTTAAACTGACATGGTCACTGACACTACTATTAATATCATAAACGGGATATTTACCATGTTTGATTGTTGTTTCGAGTTCCCGATATTTCGGCGCTGTTACAAGCACCATGATCACGGATAAACTGAAGTCATTGCGGGTGGATGTCAACATCATCATCATTTGTCATTGTGTGTTTTATCAACATCTTACAATCCATCAAACTCCAGGCAGAGGACGTAATGGTCAGTTTTGATGTTGAGTCCTTATTCACGAATGTGCCGGTGGCGGACTGCATGGAGGTTGTTAAGATTAAACTACAAGAAAATAACATCCCAGTAGAATACATCAACCTACTACATCATTGTTTGTCAACGAGTTACTTCGTGTACCAAGGTCAATATTACCTGCAACTTGATGGTGTAGCCATGGGCAGTCCAGTGGCTCCAGTGGTAGCCAACATTTGGATGGAGCATTTTGAAGAGTTGGCAGTCCCCATTTCACCTACACCAATAAACCTATGGAAGCGGTATGTTGATGACGTCTTTTGTATAATTAAAGGGGACGAACAAGATGTAAAAGTATGTTTGGAACATCTTAATGGCATACATGGTAAAATAAAATTTACCTACGAGATGGAAAAAGAGAGGACAATTCCATTCTTGGACGTAAAAGTAGGGGTTCGTACTGACGGTGTTCTAAGCCACTCAGTCTACAGGAAATCGACTCACACGGATAGATATCTGCACGCTGATTCTCATCACCATCCCAGGCAGCTGAACTCTGTAGTGATTTCACTCATTAACCGGGCATATGATCTATGCGACGAGGAACATTTACGTGTTGAGTTAACACATGTGCAGGAGGTCCTACGGAGGAATGGATATACAGGGAAGTTCGCACAATCTAAACGAAAAACTTATCATAAGCACCGGAAGTGCGAGGTTGAGAGGCAGCCAGCATTTTTGCCATATGTGAGGGGAGTGACAGATAAGGTTGCGAATATTCTTCGGAAATACGCCGTAAAGACCATCTTCACTCCTTTCAGGAAAGTATCCCAGATGCTGCGTTCGCCGAAGGACAACTTTCCGCTGGAAAAACCCGGTGTTTATAAAGTAGACTGTAGTTGCGGCAAGTCGTACATCGGTCAGACAAAACGTACGGTGGCTTGTCGTATATCCGAGCATATTAGGGCGGTGAAGAATAATGACACTCACAAATCGGCCATAGCTGAGCATCTTCTGGAATCGGGATCGAACCACTGGATTGAGTTGCATAACCCTCAGGTCATCTCGACAGAACGCCACTATATACCTCGTCTGGTTAGAGAGGCCATTGAAATCACCAAATACAAAAACTTTAACCGGGAGGACGGGTTTCAACTGTCGAGAGCCTGGAATCCAGTGGTTCAACTGTGTAAAAACCGAAAAAGTGTCGAAAAAAGTTCGCGAGTGGACACAGTGAGTTTCGTGTGTAGGGAACAGAATCGTGTAGTGAGTGACAATGGTGGTGGTGCCGAACGCAAAAAACGAACTAGAAAGAGGGTAGACCGATTTGTCTGCTCATAAACATCCACCCGCAATGACTTCAGTTTATCCGTGATCATGGTGCTTGTAACAGCGCCGAAATATCGGGAACTCGAAACAACAATCAAACATGGTAAATATCCCGTTTATGATATTAATAGTAGTACTAGGGTATTAGGTAGGTAGGGTATTAGGTAGGTAGGGTAGTAGGTAGGTAGGGTAGTAGGTACGTAGGGTAGTAGGTAGGTAGGGTAGTAGGTAGGTAGGGTAGTAGGTAGGGTAGTAGGTAGGTAGGGTAGTAGGTAGGTAGGGTAGTAGGTAGGTAGGGTAGTAGGTAGGTAGGGTAGTATGTAGGTAGGGTAGTAGGTAGGGTAGTAGGTAGTGTAGTAGGTAGGGTAGTAGGTAGGGTAGTAGGTAGGGTAGTAGGTAGGGTAGTCGGTAGGTAGGGTAGTAGGTAGGTAGGGTAGCAGGTAGGTAGGGTAGGAAAAAGAGCATTGCAACGCATGCCGGGAAAAGCTAGTTTTTTATAATAAGTTTACGTCAACGAAGTTCGCAGGCAACAATCAGCTAGTCTATAATAAAATTGGACTTTTGTTTTGAATTCATTGTATTTTGCGAAAATACGAGCGTAAAAAGTGGAATAAATTCCGTGAACGCCACATAAAGTAAAAAATGCACATTGTACGAGTGCCATTACGTAGATAAACAGGATCACGGGCTATGAGGTCGAAACGCTTTCAACCAAAAATGTCAACTGACAGCTAAGCTGAACTGCACATACATTATTTTACCTTCGTACCTGTTGTACTTTTACTGTTTCCTGTAAGTATATTTTTAGCATCATCGGTGTTAGATTTAGCAATGAATGTCAAAAAAAAAAATTTCCATCACGTTTTCTTCATCACCTCGTATTTCATTTCGTGGTAAATGTTACGATCTTTCATCTTTGCTTGAATGTCGATAACAGTGATAGTTTTTCCCAGTCTACTAAATGGTCACTATGCTTTTATCGATCTTCGAGAATAGTCTATCCAAGTTCCAATCACTTCGTAGCTTTCAATTCGTTTTAATCAATTTAGATGTTTGTTGTCGTCGCACCGTGGACGTCTACGGACGTGTAGAACGGGCTAGAACGGGCCGGAACGAGGCCGGGAAACAGCCGGCCGGCCCGATAAATATCTCATGAATAAGAATATTGCATTACGTATTCCCTACGAGTAGGACACACGTACGGCGACTGAAAACTAATTTACTTTAAAGCGTATGCTTACGTCAGACTTCCTATTTACAGTATCAAAGAAAAATCACGAGCTTCATAATAATATGTTGTTTGCTTTGGTAAATAATTTATTTATGAACCGCAATTTGAACGAGCTGCATCGTACAACTTTGAAAGATTAGCTCATTTTCAATGATCAAAATAACAGTACGCTGGTCAATTTATTCGATTCACTATAAATCGTGTTCGTCATTTAATTCTGAGCCCAGCTTACTAATATATGAACAGTATTTAAAATATGCTGAATACCATCAAAATAAAAAATTTAATCATAAAATATTTAAGGGGCTAGTTTGTTTAGAAATACATACATCGTTGTTTTTTATTGCAGATTTTATTTATTCCACGTTATATTAAAAAGACTGTACGCTGAATGGAGTCACATAAGTGCTCTCCACGGCAGCCCCATTCAGTTTATCATTGTGGAATGGTATTGGGAAGTCACACTAAAAGCTCTCGAGGAGTCGCGAAAAATCGTTTATTTTTTATCTCAAGAAATTGATTTTCGCTGAACACTCGAACAGACTAGAGAATCCTCGACGAACTAACATTCATGGTGAAACTTTGAACAACCATTTATCAATAGATAAGTCAGTTCTGTAGAGAGTATTAGCAGAGCGCGCTTATTAATTATTTCATTTGTAAGCGTTTCGCGGATTAATATTCACAGAACATTACAACGTTCCAACTGCGAGGAGCTTACAACAATGAGTGGCGAAACTAACATTAGTACGAATTAGCTTCATGATTCTAAATTATACGAAGAAGAAAATAACAGGCGAGTCCCGCCGCGTGCCTAATTTACGTCATTATAACAGGGCAAAAAGTATCCTCTCTGCGGAGCTCAAGCAGCTCAACGGTTGTTGTAGTTTTTGTCGGAGAAACTTTCGGTGAAGATGAATAGGGCGCTTTTAACGTTAAAGAGCCCGAGCTATCTCATGATGTTTGCACATCTGGTGTCCGGCTTCAGACGCACGTAAAAAGGAACTTTTTTATGGGCTTAAGGAATATGTTGCAAGAATTTCAGGTTCTACCAAGGGATCATAACTGTAAAGGGATGTGAGTTTCCAAAGTATGGAACTCATTAATAAAGTACAAGATTCGGACCTTATATGAGGTGTTGCTAAAGTTCCTAAATGTCTAATAATTAAACTAGTTGTCCTGTTATCCCTGGCGAGTGTTACCCTGAGAGGGATAACGGCATGATACGGTTGTAGTAACAACAGGATAACAATCGAATGAGGATCATTCCAGTAAAGCTCATAGTAAGGGACAGGGATTATTATTATCAAAGACACGTAAGCAGGAATTTGGCCTTACAGCTAATAAACTAGCTGAACACAATACATATTAATTAGAGGCAACCTAATAAACATGTACAACTGTGTAAAATGACATGATAGTAATTTCAGCCTCACACTTCGCAAGTTCTTAGTTTGCATAATACATTGGTTTGTGTGTATATGTGTTTAATTGCGTATTTACATTAATAACGAGTTCACCTAACAAAGTAACTAAATGTAAAATCAGGCGCGATTCTAGGTTGGCAGTAAGTAAAAATCTCTTTGAATTTCTTCTAATACATTTGTTTTTATTTGCTACTCCGCCTCAGGAACATTTGCGGCTCACTTTTCCGTAGTTGTTTTCATTTCCTAAAATATCAACGAGAATATAAACAAAAGCGAAATTCTTTGCCTTTCTCTCATTTTCAGAATAAAATGACTTTTTACAAGTCAGCCTGTTCCAACAAAAACATTCAGTTAGACTCACAAAAAAATTAAAATACCATGGTAAGCATAAACAGGGCTCAGAAAAGCCTTTGAGTTGAAAGCAGAATATAATTAGGCATGAAAGTACACTATTGTTGAGTCTACTTGCTTTGTGAGCGAAACAAATAGTGCTAACCGTGAATCCACACATGACTTCATACATAGTCATTGAATTTTTTTGAGTAAGTAAACCAAAATATCGTTTTGTTACTAAAATATAATGAAGCGAGTTACTCTACGAATCACGTTAACTAGTTAGAAAACTTCAGTGAAGTTAGTAGCAGTCCTAATAACTTAAATTATAATTAAACAAAGAGTTACGGAAGACAGGGTCACCAGGTGGCAGGCCGCCATTTTTAACAGAACTTCCACAAACTTTCGGCGACATCTTTGGTATAAAAGGAGGAATAATAAGGAGTTAAAGATGTAACGGACTGAGTTTCGACAAGTTTTTGGAAGTATAAGGTTATATCGATTCCTATAGCAGAAGGTAACAAGGACATGAGAAATTAGAAAGAAATAAAAAGTGGTTCTGATTGGAAAGAACGCGCTGACTTGTTGATACAACTATGTAGATGGAGAATTTAGTTTGGAACAACGTTGTCTATTCAATTTAATTATAAGACTAAAGGAAAACTGGAGCGAGAATAATTTTCATTATAATAACAAGTTTCATTAGGTAGTTACACAAAGTACGTAATACCGGGGCCAGTTTCCCTGTGCCTGTTTCCAATTTCCAGGCAGGTTGATGAGCGCCGCGAGACTACCTTTTAGTGGAACTCCTGTTTACCGGCCGCCATCGGAAACACTCCCCTGACGATATCCTGAACATTTCTTACAGCCTAGTATTATTAAATGGCCGTAGGCGCGCTTTGAATATATTATTATTGCACATACATATTATTTTGTTTAGGACTTTGAAAGTGGTGTGTATTGAAGCTGAAGCAAAAATAATAGTTAGAACCAATGTTTTAAGCTTTCACGGTTTATAAATAACTTAACATAATTTTACCGTGATCATGGCGCTTGCAACAGTGTCAAACAAAATATCTAGAGCACAGAATAATTTGATAACCACGGAAGATACCGTAAGTGACAGTGTTAGTAATATAGTTATGTAAGAACTTAAGGAAATTACCAATGAGACGTTTTCTAGATTGTACAGAATTCAAAGTTATAGCCTAAGCCTATTAGCACTATCACACTATGCAGAACTTACTAATGCAATCATCAAATCATAGGACAATTCAGAAGCAGTCACAAAATTAATTAAACATTTAACAGAAGTTCAGCAAAAGTGTAGTAGGTATGTCAGCGACCCAAATCATAAACAGATAGACAAGTGGGCAAATAAAGTGGCTCGGTGTCCTGAACAAAAGCGAGGTAGCAGCCCTTAGCGCCACTCCCGACAGATATTATGAGACCTTCATTATTAACGACAACGCACAATTTACTCCGCAGATTTCGACCCTCCACTATTGCTGTAATCTCAGTAAAATACCGCCGCTTGTTTATGAGTTCCTGGTAAAGGTGATTGTATAATGTCTTTGTCTGTTATTAGAATTATGTCGGAAATAACGTCTTTACGTACCTTAGTTACTTTGTTTTCCTTCCTATCATCTTCATAGATTACGTATAAATTGATTAGTCTATGTTTATACTGTGATCCTACATAGCAGGTCCTTGCCATTTTCCTTATATTTATTTATATCTCTAAATAAACTCCGAAACCAAATCGTTTCGACTGAAGCAAAGACAATCTCTACACATGGGTTCATGGACGGATCAGATCCCAAGCGTGTTTGTGGCTTGTCTCCAGTTCTCCACAGACAATGGTTCAACTTGCGATGCATGATGCATGCCCTGACACTGGCACACTTGATGAGCTTATATCTGCATCAGCGAGCGGAGTTAACATATTTTTCAACACACTTGCTCATAAAGTGGCTATAATTTCACCGCAATTAGGCACATAATGACACCTATTATCAAACTGTGACTTTTTCATTATTATTATTCACTAGTGAGTTATAAGATTTTTTTTTTAATTTTATTGGTTGAGTTGAGCTGCTACGTTCATAAAAAAGTTTCGATACAAAAAAGATCGTGTTCAATATTAAAAATAAATTAATGTAGGTACTTAGTGCTTGCTCATTTCATGCAAATATGAATTTAAATAGATAATTTCAACTTGTACGTTTTTATTAATTGAAACTTTCACTCAAATAATATAACTTTTTCTTCCCCCCATCTCGGAAAGAGTCTTTTTGCTCTTCGATATCTGAGTGCAAGAGCCGTTTTTATCCTCTAGAGTGATAAAGTAATTTGAATTTAGAACATCGTGTGCAAGCTAAGTCTGTGAATTCAAAACATCATACCGAACATTCACACTTATCACCGATCATTCATTCATTCGATTATTCTCTATGGTGCCGAATTTATCATACAACCTCTTTTTTTAATTTGTTAAAAACTCAGACTCGGAACTTTCTTGGTGTACTTTTTTTTTAATTTGCTTTGCGCGCGCCATTTTCTTTTCAGGTAATGTTGTTAAAACGTTAGGAACAAGTGATAAACCTAAAATGAGTGATTCTAGCGACGAAGAAGTTTATTTGACGCCAACAGAATTGACTGAAACTGTTAATAATGCGCAAATGAGCTTTCTTCCTCAACAATCAAGCGAAAAATTGAAACAATACGATAATGTTCAACACGTGGCGACTAGCTAAAGGAGCCAAAACTTTCTCAGAAAACGTTTTGCTGGCTTATTTTATTGAACTATCCGAGACCAAGAAATCAAGCACTCTATGGAGTACGTATTCAATGTTAAAAGCAACAATAAAGATGAAAAAAGACATACATATCGACACCTATCCTAAATTAGTGGCATTTTTAAAAAGAATCCCATCTGGTCATCAACCAAAAAAATCGAAGGTTTTTACAGCATCTGAAACTGAAAAGTTTCTTAACGAAGCACCTGATCACAGTATAAATATGGACAGTACCGAAACTAAGCCTAGTCGATGCGATAACTACCTACGCTCCATTGAAGCCATAGGGTTGTCCCTTTTAATGTTGATGATATTGTTTTTTTTTCTTAAATATTTTTATTCTGTTGTGATCAATGAATCGAATTGAAATAACTAGCTTACTACAACTAGAGAAGGTATTATATAACAACATAAACAGTTATTTGGAAAAAAATAATATTTTTTGCAAAGAATAAATGGGCTTTAGAAAAAATAAAATAATTAATATGGCTATTTATAACTTTTTAGAAAAAAATCATCATAACATGGATAACAGAAAACCAGTGATGGCGTTGTTTATGGATATGACCAGGGCATTTGACTACGTAGACCATAAAATGCTATTAAATAAGCTCGAAGCGTATGGACTCAGAGGTAACGTGCTTAATTTGATAAAATCTTACTTGGACAATAGATGTCAAATTACACAAATTAATAGGGTGAATATAAAGACTAAAACTGAGTTGGTTTACTCTTCTAGCTCTAGAATATTGACATGTGGTGTGCCGCAAGGCTCTGTGTTGGGGCCATTACTTTTTATATGCTATATTAATGACTTTCCCCAAGTAGTCGAGCATCAAATGTCACTATTTGCCGACGACAGCACAGTTATATATAATTCTGGCACTACAAAAGAAATTGAGGAGCATATAAACAATAGCCTAATTCCTATTATAGACTGGTTAAACGCCAATAACCTGAAAATAAAAACTAAAACTAAACTAATGAATTTTAAAATTAGGCACAAAGAACAATCACAGCTTCAAATAAACTATAAAGGGAATGAAATACATGAAGCTAGTGTGACAAAATTTCTAGGACTACACATTGATAATGACATGACATGGAGGACTCAAATTGAAAGTGTTTGCGGAAAGCTTAGTAGATTTTCATATGCCTTGTATATGTTGGGAAAAATTGCGAATAAAGCCGCCCTACTAGCAGCTTATCATGGTTATGTCGCCTTGGCTCTGCGGTATGGAGTCATATTTTGGGGTAATGCCCCTAAGATTCAAGAAGCACTTATTGCACAGAAAAAATGTAAACGAGCCATCTGTAAAATTAAACAAGATGAATCATGCAAGCCACATTTTCATAAGTGTCCTTGTCCCTTTTAATGTTGATGAGATTGTTTTTATTTTAAATATTTAATCTATTGCATAGATTCTATCGCGGGCCTTGAGTTGAGCGTGGAGAGCGAATCCAGAGATTTCCTAACGAAAATATTCAGGATTCAGTATTCAACCAGGTTGCTAGGGTTACGGAAAATAACAAGGTTGTCAACTGAGGTTGTTAAATTAAATAATTGTTTGTCTCTCTGCTTTCTCCTTCTAAAATATTCTTACTCGTATAATTTGTGTACAAAGTGTTTTAAATATGAATAAACAAAGTGCATTTATTAATGAAGAAAGTCACGAAAAAATAGTGAAAGAAAATGAGTGAGGAGTGAGTACTCTATAAACATTCATTTTATTATTAGGTCGCATCTATCATAAGTTTTATTGGTTTTTGCATTACTATTCTGCGAATCGGTCTAAAACGATTCGTTTTCTTATAAAATATCTAAAATAAAATAAATAATTTTCATATTTTTCAATGTTATTATGACACGGCTGTCAATACTTTTTCTTTTAAATTTTCTGTCATAGAGTTTCTTACTAGCTTAGTTAGTCTATGAATGTTAGTTTTGATTTATATAATGTTCATCGCGCGAAATTCGAAGATCAAACTCTTAATATCGTTATTTTTGTTCAAATTTTTTAATGAATAATTATTTTGGTGTGTAATTACACTATTAATACCTAATTATTTATACCTATTATTGCATAGTAGAGCTTCCGAAAGAGTGGGTCTTAAAATGAACATGGACAAAACCAAGGTTATGTCGAATGTTCATGTAACACCCACTCCTATCAAGATCGGAGACTACGCTCGAAGTTGTGGACGATTATGTCTACCTGGGACAAACGGTCCAGTTGGGTAGATCTAACTTCGAGAAAGAGGTCAATCGTCGAATCCGACTCGGCTGGGCAGCGTTCGGGAAGCTGCGCAGTATCTTCTCGTCCAACTTACCCCAGTGTCTCAAGACGAAAGTCTATGACCAGTGTGCATCAGAAAGCTCAAAGTCACCCAAAGGGCAATGGAGAGGGCTATGCTCGGAGTTTCCTTGCGTGATCGAATCAGAAATGAGGACATCCGCATGAGAACCAAGGTTACCGACGTAGCCCGAAGAATCGCCAGACTTAAGTGGCAATGGGCAGGGCACATTGCTCGCAGAACGGATGGCCGATGGGGCCGAAAAGTTCTGGAATGGCGACCGCGAACCGGAAGACGCTGCGTTGGAAGGCCTCCCACTAGGTGGCCCGATGACCTGGTCAAGGTTGCAGGAACCCGCTGGATGAGAGACGCACGGGACCGGTCAATGTGGCGACGCCTGGGGGAGGCCTATGTCCAGCAGTGGACGTCTTTTGGCTGAAATGATGATGATGAATGATGATTATTGCATAAGTTGATAAAAAATGCTATGCAATAGATTTACCGCGGCAGTCTCCGAGTGCCACACGTTTTTTTTTATTCTGTTGTGATCAATGAATCGAATTGAATTAACAAGCTTACTACAACTGGTGATGTGCAATTCTGCTTTAAATAATTAACATACTTATTATTAATATTAAGAACGAATATATTATTATATTGTTTTAAATTATTATTATCAATGAACTTTCCTTCATATCATACTACACAGTTTTAGACCAATAAAATGTTATTTAATGTTATTATTAAGTAAAGTTGGACCAGTGTAAAAAAAAAAAAATATTTGGTGTTATGTGATTCTCACTTAAATATCACGGGGGTGGCAGAGGGGGGTCAAAATTTTGGTCTTTTTTTGTCTAGGACGCTCCGTTTTCGAGATATTTCAATTTCAATATTTTTTTACAGAAACTGAACGCCCTTAATTCGATAACAAAAATCATTCTTACCTTTCAAAATTAGTAGGAAGTTTAAAATACAATATCTCCGGTTTTGATGAAGCCGAGTTCAAACGGGTCTGTCTCCACCGATCACGGGATCCGATTTGACGTAACACGGATCCCGGCGTTCCCGGCATTTTAAAAAAGATTGGAGTATATTTCAAAAAAAACTTTTACGTAAACTAACCACTCGTCTCGGCGCGGCACGCACAACTGAGAGCACTGCCACAATCGCTAGCTGGCCCTGTCGATGCGCATGTTTGTGTGAGTGTGCGGTTTCGAGCGTTTGTAGGCAGTTTCCGTACTGTCCATATTTATATTGTGTTACCGTCCTCGGCTTTCTTAAGACCCTCACCTGGCGGCTCGGGTCTCAATGGCGCCTCAGCGGTAATCACCAACGTTACACACTTGTACCATAATGTAATAAAGTTGAATTTTGGGTAAAATATATTTACCAAAAATTTCCCATCAAAATTATTTTCTTAACAT
Organism: Diarsia dahlii; assembly: GCA_949775195.1. Taxonomy (NCBI): domain Eukaryota; kingdom Metazoa; phylum Arthropoda; class Insecta; order Lepidoptera; family Noctuidae; genus Diarsia; species Diarsia dahlii. The sequence continues at coordinate 23,104,049 of OX459197.1, forward strand.
ACGATAATTCCTGCGAAAACCCGTTAAGTACCTAACATGTGATGCGTATCTGTAATTTTGATGGAATGAATAGCCTGAGATGACGGTCTAAAATTTTTTATTGCATTAGCCTTTATATCGCCAGCATCGCTGCATCGGGTATATGAGCAAGTCATGCAAAAATGCTCACCACAGTGCGTTTTAGCTGTGTACCAGGGTAGCAAAAGCTAACAAGAGTCAATTGTAGGCAGCCGGGACGGGACAACCTCCACAATGGCGTTAAATCGCGCCGGGAGAATTAGTTCGAGAGGCCGCACGTCCCAGCCACTTTGTTGCAATTTGCGGCAATTTACTGCTACTATTTCGTAACTAGGCTGGCCTGTTACTTCATAACCACTATGTTTTAGCACATGCTCGTTGGATAATGTGGAACAACTTGATGTTTTTCTATCTAACCCATTGCACGTTCAATTCCGAACAAATCCAGAAAAATAACGGTTTAACATCAACAAGCAAACAAATTACAAATTTTTCATATGCTTTAGACAATCTCACATGTATCCAATTAGTCCGCTGATTTACCTAAAGAAAGAACAAGTAAAATTTTCATATTCTTGGTAAAATAAAGAAAAAAGAAAGCTCCCGTCTCACAAGTCCTGATTGCGAAGTAATGTTTTTCTGAGATTTTTCCGCAGTGAATAGCTAATGAAATAGAATATGTATGAGGATTTACGTTAATAAGCTAATCTGTTAGTCGTTGTACAAATTAGCGCGACCAGTAAAAACGTCGCGCGGTATTTTAAATTATTATGTTATTTGTGCACAGTATTTGGTCGTTAGGGATGATTTATTAAAGCTAAAACAATAATTGCATTAGCACCGCGGTACGGGGAAGCTAAACTGACCAGATTGAGGAATTAAAACAAAGTTGTGATGTAATAAAAGTAAAGTCGGCGCCCGCGAGAGGGATCCGTTAATTAGTCGCGATCTGTAATTAGTGGGTAGTCCGGTAAAAGTTGCTTGCTGCTAAACACTCGCTGTCATCCGCTCGTAATCTCGGCCAATGAGGCGGGATTTACGATAATTTAATTTGGGAGCAAACAACACCCACATGAGGTCGGGCTAACAAAGGTGTTTCATTACAGCACCTGGCTGTTGCCACTGCAACTTACGGACGTAATACCTCGAGACCATGTAGCTTTGAAGCCAGGTACCAGGCTGCTACATACTTGCATAATTATGAAATCCATACTTCCATACTATATTATTATTATTAGCCTGTACTGTCCCACTTCAGGGCAAAGGCCTCCCTTCCCTCCTTCCACTTTTCGCGATCTAGTGCGATGATAGGCCAATCCTTTGAGAAGGAATCCAGCTCATTCCGCCATCTCCTTCTGGGCCTGCCGCGTTGTCGTTTCCTGCTGGTTGGTGTCCACTGAGTGGTAATTTTTATATATAGTAGTTGAAAACCAGCGTCGGGCACTAGCTGCTCGACAATATGCTGAACTGGGCCTATTTGGCGCAGCCGCGAGACACACAATATTATTATTTTTCTGTTTAGTTTTTAGTTTAATTTTTATATTTTTTGTTGTGTGAACTTGTGGCGTGTGTCAAATAAATTTATTTTCTTTCTTCTTTTTCTTCTTTCTTTCTTCTTTCATATATATATATATTAATATTATAAATGCGAAAGTAACTCTGTCTGTCTGTCTGTTACTCAATCACGCCTAAACTACTGAACCAATTTGCATGAAATTTGGTATGGAGATATTTTGATACCTGAGAAAGGACGTAGGCTACTTTTTAATAAATAAAAATAAACTTTATTCAAGGGGTTGAAAGGGGGGTACGAAAATATTACTTTTGGTCGCGATAACCGGCATCGGTAGCGATAACCGACATCCGCGCGGTTGAAACCGCGGGCATCAGCTAGTACACCACATTTTCTTAAATCAGGTTAAGTACAAGTACATACACTTGTTGCTGTCTAAATTAAAATTCTTGTTTTTCACAAGATAAATGTCAGTTCTTATGATTATCACATGATGACTGTACCTATAAGGCGTACAAAATTGAAATGGTGAATTAATGAAATGGTAATTGCAACATGTGTAGTTGTGTACAAATCTCCGGTAGGTATTATCACAGTTTTTTTAGCTTAATAGTATGAAATAGCCCAGTTAGTAAAACAATTACGCTAGGAATAAGATATGTGAAAAATATGTACATAAAAAATAACCTACTTGATTTATAATCAATATCAACGATTTCTTCATAACCTCAAGATAAAATAAATTATGATGACAATGTTCTTTATGAATACATAATGAGTTTCATAAATCACACACATAAGTGCTGATATGAAAGAATGCCAAAGAAAAGAGCCCCATGGAGACTAAAGACAGAAAGTTAACGAAGTAGAAAATTATAAAACAAAGGAGTTATGATGACATTTCATATGAAATACCCAGGGCACCTTAAGCTAAAAGAGGTCGTCTACGAAGGGAAGCGAAACTATGGAACAGATGCATGGCAAGTTTTTTGTAATGACGAAGGGAAGAAGGCGGGGCGACAAGGATAGAAACAACAAATAAAAACTGTAGTATTCTACATAAACGGGTACGCCTTAAAAAGGCCCCCACTTGCATTATTCATACAGATGCTAATGGAAATGGCAGGTCTTAAAACTGTAGACGTAAACAATGCCCTTTATTGTTTTTGAGACTCAAGGAAAGCCTGCGAGGACAATGTTCCTTGATGAAAAATTTGCGACACAAAATGAAAAGGGAGTGTTTGTAGTCAATTAACAAATCCGTTTGCGCATTTTATGACGAGCCAGGACAATGGGGAAAGCCGTGATGTTTTCATTGAGTGTTTACTTTGTTATATTGACAATATCACGTTGTTTTATTAATAAATTGGTAAACAAACGTTGTTGAACTTTGTACTGGAACGTGCGACAGGAATAGACGAATTTAAAAGCAAACTGATGGATATGTGCTGATTATTATTAGAGAAGTATACTATATTTAATTATTTAGTATTTCCAAGAACTTGGTAGATGGACAATGTTCTAATTAACATTACCGATAGATTGGACGTGCGGAGAACCACAAATTAGTTGAAGTCCTGCATCGGATTGTTTGTTAGTAAATTGATTGATTGAACCATTTCAGTGTGACTATGTATCTTGGTACATAATATATTGAATGTAGGTAATTAGAGGAGCATGGTTGACTGCGGTAGTAACAATGACATCAGTATTGATCGCGACATATGTATTGATAGGAGATCGTCCATCTAGTCTAGTATGTACAGTGCGATTTGATCGCATCAATGAATCGACACTATCAATTGTCGCGCGTGCAGTTAATGGCATTCATTGCCAGATGATTTGTTGCAAATAACTCGAATGAAACATAGTGCTACATATCTATCTGCTAGAGATAACTACATACAATAAAACTATAAATGCTAAGTAATTAGTGTGGTTGAGTTTTTCATTTTTAACTCCCCGGGAAAGTCTGATATCCTCTTAACTATGCTCGCCCGAGCGCATTCCCCAGTGGGCACTTAAATGCATTCACAGAAAGAGGGTATTTAAATGTCTGTCTGTAAAATCCTCTCCCAAGGAAGAGCGCCTCTACAGGAATTTCTTTTTTTATTTTGTACGTTTAATATGGTTACGGAAAAAATATATTTTAATTCCAGGAATCCAAAGCTGTCATTCCGTAATTAAATATAGTATTTCAGTCAAAATATGCGTTAAAAAACAATCCTTCGCATAGCACTGAAAAATGGTTAAAATGAAGTGTCAAAAGTTACCGTATCGCAAAAACAGCACAGACCAAATAGCCTAAGATCCCTCTATAGAACGACCTTCACCGAGCTGGTTAATGGATGAAAAGTATACATATTGCAAATGGGTTGTTTAAAAAATTTCAGTCAATATATTTATTGACATAAATATAATTGAATATAAAAAAAATTTCAATCATTAACCAGCTCGGTGAAGGTCGTTCCATGGGGGATCTTATACTAAAAAGGCTACAATTTAAATGCTCACCAAAAAAGATTTTTAGATACTAGACTGAAGTACAGTAAGGTACCAAAAAAAAAAATTTTAAGTTCAAATTAAATAAACCCATTTTATGTAATAATTAGAAACATATTGTCTCTGAATGGACACGGTTTATTTTATTAGTCGTAAGCTGTTTCTTTTTTTTTAAATAAACACTTTAGAATTTTACTGATAACGAGGTGCCTAAACAACAACGTTTTAAGTTCCAAAATAATTAGACACTCATCAGAATAATTGTACGTGTTGTATTTATATTCTTTTTGCCTACCAAAATGGATAAATGCTCACCAAATCAATTAACCAAAATTATAATACGATCGTCTCGCGACAGTATCCTTTATGGGCGGCATGGGCACCGGGCCGTAGGCCGACGAAGGAGGCCGGCGGAGGCCCGGCACTTCGGGGACAGAAGATATTAGTGTTATTTAATATGCGAGCGAAGCGAGCGCGCGTCATGGAGATAAATTGAAAGCCGTGAAATTCAATATTGGTGACATCTATTTAGTGATTTTTTTCGTTGCCCCACACTAGGAATTTCTCCTGTATCGTGGGTGCGTTCACAAACATTTAAACTCACATACACAAATACCCAGACCCGAAACAACTATCCGTAGGCCGTACAAATATTTGTTCCGTGCGGGGATCAAACCCGCGACACGCAGCGCAGCAGTCCATTGCTTGAGCCACTGCGCCAACCGTGCCGTCATATTTGGTCTGCAGTTAACTTTAAAGGCGTTTATAAATCTTTATGGTATAGAATAAAAAGGATAATAGGTTAATTCCTACAATACTTTAGGAAACACAATTTGGTGAGCATTAATCCATTTTGGCCGGCATTTCGAATTTTTTTGGTAGTAAAATAGGTTCTTTTTTGGACCTGGTAGGCGTTTAAACACAAGCCTACTAAGAGCCTTAATAGAGCGCACGCCACTGTTTCTGGTAGGCGTTTAAACACAAGCCTACTAATAATAATGTAGATCATAAAATTGTCTTCAAAAATGTCTTAGCTCTTTTTGACCTAAGAGACACCATTTGGTTCTACTATAACTGATTTTTTTGGTAGTAGTAAATGATACCTATCTATACTAATATTATAAAGCTGAAGAGTTTGTTTGTTTGTTTGAACGCGGTAAACTCAGGAACTGCTGGTTGGAATTGAAAAATTATTTTTGTGTTGGATAGTCCATTTATCGGGGAAGGCTATAGGCTATATAACATCACGCTACGGCTAATAGGAACGGAGCATAAATGAAAACTGTTACAAAAACGGGAAAAGGTATAAATTTCCTTTTTGAGAGCTTCCGCTGCGTGCGCTGCGAAAACGGTTTAAGTTACGCAATTATGTATGTATGAAGGAATTGTTTCTCTTTAAAAGTTCTAAAAAAAAGTCCGCGACAGCATGTATCTATCTTTTAAGATTGACTCACTGTAACCTTTTTTTACTGTTATACTGTTAGGTTAAAAATAGCTATTTTTTGCGAAGCTTATTTAACCCATATGGTATTAATCTATATCTAAATAAACGTGTTTGTTAGAACGGAAATTTAATATACAATATTTGTGCTCTTTACTCTATACTGTTTAAACAAATATCTTAGAAGATATCGCAATGTAAAAATATCCGCGCGGCAAAATAATTTCCGCGTCGCAATGTAGGTACGGGGGATTCTGGCTGGCCTCCGGAAAATTTAAATTCAAAATATTTACTGCATCATAATGTTTACAAGTACAGAGTGTTATAGTTTAATTAACAGTAAGAGATACCTATAGTAATTCACACTTTAATATAATCTAAGCTAATCTAAGCTGCTGTCCATTAACGAATAAATACGTATTCTATTCTATTCTATTCTTCTAAACCATCTAAACTATCTAAACTATTTTAATAAAGAGGAAAGATAAGATTTTTTGTTTGTTACGATTTAGCTTAATTTATGTCGGATAAGCGATATATCGAGAAAGGTTATAGCTATATTTATGTGACGCAGACGAAGTTGCGCGGGTCAGCTAGTTATATATATGGAGCGTGTTAAAACCGTCTAAATTATACATTTACATTATGACGGTAACTAGTTTTCAGTGAGATAACAACTTATTATTTTACTTCGTTCAGCTTGCAACTTTTAGAGCAGCATTTGCAAAACTTTTATAAATGTACCAACCTACCCAGCGGCCAGCAGAACATTTACGATCAAATAAACCGCTATTAAAATAACAATTTCCACCATTGCTGTTGACATTTATGTAGATCAAAAAGATATCGGTGCACCAGGCGCACAGTAATAAGAAGCGGTGAGACGCTTGCGGGTGACACCATGCAATATTGATGTGGCAGCGACGGATGGCCGGTGCACACTCAACAGACGGGTGAGCGCGGCAGACGTTCTGGTGACGTCACGTGACGACCCGTTTTATAATGTACCAGGCGGCCATGAAATGAAGGTGGTTTATAATAATGAGCAGAATTTCTTATTTATGGCATTCCATATTGTATGACATGTTTGGAAATGTGAAGAAAGACTTAGTAGCTGCCTGGAAGATTTTATAGTTGATTTTAAAATTCGCCAAGACTCTTCACTTCACTGCATTTGGATAAATAAATGAACACTGATCTCTCTCGTCAATATGAAGAGCACCAAATTGAATTTGAATTGCAATCATTCAGGTATATAGGTCAACAAATATTATGTATTTATAGTGGCAATATATTTCAGACAATAGTCACATCAGTGGGTGGGGCATATTCGCGGCTCGTAGGAGCTCGCTGCATACCTTCCATATTAAATAAGCGAGAGCGCGAACAAAGGATTCCGCTTTGTCGTGCAATATTGACGGAGCCAACAATAGTTCCGTGAATAAATGCGTCCGCTGCACTGCGGTCACTGATAAACTGCTTTTTAAGTCGCACAATACGAGCTCCCCCGCAGCGCGTCGCAAGTCGCAAACACCTGACAACCACAGAAACACAACTAATGAACTACTAAAGTAAGTTGGATTTCATGGAAGTTAAATTGTTTTATGTTATAATGAAAGTAGCACAGTTTTATCTCTAAAATAAAGTTAGAAATAATAATAATAACAATAATATAATAATATTCCACAACTATCACACAACGCCATCTAGTCCCAAGCTAAGCAGAGCTTGTGTTATGGGTACTAGACAACTGATAAACATACTTATATATTTCTAAATACATACATATTATAGATAAATTACACCCAGACACAGAACAAATGATCGTGCTCATCACACAAACATTTGTCCTGGGTGGGAATCGAACCCACGACCTCCGGCATAGCAGTTAGGGTCACTAACCACTAGACCAACAGGCCAGTCAAAAAAACACTTAAATAAACTTGCGTTTATAATACGGCATAAAAAATACCAGTCCAATAATACACTGTCAGAGCCAACCATGGCCAAAGATAATCTCTTTTTAAATGTTGTTAAGGTTGATGTTCCAGGGTAGCCCGCGAAAAAGGTGACTTTTTACAAGGTCAAAGTCATTCCGGAACCTTTATGAGCTCGGAGGGTTGTATTAATGATTTTGATGATTATAATTCTGTAACTACATACGTCTTACAGCCGCGAATCAAATGTTCATCAACATACAACCTATCACTGGCCTGCAAATTGCAAAAAACTTAAGAGAATTTGAATTTCGCGGGCTGGTTGGAGGATTCACCTTAAATAGTTGTGCAAGATAATCATCTTGCGCGGCGCCACAAACGCCAGAGACAAAGCTAATCCGACCATCCAAGAAGTGAATCTGACAGAGACCTCCATCAACATCCTCTTATTTCTGCGATCCCGGTAGTTGTCAGCCACAAACGTGCACAAGGCGGGGCGAGCACACTGGCGCATCCGGTGCCGCGGCCGTGCCACCTCCGGCCATCAATAAGGTCGGCTCGTATCCGGCCCGGACGGTAAACACCATTCCCTTGGAAGGCGTTTCAGGATTATTACAACTAAAATATGTGCTGCAGAAGTTTCAAACTGGGCGTCGCTGAAAATACTGATGTTGTTAGTAATTGTAACTTAGGTCGGTACTAGTTACCTACTATTGAAGAGAACCCATCATCAAGAACAGTCTGTAGTACATCATGCTGCGTCAAGTTCAAATAAATAAATTACAACGATATTGAGTGTAACATAGAAAACATACCACAAGCCACACATGCAACTGGCAAGCGAAGTTGGTTCTTTAGTACTCGTAAACTGATTCCACTCATTGGACCCGCTGTTAAAGATGAAAAAAAAAAAGTCATCGAATTTCAAATTCGAGTACAAGCATGGTTAGACCGATCCACAGAAAAACAGATCAAAAGATTCAACAAATTAGACAGAACCAAGTCCTTAAAGTCATTATATTTACATAATAAGTTAGGAGTGGGTCTTTTGTAGCTATCTTGTTTGTACCTCTACCAACTAAAACGGTTTTAATGAGGGTCCTAGTACCCACGATAATGTTAAGCAGCTACCTTTGAAGATACCGAGATAGCTGTGACGACCAATACTCGTTACATGTAGTCCTGCCACATTGTTGTACTAATTTCAATACAGATAAGCCTCCGATTAAATCATTAAACGAAATTCTACGTAAACTAATAAAGCTGGGCTTTCAGCGTTCAATGTTCATATTACTTGGAACCATCTGATGAGTTGATGGAATTGACAGGTTCCTAGAATAAAAATATATACAACGATTTTAACTGTTTTATGTGATGCTCCATTAAATGCAGTGTTTTTAAACTTTTAGGAAAAATATTTTAATCTTCCTACATGAAAGCATTTCCAAACACGTCAGTTAGGAGAAACATAGAAGAGTTTAAAACTTCAAGCCTGAACGACAGCTATTAGAGGAGGAAGTCGTCGCACCGCGACCGGCACAGCGGCACAATGGCAGCACGACCGTTTCCGCTTCCGTCGTGCACACACACGACAGTTTCCGCCCATCAATAGAGCCTCCGACAAAGATCCGCTGTTTTGTCTTCACGGAACATGGGATTTACCTCCTTGGCAGAACATCTACAGTTAAAGAAAAAAGTTTTATATTTTTTAGGGTTCCGTAGTCAACTAGGAACCCTTATAGTTTCGCCATGTCTGTCTGTCCGTCCGTCCGTCCTCGCTTAATCTCTGTGACCGTTAGCACTAGAAAGCTGAAATTTGGTACCAATATGTGTATCAATCACGCCGAAAAAGTGGTAAAATAAAAATTGTATGTAATTGTTATGTAAAGTGGGAAGTGTTTTTTTTTTTAATTTCAACCCTAACGTGTGATATATTGTTGGAAAGGTATTTAAAAATGAATAGGGGTTTACTAAAATCATTTTGTGATAATGTCAATAATTTCGGAAATAATCGCTCCAAAAGTAAAAAACAATGTGTCCCCCCCCTCTAACTTTTGTGTTAAGTGCGGTGGTCTAGAATAAGATAGAGCAATAAGTTATTAAAAAAGGGGTTTAATATCTATGGTTTGGTTCTCTAAGATGGTGTAGTCTTTGGTCCGTAGTAATGGCGGCTTGATGAAAACTTGTATTCTCCCATCGTTAGTAATTAAAGCTTTCTTCAATCCTAAAATCAGTGTTCATATTCATAAGTCCTAATTACATTTTGAACCATAAGTTTAGAAAATATGAAAAAAAAACTGAAAAGTAGAACTTTAAAAGGACTTTCTAGGAAAATTATTTTCAAAGTGAAAAAAAAAATTAAAAATATATATAAAAAAATAAAAAAAAACATAATGGATGGATGGACCTTTAAACTCATAAGTGGGAACACTTATTGTGACGGACGGGAAACTACGGAACCCTACCCTGAGCGTGGCCCGACACGCTCTTGGCCGGTTTTTGTTACGTAAATCTGGTTTACGTCATTTGGGCGTCGCTTTTCTCGTCCTGTGAAGTTTCATCTGTCGAATTAAAAAGTTCACTCCGAATAGAAAAGATATCACCTTGTACCGAAATATTCACAGAGTCCGGTCAATATAGACATTTGATATAACAATAATTCCCACAGAGCCAAATATTGTTGGAGAGCTGGGGTATACCATTACAAACAAAGCCTTAAAAATGCCCATCGATCCTATGTATGCTACAAAAGTTATTCGGGGTCAAAGGTCAAAATTTGAGGATTTTTGAATTTTTCTCGAAAACGGTAAGTTTTATCAAAAAAAAATTTCAACCCAAAGTTGTAGATCATAAAATTCTCTACAAAAATGTACTACATTATTACTTTCTAAGAGTTACCATTCCTGAGATATCGCGATTCTAAGAGCCTTTATATAAAATATATAATATAATATAATATATATATCTTTATATCATAATATCATAAAAAGGTAACTCACTCCTCACGAAATTTCAAAAACCGCTGGACGTATAAATATGATTTTTGGCAAGGAGGTAGTTTATAGTTAGTAGACGTCCGCTAAGAACGGATTTTGCGATAGGGCCGGATTAGGGTGGTCTAAGGGCCCACGCAAGTTTGTATGAATCAGTACTTGCAAAAAAAAAAAAAAAAACTCAAATTTTGACCTTTGACCCCGAATAACTTTTGTAGCACACATAGGATCGATGGGGATTTTTAAGACTTTGTTTGTAATGGTATACCCCAGCTCTCCACTAATATTTGGCTCTGTGGGAATTATTGTTATTTGACCACTACTTTTATGTCTAAATTGACCGGACTATTAGAATAGCATAATGTTATACTTTGTTGTACACAAAAATGTAAAAATACAACTGTTTAAAATATTGCCAATTTTAATCGTAGGTGTAAGAAGACTTCGGAATAAGATTACGTTTATACGTAGTTTGTTCGATTTTGTCCGATTTTGGTGAGTGTCGAAAAGGCAAGAATTAAGTGTACTTTGGTTCGACCATTTTCTCAGGATTGTATTCGATATTTTTATCTTCAATATTATCGGCCAGGGTCATATTTATAAAAAATACTCTTTATTTCATCTCTATCAAAACCTACAATGTACTAAAACTACATACGACTAGGACGTCGCTGACCACACCCATAAACTTTAATACTAACTATGAAAATAAAAGAAGGGTTCCATAACTATAAGTGAAACGGTCCATATAAAATAAAAGTGGCGAGGACAGAGCAGTTGTTTCGCTCCGTGAGCTAACTCCGCTTTATTGCCACAATCGTAACTTTTACAACTGGATTGCTGCGATGCATAAAACACCAGGGAAGTCGCAAAATCGATCAGGATCGCACAAGCGTTGTCGGCAAAAATCCATTTGCTCACCAAAGGCTAAAAATAAAACAATAACAGTGTCGCAGTTATAGAAAATAACACAAACCGGAATGTTCTGGGATGTTTTCAGGCGTGTGTGGCACGGCCGCCATGCGCGGAACCTTTTAGGCATTCAACCGCTGAAAGCCGGACGCACCTGTGATACGCTCGCGGCCTTTTCACACGGGAATCCTGTTGGATTGTCGAGTATGTGGCACTAAAAGTACCTGCTCAATATAGTTTTACATTCCGCAACACCGAGATTTTGTAGTGCACCACACCTCTTCAGATGTATCAGTGCTGTGGAGTGTCCATTAATATATAGCTAACGTGTTATCTGTTTATTTTCGTTTAGACTCAGAGACAGAGAGCCTTCAAGATTTATAGTGCCGTTAATATTGGTCATCTAAAATACAAAATGGTAAATCATCTCATTGTCATCTCCACAAAGCACGTTTAGTTTACGACGGCCACCAAATTATTATCAGACATTGTTTACGATACAGCGGGCTAGTAATAACAGCTCATTCCGCGCGTTCCGAAACTATCAAGTTGCAACTATTCAGTTGAGAAACTCCATTAGGGGAGGAGGGCTCGACTAAGATGACATTGTTTGCGCGCCGATCGAAAATCGATAGTGTCCGGTTTAACACCATATCGAATTGTCGAAGATATACGGTGGTATAGTGTGGAGTACCAGGCAAGCATGATGTGGCCGCAGGTTGCCAGTGGGATTCGATTGCTGTCGAGATTGAGACGACATTGCACATTGTCGAAAAGATTTACGAACATCCATGCTGATGTGTCATGTTCCTGAACGGGTGCCGCCTGGAGGAACTGGCCATCGTTAAGCAGACACGATTTACTCGTCCACACCCCTCTCTTATATCCAGGGTACAGTGCCAAAACCCAATAAGTATGTAATTATTACTTTCGAAATATTCAAAGTTTCAGTTTTAAGGGTACAAAAGCCAACGGCACGAACTATACTTGAGAGCAATAAAATCGCACACCCCTCGTAATTTAGTTTAGAACTATTTTTTTCTTAAATGTACAGATATTGAGTACAAATCGTTAGATAAAATGAAAGCATACTAGCTTAGCTTTACACAGACACAAAATTAAAATTATGGACTTTCACGTAATTTACAAAAAACAACCATATACCAAACACCCTAAATTCACCCGTTTGCGTTATCACTACTTGTATCCTTGCCCGCAGGTATAACAAGGTCGTTTTTTCAGGATTTTCAATCATGTGCATACTGAAGGTCAATGTGATAACATCACGTCTAGAAGCATACAGATTTACTGTAAAATTATGGATACCTTGCTCGCAGAAGTCACTCAAGTTATTGCCTTGCTCGAAGCAGACCATAATCAAAGTGAAGTTGCTCGATAGCTAAATTTGAGCCGCTACTCTGTTGTTGTGTATACCAGGGGTTCCAGGAGACCGGTGGGTACAATCTGCGACCAGGATCTGGCTGGCGACGCAGAACATCAGAGCATGATGACCGCTTTCTTGTGACAAGGTGTTTGAGAAATTGGCAACTGAACGCGGTTCAACAGGGAAAACAGTTTCCAGTAGTTTGCAATGTCAGTATAAGTCGGTGGACAGTTAGAAGAAGACTGGGTGAAGCAGAACCGACTTCATATAGCCCAGTAAATTGTCCCAAATTGACCATAGCTCACCGACAAGCCCGACTACAATTTACCAGGAAACACTTAAATTGGACGTATGACTAATGGCGGGTGGTATGTTCTTTGATGAGTACAGAGTGACTTCAAGTGGTCATGATGGACGCTCTAGGGTCTGCAGAAAGTCATCAGTGTGGTTTCCACAATGCTGCATAAGCAGACGTGTGGCTTTTAGAGGTAGATCGCGCATGTTTTGAGATAGCATAATGATGGACACTAAAACTGGAATTGTAGTCATCACCTGGGCGCAAACCGGCCCGAGATCAAGAGGGTTGACGGCTACACAATACGTCGAGAAGTTCTAGAAGAACATGTAAGGTCGCTTGCGTGGCTTATGGAAGAAGATTTTCTCTTAATACACGACAACGCCAGTTTGCATGTCGCTAAAACAGTTCGCGCCTACATGGAATACATTGGATTTTTTACGATGGAGTGGCCAGCTCGTAGCCCTGATCTCAATTTGATTGAGTATGTCTGAAATGAGCTAAAAACAAGAGTTTGAGCAAGAAGTCCTGCTCCTACGAGCCTCACAGAGCTCAACTTGCTACTGAAGAGGAGTGGAACGCTATACGACAAGATTTCATTGTAAAATTTATTACAGTCTATGAAAAACCGATTATAAGCTGTAATTAGGGCTAGGGGATGAATACACCTTATTAAAAAACAGTACTAACAAAAAAAATGAGTTTTATTCTCATTCCTTCTTTTAAGCGTTTGGTCATTTTACCCGTATGTTTGGTTTTGGGCCCTAAACCCCCCGTATGGGTATTTTTTACACTGTATTTGGTATCAATATAAATACTGCTTCCATAGAGGCCTAGATAATGACAAGATCAGTTGATACAATTTTTAATTTTGAACCTACACCGTCAACCAGAGGAGTAATCACCATACTACGTTTGTATGGAAGAATGACTGGCTTGTGCAACCATAAGGACAAAAAATCCTATGCAAGTAATCTAAATCGTTATAATGAGTAAGTATTTGTCGTTTAAGAATATACTAATTCTAAAAAGTATTTATAATTTTTTGGAGTGATCCTTTTTGTTATTAAAACATTAAAAGTTACAAAAGGTACCAACTTATTGGGGTTTACCTTAAAAGAGATTAATCTCTGTCCTCAGGACAAAATTATGTTGAGTTGTTACTTCAAGTACTTTAATTTGTTTCTTCTCCATAGAGATCTACGCTTTGAAATAGGAAACTACAATACTTTCTCAAGTTATTATGCCTCGTGAGCTTTATCTATTTGTTTTTGACATTCAAAGTACAGTGACTTTGAATGTCAAAAACAAATAGATAAAGCTACAGTAATGGTCTATTGAAATAAATGCTTTGAGTTTCAGTTGAGATACGAAGTAACATTCAGTTTGTTATATTATAAAATAGACTGGCGACCTTCATGTTAATGCAGCACCAAGGGAATAGTTGTTGTAAATACTCCAATTTATACTTATCATATTTTCTAGATAAGAGTAATGTTTGAAATCCGTTTGCCCCTTTTTTGTTGGGTTGGAAATCATCAAATAACTCCTCCCGCTCTGGGCAGAGCGGTAGGTAGTGTCAGACTTCTACTGACTAAAAACCACCCATGTTCCTTCTTAGCCCTTTATGACGAGACCGCGGTATCTCTTGTTAACAACCCGCAGCCCCGAAGGGATCCGTTTGCCCCTGACTCAACCTTTGCCGATCTGTTTTCCAATAAGTCGAGTCGGGCTCCAGTCGCAGACGATATTAATCTTTTCATACATCTTAATCCTAACGAATCTTTAGTTAGATCTATTCGGAGAGCACTACTGCGATTACATTCCAAAGAGCTTTTAATAAAAATATTGAGGCAGCTTTAAGTGGCCGATTTATGAATCCGTCTCAAGGTAGATTAATGCGGCGTACGATTCCAAGATGAAATATGAAATAAGAGCTGAAATGAATCTGTTTTGGAGTCCATTTACCTGTCACTGCATTCGTATTGTAAGTGATAAATGATCGTCTTCTTGGTCAGGTTCGTAGGAAGCGTGGATGCTAAGAGACCCAGGTATGAACTTGGGTAATCAGGCAGAAAAAGGCCAAACTCATCGGTCACTAATTCCTTAGATAACAGCCCTAAGACACAGTTGTTATCCTGAGGAACGGCATCAGAAGGGAAAGAGAACTACAATGGGTTTTACTTTTACTACTAAAATGACTAAAGCGGACCTAATCTCAATTAAGCCTGTCTAATATACCGCCCACCGAGATACCAGCGAGAATATCAGGATAGCATACGATGGATGGAGACGATGTTAACGCTTAAGCGCTCGTCAGTCAGACAGTAGCTACAACGAGCTTGCCGCGATCCAATACACCTGTCTTCATTACTAAAGGAGCTGCTTGGTTGGGTTCATGTTCACCTAGTTTGCTAATTAGTCGTGCTTCAGCACGGTATTTAGTCCTATTTATAAGGCTATATTAACAATTTGTTAACCTTTACAGCTCTGCTTTAAGTGGTTTGCTACAAAAATGCCGCTTACTCAAGAAAGGTTAACATAACTTTGAGAAACTCAGTGGCTTAGCTCAAGTAGGCACCAAATTATGTAACTTTTGTTTCAAGCTCAGATACTTTTACATCCATGAACTTTCCTCTTTGAAATAAAGACGTTTACAAACAAGTGAAACCTTTTTAACAGAAACTTAATATTCTTTGAATGAGATCAACGCTGTTTAGTTCAAAGTTAATATATTCTTCTGGTCGTGAAATATGTGCAACTAGGTGTTGCTAACGGCTTCGCCCGCTACAACTCGAAAATTCTCTCACAGGAAGATAAAATCAGGATAAAAACTATCCTTTGTAATAATACAGGTTGTAAACTATCTGTGTACCAAATTTTATCCAAATCCGTTCAGTAGTGTTTGCGTGAAAGAGTAACAAACATCCATACATACATACTTACAAACTTTCACGTTTATAATATTAGTAGGATAACCACCTTTGCTTTCGACAACAAAGCAATCCTCGCAAGTTGATTTAAAAACTTAAATCTCTAATAGGTAATACTCACGAAATTCGGCACTTGTTAATTTTCTTTGGAACAAAGTATTTACTGTAACTTATGATCCCAAAACCGCATTGATCTTACCTGAAATCAAAACAGAAAACATTTTCAGATCACATTTGCATGAAAGGGTATTAAAAGTTTCAGCTGGATACTTTTTTTCTGTCAGATATAATCCGTGTAAAACACACAGGGCACCAGGCCAGCATAACTGCAGGGGATCATCCGGATTGTCCCAGAGTCGTGTTTTCTGGAAACCTTCCAACGTATAGCAGCGAAGTGCACGCTTTAAACCTTGATAATATCCTACAAATGGCACTATAAAACAGATATAAAGAGCTTATGCGATTGGAGAAAATACTAGGTACTACTGACTACCATCTGCTTTTGAAAGTGCCATCCTTTTGGAATAGCAATTTAATAACACAAACTGTTTATTACGTTGAAAGCTTTTCGTATCCTTCACATGCAAAAGAAAATATTCGTGTAACCGCAAGCCATATTGAAAACGTCGATTACCGCATGATTTCATCGACATAACCCTCTAAGATTCTCATTTCAATAAACTTGAAGCAAGGGATTCTGCGAACACATCTCGTTCTCTAATACGCAATCCGGCCGCGGGGCATCTGTAATAATGCACCATATAAAAAGGCATTAGCATTTTAAATGACGTCGTTACGCACCCTGCGGCAGAGGATTTTTATGTAATATTTTTTTCCGTTTTCCTCTCTAGAAAATAAGTGCTGGGGAAGATCATTTTTCTTGATCGCCTACAAATTAATTAGGGAAATATTAAAAGACAATCTCAGTACCGAGGAGGTAAGGTAAGGAATGTGTTCCTGAGGTTATAGCGCAATTATCAAGGAGCTCGACTAATTGAACAGGCGTCTCGTTCCCGCAGCGGAGCCGCAATTTACCAGGAGCCAATAAACGCGGCAGAGGCGTGACAAGCGGCGTGAATTATGCAGCCGCGTATAGAAGACTCCTCCGCGGAATGTCATTGTGTGCTCCTCATGTTAATTTAATTTAGCTGCGTAGTCAACCGCCGCCTAATGCCGACAATATTGGCTCAATCAACCCTTGCACGCTACGACTCAATTATTCAGATAATTCAATGTGTGTTAGTCTGTCACTAGGAATTAAATTGTAATTGATATCGTAGATTATTTGGTGACTTTGACGCTATGTAGATTAACTTAATTTAGGGGTAAACATTGTGTTGTCTTAGTTTAATTGCTAAATGTTATTATGACGCCTCGATAGCAGGTCTATGATATTTTAATTCAAACTTAATCATTGCCTTATGAACTCGGACCGGTAAATTACACTGGCTACTTTTAGATAGAGCACTATGCCATACCATTGCCCAAAAAGATGTGCAATCATGCGGATATTAATGAAATTACCAACAGCACTCAATCAACGTGGTTCACAAATGACACGCAACAATGTATTTACCTACGAATTCACAGCACAACAGTTCGTTTTCATAAACTGTCCATTGTCAGCAGTTCAGCACCACGGGTGCGCAATCGTGCGAGCCACAGACAAACATCCTCACAGACACCATTTTAAGTAGATTACAACATTAACTTTTCGACCACAGTACGTTTACATTTTTTTCCGACATCCCTCGGAAGAATCTTAATGAGTCGACGAAACTTTTAATTAATTCTACGAGTAAAGTATACTTTAAATAAATTACTTATACAAAATCATAAGCGGTGTTTTTGAAGAGCTCAGAATTGGGCTCAACTAAAAAGTTTGTTGCAATTTTTTTATCAATTTAACAATATAGGTAAGCTGAGCTTAGTTGGGAAGTTTACAAAAATAAATGCACTGTATTAACTTTTATAAACATTTGGAATGAAATCTCTTACTAGAATATATATAATAGTTTTATTTGCACATGAAGTAAGGTTAACTTCTGTGACTTGTACAAGTTACAGATGTTAAGTTTAAAATTATCCTTTTACTAACTACCTTTACTAAGACATTCAAACAGTTTACAATATCCTAATCCTAACTAAATTATTATAAATGCGAAAGTAACTCTGTCTGTCAGTCTTTGCTTCACGCCTAAACTACTGAACCGATTTGTGTGAAATTTGGTACAGACATAGTTTGGAACTTGAGAAAGGACATAGGATAGTTTTTTTTTTTTTTCGCGAGATAAACCAAAAATCTGCCGGAAGTCACTATTCCACGCGAACGAAGTCGCGGGCAAAAGCTAGTATAATAATAAAACTCACCTGGCTGAGGTATTTCAGGACTGTTATTAACAGATTTTTCATTGTTTCACAATATATTTTCATTGTTTCACAATATAATTTCATTGTTTCACAAAATATTTTCATTGTTTCACAATATATTTTCATTGTTTCACAATATATTTTGAATGTCACAGTCCTGAAATATCTTTAATTAATCTTAACTCTAGACAAAGCCAAACAAGTGAGTTAAAATCTTCTTGACTTGTACAGTTATCAATACGTAGGAGCATTTAGAGCTATAGTGAGCTATACTTCTATACCGATACTGATGTACTGTACATCCCCAGATCCTTTCTTTCTTCTCGTAAGATATCTGATGCAAAGCCAAATTTAATAGAAATAAGAGGAGTTCTCACCAAGAACCAAACAGAAACCAAATACAATAAGTGAACATAATTCAAACAAGCGAAAAGTGTTCCAAAAACAATCAGTGTCAGGGCGTAGGGGGCGGCAGTCGGCACTGTGGTGCGATTCGCAAAGAGGCGGCCCTTTGATGTCGCATCAGGTATTCGTGCCGCCGTTTGACTGCCGATGTACCCGCTGCGGGATAATTTGCTTTCCCACGCGGCCATTACGCCGGCGAACTAATATTTGTGCTAGGCAGTCATTTTCGTGAGTCGGTTGGAACTGCATAATATTGGTGGAGCATTTGAAATACACTAACTGGAGAAATACAGCTGTTCTATACATGTTCACAGTGCAATTGGTTCAGTTCCAGTGCATGTTTTCATAGTAGCAGTTGCGCTTCTATATCATTTACACCGTGTACAAGTAGACAGGAAGGAAAAATCGTAAATAACAAAGATAAAATGGATTTCTTTATGTCATTCAATTTACTGGAAGCAGGGATTGATGACTCAATCCTTGCTTGGATTTGTAGTTTAACTTTAATGTCGACACCGGCTATATCCATAGTCGGTATCTAACTGCAGTTTAACGTCAGCACAATTCAAATTAAAAAATGGTCGACTAAGATCCATCGTAATTCTTCACTATCACTATCAAGTATCACTATCATCACTACATAGTATAAAACAAAGTCGCTTCCCGCTGTCTGTCCCTAATGTCCCGGGATATTAGATATGCGCTTAGATCTTTAAAACTGCGCAACGGATTTTGATGCGGGTTTTGTATAATAGATAGAGTGATTCAAGAGGAAGGTTTTAATATCTTTTTTGTACCCGTGCGAAGCCGGGGCGGGTCACTAGTGTCACCTAACAAGTCGATTACCCTGGCAAGTTTCGAGGCCCTACATCTACCACTTGTCTTTTAAACGTTGTGCGTAGGATTGTACATTTTACTGTAGTGCTTCTCGTCGCAGGCGACATGTGTCACGCGTGACGCGACAAATATCCCGGGGGCCGGCAGAGTGCACGACCACTCTACATATCACGCTTTATAAATCATTGACTAGTGGTATGTTTACACCGAAAATCCTTAGAAGAATATCTGAAGCTTGTCATACAAATACGAGATGTTGACGTGTTATGTACTTATTTGATTACGCGAAACTCCTCATTTTTTAAATATTTAATAATTAAATAACGTTTTCGAACACAATAGCTCATTTCTGATTTCCTAATGCTTATATAGCAATCAGCCGAACAAAAAAAACCATCATCGTGAATAGAAGTATCCCGGTAATATCTACTTCATAAGATAGATAGTCCTTCAGGATTTGATCGCTACAAATAAGAATTAGAGAGCTACACAAATAGGTAATATCATAAACAAGTAATATACATAATAAACAAGGAAGTTTCTGTGTGTCGTATGTAATGTATGAGCCGTCGATATACCTCTCACAAGAACGCGACACGTATTAATTTCTATGACAAAAACAGGCACTTGCGCAGCGCAGAGACAAGAACTTTGCAAACTACCCGCAAACTTGCGCCTAACGACGGAATCGGTTTACTATGTATGTCGCGGGAATGCGATAACTACCCATATTATAACTATATGTGCTTGTGTCACAGTTGTCGCTTAAGGTTTGCTACTCAATAAAATCAGTCGTTGATCTCCATTTGATGCTATTTTTTACCCGGCTGCGGCGAAGCCCAAAAGGAGGGTTATGTGTTTGACGTGTATGTATGTAAGTATTTTGTGAATGTTATAGTGACCCTGAATAAGGTTTAAATTAAGCAATTTAAAGCTTCAGAGTCTATTTACTTATGTGCATAATCAACTTTGATTTCAGTATTATTGGGAGATAATATTACCGGCCATAACTTAGCTCTCCAAATAAATAGGTACCTACCTTCTTTATTCATTTCTGCGTCCGGTTAAAAAAAGTATTGGTGAAATAGCTGTCAAAGCGACATTTTTGCTTTGACTCTATTAGGCAACGCATCTTACGCATCGACATCCCTTTGTGTTGCACAGGTTGCACTCCAGGCAGGCATGCATCGTTTTCATCGGGTTAGCCGGGAGTGTGTTCGCAATAGTCATCAGGTGGGGCGGGCCCGCTTGCGTTTTGCATGATCTGTATAATCTTAAAAGTAAATGCAAGTTAGCTGGCTATACTTATTAGCTTGTTTGACTGTACGAGCAAAAAATATTGATTCAATATAGCAACATATTTAGTTTAAAATATATTTAAATTACACAGGAAATTAATCGTTATCTACACTGAACAGTTACAGACACAGCGTCTAATACTCCACTCAATAAATCACCCATAAGAAGTTGTAGAGTGCGTGAGTTAGGCCCTAAGTGATTTCTTCAGAAAATTGTTCAGGGTGCTTAGAGAGTTAACATACTAAAAGTCCTGACATCTAGGGGTTGAGGCGGAGTGGGGGGAGGGGGTTAAAGTTCCCATTTTTTAGTTTTTCGCTAATATCTTTTAAACGGTGCGTCATGGAGATAAGAAGTCTTCTACGCAATGAAAGCTTATAAAATTATGTACAACTTTTATCTTGTACACTTTTTCACATTCTTACCTATTTTCGAACTACACATTCCGGAAAAGTGAAAATTGAAAAAAAAAACTACTTGAATTGAACACTAGTCTACCTTTTGTATACTACTTCCTTCACGTTATTTGGGGATAAAAAGTATCTTATATCTTAAAAAATAATATACAAAATAATATTCTGCGATCTTTTACAAGCCCACCTCCACGCACAGTGAGGTTGAAGAGGCTGGGAAGATGTGCTTCCTCAAATGGTATGGCGCACCAGCAAGATTGACCTCCCTCAATAAGTATCGATACCAGTGATTACCAGTACGCTGGTGAAAATTTGGAAAAAGTGTATAAGACAAGTGTAGATAAAAGTTTTGATATCCTAACGGCGTACAGATTTGGATAAAATTTAGTAAATTGATATAGTAGGAGTTGATTTAAGATATAAAATACTTTTTATCCCCAGATAACGTGAAGGAAGTAGTATCCAAAAGGTAGTGTTCAATTCAAGCAGATTTTTTCAATTTTCACTTTTCCGGGATGTGTAGTTCGAAAATAGGTAGGAATGTGAAAAAGTGTACAAGATAAAAGTTGTACATAATTTTATAAGCTTTCATTGCGTAGAAGACTTATTATCCCCATGACGCACCGTTTAAAAGATATTAGCGAAAAACTGAAAAATGGGAACTTTAACCCCCTCCCCCCACTCCGCCTCAACCCCTAGATGTCAGGACTTTTAGTATTTAACTCTCTAAGCACCCTGAACAATTTTCTGAAGTAATTGCTTAGGGCCTTGCTCACGCACTCTACAATCTCTTTGTTGGATGGACTATAATCATAATGAATAAATATAACTGTCGTAATGCAAAACAGAATATCAAATATCGACGTGTAATATGTTGTACGGGCCATTTATATCTTATACGATCCATATACCATTTAAAATGTTCACAACCGGCAACATTTTACCTAAAAGAGCCCTTTGACAACAGATTCCTGACCAATGTTATTAATGAAAAAAGTGTTTGTAACTTTGTGAAAAGTTTCGCGCAATAATTAATATGGCGGCCGAAGAGAGCTGTTTACCTTTTTGGGTAATATCGTTACCTACACGTTTGTGGTGAATGGGTGAGATTAAACACTTCGCTGATCCTGTGCTGGAAAATAATCTACTGTTTTAGTTTTTAATAGAAATAAGTACTATTTATAAGCTGTTTTATTTATTGAAGATTTTCACCAAAAATATACATAAGACATGACGTTTAAATTTACAATGGACAAAAATAGTTTGATGTAGGAGTACTTCTTCAATTTATAGGAGGCCACACCATACAGAACAAAGAAAGTCCTCTTTGAAGTTATGTGCAAGTTGCGAGATAAACATATCTTATCAGATGTTGTGTTACACGATAAATGTATGCTGTAATTGTACTTGTTGTAGCTGCTACTCAATTCATAGGAATAACGGCCAACGTCTAATAATGTATTTTTGTACTGAATGACTTACTATTGTCATTCATTCTACGTATACGAAGCCTGCCGCAAGCATGATTGGAGGAGCGCTAGGTTATTTATTCTGATATTATTCCTGGAATCATTTTCCTGCTCCTACTGAGCAAATATTACAATAAGTCGACAAGCCATAGCAAATAATGGAACAAAAACATAAGACAGGACATTATTAATAAGTCCCGTACATCTGATACCGAAGTGTTTATTCGGTTAGCTAATTAAAATGATTGAGGTCAGCCATTCCCGCTGGGAATGTCCTACGAG
The DNA here is from genome assembly GCA_949775195.1 of Diarsia dahlii. Classification (NCBI taxonomy): domain Eukaryota; kingdom Metazoa; phylum Arthropoda; class Insecta; order Lepidoptera; family Noctuidae; genus Diarsia; species Diarsia dahlii. The sequence goes on from OX459197.1 coordinate 23,127,049, forward strand.
CTACGTGAGAACTTAGTTACTTACTGAGGGGTCTCTATTCTACTATACAGTGTTTGGGTAACGGTTACCGATACTTTAAGGGCATTTGCATACTTATTTTTAACGACACATATGTACAGGTTTTTAAATATTCCTAACCCAACACCCCGTGAATTGCAGCTATATAATTTGATTTTATTTGGCTCACCAAGGATAATAATATGTTCAATAAAACCTAATATATTTATAGGTGGTGCTAAATAAGTTTATTGCAACAGTATAAGACGAGCATGAGTTCCTGGGTTCAATTCCCAGATCGGGCAAAAGTGGCATTGGATTTTTCCATTAGGAATTTCTCAGTAACAAAATGGCAAATAGTAATCGCACAGACTACTGCCAAAAGCAAATAAATCCAACCGCTCATATTTGTGTAGGCATCGTTACAAACTGACGCTCAGTACTGTCAATAATGAGCGGTATGTTTCAGTGCGGTGATAATATATTGACGCACCGCCGAGTGCAGAGCACACAGCGCGATATTTTGCGCAAACACACCCGCTGCGATACCGCGATTGTTTGCAGCGCCATATTATCTGATGCTACCGTTCGCCTGTTTCACTTATTATAAGATAAGTCGGGATCCGGCAGGATTTGTCGGGTAATTGTGCGTTTGTAAAGGTGAAATGTTAATGAAATGGATGACGTTGGCTTTCATCTATGTTGTCAGTAAGTTTTTAACGTTATTCAATAGTGGTCTTAGGCTATCATTATGCAGATTGCTGCTATCAGTACAAGTGAATAAGCCTGATTGTCCGTTCCTGGGTCACTGGACCGTATGCACGGCTGCAGTTTTGTTGCAGCGGAGAGCGGACATAGTTTTAGGTATTTAATTAGTCGTCTTTAGTTTCAATGTTCTATTTTATTCTAGGGAGACATAATACTAATCCAGTTTTATAAGTGTTACTAGCAACAATAGTAATCATCTGTGTTAGATTTCCAGAACAGAATTCGCAGATGAATTCACCACGTAATTACATACTTGAACTAAGTGTTTGTAAAAATAACTTTTAGTGGTAAAATCACACACGAGTGGGACCAGGGGAGCAGAACAGCCGAACAGGCGAGCATGGAAGGACCTTGAGGTAGAATTTGTTGGTGTATTGTTCGCGCCCCGCCCCATTCCGAGCGGATTATAAAGTTTAAATTGGTTTACGTAGGCATCGCTGCGAAGGAAGCAATCTCCGAGTACTGCGTGCCTTGACGTGTCACAACACAGTGAGGACACAGGCACAGCCCTTACCACTGAAGCTTTCACTAAAATACATCAAACATACATAAAGTAAAACTATTCACTTAAATATAAAAACAATACTGTTGCCCCCAACTTCATTCGGGTTGACACTTTCATGAGTATGTGTGAGCAAAAACAAGTAGCCTATGTACTATTCCAGACTATAATCTATCCCTGTGCCAAATATCATCACGATCCGTTAAGTTGTTCTAGCGTGATTGAGTAACAAACATCCGTCCATTCAAACTTTCCCATTTATAATATTAAATAAATAATCTAGTAAGATTACCGACATAATAGCTTTTACATGATGGCTCTATAAATGCAGATACTAGGAACTCATCAGACTCATGAACCGACACATTCTGAAATCAGATATAATTCAGTTCATCGCAGGATTCTACGAAAAACTAATGGGTTCGTATCAGATGTGAACACATCGCAACATCATCATTAGCATCGTAAGTGGAATACATCGTGATTTGTTTGCGTATCTATTACATGTTACTTTTAGAGAAGTTTCAACATGTATTTATTCATATGTGGTGGATGCATGATGGATTGTAAAAAATAACGGCCTTTTCTGGGGTCATGCCCATCAATGCAATTGTGTAGGTTAATACAATTACTAGCTTTTACCCGCGGCTTCGCCTGCGTGGATGTCGTAATGAATAATATCCCAACAAGCTTTCATCCCCTATTTAACTGCCTTAGGGGTTTAAATTAAAAAAAAAAACAAAAAAAAAAACAAAAATAAAAAAAAAACAACAAACAAAAAAAAAACTAAAAAATACTTTAACCTTCCTCGAGAGCCACTCTGTCCATTGGTGAAAACAGCATGAAAATCGGTGCAGTAGTTTTTGAGTTTATCGCGAACAGACAGACGCGGCGGAGAACTTTGTTTTATAATTTGATAGTGATGGGGCACTAAACATATTATAGATGGTTTATTAACAAGGTTTTTGCTAGTGTAAACTGACAACAACAAAGGATTTGTCGATAGGTAGATACGTCGCTATCAATAAACAAAGTTGAATATATTTTAAGAAGCTTTGCAATGTCGCTTGGTGTTACAATTTGGTGTAAGCTCTGTTACGATGATCTTTAGTGCTATTGAACTGACCAGACATGCTCCAAAAATAATTAACCTGTGCCTACTTCTATTATAGGAAAAGAAACAACAGGCCTGCGTCCAATCACACCTCGCTAATCCTCCCATGATACGGGATGCGATTAGACAAAACAAGCACAGATAAAGAAATGACAGTAGATTGTTTAATCTGATCTGATTGTTTGATCTGTAGAATTGCTGCTTTGTATTGTTGCTTTTTAGAATGCAAAAATATTAGGTTTTTTTCGTTGCCATGAATCAACATGTTTTAGCACTCAGCCGTGTGTCACGACGAATTTTGTTGCGTCAGATTTGCGTCTGCAAGAATTATGTAGGGAACGTGTGACGGGTGCCTCCCCCCCTCCCCCAGAAAGGGGGGATATGGGGACGTCTTATCCCCGTGACAAAGAATGTGAAATGACACGATGTCTAATCATGCAAACGCTCATGTGGTTACTAATTTCGCCGTGTGTTCATATTACTTGTTTGCGATTTTCAAGATTTGTTTGTTGAAAGATTAATACTATTTGGGTTTTTTAATTAGGGTTCGTGTTTTGGTTTTAGCGTTGTATAAACACGTGTAGCTGGCCGCAATGAGCCCCTTGAAGTAACTCTAAAATTGTATTAAGTTTGATTATAGTCATCGACATCCCCCCTCTAATGATTGATAGGCCTTTGCTTATCTTTGTGCGTTCCTAGTCTAAGTTAATCGCATTTAAGTCTTCCTCGCGATTCCCCGATTAATTATAGTGTGCAAAAGATTCAATTAAAAATTCATCTAATATTCCCCAATCCAGTCAGCCCCAAAAAGAGAATTTCATAACTGTGTTTACTGTGAAAATCTAAAACACATAGTAAACAATTAATTTCACCAAAACTTCACATACAGGCCGGATACATATAATATTATAAACACCATATGACCAATACAGAGTACACAGACTCACAATAAATGTCATACAACTTTCAACCAATGACATGGCTCAAAGGTGACATAAATTGTGTACTATTAGTCCAGTCAACAAAGAGATTGTAGAGTGCGTGAGCAAGGCCCTAAGCAATTACTTCAGAAAATTGTTCAGGGTGCTTAGAGAGTTAACATACTAAAAGTCCTGACATCTAGGGGTTGAGGCGGAGTGGGGGGAGGGGGTTAAAGTTCCCATTTTTTAGTTTTTCGCTAATATCTTTTAAACGGTGCGTCATGGAGATAAGAAGTCTTCTACGCAATGAAAGCTTATAAAATTATGTACAACTTTTATCTTATACACTTTTTCACATTCCTACCTATTTTCGAACTACACATTCCGGAAAAGTGAAAATTGAAAAAATCTGCTTGAATTGAACACTACCTTTTTACTTCCTTCACGTTATCTGGGGATAAAAAGTATCTTATATCTTAAATCAACTCCTACTATATCAATTTACTAAATTTTATCCAAATCTGTACAGCCGTTAGGATATCAAAACTTTTATCTACACTTGTCTTAACACTTTTTCCAAATTATCACCAGCGTACTGGTAATCACTGGTATCGGTACTTATTGAGGGAGGTCAGTCTTGCTGGTGCGCCATATCATTTGAGGAAGCACATCTTTCCAGCCTCTTCAACCTCACTGTGCGTGGAGGTAGGCTTGTAAAAGATCGCAGAATATTATTTTTTATATTATTTTTTAAGATTTAAGGTACTTTTTATCCCCAAATAACGTGAAGGAAGTAGTATACAAAAGGTAGTGTTCAATTCAAGTAGTTTTTTTTTCAATTTTCACTTTTCCGGAATGTGTAGTTCGAAAATAGGTAAGAATATGAAAAAGTGTTTATGATAAAAGTTGTACATAATTTTATAAGCTTTCATTGCGTAGAAGACTTCTTATCTCCATGACGCACCGTTTAAAAGATATTAGCGAAAAACTAAAAAATGGGAACTTTAACCCCCTCCCCCCACTCCGCCTCACCCCCTAGATGTCAGGACTTTTAGTATGTTAACTCTCTAAGCACCCTGAACAATTTTCTGAAGAAATCACTTAGGGCCTAACTCACGCACTCTACAACTCCTTATGGGTGATTTATTGAGTGGACTATATGTTTTGTAGCTTTACAAAGTTTACACAATTTTGAAAGAATTAGAAGTTAATGTAACGGTTTTTAAGTCTGACTGTACACAAGGCTACACATCAAGCTATACATTTCCAGTATAAGCTGGTCTCGTATTGTATAGGATTTCCGTACAGTGCGAGATCAGCGTTAACTGAAAATTTAAAGCTTGATGTGTAGCCGTGTGTACAACTCCTAACTGTGTCGATGACAGGTGTGTCGGTGTGTGTCAGCCACATTTGTGTGGACGTCACCACGACACCTGCTGATCCGTCCGTGTACAAAGGGAGACAAGTTGACAGCGTGCGTTATTTTGGTTACATCCATCCATCAGAGCAGGCTTAGTGCCGCGACATAGGACGGGTCTACCGCCTGTGATACGATAGTTTGAAGAAGGTTGACGCTGGCTAAGAAACGATACATTATTTTATATCGTGAGTACTTCATATACATTCACAGGTTTTTATTTGGAATTATTATAACATAACATAACGCCTGTGTTCCCCAAAGGGTCAAACAGAAAGGTGTGGCTACAGCACGCCCACATTTTGCCAGAAGTTTTATGGAAACATAGATACCATAGAAAATCTGGTTCCATCTTATTCATTCTGATTCGGATTTAAAATCATCTCCATATTTTTTTCTATTACTTAGTTGCTTTTAATATAAAACGCAATAACGCTGAGCGACCAGCATGAATCTGGAAACCATTCCATTCTTCTAAAAGGAATATCGTTTGAAGACGCGTTCTGAGGAAACTTCAAATAAAACTTTAATCGCGGAAATGGAGTAATATTAAGTGTAAACTACTTATGTGTGATTATTATAACTTAGTATGGAGTTACTGTAAGGTAAAAGTATTAATTACTACAAATAATATTCTGGTTTTGGCTTCCTCAAAGGTAATGTAGTTATCGTCAACTGCCTTCAGTCATCACCCAACTTCGTCTGGCTCAGCTTCCAGTCTAACTAGATGCAGCTCTGATTACCAGTATTTTACATGGAGGGACTGTCTATCTAACCTCCAGAATCCAATTATTGGATGGATAATAATATAATACCCAATTGTGAAATTGGCGAGTAACAGTAGTGGTTATTGTTTTTAATTCGATTCAAAAGCTTGTAAATAAACGTTCTCACCAACTTGTAACCAACACTTTTAAACTCCGTAGACAAGTAGAAACTCCGTATACCCGTAGCGATTCGGCGTAGCACAGCGCTACGAGCTACGAAGGTGCTACGCGTGACGTCACAGACGCCGCGACGTCTGGGCGCCGCGCGCGCCGTCGACCAACAACTACATACTGAAATGTACTACACCGACTTTAACTGGGCCTTGGGATATTTTGAAATGGCAGAAATCATTGATACATAATTATGGTACTCATTTTTAGGGTTCCGTAGTCAATATGGAACTCTTATAGTTTTTATAAGTAGCTTTGAATGAATATAGTTGTGGTCGGAGCAGGTACTGACTGGCTACTCTGCAAAGAAACACCAGTACAAAACCAGGGATCACACCACGAGGACAGTTTCTTGCCAAAACTGTGAAATAAATATGGCTCTGAAATTATTATTTTTTCGTTCAAATTCAAATAACATTTTCAGTTTTCAGCAATAACCTAGTTAAAACGCATTATGTACACTATCATATTGCATATATTTACATAATACGTATTACTAACGCAGGTAATTGATTGGCGGCAAACATTTAGGTTACGCGTAATAGCATCGGATTTAGCTAATTAGTAAATAGATTACACAAAATTATGCCACGGTTATTAGTATTAGAGCTACCTCTAACAAGTCGAATTACTAGGTATTACAGGGCTGCCTGCTTTATATTTAACTAGCCGATGCCCTCGGCTTCGCCTGCATGAAGGTCGGTCAAATAATATACTAAAACCTTCCTCGAGGAGCACTCTATCCATCGGTGAAAACAGCATGAAAATCGGTGCAGTAGTTTTTGAGTTGGTCGCGAACAGACAAACAGATAGACGCGGCGGAGGACTTTGTTTTATAATATGTAGTTATAAATAAAATCATTGTACCGTATGTTTTTACCAGCATGATTTTAAAATGTTCACGGTGCAATCAAATCCAATAAGTTGTTGAATGAGCAGATCGGAATCTTATGATTTATCCCAGATCTGCAATAACTCGACATGAAGTCAGATCCCTATCTGACTTTGATAACAGAAGAAATGGAGAATCAAATGGCAAAATGACACACATTCTGGCCTGGGTTTACTAACATTTTATCAGTCTTAATCTGCTGCAACAAGGATAAATAAATGGAAAATATTCGTAAAGAGTGTCATTGGTTATGTTTCAACCGATGCAGCGACGACGATGTTCGAATATCTAAACGATACATAATTAGGTTGGTTTGTCTATTCTTATAAAACTATGTACAAATAGGGACTTAAAATCATATGTCTGACGACTTTGAACCATAAAAAGAATCACGTCGAAAGTCGCATCGCCTATGAGGCTGTGAACAGGGCTTAAGGCATAACAAGTTAAAGCAGCAGTCTACAGCTCGTCTTAAGCTTGCTTATTGCCCCCAGCAGCTGCACCTGAAATTATCAGCAAACAGCTGCTATCTCGAGCCAGACCCTCTTTGTAATTGTTTCGCGTCGAGATTGCTCGGCGCAAATAATTCAACTAATGAAAAAGTTTAACGACCGCGAACGTTCACAATTGAGGAACTTCAACCTCAAGTTTGACGAGTTGATAAGGCTTGGTTATGAAACAAATCCTGTTCTGTTTTAAGGTAAAATAAAGTGGAAAGGTGACCAATTTGAATGCACTCTGAACATAGACAAATGTCAATAAGTGTGTTGAGAGAAGCCCGGGATATATCGATGTGGCGACGCTTAGTGGAGGCCTTTGTGCGGCAGAGGGACGTATTTCGTCTGATATTATTATGTTAAGACCATAAATATTTATCAAAACTAAAAGAATATTAGTTCATATAATTTCTAGTTTTCTCATAGCCTTTAAACAAGAAAATAAAACGTACCCTCGCCACCAGAGACACATAAATGCGCAGCGCTTATCCAATATGCATCCCCGACGACGGCAAGGTAACGATCGTCTCGGCAAAAACGTTCACACCTGCCACTACCACGTGACATCCGAGACGTTGCCATGGAAATCCGTCCCATAAAAACGGTTTCCATAAAGAAACCCCTTCCTAAGCTACGTTTTTGCGATGCTTTACGTGTAGAGGGTAACGGTATTATAAGTGGGTAAGTGTGTTTTCACGTATGGGGAGAACTTTGAAAAAGCGGTTTGAGGCGCTTTGCGCATTAGTCAACCATTACAAAAAATTAACTAAGTTGCAGAGATTGCATGACCAATCGAGTGCTGTATAAATGTTCAGCTTTGAGAACGATTATACCGAGCTCACTGCTGACAGCTCAAAGTTAGAGAGCCATACAAACGGGTAACGTCTCGGGACGAACGTGTCTGTAGCCCGACGGCTTAACTTAACACCCTCCTTGCGTCATGTCGCCCTGGTACCCGGTGCACTGAACCGTGTTATTCGCTGTACAGATTAATTCAAACTCATTTCAGGAAACGAGAAAAGGATCAACAGAAATTAGATCTGCGAGATTTATTATATTATCTGCGAGGCTTGCGGTTTGTTTACTCTGCTTGTTCGTTGTTCTTCGAGTTTATGTAAAAACTAGAAATCTAATTAGAATCTTACTGGAATAATAACACAATCCACTGCCTTGTTTTTCGATAGTATTTTAGTGTGGTTCGTGGGTGAACAAAAAGAAATGTCGCCGAACAGCGCACGCATGACAGAACTGCCTGCAAATAGCTCTCGGCGATTCGATACACGTTCGAGCCACATCACATAGGAATTGGGTAGGATACGCTCTTAATCATATCGGTGGACTAAACGGAACTTGGGAGGATTCTTTATTTAATGGAAAGCTATTTTTATCAAAATAGCAATAGTAGTTTTTGCGACTGTGCATAATGAAGGGCATTACAACACAAGTGTGTCGCGAGTGTTGTAATGCCTAATTATGTATAGTTGCATACACTAATTTATCTACCCGAATATCATAAGGGCTCTATGATGGGTTCAGGAACCATAGGGAAATGACCAGCATTGTTACCAGTGTAATGCAATAAAAAATAAACAGGTTACTAGTTGCATTCGTCGCTGCATTTACGATATCTGGCGGAGTGTTCATGTTAATTTCTGAGTCACTATCACTCATTTTCGACAGAAATAAAGAACTTATCAGAAAATTTGTCTACTCGTAACTGGAAATAAAAAGCTAACGAACAAATGACAGGTCGAAATGGCGGCGTTTCGGCTAACTGTAATTTTTTTTAAATCATAGGCAAACGAACAAAGTCACTATTCTTGTGTCACTCGAGATCAAAATGTCGTGCGATTTATAATTAAAATCATACTGAATTGGGGTTTCGTATCGATAGGTATCTGTTATAATGTAGATACTAGAATAGCACACTCACTTGAATTTGACACCTGTTCCAAATTTAAACTCATAACCTACTGTTTTCAGTAGGTTATGAGCTCATTACAGTTCTGTTTATTTCTGCTGGTTGGTAATGCTGGTCATTGCCTATGGTTTTTGAACGCATTAGAGAGGATTTATGATATTTGGGTAGATAAAAATGATTACAATACTGGATCAAGTTAAACACGGCATAAATCTTTGTAAACCGGGTTCTATGCATTATTTACACCAGGGGAACAAAAGCGTAAAGTATTCAAGCTTTCGACTTTGGAGTGGTTTCCCGAAACAAACAAAACAGTGTGTGTTTTGCAAAACTCATAGGAACTGAAACATCTATCTATCATTAAGGGTTGGACCCGGGCCCGAAACTGTTTTACATTGGTTAATGTGTTATGGGGTCCCGGTAGTTTGGCCGTAACTACCAAACTTGCGAAACTAAAATGTTGCATCTATAGAAATAATAAATTATCCTAAATGTTATGATGAATGATGATGAAATGTTATATAATACATTAAAAAAAATTGTAATATTTTCTCACAAACAACCAAAATCAGCATTTTTGGTGTTATATTTTAAAGTGCTTGTTTAATATCGTTTGAAACTGTTTCTTTGATATCCCATTATTGAATAAAAAATGAGCATTCTTTTATGATGACAGCGAGTAAAACAGTAAGTTTCCTATCAAATAGACGATTGCATGAATAGTAATAAAAGTTGGATCGGTTTTTCAAGAGTGTCTCACAAACGGTTCAACAAAAGACTCAATTCAATAAACGCCAACACATAAAATCCCCGAGGAACAATAAAAGCTCAACTTTGTATTCTTCCGAATATAGAGTACAATTTCCTCAAATAGCCCAAGTTTTTGTAAACGTACGTGGGACTCGTACACTCGTACATACAACGGAACGACGGGAGGAGATAGCTAATGAAAATAATCTTGAAAGTTTTTTAATTATCGGCACGCGAGTGTGTGGGAGTTGGGCCACTGTCTACACGTCCGCGCCACTCAGATGAGCGCAGCTTTTCACATGATTAACGTGTATTGTTCAAGGCTGAGAGCTATAGTTCCGAGGCCCGGTGCTCTCACCAAATGAAACGATCTATCCATTTGTGTGCTGAACTCTCAGTATTTGTGAGTATTGAGTTACGAGCAAGCGATACGCATCTCGTTGTAAACATAAACACAACACACATTTTATGAGCAACCAATGAAAATCTACTCGTCGCCATAAATTTGCAAGACAGTCAATATAAAAAGACAACGACATTAATAACACATTTTTACGACTACAACACATACTTTAAAATAATTATGGTTCCATAAAATTGTTATGAAGTAAACGCATGGATCACATGAATATATTTACGACTTTATTACATAACACGTTATCTAATTGAACAGCTTTTATTCAGATAAATCACAAAGTTCAAAAGCACACCAAGAACAGCTTATTAAGTTTCCTTGCACTGGATATGTTTTCCTTGAACTCAAGAAGCGAAAAACATCTAAACGAAGAAACTTGACGGTGTTGTCGCTAACATGCTGCCTGCAACTGATCATAAATTGTCCGTACAATACGTACAAGTTGATATTATAACGAGCACCGATCCTTCGATCATTAATGTCTACTGTCCTTAACGCCTAACTTTTCTAATACATCAAACATGGACGGAGATAGCGCAAACATTCTTCCCGCGTACACTATTCAAACTAAATTTATCAGTTTAACTTGCGTTCAACAAAATTATTCATCTATTGACATGACACAACTGTAGTTTTACTTGCTTACCAGTAATTAACCATTTCATGGGGGGTAATTAGATTTACAAAGCATTTTGCTGGAACAAACCTGAGTTTATTTGCGGTGAGGTTGATAATACCAAATTAAGTACGAATCTAGAACTTTACCCACACTGCCCTGCAGCGAGCTGAACTTTGTAATTGTTAGACTGTGTGCGAGTTTTGCGCATTTCTGAGAAAATCTTTAGTTGTAAATTGAGTACACGATATCGTAATGGAACTAATACATGAAAAGGTTTCCACTCAACCATAAAACTTTAGCGTCGCATCGACTAAAATAAACTTTCCTTTTCCAAGAAATGGAAAATAAATAAGCTTCGAGCGCATTTTCTGTTTTCCCAAGTAACAGAAAACGCAGCTGTAATTCCTTATACCAGGAGCTGAAAGGTCATTAGGAGGTCTTAGTTGTAAGAATTGAACGCCAATTCACTAGCGCTAATTGAAAGCAAGCCCGTCCAGTCTGGCGGGCGCGGGGCGCGGGGCAACTGCAAACAACTTTAAAGTTGAAACTGTTATACTCCGAGGCAGATAAATGTTCGTCGATCCGAGCGCGATTGCCAACGGCTAAGAGCACACAGAAATTGATAGTTTCGGTTTCAAGAGAGCTTTAGCTTGAAATTTATTTATCCGAGACGCATGTTTGTTGTTATAAGTCGCTAAGTTTGCTGCTATATACTTTTTAAATAACTGACAGTGACCACTGTACCATTGAATGCATCCACATCAGCACCATGATTTGTGTGCGGGAGTTTTACGCGTTCTATAGCTGATGTCATATGAAGTAACGTAGGCTATTTTAGAAAAAGGAAAAAAATTAAAGCCCACGACCATGATAACAAAATCCGATTCAAGTAGGGTAAGTCATATTTTTATAATATAAGAATTTCAACGGACGAAGTTCGAAACGAAACGAAATTCTGAGAAGTGTCTTAGAATAGACGTTGTTTTCGTTCGTTTCTGTCAATACCCCAAAGGCTCGTTGGTTGTTGTAGAGCGTCATTGTTGAATAATTTAAGATATAAGGGATAAAGACTAAAAATACCCTAAACGAAGCCAAAAGGCATTTGTTCTCTCAGTCATCGCTATTTTTACCCACGACGGAACGGAGACTGTATATGAGTTTGGGGTGAGAGGTTGTTTGTGCAAATACATGTTGCCATTTTTCTCCAAAACTACTAGTCCGATTTTGATGCAGTTTTCAGTTATTTATCGCTATATTTGTTCTAGAGCAGTGGTGGCCTGAGTCCCTGCAGTGGGAACATTATAGGCTGATGATGATGATTTCTTCTGGGCTATACCTGGGGACCTTCCAGTACCTAACGGATATAATGGAGGTCAGTTTTTTAAATACTTGTATTTAAGGTAATAACTTTACTTTAATTACCTTTATGACCCGATTACTATTCAAATCATACATCAATACAGTGTTTTAAGTGAGCTACATTGAGTTTTACCGTAAAACGTTACATAGCTTGATGTAGGTACATAATGCTTGGTTGACGCCTTCGCTATATAACCAATCTTCTATATAAATAAAAAGAGAAGTCCTGACTGACTGACTGACTCATCAACGTCCAGCCCAAACCCTTGGACCTAGAAAGCTGAAATTTAGCACAGAGGTTCCCTTTATAATGTAGACAAGGAATAAGGAAGGATTTTTTGAAATTCAACCCCTTAGGGAGTTAAATAGGGGATGAAAGTTTGTATGGAAAATCGTCATTTTCACGCGGGCGAAGCCGCTGGTAAAAGCTAGTTCATAATAAATTAACAACACAACTGGTGAATAAAGGCTTTCGGTAAACCCATAACTTAATCAACAAAGAAATGGATCTTAACCCATAACCTTAACTTTCCTTTTTAATGTGCAATATGAGAGAGAGAGCGAGTGTTATTCCAAGATCACAAAATCTTTTATACCAGGATAGAATAAGTGTGACGGGTATAAGATCACGCACGACTATTGTTTGCGAGCCACATAAAGTGCGCACAACAACAATGGAACTCCCTAAAAAGCCCGTAAATCTGAGTTGATGCGTGCGCCGCGTTAAATAAAGACTAGAGAGACTTATAGCACGTGAACACCTCATAAAAATGGTGATTTTATTGGGGTCGCACGTGTTGCGAGGAGGTGAAGCTTTCTAGCCAGGTGGATGGCACGCGATAAATAATAACGGGCTACACACACACCTGAAATTGCTGAAAGCCTGTCCTCCTTTACCACTCACCAAAAACTCATCAACATAAACCTAATTCGATTTACTGAAGAAAAAGCTAAGTTTAAGAGTGTTTTCAGGTAAAATTCAAGTAAAAGTCAGTCTTAATTTCACTTTAGAAAACTCATTTAATTAGTGGAATGTAGCTTCACTAAGATAGGTTGAAAGAATTCGTTAAGTTGCAGTTTCAAAGAAATAAGAAGAAACTAAGACACTAAACGCCGATTCACGCGCCCTAATTGAAACAAACTCAGCTCAAAGTTGTTCGTTCACAAAGGCGCTTGCCGACTGCGAGTCAGCAGAACGCGGCGTGGTGCGGCGCGGAGCGGGTCCACGTAAACCTTCATTTTGCCGCGTTATACCCGCGATGATTTAGTGGAGCGAATTTTTCGCGACCTCGATCCCACTCCATCTCGTGAATTCTCGTGTAATAGTTGCTGAATCGAATATTACACTCAGATGCCAACGCGGATCCATTTTGTCCGACGCGGTGCGCTCGCACCTTTACAAGCTCACATTACACTGACCGAGCTCAACGATGGAAAAAAAGGAAATTATCGTCCATCTCCGAAATGAATACTCCCCGGGGTAGCAGCGAATTATCTCCATAAATAGTGTCAGACGATGATTTATACTGGGTGTCACGGTTTGAGAGGCCGCAATGTGACAAATGAGGTCCCGGAGTCCTGGCGCAGCGCGCTACACTTAGCGGCGGCTGCGGCGGCGTGTGGCGGATCATCCGCGGAGCACCATGTACGTTTATTTCCATTATCCTTCACGCAAACAAGTCGGTGCTCATTATAAATAAAGGGTGAAAGGCGGCCGATATTTTAATACTTGTTTTTGTAGGTGAAATTGTTCGACAAGGGCAGATGTTACCAAAAGTATCTTCTAAGAATTTCGTTGAACCGGAGGGCGTGCGCACTCAGCTGTCAAAATTATTACTCGCACGCGTCGGCCAGGTGAGTCTAAGTTCAAGCAATATTGTTTTGTTCATTCACGCGAGAAAATCTACAGAAAATTACTATTATGGAGCGACGTGAGCCGTGAGCCGAATATCTTATGATTATGTTCACCTTCTCAAAATGTGAATGTGACCTTTTCATATCTATTACTATATAATTTTCTTGACGCATCTGTATAAACTGAGTCTGAGTCTTTCTAGATGCACAGGACCTGTAACTATGTGGTTGGCACAGACCAGAGAGCATTCTTACAAAATTGGAATGGAGACATTTCTAAAAGCAACATGTTTACCTATCCATAAAACATTTATTTAATAAAACTAGAAAGTACACTGACAGACAATATACATACTAAACCGATACGTTGCAAAATATGGCAAGAAGGAAGGATATTTTGAAAAAAAATCGTCAGATATACGACTTGCGTCTTTTTGATACCTACTACCCTTTATAAGAGTGGTCTTAACCCAAAATGTATTCCTGTATCTTTTCACGTGGTTGGTAAGATTTTCGCGTAATGAGCTTAATAATACCTGATTAATGTACGTGTAGCAGCAACCTTCAAATCGAGCGAAGCTTATATTCATGCAATCCTGTATTGCGCGGTTGTATATTGTCAAACTGATCGCAAAATAGTTAATTTCTAGACATTCTCCCAAACTGTATGTATTTTATAGAAAACTAGCGGACGTCCCGCGGTTTCACCCGCGTAGATCCCGTTCCCGTGGGAATACAGGGATAAAAAGTAGCCTATGTTACTCAGGGTGAATGTAGCTTTCCAAGGGTGAAAGAATTTTTGAAATCGGCCCAGTACTTTTTGAGCCTATTCATTACAAACATACAAACATACAAAAATAGGTACAAATCTTTCCTCTTTATAATATTAGTGTAGATAGTGTAGATGAAGTCGACTTCAACAACACGGCGTCACCTTTCAAATGCAAATATTATCCCTACATTTAAAGTTAAAGTTATAGTTATTATTCTTCAGGTCACGGGTGAATAAATCTTTTGAGAGTGCTCAGACATGAAAGTATTTCGAGCTTTTAATGTGCGCCTAAAAGCAGTCTAGAATTCATACATTAAAATATAGAAAAACCTTTGATGAGTGATGTTATAAATTATGACATTAATAGCTGACGATTAATTTATCTCAGTCGCTTTTTAAAAGTCACTGAGCTCAATCTTAATTACGTGAGTGATTAGCCCGATCCGAGATATAATAGTACATTGTAATACAAGGGCCTAAAATGACCCATTATATACGAGGTAGTTTTACTACCGAGCTTTAGTGAGGTAGTAAATAGAAACCGAGTTATAATGGGATTTTAGCGCCGTGTGTTACACTGTACTTTTCACTACGATTGCGAGAAAATAAAATAACCATGTTCAATATGAGTTTATTTTATTAAAAATTAAATTCAATTTAATAATACCTACAATTCCAAAAATTTCGCGCCAATGCCTTTTTTATTTCTTCTGTAGCTGCAATGCAACGCACACATTCTACCAAAGAGTTCGGCATTCAGCGCGTTTAGTTCCATTTTTAAAAATAAAATTTTTTTTTTTACTTGAAACTAAATCACGCACCAGCTGGCTGAACAAGTTGTCGTACGAGATTTACTTTTAGCCCTAGGGCAATATAATGCAATTTTAGGCCCGCTCTGGTATGCTATTATGACGTTCTTTTTGAGCAAGAGGAGTGAAAACATGTTTTTGAAGTGAATAAGCAGAAATGTATATTCCGAATAAAAACTTGTGAATATTTAACAGCTGAATATTATATATTCAGTAGGTATTTAAACGTTACGTTTTTTTACAGATGTTTCGGATTGAAATTAACATAATTATTTTCTTCGTGCTTCCCCTGTATAGAAGCACACTCATTTTTTGGACAAAATGGATCAAACTTTAAGACATACTTCTTAAATGTCACTTTGGACGACCGATTCCAATACTCGGTCGCCCGCTTAGTGGCCGTATTTCTAGTATTAGTTTACCGACGTTCATATCCTCGGTCCACTGCACTGAGAAATTAATCAGGAATATCCTGGCTTCCAAACTAATTGATTTTCATGTTTACCGTGCTTGAATACTGCAAAAGCCACTCTGCAGTGTAGTAGAACCCACAAGACAACAAATAGGTACTGAGATATCATTTCACAGCTACAGAATTCCATACTCAGAAATAGTTTGCCACTGATACAATTCGACATGCGGAATGCGGTAACAATTGATATGGAATGCAGTGTAGTGTTACATGCGGTATGCTACAGCGATGCTGCAAGAAGTTGCCGCGACGTCGTCGCGCGACAACGGCGGTGCCGTGCGACGTCGCGCGACCGTCAGCTTCCATTTCACGAGCCAGCGAATGCAATTCCCGGGATCCGATACGGAATGGAACGACACGTCGATACGAATGACGATCGCTAAACGGCTTTGAAGAATATGAGGATATTGCCCACGGACCAGCTCTCAATTTAGCATTATTCTTCGAGCAAAATTCACTAGATATTGTATCGAACGGAATGCAATACGAAAGCCTGATAGATTCGTTTATTATTGGCTTTATTGTTTTTCCAGAAAATGTATAATATTAAACTGAAATCTCAGAATTTCCAATAACGCCATATTTTCAGAATTGAAGGAGATAATAAAATAAAAAAAACGTTAACGAGAGCACCGATTTAAATTTACTTAGAAATTTATAAAACAACAAGAGCGGTGTTCTTCAAAGCTGTTTTGCAAGTGAGTATGAAACAATATTAAAAGCTTGAGGCCCTACCTACGTAATGCTCGTTAATTTCTGAAGCAAAACAGATTAAAACATATATAGTCCCTGACAGATCGCTTTATTTGATTATGGCAACTGTCAAGCGAAATATATCATGGAGTAATACGAGTACTCTGCATGCATTTAGGGAGCTTCGGCTTTCATTTTGTGGCACCATACTTAATTGTGTTGACAAAAGAATATTTAAAACATTTTCGAGCAACGTAATTATCGTAAAGAGATGATAATTTGTCAGCTCGTTTTACACAATTGTAAATATTGAAATAAGGCTTTTTTCGCGCAATCAGCATTTTATAACGAAGGGAAAAATCACGATATTGAAACAAAAAACCAATTAATTTCCGCTGATTGGCAACGATTTGAATATCCTGCTAACAAGCTCCGGCGAATAAAAACAAAAAAGCAGCGCGCCAACGTTTCTTTATAAAAAAAAAAAATATCTGAAATACATTCCGTTTGACGTTTTCCCCATTCAGAAGATTTGTACAAACTTGTATATTTAAGATTTTCTTGTTTAATAAAGCGTTCAATTACGTCCTCTAGCTGGCAGCGATGCGAAGGTGAATTGAAACGAAATAACGCAAACGTATATCCATAAAGTAACGATAAATTATATATGTAAAGTAGTGATTGTAGTCGGAAAACGGCCCGGGCAAAGGAGAAATTCCGTAAAACTATGTAAGTCTGTCTGAGCCGCACGGGTACCGTTGCCGTGCCGCCGCCGCCGCGGGGCCGTTCCGCCGATCGCTAGGCCGGTATCGCGCTCCGCGGCGATATCGCTTCGCGTTTATTACGCCATGATATTCCCTTTATCTCGAACGTCTCGTTACGAATGCGATCCACTTACGATACGACAATCGCGAGTTCCATCGCAACAATTCACATTATCGTAAATTCAAAGTACAGACATTTGCAATTTATGAGATGCGAATTCCAAAATCGTCGCTAATGTGAACATTACTCCATTGTACTCGGGACCATTGTATCTCACAAGTACTCACAAGTACTGTGGCGTCTACGGCTAATTTCAAATTAATGCTCTTCTTAGATTTAATTCTCATGTCTCGGACACATAATGGGCAATTTTAAGAACATACAGCTGTGTGGGATACACGGATTGAGACCAGTTCTGCGATAACTGAAACTGAAGTACAAAATTCCGAATACTGACTATTTGTTTGTTGAAATGTAAATTTTACAAAAATTATACCTTCCTTGTTGCAAAAACAAGCCATCGTTTCACTCGGACCGTGTTTTTGATATTCCGAATTGTTTGTATGTATAATGAGCGTGTGATTTGTCAAGTCACACGTGCGTGCATTTAACAAGGAGGTTCAGCTCCAAGGAACACATACCAGGCTCCCATGAGACCGCAGCAAACACATTTACCCAGTGGGCACAGTTTACATAGGACCACGAATCGCTAAATTAAGCAAAAGGTCGGTCGAACAAAAACAAGAATTTGATTAGCATTTGAACCAGTTGGACCA
This sequence comes from Diarsia dahlii, assembly GCA_949775195.1. NCBI lineage: Eukaryota > Metazoa > Arthropoda > Insecta > Lepidoptera > Noctuidae > Diarsia > Diarsia dahlii. The sequence goes on from OX459197.1 coordinate 23,145,299, forward strand.
AAGTTCAGTTAAGAATACAGATGAGTGAGACACGATGTTAGTCTGAACAATATTCTGACAACATGAACACAGCCAGGATAATTCATAAACATGAAATCGATTAATGGATGTTCTAAAAGCTTGATTCCTGAGGCTACACTTGTCCCGAAATAGATTGTTTACATGTTTACCCGAACAACTAAACAAAGTACACAATGGAACGTGATTGAAAATGTGTTTCAGATCATTTTTGTTTCTGGTTCAAAGACCCGGCTCATAGCCGCCGTATAATGCCGAGCTATGGTTTATAAAACTAAAAGTAAAAATGAAAAGACAATGAAAGTTATAAAACTTATAGGCTTATGGTTTATATATAAATGTATTTACGGTATTCTGTGTCGGGTTTGTCCCCGGAGAGCGTGAACAGGTAAAGGTAAGAAAGCACTTAAAAGAAGGCTTGTCAAAGTCAATCAACCGCAACAATCGAAGTGTATTTATAACGTTGGGACAAACATACTGTTTCCAAGAAGAAAAGTTTGCAAAAGGTACTATAGGTACTTCTCTTGCACATTGACTGTCCTCATAAAGAATGATTTCGCTGGCGACGGAAGACATTTGTCCTACATAATTTAAGTTCAATTATGTGAAAGGTATGTAAGTAATAGGAACAAGTTTTAACCGTTTTAAATTGAATTGAACTTGAAGTAAATGCTCACCGTAGTTCACAAAATGTGACGCAACGCTACGAGCTACGGCGCGCGGCGTAGCTCCGATGCTACGATTGCCTACGTCGAGTTCGCAATCGAAAACTCAACTATGGTTTATTAAATAAAGATGTTTTTATGACTTGACCAAGTTAGTTATTAGTTTAGTTGCATTAGTTATAGCTCAGTAAAGTTGAAAAATCACATGTGTATTCAAAACTCTACATAAGACTGGCTTCAATTCAATCCGAAGTTATTTTCGATAGCCGGCCATTTTTCGCAAAGTTCCCGTTAACTTCGTTGGCATAAGTTTGCTCCGCCATAGACTGCTGCACGTTGTTATCTGACTTGTCTGTAGTGTTCAGTCTTGTCGAATTGTCGCTGTGAAACTGTGAACATTCTGAAAATGCCAAGTTTCGTATGTGAAATAGTGTTCGGATTCCAGCAGTAAACATCATTTAAACAGTATACGATGTTGTTCCTAGACAGTCAAGTAGGACCAATATTGTTTAAGTACTTTACAAATGTTGTCGAATAAAGAAACTTTCGTATAAAACTAAGTGTGTTTTGAGTGAACTTGAAGTTTATTCTAAAGCTAGTTATAACCACTATTCAATATTTAAAAAGGTTTTGGCTTTATGCAGCGTCAAAGTAATATGAATCAATCAAATAAAAATCTGTGCACAAATCCAAATGTAATTGCCCTCATCCGTGTGACGTGTCGATAATCACACGTATTCACGAGCCTACAGAACGTAAACGCTTTATTTACCTAAGTCTATTTACTCGCAGTAAATAACCAGTGAAAATAAACATACAAACATGTCAGTATTCATTTGGCTCTCGGATATAAAATGTATTTTTGCCATAGTGAACAAAAGGGTCTGGTTCCATTGATATATTAATATAAATAAATTTCCTTTCAGGCCGCGTGACACGTTCCCACCTATAGCTACATGTGTGTATGGACTTATCATCATCGAAGACGTATTAAGTCAGGTGCTACCTCACCCTTCTAGCCCCTCCATCCCTCCTCCAAATGCTCACAAATTAACCACGAGCCACTGGGTCCCGATGGGAATCCGTCAGCTCGCAGCCCCTCAGACAGTGAAATAATAAAATTATTCATTACTGTGTATTTTATTCGTCAGAAGACATTCTTACATAATATAAGCTAACAATTTTTGATGCGGTCGTATTAAAATTTTAAATGGATGGTGGTATTAGTCTTTTCTGTAATTAGAAAAAGAAGAGAAATGTTGTTGTGTTTGAGATAAATTAATGTAAAAAACAAGGGTATTGTTGTGTTTTCGAGTCATTTCAGAAAGGGATTTTCAGCCTTTTGTGTTGCATGTGCGATTTCTATACTAACGTGTTGCCCTTTGTTGAACTCTACCAAGTTGCTGAGAGTTTGGTACAATGGGTTCATACGCACCCTAGGGAGACCCCAAGTTTGCTTTTGAACCTCATTTTGAGTTTGATTCATTCAATTGTTTTATTACAAGCAAAGGCTCCCAATCAACATTGAAATATCGATAAAACAGCTTATTGTATTAACTTTAAACCCATGTTTTTATTCATAACTAGCTTTTGCCCGCGACTTCGTCCGCGTTTCCGTCGTTTTTCGTAAAAAAATACCATTATGTCCTTCCTCACGGTTCAGTGGTTTTGATGTAACAGACAGATTAATTTTCGTATTTTAGTAGGGAAATACAATAATGTCAATCCACAATACTGTTGAAAAATATCACAAAAAGGAACCGCAGAATATTATTATTAATAGCTGTGCCCGCGACTCCGTCAGCGTGTAACTCCTTGTATGTTATTTAGTTAATGTATTGGTAATATTGTTTAGATCACTTTCACATGAGGCTTAAGTAGGTACCTATATAGGAGCAGCGGTGGCCCAGTGGTGGCGGCCCCGACTTACGAACAGTAGGTCGTGGGTTCGAACCCAGGCAGGCACATTACTTTGTGTAATTTATTTCATCACCGCTGCTCTCAAAACGGTGAAGGAAAACATCGTGAGGAAACCGGCATGTCTTAGAACCAAAACATTCGAAGACATGTGACATCTACCAATCCGCACTGGGCCCGCGTGGTAGATTATAGCCCATTCCCTCTCTAAGAGAGGAGGCCTGTGTCCCAGCAGTGGGAACATTAATAGGCTGTTGATGATGAGGTACCTATAGCGTTCTATAGGTAAAACTTCAGCCCAAAGCTTCCGGGTAAACTATGTTGAAAGTTGACCCGTCCGGCACGTGAACATAAAGATTTCTAGAACTGCTAACCCGGGTAAGAGCGACATATAACTGACCATCCGAGAAACAACTGACACCGAGATCTACTCCAGCAACACGAAAATTCTGCCCTTGAGCCTTATTAATTTAGTAGTCACTTAAAATAAATACCTAACTACTATAATTAATAAAAGTATCTACGCTTTTACCTACTTAATACAAAAATAAAATTGATTATAAATTAGCCAAAACTTACCTATCGGTATCTAAAAATCTATGCGTACTACTTCCCCTAAAAAGAAATAAAATACGAACTATTAATAATTTGTAATTTGAACGAATATTTAAACACTACCAAAATAACTACTTAATACCTATTTTATAAAATAACAACAAAAGAAATTCAAATAAACTATTTAAAGACTAAAAGTCGCGCTTCTTCTTCTTCTTAGCGTGTCGATGGCAATCTAAATTGTGTCGGCCCAGAATTGGGCTACTAGTTTGGCGCTTTCGGTAGCGTCCATCAGCTCCTGGAGTGAACAGTCAGCAGGACACGCAGGGCACGATATTAAATGCCCCATTGTTTGAGGGACAGCACCACATTTACACTCCAGTGCAGAGTCATCTATGTACCCCCACCTCAGCAGATTTTCTTTGCTGCGACCAACCTGGGTCCGGAGTCTGTTTAAAGACTTCCAGGTCAGCCACGGCAACTCTTGTCCAGGTGGGAGATGTTCAGCAGGTGGAACAAATGGGTAAGGTAAAGATGCACTACCTTGCCACAGCTTTAATCTTTCCGTAGACATCTCGCCAGTGAGTGGGGTGACACACTTCAGAAAACTGTTTCGGCTTTTCAGCCTTTGCAATACAAGGCTGTTTAGGTGTAATGGGTGTCGTGTGTCTGAAGCCATTTTGGCTCTTTCTCTAGAGCTTGCCACTGTTCTGCGAACTTCAGGCGGCGCTATCCCTGCCAGTGGGTACAGCATCTGTACTGGGGTCGGTTTGAGGCAACCAGTGATGATCCGGCACGTTTCGTTGAGAGCTGTATCCACTGACTTTGCATGGGCTGAGCGGCTCCACACGGGGCACGCAAATTCACCAGCTGAAAATGATAGCGCCAGCGCAGTAGTCCGCAAAACATGAGGCGAAGCACCCCACTTTGAAGAAATTAGTCTCCGTAAAAGACTGTTGCGGGTGTGCACCTTCTGCTTGATGTAACTGCAGTTTTTGCTGAAGGTCAATGATCTGTCCAGAGAAACCCCAAGATACTTTGGAAAGTCACTGTGCTCGATAGGCACTCCATCCCAGACGATGTTAAGTTTGCGCCCAGCTTCTCTGTTTCGGAGGTGAAAAACGCAAGACTGAGTTTTGCTCGGATTCGGTTTGAGTGAATTAGCGAGGTAGTATGCACCTAATTCATCAAGAGCACGAGATAGGTGGACCTCTAACTCCTCAAAGGTGGAGGCTTGGGATGTCAGGGCAAGGTCGTCTGCGTAGAGGAAGCGGGACGTGTTCGGGCTTGATGGTTGGTCGTTGGTGTATATATTAAACAGGAGCGGTGCCAAGACACTACCTTGGGGCAGGCCATTCTTTTGTGCCCTCCAGCGACTCTTATCTGAAAGAAGGTGGACTTGGAAACGGCGGTTGTGGAGAAGTTCCCGGAGTATTCAAACAAACCTCTGATCGCTTATTAAGGTCTCCACCTTCCACAGCAGCCGCTTGAGGTTGACTGTATCGTAAGCCGCCGAAAGGTCCACAAATACAGCTCCTGTGACCTTTCCCGCCTCGAAACCATCTTCAAGGTGCTGAACGAGCTTGAGGGTCTGGTTACTGCAAGACTTCACGGGTCTGAAACCAGCTTGCTCTGGAATTAATTTTGGGTCAATTACGACCGTGAGGCGGTTCAGCAGCAGTCTCTCAAAAAGCTTGTAAGTATGGCACAGTAGAGAGATTGGACGGAAGTTTTTGGGGTCGTCTGCTGGTTTACCTGGTTTGGGTATTGCTATGACCTTGGATTTTCTCCAGAGACGAGGTATAGAAGCTGATTCCAGACAATTGTTGAATAGTTGCAGCAACCACGATACCGCGACAGGACCAAGTTGTTTTAGCTGCTCAACTGAAACGTCATCCATTCCGGAGGCTTTACCGCACTTCAGATCCCTAATCGCCTCGACGATATCAGCAAGGTTGAATGGTTTACTGATATCGTCGCAGGTGCTATCGAGGTGTGGCCTCGGGACCTTGCTGGGACGGCGAGTTGGTTTGCCATTTACAAGCAGTTGGTGTGCTACCTGGTTGGCGGTAACTTGGCTTGGTGGAGAGGGGTGAGGGGACTCACTAGTCAGCTTCCTAATAGTGCTCCAAGCTTTTTTACTATTATGAGTCATGTCGATATTGGTTACAGTGTCGATCCACCTCTCCTGCCGGTTTTCACCTAATTTTAATAGCAGCATTTCTCCAGCCAGCGTAGTTTCCTCCGAAAAAGGGTCAGTTTGAAACATAGACTCATATTGGCTCAGTAGTTCACGCGAATCTGTTGACAGCCCTGGAATGTAGGAAGTCCTGCAACCCCTTGGAATGTGTCTTCGAGAAGTAGTGGACACGATATCAACGAATTTGTCGTAATTTTGTGGGGTTGGCGCAACATTTGAGAGATTTTCATCAATCGAACGTGCGAAAGACTTCCAATCGGCCTTTGTGTAGTTAAAACGGCGTCTGAAGGGAAAACTAATAGGCTGGACTACGGCTTTGATGCAGCACATTATTGGCCTGTGCTGGGTGCGAGGAATAGGTGGGCATACGCTTTTGGAGCACTGTGAGCTGATAGACGAACTAGCGAAGATAAGATCTGGGTTGTATCCGCGTTTCCAGCGGCCACTGTTAAATGAGGCCGGTTGTTTTGCATCGTGAATTAGCGTCAAGTCATTAGTTTCAGCCCATTCTTCGACTGCATCTCCGCTAGCATCCGTGTCATTGTAGCCCCAGTTGGTGCTACGGCTGTTGAAGTCGCCGATTACAACTCTTATTGGTTGGTTAGTAAAGTTCTCTGGGGGAGTGAAATTAAATGTGGTACCAGGTGGCTTATAAACGGAACTGATGGAGCAGCTGCCAACATCTAAGGTGATAATCTCTATACCATTCTCGTTTGAGCACTTGGTAGATAGTATGCTTACGCCGGGAGCAGCAAACACTGCGTTACCGTGCTTCGGGTGACAGATCTCGGCGATAAGCGTAAGTCCATCGATGTGTGGCCGTCTTTGTGTTTCACCCCGGTGGGTCTCTTGGACGCAAAGAATGTCGCAGTGAGTTTTGCGGTAGATATCGGACAGAATTTCCGATTTGTCTTGTGAGAACCCTTCGATGTTAACCGAGACTACGCACAAAGCCGGTTTTATAAGTGGACTTTGGATTGCCATCGTGGTGAAAGGATTAGCCAGTCAGCGTGGGGACTCGCTGACTGCCCAGGGTGCGCCGGACGTATGGTATCTCAGTTGATACGTCGCTCGGGGAGGCTCCTTTCTCGCACCCCAGTCGCGCTGATAAGCACGGTTTGTTAATATCAATTATTATTATTGTCTGTCAATAAGGTCGAACGCTGAACGCATCAACAGCCAAATATTGAATGAAGCTCGCTCCCGTTACACAAAAATAATCCTTATGGCATGATTCAGTATTCACGCGCAGCTTATTAGCGTATTTCATATTTGGTTCAGTTTGATGTTTCTATACCGATTACTATGATTCTTTTTTTTATTGAATAGGTAATAATATTAACTTCTTTTAATTAGGGATGAGTGAGAGTATTATAAACGTAAGAGTAAACAAATATAATCAGAAAGCTCCGAACTGCTAAGCTATCGGGAGTTACACGTGTTATTGTGAGTCAACCATAAAAGATAGACATATGCTGTTGTGGGATATTTTTTAGATAATTTTATGTAGAACATTTCCGTCATAAATGATTTCTATGTAGCTTTAACCATTAAGGCTACACACGCGACGGAAGCTTAAAAAATGGAGCAACTTCTCCCGTTTTCCCAACATTTCCCTTCACTGCTCTGCTCCTATTGATTGTAGCGTGATGAAAAGTATACTATAACCTCCCCAGGAGTATGAAGAATAATTGTACCAAGTTTCGTTAAAATCCGTCGAGTAGTTTTTGTTTCTATAAGGAACATACAGACAGGAGGACAGACAGACAGACAGACAGACAGACAGACAGACAGACAGACAGACAAAAATTTTACTGATTGCATTTTTGGCATCAGTATCGATCACTAATTACCCCCTGATAGTTATTTTGAAAATATATATCATGTACAGAATTGACCTCTCTACAGATTTATTATAAGTATAGATAAAGCGAGAAATTACGAAAGTACGGCAAAGTACAAGACGTACTAATTTTGGTGGCATTTTAGTCCAGTTTTACGAATGTAACTAATTTTTGCAAAGAAAACTTTTGAAAATATAAATATCTGGGCAAGCTTATCGAATTTGCCTCAGTGCCGATTGGTGTATAACCGAGGTTTCCGAAAGAGAGCGGATCCGTCACCTCTAGCGGGAATCGAATTTAGGACCCCGAGCTACCTAAATTGATTTACCTTACCCTTCCCTCCAGCCACGAGGTTACGTGGATTTCAGAAAATCTTAACAAATCTGACTCAGGGAATAGGAGCATACGGTCAAAACTGAGTGGTTTTATTTCGAAATAGTAAATAGTTTCTGCATCGTTATAATCTGAAGGCGGATTTTAAACAGTTGCTACTTTGAAGCTTCTCCCAGAAGCTGTTCAAACTACCCACACCTAAAACGGTAATTAAGTACTTACATTCATTACTAATATAGCACTGCCGACTACTAACAGAAACAATGATCATAATTATACGCTTCGTTTTCCTAACACTTACGCTTTCTACTCATAAATGATACAATCAGAATCCGCTGAATCCGTGTATACACTAGAATTTCACTCCTAACATCAAAATCTTTATTTAATCACATCGAACAGCCATGTGGCACAGTAAATAGCTCCCCAGTCTGCTAAAAGCCTGGTACCTGTCAGATGTGTAAGGCACATCATTATGTGCATTGAGCACCATGATTGTAAATGTATTTGCGTGGTTCCCGGCATCCGGCAGATAGCGATCATCGCGCTGTTTGTTCGTTGTTGCGCTCTCCTAATTGCAAACATGCATATATTTGATACAAGTGCTAATTGTACGCCTGTGAGCGTTTCTATATTTTGTGTGATTCAGTTCGGATGCCTAATCAGATACTAGGATCAAGCAACATTATGAACTATTGAGATGAGGCCAGAAATGCATTTGCCGATTAGTAAGTGAGAAAACGCTGATGACCAATATATTGAGTCTAACGCCCGAATACTCGAACGTCACTCAATTATAAGTAGCCCTCAAAACTCGTGCTATCTCTGTCACTCTGCGTTAAAGTAACAAAGACAGCACGAGATTTAAGTGCAACTTAAAATTGAGTGACGTTCGAGTATTCGGGCGTAAGTCTCAGTTCAAAACTGTTAAGTTTACGGTGATAACTGAACATTTATGCTGATCGTTCAGCATAAAAAATAAATACTACCTACAGTTGAATTGAACCTATTGTCAGCGTGTTTGGAACACAATCCACAGATGAACAATATGAAAACACGCGAGTTAATCGTTCGTCCCGGTACAAAACATCCTGGAACGCTTTATCAAGCAGTCTTCCTGTTTACCCCGAAGGTAGGAAGCGCTGTGTTACAATACATTTAACAAGTGCCGTGTACTAGGAGAACATGTTAGCAAAGAATGCGTTTAATGTGGGCCTTTCCGACCGATTGGGCCAGTCGATCAGGCTGGACGATCGATGGCTATGATCGATGTAACGGCCGGACTCGGTCGAGCGGGCAGGCTAAACGATTGCGTTTGTACGTGCCTAAAGCTCGGAGGCTTGTGAAAGTGTTACGCACCACTACAATCACGCGTGCCTATTTCAGCAGCCAGAGAAAACAAAGCAGCGTCCAGTGTAAGTAATTTGTTCGTGGAAATATTTTTCCTTCTATTAGAAGTTCATAATATACATGTCGTTGTATACATATTCATATAAATACGTTGCATCAATACTCGATTTTCATTACCTAATCTATACTTCTATACTAATATTATAAAGAGGTAAAGTTTGTGTATTTGTTAAATTGTAAGGGGTAATCTCGGGATCTACTGAACCGATTTTAAAAATTCTTTCACCAATAGAAAGCCACATTATTGCTGAGTGTCATAGGCTACTTTTTATCCCTGTATTCCCACGGGAACGGGATCTACGCGGGTGAAACCGCGGGACGTCCGCTAGTGTTTATTATAATAATTGGGTTGTGCTTTTTTGCAATTCAATTAATTCTCATTTATCCCATCTCTGGTATTTGGTTGCACATAATTTCATTTTTCCAATTCCATCTTTCTAAACAAATATGTTCCGTGCTATTCCTCTCACAGCTGCGAGTAAAATGTAAATTCCGTGTTGTCTCATAAACGTATATGTAGCACAGACACATCCGTATTTGGTTCCGAAATTCAATCAGATATTCTCCAGTAAATAATGAGAGAGCAGGACTCGCCAGGAGGTGTGCGGGGCCAGAGCGTCGTATGAAGTCGTATCACAATGTACAGCGAGCGTGGCACATTCGTTAGAGGAAACACCGGGAAACTAAATTATATTCCAGCTCGAATCAGTTGCACTGACAAGATATACAATGCAAGGATTTTGCGGACGAATTACATTTCGTAATATTCCGTAATAAACGCCGCAGTCTGTTTTGGTTTACACCCGATTACAGCGCATCATCCGCCGATTTAGTGTCCGTATCTCAGTGAGGAGCGTTTGTCACTGGTCGCGGTGCGGCGCGGCGGCGGTGGCAACCAGCGCCACCCGGCCGACGGGAACCCTTTGTTTTCTAAATGAACTGTTGCCACCCACGGCACCCTGTCTCTGACTCTGATAAAATACTTTGCCCGATTTAAATGGGAGTTCGGGTGTTTGCGGGCAGCCGCGATGAGCCCCGCGCTCGGACCGCGCCGCACGCCCCATCCACGAGCAAAGCTGATAAATTGTAAGAAGCCTGCCAGCTTTGTTGTTTAATTCCGAACAGAGTCGTTAATCAAAGGGTGAAAGAACAGAAATAGACGGCAAGTGATCCAGCCGAGCGGAACTAATAGCGAATTTAATCACCCATTAAAGTCGTTGAATTTTAATTTCGTTTTGTTAAAAGCATATTATCTACGGAATTAACTCCACAAAATGTTTCAGATCGCACTAAATACACGTTTTTAATATTAAAATCGCGCCAGGCTATATAATTTCAGGTAATTGATGTGCAAAATTACATAAAAGATAATTGTGGCGGATTACAATGTGGCTTGTAGATCACGTCTGTCGTGTGTCGTCCACGATAGCTCCGGTTTTATGGGCACACGCGGGCCTGAATTTTAATGTTTTCCAACTTAACCGACCGGGCAATACTGGGTTAAATAATTTAAATGTTATTGTCTTTGTCGTACGTAGCGTTCCTCTACGTTAAGGATAGCTAACCACTTCACAAAGGGTCTCCATAAAAACAATTCGTGTCTCGCTTGCGGGAAATGTTCTTTGCAATTTCCTGGCAATCCGGAAATAAGCATTTTGGATGAAAATATTTCAGGGTTTATTTAAGACTTATTTGATTAAACGTTGCTTTTAAACGTATGTGTAACTTTATTAGAAGATTTGTCTTTTTCTGTGTCTCAAAAAGGAAATAAAAAAAAAAACGTGTGGCACTCGGAGACTGCCGCGGTAAATCTATTGCATAGCATTTTTTATCAACTTATGCAATAATAGGTATAAATAGTTAGATATTAATAGTGTAATTACACACCAAAATAATTATTATTATTCATTCAAAAAATTTGAACAAAAATAACGATATTAAGAGTTTGATCTTCGAATTTCGCGCGATATACATTATATAAATCAAAACTAACCTTCATAGAGTCTAAGCTAGTAAGAAACTCTATGACAGAAAATTTAAAAGAAAAAGTATTGACAGCCTGACGTAAGTGTCATAACATTGAAAAATATGAAAATTATTTATTTTATTTTAGATATTTTAAAAGAAAACGAACGTTTTAGACCGATTCGCAGAATAGTAATGCAAAAACCTTCGATCAATAATGTACTAGATTCCCGATAAGCGCTTCAAAAACGGCCCGAAATATAAGACCACAAACGTATTTGTGGTCTTATTTCAAATCAGTATGGTCCAATAGCAGAGAGACAAACAATTATTTAATTTGACAACCTCAGTTGACAACCTTGTTATTTTCCGTAACCATAGCAACCTGGTTGAATACTGAATCCTGAATATTTTCGTCAGGAAATCTCTGGATTCGCTCTCCACGCTCAACTCAAGGCCCGCGATAGAATCTATGCAATAGATTAAAAGCCTGAAAAGCTGCTATAAAATGTAATTCGTTTTGTAATCGTAGCTATTATTTATGTGGATCTCGTCGGACAGGTAATTACATCAACTCTCCACTTGATAAGAATCGAGAAAAATTTTAGGCGCAGCTTTTGCGAGAGAATATTTTTCACCGGCACGCGTCCGTCCGTTCCGGACAAATCGTAGGCCACCATTCGTCGTCCGGATTAATATGTCCGTGGACCGCGCCTTTATTTTATTACATTTTTATTGTGAAGATATATGGCCCGGCCAGTGGAATGGATTGATCAAACATATTTGTAAATAAAACAGCAATAACGCAATGATTGCCTGTGAATTTTATTGTTGGCTGCTGTCATACCTACGTTTTATTTGAATGAAAAATGTGCCTGCGTGCGTGCTCCAATCAAGCCCATTCCGTGTAACAGAAAGCAGGCATGCGTTACAGAGCAGTGGGAATGTTTCACAATAATTCATAAAAGCAAAAGCCTTTCATTTAAACCCCGTAAAAATATAACAACAACCAAGAAAGAACAAAAAAATAATAATATTTAGCCTACACCTACCTAACCTATTCGATAGGTACGGTATATTTTAGATCAATTTGTTTAAATTGAAGTACCTGCGAAACTCTAAAAGCTTTTAGTAAAAGTGATGTAATTTAAATGTTTCGACCCATGTTTCATACATTTCATCCGACGTAAATATAATAAAAGTGGATATCGTTAACGCGTGCCCGTTAAATTAACTCGATAGATACCAGGGGCGGTGAAGCGCTGAAGCGGTGAAGATACGGCAATTCAATCACGCGGCCATTACGCCACACGTCGTCCCTAGTTCGCTCCTTCCCGCCCCTCGGGCAATACAAGCCCAGAGGGTTTGGATTGGGAGACCTTGCGAAATTGCTAATGCATCTCCGTATGGCTATGGTGTTCTGGTACTTTTATTGCATATTTTTGACTTTATTTTAGAGATTCACCGAAATAAAAATGTGCACTGCCACTTATTCCAAACAGTAAATTAATTAAGATATAAATTATAGTTCTATTATCAATGTTTTAATTTGATTTGGTTGGAAAGACCAACCAGTAAAGTGCCACCTACTTTAGATGTCATTATTTCTCGAAGGTAGAAACAGGAATTTCATCTCGAAAACGCTCGATGCTTACCTGAAAAGAAACAAAATTGAAACCAATACAACATTACTCAGTTGGTGGTTATCTGAAGAGGTACTCGCAGGTACAGTCGACCTAAGCTGCGTTTGCTCACTTTAAAACCAAACCCTTTAATAGTCCTCCTGACCGTTTTTCGGCCACGGCGGCCAATCCCAGCGGAGATTAGCCATCTGCGCGGGAGATATTATAGTGTACAAGTGTGTGCGCAGGCACAAGTGCATTCTCTGTTCCCTTTTCTCTCATAGTCCGATGGGACGGCAATCCGACACGACCGGAGAGAGATCAGGCGCAGGACCAACGGCTTAACGTGCTTTACGAGGCACGGGGGTATTATACCGCCAACTTCCAAACTCCGGGCTACTACTGGGAAATTTCTAATGAAAAACCCAATAGCACTTTTTGGCCGACCCGGGAATCGAACCCAGGACCTCACGCTCTGCAGTCGCGCTTGCGACCACTACACCAACGAGACCCTTTCCACAGGATGCGGACCAACAGTAGTAAAACAAAAAAAAAACGTAAAATATGCGTGTTTTTTTTATTATAATAATATTTTTTTTTTGTTTTTTTTTTTCGTTATTGTATTGTGTTGTTATCTCAGGCCCTGTTAATATCACTAGCTCTGTAAAGATCAAAATTGGCGTAAGTGCATTGTAATATAATATCAAGTTTTCCTCATTGTTTAAGCTACTATTTGAGTTTAATTTCTATGCTGTGGTTGTTACGCCTCGAGTTCATAGAACAATGCACATGGTCCTTTCTGTTCGCGTTAGGTCTTTGTTTCGCAGATATGAAAAATATAGTAAGAGAATCATAAAATGTTTGGGATGTATCGGTCGCAGGGTAGCAGCATCACGTAACAATACCGCAGTGCAGGCGGGCACGGCGCGGGCTGCTGGACTGCACAACTGTCCCGGGAATGCGACTTTCTTTTTTCTTCTCGCAAAAAAATATTTTTATAGTTTCTTCCTTTATATTGTTTCCAAACTTAATTAAAAATTCTTTGTTGAGGTAACTGCAGTGAACTAAAATGAGTTGCTTTGAGTCATACAATTTTGTCTGGCACAATAAAGTTTGTAATAATAAGCAATGAAACTTTTCTCGAGTCTGGAAAACGGTCTATTGTGGGCACTGAGACACTTCTAACGAGAACAAGAGTAAAAATACATTTGGGTAAAATATTCAAACATACTTCAACAAACAAAGGAATAAAATGTTTTGATAGGCGCGGGGTCAGAGCCAGAATTTAAATGAAACCCTGCGGACGTTACTTGTTAAACAGCAAATTGAAGGAACGCTCTAAATGTCACTGATCCTGCCATTCCTGCCGAGTGCAATATAGCCGACGTAATAAAAACGTTGTAAACAGCTCGGGGGCGACGAAAATGAAAAAGAACCATTTAGACGAGCTGTAAACTGCCGACTTATTAATTTAAAGATCGTAAAATAAAGGCGTTCTCTACAGACTGTTATTAATAACCTTTGTAATGAGGGCGCGTTCGCACAAAAACCTTGTGTAGTAAAAACTGGCTTCAATATGTAATCTCGAAGGACAGACTGTCAAAAGACGACCCTTACATTGAAGCAGGGTCGCCGGTTTTGCCAGGAAAACATAAACCGGTAGATAGAAATAAAGGTACGATTGTGGCATTAAGCCTTGAAGTCACGGCTTTGCATCTTTGTATCTTCGTAAGAACTTATCATTCGTTTTATTATTTATGTTTATAAATATATCCAATAGACGTTCATTAATTATTAGATAGACTTTTTTTCGTGTTTTCCGCGCTGTCAACACTGTTTCCCAGTCTGGGAAAAGTCCTCCGTCTCCTTCCAGTCTTCCCGAGCACCGCCTCTAGGCGGTTTTGCGTATATATAGTTGTCATTTACAGGGCCCCGAAAAGGCCCACAAACCTCTGAGAGCGATGGCTGTCAGAGGGTCATATTAGGATAGTGCACGATCTCCTACGAGGCGGCTTGTGTTGTGGCCGGAACCCTGCCGTGAGACCTGCAGGTGAATACCCTCGCGACACTGCACTGCACAACAGGCCAAAGGTGTTTTGGAGATAAGGGGGGAGAATGGTCGGACAGACAGACACACGAGTGATCCTATAAGGGTTCCGTTTTTTCTTTTTGAGGTACGGAACCCTAAAAAGAGTCGCCAGTGTTGCCATAACCCAGTAGGTTGAATATGGCAGTCTAATCATAAGTCTTTTTAGTTGTGTTTATATTATGTGTCCAATAAACGTTCATTAATCATGAGATTGTGTTCGGAATTGTCGCGGACGACGCAGGAAACTGTTTTCCGTGTTGTTGTATCAGTTAAAGCGCGTTATGTCGAGAAGGCCACAAGACGCAAGCAATGCGCCCCGCGTCGTGCGTGACGAGGGTTGACGACGTGCCCGCTGCTAAATTGCGAGCAATCTCTGTTGCGCGTCTGATTTCCTGGTGAGAGCAATCTTATTAAATTACACTAATGTTCATTTTCATCTAATAAATCAAAGTTACAATAAAAGAGAAAATTAGTAAGTGATGTTCTATATTTTCATCTATCTCATAATTATATCATCATCATCATCAGCCCATTAATGTTCCCACTCGGTCACAACAGGCCTTCTCTCTTTGAGAGGGCATGGGCTATAATCTACCACGCGGGCCCAGTGCAGATTTGGTAAACATGTTCGATTTTTTGGTTCTAGGACATGCCAGTTTCCTCACGATGTTTTACTTCACCGTTATTATACGTCTATTATTATACATTCACACAATTCCGGAAATGATTCAGTCGAAACTCACAACTTAACTTATTTGAAATTTTGATCGCACGCTGATACAACAAAACGTATTAGCAAGTAGTCAAATACACCGAGCAAAGTACAGATTAGTGAACACGCGAGTCGGTACTGGTACGCGGTAGTGTAGTATAGGGCCGCGAATAAAACAAACAGGTTCCGCGTTTCTGTTTCCAATTATTCAGAGTCGGCGTCGTATCACGACAAAACTCATCTAACTTTCGGCCGCGGCGCGAACGCCCGCGCCGCGTGCAGATGTGAATAATTCCACGAATTTCGGTGAAATTTCGCGAAAACTCCTCACGTTATGAGGCGAGAAGTTTTTTTGCTTCTATAGAATCTCTGGTGTGTGAAGAGGGTTTAATTTTGTGTTATCTCGAGCCGAGTGTTATCGCAGTAATTCATTCGCTCTACATTGGCAGTGTTTGTTTTGATTATATTTCGCAGAGAGAAAATTTGTAATTGGGTTAAAAAAAAAGAAAAAGAAACAGCAAAGCTGTTTTTCCGCGCAACGGACGAGAAAACTCAACGATTTATAGTTAGGAAAACTGAGCGAAATTATATTTTGTTGAAAACTGCAGCAAACGGAGTACAGAAGAGACAGAAAGTATTAGGTGTTTGTGTGTTCAGGGCGACACTTAGATATCAGCCAATTGTCTTGTATTTTATTTGCGGAAAGCAGGATCCGCCACGACCGGCAGTGGGCCCCCGCCCACTGCCGGTCCTGGTTCAACGGCGAGATTGAAAACAATTTCCTCGACGACAGCTGTCTACGATTCTATCAATACATTGATATATTTATTTAGGTTACCTCCCATCTATTTCTTTTCGCTTTTCCCAACATTAATCTTTTCTTGCCACTAACGAACGATACTTTCCGTCGAAGAACGGAACTTTTAAACGGGAACTCAGTTCCATGCCTCGTTTCAAACTTACTTATTTGTTTTCTTTTGAATTACCGATGTTACTTTCGTTCACTCGGAAATCACAAATTAAAGAAAGATTCTAGAGACTTCGTGTTGCCTTTTCAACACTGTGGGATTCCTTATTTGTAATAATATTATTATGTGGAGGATCAACAGTATATAAAACAAGAAAGATGTATGCGTGCTCACTGCTCGGGGACGCGCTTCTTGTTCATCATCATCATCCACAGTTCGAACTCACCCACTGCTCACAGGCCTCTCTTTTCTTGTTAGCGCATAATAATTGTGCCGCTAAATGAAATGAAGTGTAGGCCGAGTCGCTGTGTCGCTGTGTGCTCTGTAGCCCTGGTCGTGGTCGCTCTCCAACAGTTACACACAAAATACACAAGCTCGTTTGTTGGCGGACTCCTTTTCATGCTAATTTAATTTGTCCCTGACGCTCAGACCATTTTTGGCATGACTTTATATTGCTCCAATGTAAAAAACAGGGAAAATATATTATTTTTACGCACCATCCTTTGTGGCAGTCGGAAATCTATCTTCTATCTATCTATCTTCTATACTTATAATAAATCTGTAGAGAGGTCAATTCTGTACATGATATATATTTTCAAAATAACTATCAGGGGGTAATTAGTGATCGATACTGATGCCAAGAATGCAATCAGTAAAATTTTTGTCTGTCTGTCTGTCTGTCTGTATGTTCCTTATAGAAACAAAAACTACTCGACGGATTTTAACGAAACTTGGTACAATTATTTTTCATACTCCTGGGGAGATTATAGTATACTTTTCATCACGCTACAATCAATAGGAGCAGAGCAGTGAAGGGAAATATTGGGAAAACGGGAGAAGTTGCTCCATTTTTTAAGCTTACGTCGCGTGTGCAGCCTTAATGGTTAAAGCTACATAGAAATCATTTATAACGGAAATGTTCTACATAAAATTATCTAAAAAATATCCCACAACAGCATATGTCTATCTTTTATGGTTGACTCACAATAACACGTGTAACTCCCGTTAGCAGTTCGGAGCTTTCTGATTATATTTGTTTACTCTTACGTTTATAATACTCTCACTCATCCCTAATTAAAAGAAGTTAATATTATTACCTATTCAATAAAAAAATAATCATAGTAATCGGTACAGAAACACCAAATTTATACATGAAATACGCTAATATGCCGTCGCGCGTGAATACTGAATCATGCCATAAGGATTATTTTTGTGTAACGGTTGCCGCGCTCGACACGGGTCGTGGCTGTTGATGCGTTCAGAGCGTTCGACCTTATTGACGGACAATTAATAATTGATTTTAACAAACAATGCTTATCAGCGCGACTTTGTCTTTAAATAGTTTAAGGTACCGGCGGTAAATAAGAGCCGGCATAATTAAAACTTAAATATTGAAAAAAATATATAAATTTTAAATAAAAATCAGGAATATTATTGAACATTATTTATTTGAGATCTAAAAAAAATGCCTACATGGCTAGGTTTTAAACATTTTGTGAACAAAAATAAACTTTAAAAAATCCTTTACTAAGGACCTTAATAAACTCAGGTAGTCTATTAAGGTCCGAGGTAAAATTAAAAGAAACTAAGCTGATAAAACATAAAATAAATTGTTTTCCTCTATAACTCAACATAATTAATATTTTCAGACCAAATATTTAGCAGTTTACCATCAATCATCCAAGAAAAAACATAAATCGGTCCTTATAAAACTCAAGAAATAATATTTTTGTAACAAAAAGATGTTGTTTAAGTAAAATCAACAAATTTATACTATTTTTAAATAAAAACCTCTTAACTAAAACTGTAGGTTTAACAAAAATAAAAAAATAAATGTTTTTTTTTTTTTTTTACTCGGGGCTACTGACAAAATGGCGGCGCGCTCGGCAATGCGCGCGCGTGAGATAGCAATACTATTGGTCCTTTTTATGTATGCGAGAGATCCAACCTATAAAACTATTGAATGTGTGCTGTTTCTCTGATGGACCTTAATAGCCGCTGGCCCTTATTTACCGCAGGTACCTTATTTGATCTTTTGTTGTTATTTTCTAAAATAGGTATTAGTTGTTTTGGTAGTGTTTATATATTCGTTCAAATTACAAATTATTAATAGTTTGCATTTTATTTCCTTTTATGTGAAGGTAGTAGAAGTAGAAGTAGTACGCATAGTTTTTTAGATACCGATAGGTAAGTTTTGGCTAATTTATGTTCAATTTTAGTTTTGTAGGTAAAAGCGTAGATACTTTTATTAATTATAGTAGTTATAGGTATTTATTTGTAAGAGAAGTAGGTATAGGTAGATGGTATTGCACAGGCGTTTCAGCTTTATTTTCATTTATTTTTTTGTTGTAAGTTGTACATATTTCTGGGTATATAATTCTATTGGAATATTTTAGTTTAAATTGGCACTTAGATTTTAAGTGTAAGGTAGCTATAGTTAGGACCTCTATCGTAGGTTATTTTGTTACCTAGGTAACTGACAGCCTTTCCGTTAGCGTCGATTAAAAATAAAATACCCAATGCCACCTAAAAAACGCCACTGAACCGGGAGAAAGGACATGGTACTTTTTTTACGAAAAACGACGGAAACGCGGACGAAGTCGCGGGCAAAAGCTAGTAAATATTTTTATAAGAATATAATTAGAATTTCGTTTCTATATCCTTTCATGCGTTTGTTACTAAAACCATTCAGATTATTATCTACGAAGAAGAAACATGGTTTTATTCCGCCGATTATAAAATGAACAATGTTCATCCGAATTCTGTTAAAAAGTTTTATATTAAAAAGCTTACAAAAAGAAACTTAAAAGTGTGGAGGGCAGTGAAAGGCATCATTATGTCTACGATAAACGGTACTTCAAGGAGCGTTTGGCCCCGAAGACAACTTGGATAAAAGTTTTCCAATTTCCAAAAAAAAAAGATTTAAGTAAATATTGCAGCATCCCAGCAGAACTCAGGTGTTTTAAATATTATCGGAGGACTGACAATTAAATGAGACAACATGACTGACACGAAGATTAAACTAAACAAATTAAAAAGATAAATGCTTAACTTCGAAAAAGGGCTTTTTTAATTTTTGATATTATGGATTCAGGGAAAGTATCAAATGGATTATCTATCCCAATTTCAAAAATCACCGAGCCGCATTTATGCAGGACAACGTTGCTAACTTCGTGTTCTATTAATATACATGTCACGTTCGGTTCGACGCAAAAAATTAGCTGTGTGAAAAACGAACATACCAAAAAAGGAATAGGTGTTGCTTACGTACCGCGCTGCGGACAGAACATGACGCCGCGCCGCGAGCAAATAAACCGAAAAATATACAAAATACGTTGCGGCGAACGTGATGATATTAAAAAAACGAAATATAAAAAATAAAGGCTTGAATTTGTTTGTTGTTTTTGTATTATTTTTCTTTCATGAAACGGAACGCTTCCGGTGGTAATACCTACCTCTGTATGCATTACGCAGTGAAACAATGAACGTGTCCAAATGTTGTAGAGAATATTTAACGTCGCTCTACCGCGCCGGACAACAGCAGGAATATGTGTAAACAATGCAATCCGACATGGATTTTCTTTCATTTGTTAGTGAGAGGAATATTACCAACTTTGGGAGAGCCCTCTACTCTACATCATTTGCTACAGATATAATATTTCATGTAGAACCGACAGCCGTAAATAAGCGATGCCGAAGCTAATAATTAAATGAAAAAGCAAATAAAAACCCATAAGACATCGTTTCTACTTCCATCTCAAATTCATATTGTGGTGCAAGATTCGTGTTCAACCATTAGTGTTCATAATGAACATGAGGAAGTCCTCTTTGAAACACATTACCTACCGAGTTAATCTGGTGGTTCTCGAAGCTGTTGCTACCAAATATTTGAATATTCGCTTGATTATTTGAGAACGTTTTTCGGAATAAAAAGTTTTGAAAAAGCGAAAACGTAAAAGTTTGCAATAAGTCACAAAGGTGGAACGACGTTTTTAGTCAGTATATAATAGAAATAATTAAATAAAATAGGATATTTTCAAAAAAGTTAAATGGTAATTTCATCGATGATAATTAAAAAATAAACAGACTATTTTGGCATTTTATGGATGCACACCGGCCACACTATTACGACACATCATTATTTCGTAAAATTTCAAGTTTTTCATAAACGAAAATAATATTTTAAAAAAATTAACACATCGCCACGCCTCTAGGAACCGAGTCGAGAAATTCTCATGAAAATCCGACCACTAAACACCGTTCCACCTTTTGAGTATTTTTCTGCCAATTGCACTCGGCTACGAGCTGTTTTGATTAAACTTACATGACACAGAAAATTGTTAATATATCTTTTGTTGTTATTGCCAAAAATGTATTCCAACGAATTAGTGTTAGGGTCGTTAGGTTCTACGATGCCATTAAAGCAATACAATTTTACGATTGCTTCAACAATGTTCATAGCGGGCGCGGTGTAGGTACATACGTCGACCTTTATTATCAATAACAAAGGCACTGTGAAGACCAAAATAAACATATACCTTACTCATTTGTAAAATATACAGTGTACGTCGCTAAATTAGAATTGAAGACTCCTAGTCGGTTTCTCAGATGTCACGATAAGTCTGGGAGGACGGCGGAGGTCTCGGAGCGTCCCTTTTTTGTCTCGGCCCTCGTTACGGATATTGCTCCGTAATGTAATGACGATCGATTATTCTGATGCCGACTTTAATCTTGCCAATAAGTCGACATATCGAATCACTGTTGAGAAGGGATAATCTTTACATTAGGAACCAAGGTACAAAGGAACTGTATTTAGCCCACATTAATTCTGTGGAAGTATTAAGATTACGTGTCACGTCCAATTTTAGTCCTATTGTATTCGTAACATTTCTATGTTTTCGGGTTAGCTCTTCCCTGTTCAGCCATGTCCTTTGTGAAAAACATTTTTATCACCCTTTCACGAATTATTATCTGCCTACTAGATAATTACGTTGTAAAAAGACGACACGAGCAAATAGGCTTGTTTAAAAGAGATTACATCACTGAGAAAAATTGATTTCTGGCTTAAGGTGTATTCCGCCTTCGACGGCTAAATTGTAATGACGCGAGGCGATTTTGTAACGCTTACGGTTATTTTGGCTTAGCTAGGCGTTTCCGTTAAAATGGTACGTCTTTTATGATAAACACTAACCGACAAAAATGTCTTAACGTAAGGCAGTCTTGGAATTCAACTTTATACTGTTAATACAGCAGTAATGGACTACATAATACGCTTTAAATTTACGACGTCGAATATGCGGTGAATATCACCGTAATTATGGCAATATTTACCTTAAATTAAGGCGATATAATACTTCAATAAAAACTAAACAAACGTAAACATAAGTCATAAACAAACTTTCGAAAGCGTCATAAATAATCTTTAGCATGGCAATATTCACCTTATAATAAGGCGGAATATACTTCAGTCACAACAATTTGAACGTAAACATAAAGTTTTTCAGCGACGTATGTATTTGGCAATATAAACGTATAATGTGGCCACATTTGCCCTATCATAAGGCGAAATATGCTTAGATTACGACGAATCAAATGGTAACCTTAGGTTATATAACGACGTACATATACGGCACACATAAACGTAAATATGGCAATATTCACCTTATCATAAGGCAAAACATGGTCAAGTTACGACTGATTGAACGGTAACATTACGTCATATAACGACGTACATATTTGGTCAAAGCAACCGTATATTTGGCAATATTTGTCTTATCGTAAGGCGAAATATGCTTAGATTACGTCGAATCAAATGGTAACCTTAGGTTATATAACAACGTACATATACGGCACCAATAAACGTAAACATGGCAATATTCACCTTATCATAAGGCAAAACATGGTCAAGTTACGACTGATTGAACGGTAACATTACGTCATATAACGACGTACATATTTGGTCAAAGCAACCGTATATTTGGCAATATTTGTCTTATCGTAAGGCGAAATATGCTTAGATTACGTCGAATCAAATGGTAACCTTAGGTTATATAACAACGTACATATACGGCACATATAAACGTAAACATGGCAATATTCACCTTATCATAAGGCAAAACATGGTCAAGTTACGACTGATTGGACGGTAACATAACGTCATAAAACGACGTACATATTTGGTCAATGCAACCATAAATTTGGCAATATTTGACTTATCATAAGGCGAAATATGCTTAGATCACGACGAATCAAATGGTAACCTTAGGTTATATAACGACGTACATATACGGCACTTATAAACGTAAGTATGGCAATATTCACCTTATCATAAGGCAAAAAATGGTCAAGTTACGACTGATTGAACGGTAACATTACGTCATATAACGACGTACATATTTGGTCAATGCAACCGTAAATTTGGCAACATTTATCTTATCATGAGGCGAAATATGCTTAGATCACGACGAATCAAATGGTAACCTTAGGTTATATAACGACGTATATATACGGCACATGTAAACGTAAGTATGGCAATATTCACCTTATTATAAGGCAAAACATGGTCAAGTTACGACTGATTGAACGGTAACATTACGTCATTTAACGACATACATATTTGGTCAATGCAACCGTAAATTTGGCAATATTTGTCTTATCATAAGGCGAAATACGCTCAAGTTACGACTAATCAAACGGTGAATAACGTCTTATAACGACTTACATATAAGTCGAATGAAACCGTAGATTTATTGCAATATTGACCATTAGGATAAGGCGAATGATACTCGAGTTGGGTACAATTTAATCAAACGTTTAAAAAGTCTGATATCGACTTATTCGGCTAATAATTATAAGCGTAAATTTGGCAATATTTCCCCTTTCATAAGGTCAATAACGACGTACCTGCATAATATTTGGTGAATGAAACCGTAGATAGATATGGCAATCATCATTTCAGCCGAAAGACGTCCACTGCTGGACATAGCCCTCCCCTAAGTGTAATTTTTGCTTAGGGGGGGTTTGCCATAATCGCCACGCTTGGCAGGCGGGTTGGCGATCGCAGTACGGTCGATACAAAAAGCACATAGAACGCTGCTGCCCATTCTCTGGTACATCCCTTAGTCGCCTCTTACGACACCCACGGGAAGATATGGGATGGTGCTATTCTTTGCGTCCGACACCATGCGGAACAGGATATGGCAATAGTACCTATCTTATGATGGTGACAATTTATAATTTATTCAAACGTTTACAAAGTCTAACGACTTACGCATTCGGCAAATTGGGGTTAAAAATCCTGGCCTAGTGCCATTCGACAAGCGCACTGAGGGTTACCGTACAAACCTACTTATATTATGCTACCTACGTATGTACCTACTTATATTAAAAATAGAAACAATATAAGTAGGTTAAGTAATATATCTACCTGCTGAGTAGGTAACTGAGTGTGGAACACAGAACTCGTTGGTTGGAACTGGGTAGGTGTATTATGTAGGTACGACAAAGGTACCTTATTTACCTTAAGAGCTTATGGTACCTCAAACGCGAGTTTTATAATGCGTAAAAGTATATGATTCACTGCAGTAATCAACATCTGAAAAATATATGATATTCTTCAGGATATATGCTAGTGACATAGTGTTGTGAAAACATAATATAACTAACTTTGCTCGATAGAAAAAAATCGCGAAGATACCTCTAAAAATTTCTTTTAACGAGTAAAAACCATACTAAAATACATGTCATCGTTCTGATTTTTTTGCCAAATAATTCTACAAGCAACATACTAAAATCATAGTGTTTTACTTTTTTAGTCCAATCAATAGTTTTTTTGTAAATTGCAAAATACCACTAATTTCGCACTATTCGGCCGCAGCGAAAGACGTAACAACCGCTTTGTAGTGCAAGCTGATTAGAACTTTATTATAACAGTATTTCAAGTGAAGTTTGAACCACCACAAATAGGGTTGCTAATCTGAGGTAGCATACGCTCTTAAGTAAATTGGTGAGTTTCAGGTCAATATCTAATAGATAATATTATATGATCTTTGTTCTGTGGCTTTATGATACATACCTACACACATTTATAGCTACATAAATAGGATAAGTACAACATAGTTGCATTAACAAGTAATTTTAATTTTATTTCTTTATTTTATTGTAATTTAATGATGGCGTACTGTGCTCATCTTACAACTACTATTGCATGTACAAATCTTAGGCGAGGACGCTGGCACCCTAAACACAAGTTAAATCTTACATTGGGTGCCAGAGCTCATCGAAGACACTCTGTTACCCTAGTTGTAAAGCTGCATAGTGTACATGTATAGATAAGACGTGTTTTTTGTACAACGGAATGTAATAAAATCATTTTTTTTTTTTTTTTTTTTTTTTTTTTTTTTTTTTAATGATCCTCCTTGTTGCCAGCCAGAGGCAGAGCCTTCGCTTCTACACACAAGCCCTGTACCTGCACAGAATAAAGACTGTGGTGCCTGTACCCACTTAGATAAAGCGAGCGAGGAACTCAAACCTGTTATATGTGAAATGTAATCTCTAACCTAAGGTCTTTTAACACTACCTACCTACCTACATTACAAAATGTAAATAACCAATACCTAACACCCAGGATACGAACTTGTCTATTAATAAATGTAATGTTCTTTCTAGGGTACCTACCTACCTACCTACCTACCTATGACAAAGCAATAAATATTTTTTATTTCCTATCATAAAATCATTAGGTACATACCTATACAAGATAAGAAATAGGTACCTATTACATTTTAATATAATATTTTATATTTTTAGTGTTATAAAGTGTATTTCTGTCTATTCAACGCGCTGTTTATATTTCGACATAATGTTTAACGTAAGTAGTATGATATTGCTGATTTACAACAACCAATAAGTTTTATACCTTACATATGAAATGTATTCTTAAATGTTTTAAATAGGCGCCATAGTCTGCAAAAAACACCTTATCACAATGTTAAATGCTTCTAGAATAAGACATAAATGTCATTTATCGTTTGTTTATGTTAAAATAAAGAAATTTCGAAATTCAATTCAATATAATGTAATACCTACCTACACATAAAGACTCGAGATAAAGTGTGATGAGTACCTACCTACCTAGTAGTTGTGTTTGTTTTCTGTCTGCACCAAATATTATGTAGGTACGTCGCTATTGACCCTATGAAAGGGGAAATATTGCCAAATTTATGCTTATAATTATTAGCCGAATAAGTCGTTATCAGACTTTTTAAACGTTTGATTAAATTGTACCTAACTCGAGTATCATTCGCCTTATCCTAATCTTCAATATTGCCATAAATCTACGGTTTCATTCGACGTATATGTAAGTCGTTATAAGACGTTATTCACCGTTTGATTAGTCGTAACTTGAGCGTATTTCGCCTTATGATAAGACAAATATTGCCAAATTTACGGTTGAATTGACCAAATATGTACGTCGTTAAATGACGTAATGTTACCGTTCAATCAGTCGTAACTTGACCATGTTTTGCCTTATAATAAGGTGAATATTGCCGTATTTACGTTTATATGTGCCGTATATGTACGTCGTTATTTAACCTAAGGTTACCATTTGATTCGTCGTGATCTAAGCATATTTCGCCTTATTAAGACAAATGTTGCCAAATTTACGGCTGCATTGACCAATATATGTACGTCGTTATATGACGTAATGTTCGAATAAGAAAACGAGTCACCTTGCGACGCGTGTGATTGTCAGTTTTGATGTTGTTGTGAGAGCGTCGTGACCACAGGTCGTGACAGTGGTGTAAAAACAAAGTTATTGAATTGAATTTCATATTTGTGATTATAAATTACAATGGCATCTCGCTTGTATTTCACTTGAAGGATGTTTGAGACCGCGAGAGCACAAGATGAGCGTAATTTAATGTCCATTGGTCGTGCAAGAGCACGTAACACGAGCACTCCGCATAGAGACCTTTCGGAGGCTGAATTTAAGAGAAGATATAGGCTTCCTAAGGCAGCCTTCAGGTTTTTGTGTCGAGAGCTGAGGCAGCTTGCTGGTTTAAAGTCTACTCAACGGGTGTCCTTGGAAAATAAGGTAATGTATCAGTGTGTACTTTTGAAACACTTTTTTCAATCTCACAATGGCTCAATGTCCTAATTTTCCTTGTTTATTATTTTAGATCCTTACAGTCCTGTTTTTTATGCAACTGGGTCTTTCAAGCGCCCAGTGGGAGTGGCTCAAAACGTTTCACAAAAAATGTGCAGTGTCTACATTGAAGATGTTACATAAGCTCTGACACACAAGAACATACGAAAAAAATATATCAGATTTCCTAATACTTCAATTACCAGGCAAACAATCAGTCAAAGGTAAGGTCTACTATAACTTTGCTGACATACATACTGTAACTATTATACAATATTAATGACATTGTAATATGAAAAGCATATTATGTACCTATGTTGTTTGTTTCAGGTTTTGTGACAAATATGGAATACCCAGAGTAATTGGGTGTATTGATTGTAGCCATTTTAGAATATTTGGACCACCAAAGGATGAAAAACATCTATATTATTGCCGTAAGCACTATCATTCAATAATGAATGTTCAAATGGTACCTAAATAATAAATTAATTAGATACCTATATGAGTTTGATTTAACCTTCTTTAAATAATTATTTTTCTTAACTGGTCTGTTTTATTTTACAGGAAATGCCAAATTTGGAGGTGCAAATCACGATTCTTTTATTTGGGAAAACATTGACATCAACCCTTATATCCAGTCTTTGCACCAAAATGGGGAGATAGTGTGGCTTTTTGGTAAGTTCTACCCAATAATATATTGTTTGAACAACATTGTGCATTAAGCTATATGGCAATAAACTAATACATTGATCATCATTGTAGGAGACTCTGGTTATCCACAACGACCATGGCTGATGACTCCGATTTTAGACGCTGCTCCGAAAATCTTGCAAGCCAATTACAACCATAAGCATGTAGCAGCCAGAGTTGTCATAGAAAATACATTTGGACGGTTGAAGAATCAATGGCGATGTCTTAACAAAGATCGAGTGCTCCACTACAAGCCACTCAAATGTGCAAGAATCATACAAGCCTGCTGCGTTCTACATGATATTGGCATTGATTTTAATGTTGCAGAAGAGGAGGACATCACTGGTTGGTATTAATAAATTTATCATTCGAAAAGAAAATCAATAGCACAAATGAGTATTGAATATTAAATTATTTATATTTTTAGGATTGCACAATGAAGAACAACATAATGAGCCCATTCCCACAAAGAGAGTAATAGGTGCTCAAACGTCTGACCTAATCAGAGGAAGGGTTCTAAGGGAACAATTAGTTAGAAGACTTGAACATATTTAATTTTAGTTACTTTATTTAATAGTTTTATTAATCAATACTATAGTTTACTCTATTATAATTTTAAATCACCTAATAACCATCTTTCCTAAATTAAGCTTAAATTGATGTAGTTATTAGTTGAGTTTTATTTTTGTACACCTTTATAGAATAGAAATTGTCTTTTTATTTTACCATCTTTATTTTGTAAACACTTGTAAAAACTGTAATGCTTTTATTCTAATTTCTTATTGTTAATTAAGTCTCTTAGTATGTTATTTATCTAAATGTATAGCACATGTGTGAGTTAGTACCATGTTCCTACTTGGAAACTAGTATTTTCTAGATATTTGTTTCTTGCTGATGCTAGCAACACATATTGGATCCATCAGATCTTTTCACTTTAGTTTTTTAAATTAGCTTTATGTATCAGACATTGTAATAGTGACTGATTGGTCTAGAATAAATTATGAAACACTTGTATATTATCTTGATTTTCTAACCAAAACCAGACCTTACGGCTGGCCCAACTATGATGGGTTGGGCTGTTAAAACACATAGGTATGGTATTCTTTTTATTTTATACATTTTTGTTCTATTGATTGCAGAAGCTTACAAAGACTGGGAGAACAGCTTTCTGAGAACAGCAGGTTACGCTGTTCACTGAAGGCACTATCATGAAGTTCATGTGAAGGATATTAGCTCGCGCTACCTTAGAGTGAACGCGCACTTTGAGCGGCCCAATACCTTTAATATGAACTAATAAATGATAGTAAAGCAAGTCAATCATGCCCTTAGGGAAAAGCGTTAACTGCCCTTAGAAGGCTTTTTTTCCGGTCTTCATAAAACATTTCTGCTCGAAAAGAAAGGCTTACCTAATCGTATGGAACATTCTAAGACAACTTACTAGAAGGTGAATACGACTTAGTAAACGTTAAAAGCGCTTAGTGGACAGGTTAAACCACTGTAAGTAAAGACATAAGACGCCTTATAAGAAGTCGATTACGACTTAGTAAACGTTGAAAACGCTTAGTGGGCAGGTTAAACCCACTGTAAGTAAAGACGTAAAATACCTCACTTAAAGTGAATTACGACTTATGAAAACATCAATAGCGCTTAGAGCTCAGGTTAAACCCCAGTAAGAAAAGACGTAAAATGTCTTACTAGAAGTCAATTATAACTTAAAAAAACATTAAAAGCGCTTATTGGACAGGTTAAACCACGGTAAAAAAAGACTTAAGATGCCTTAATAAAAGTCGATTACGACTTAGGAAACGTTAAAAATGCTCAGTGAACAGGTTAAACTACAGTAAAGTAAGACGTTAGACGCCTTACTAGAAGTCGATAAACGTTAAAAGCGCTTAGTGAACAGGTTAAACCACTGTAAGGAAAGACATAAGACGCCTTATAAGAAGTCGATTACGAGTTAGTAAACGTTGAAAACGCTTAGTGACCAGGTTAAATCCACTGTAAGTAAAGACGTAAAACGCCTTACTTTCTAGTAAGGCGTTTTACGTCTTTACTATTAAGACATAAGAAGCAGTAAATAAACATTCAAAACACTTTGTGAACAAATTAAACCACAGTAAGAAAAGACGTAAAACGCCTTACTAGAAGTCAATTGGGACAATGATACGTCGAAAAGTTTTATGTGTGTGACCCGAGCACCTCCCTTTACCGTTTATATCGCCTTACTGGAAGTAAAATCTCATCGTCAATCAGTCAATCCAATCTGACTTACCACGTTTATAGCTTTTGAATTAAGGCTTATCTGTTAATAATTACGTCTAAAATACACATTAGAGAGTATATTGCTGCTTATTTTTTGCGCCTTACGCTTAAGGCGTAAAACGCCTCCAACCTAGGAAGGCGTTTTCGGTCGGTTGACTTTTGGTCGTTTTTTCGCCTTCATTACGAATAAATCCGCCCTCGTTACGAAACATTCGGCTTTACATTTTTCTCAGTGATCCAAAAAGCTTTGTGCTTCGCTTCGCACAATTTCCCGACGCTTTTCAACGAGATTATTTACTGCAAGAGGCCGCTGCTAATTAAATTTAAAAATGTCTGACACATAAATAAACTCTTCTTTTACTCAGACAGAGATAGACTTGTTTCTCTATTTCGTGTTTTTTGATTAATTTTAATTTAAATGTGAAATATGGCGTCCAGTGTCGATAGAACTTTTAAATTGGTATCAAACATAGGTCCTTCAAACATAACACCAAGTCTAATCAATCCTTCCAGATCACCGAGTTATGAACTGATTAAGTATAACATTTGAGAGTGTAACATCTAAGACAGACACGTGAGCCCGCCGTGACCAGTGCGGTACATTTAAGAGTGCTCCATTAATCCCGCATGGAGTCCCGGGGTCCGGGACGTGTGTCCTTATGCATAATTACATTGGATCCCATCCGTCTGCGAGCCTTTGTCCTCGGCCGCCACCTCCACCGCAGCAGATTGTACACGTATCTATGTGACGAGATAAAGGACATGTTCTGCACTCAATTAAATGAATCTACTTACATCTGGGACGGGTAAGACGGGAATGTTCTGCTTTATTTTATTGGACTTTCGGTTCGAATAGGAATTTGTATTTAAAGGATGCTAAAAGGATTTGGCTACCCACACTGTTAGTAAATCATTCTGGTCAGGGCTACTTTCACTAAAACTGAACGCGATTAGGACATGTTAACGTGTACAAATTTGTCCGTATCGCGGTTTTTGATCACGTTTAGGTTCAATTGTGGTATAATGGTATATTTCTGAACCTACATCTATTGCTTTAGTATTGATTTACAGAATAGCCAGTGGCACATTTAAAAGCTCAGAGTGGATTATTTGAATGTCGAGTTTAAATATCCGCCTGACCCTGTAATGGCGGCACGCGGCGGTCTGTCATTACGGTGTAATGAAGCCTGTCATATGGATTAATGTTACCACGCAGTCTTACGTCACCGTTATGACAAGTTGAGTGACGTCACCGACCCCGGAACGCTTTCACATTAAATTAAAACACAATCAAGTAAATGACTCCGAGCTTTTTAAGTAACAGCGCGTAATCTAATAAAATACGAATTTATAAAATCCCGCGCTACCCTACGCAGAGTTTGTTTTAAAAAATACTGCTTCGTAATTAAATCAAAAGTTTTTGGGTCAAGCGTAACATTTTGTTTTTTTTTTAAATAAGTTTCAACAAACACTGAAATATAGTCCACTTTCAAGTTAACTATTGATTTTCATCTCAATTTCTATTCCCGTCAAAAATACCTCATAGTTTTGTAATTAAGTGCTCATTAAATGTGAAAGTGGTTGTTCGAGTATATTGTCCCACACACATTATTATATTATTATTTTAGTACCGGACTAATACTCCTGCGGTCGTAAAGTCGTAACTTCTAATAAGACGACACAGCTTATGTATCTCAAGAGTGTATTAACCAGCTGTTTCACCGTATTATGGACGACACAATTCCAGCTTACCAAGACAACATAACTAAAAGGAAGTGCGCTTTTACCATTATCAATTCAGTGAGGACCATGGCCGCGTATACACAGCAATAATAGTGGAAGCATTGGCATTAGGGGTGCAATAACACTAAACCAACACGACCTAGTTGGAGCAGCAAAGCACATTTAAACTAAAAGACGTTTCGAAAAACAAACAGCCGAAAAACGTAACGAAGCAATTACTGGCGGCAAACGAGCGCCATTTTGTCGATGGAAACAGAGAAAAGAAATGGCTTCATTAAAATCTTCCTCTTTTTCGCGAGTGGACAAACAACATGTACCTACGTGGGGAAATACCCTATATTCATTTACATGCTGTTTTGGTTGCCAATGCAAAACAGAATATTGAAACTAGCCACAGATTACAGAAACAACAGGAGATATGGCAAGGAGGCGTGGTACATGCGAACTCATGTGGCCACGACGGGGCCTTATGCCACTTTCAATAATAAGTCGAATGTCAACTTGCGACGTCTTCACTGCTCGTGATTTTTTACAAAATGCCGCGTTGTTCAGTGAATGTTTGTAAAAATAATAGCTGTATTGTGAATTACACGAAAGATGGTATCTCATTTCACACGTAAGTACTACAAAAATAATGTTTTTCATATTAAATTCATTAAAACATTACTTCGTGGTACGAGAAACATGATAAAAAACCAAATCAATTGTTTTCATTAGGAACAAAAACCATTGCTTGTTTAGTACAAATCGACCAGTGAATCGGCTGATCTAATAGCGCAATGGATAGGTGTTTTACTGATGCTCTCACTCACACAATATTTTCGAAAAGCTGCTGCTGTCAGTCTTTGTGAGCTAGAGATGTCTAATTGTGATGTTTGTAGTTGTCGATATTTTATACGATGATTCTGCGTATACGTACGAATGATTATACATATTATGCAATATACAATTAATTACTCTACACAATTGTTACTGCAGTATAAGGCATATTTTATGGCGTTACTGAGCGTTGCCGTAAATGGAGATAAGAAAAACCAATATTCTGTACTATGTATTTACTAATAAAATATAAATTTATTTTTAGTTTAAACAACAAATTATAAATATAGGTAGGTACTAATAACAACGTTTATATTATCACGCTTTCTTATTTTTGCAAGCAATACTGAAAATAGAAAGTGCTTTTTATTGCTTAATATTGACTGAATAAATAGTATTCATTGGTTGCTCGAGTTATCTATCTATCTATCTATATACTTAAATAAAAAGAGAAGTTCTGACTGACTGACTGACTCATCAACGCCCAGCCCAAACCCTTGGACCTAGAAAGCTGAAATTTTGCACAGAGGTTCCCTTTATAATGTAGACAAGGAATAAAGAAGGATTTATTTTTTGAAATTCAACCCCTAAGGGACTTAAATAGGGAATGAACGTTTGTATGGAAAATCGTCATTTTTGTAGTTAAACCGACATCCACGCGGGCGAAGCCGTGGGCAAAAGCTAGTCTTTTATTAAATCAATAGCTAATGGGAGTGCATGTAACTGGGAACTTCAGAATTCGGGCATTAAATAGCCGATGAAATGTAAAAAAGTATTGTGTAAAAAACTTACTTATTGTATTGAGTCTGGTTCATCTAAACTAACAGACAGACAAAAGTGCTGCTTATAATCAGCACTTTTCGAACGTCAAAATCTGTTGCAACACATCTGTGGTGTAAGTTAATATTACGATTTACTACAGACACAAATCAATATATTTTATACCATACCTACTCTAAAAAGCTTATTTTATTCTCGCAAAACAGTGAATAAAAAGGCCTTTTAATCACTGTTTTGTTTTTATTCACTATTTTGGTGTTTGAATTTGGAACACAAAAATATATCCGGTCTCTATTTCAATGCTTACACTAACTCCTTGCGCTAAGATTCGAAATTCAAAACTCTTTGGTGCAAATAAATTCTCGAGATTTGATTGGTCGATATTTGCGACAAGGAGTTTGGCATTAGATTAAAAACTGTTTTGTGTTCTTTGCTGCCTTTATAGAAAAAAAAAATGTGAATTGGCGCCATTTCAAATACTTACTGTGAATAGGGGATCGGACTGACTCAAAAAAAAATGATTCTGTTTAGTCCGTCAGTTAGATTATCGAAAAAAATGTAATACGTGTTTTTTGTTTTATCAAAACAATAAAAATTGACGAAGATAAAGCGCGTGAAGGATCATGGAGTGGGGCTTGAAACGTCACTTGAAGGTACAAAATGTACTATCATATGACGTCACACGAGTTTTCGAAGCACTGTATCGTCTTCATTATTTGTTTACGTGAAAAAAAAAAAAATACGTGGTTAATATTTTTTGGAAATCTATCTGACGGACTAATTAGTTTTTTTTTGTCCGATCCCCTATTGTACGGACACAAAGTTTAGTGAATTATGTCTTTTCTCGTAGTCATGGTATAAAGTATAGTATGCAACTCCTGAATAAAGTAAGAATTTATATCGAGGGCCATGAATCACTCGCGTCGTTTAGGATTCTAACAGTTGAATCACTCGCTACGTTCGTGATTCAATCATTAGAATCCTTCACTTGCTCGTGGCTCATCTACGGCCCTCGCTTTAAATCCGTCCTTTATTCATTAGTTGCATAATATACTATTTTTTTTTAATCAACCTGTTTTGAATAAATGACTTTTTTTATTTTGAATGATTTCTGGACAAATTGTTTTTTATTTATAATATATTATTTTCAGGACCCTAAAAGAACTTTATTACAATATAATAATAAATAGAAGAATCGATAACTTTTCGATTTAGTCAATCACTAGCGTCGAAGTAAAACAAAATGTATTAAGTAAATTGTGCGGTGCATGATAAATACACGCTGTGACTGAAGGGATAAGGTTTATAATTGATTGTGTAGTACGTAATGTTATAAGAAATGCGGATGTGTTTGCAAATGCGTATATCTATTGTTTTTACTGCTCTGCGTGTGTGAACTGACGACACAGGTCCCCATACATTTTCGGCTAAAGGGCATATCTCT
Organism: Diarsia dahlii; assembly: GCA_949775195.1. Taxonomy (NCBI): domain Eukaryota; kingdom Metazoa; phylum Arthropoda; class Insecta; order Lepidoptera; family Noctuidae; genus Diarsia; species Diarsia dahlii. Next base: position 23,179,482 of record OX459197.1, read on the forward strand.
GAAACTAGCCAACATGGATAGAAAGACGGTTTGATTCGAGTTTTGGAAACGAAGCATTATATTATACTACAATAGAAAATAAATAAATTAAGCTCATGTAATTTTACAAAAGTCAGTTTATAACTTACAAGATGATGTGGTCACTAAGTCCTCAACTTAAGTGCGAAGATACATTTCTTTGCTTTTAAAGATACGACCATGAATTAAACAGCACAAGAAGCTCTAAACTTAGCCAAGTGGATCGTCAGTTGAAAGGGACTCGGCTACAAGTGTAAGGCGGAGTTAGGAATTGGGTAAACCGCTGCCAGACATCTGTAGCAGAGACGTTAGCTGGCTAATGTACGCGAGTTAATTCCACCGCGGATTATGTTACTCGCTGTCTCATGCAACTTTAGCGAACGGAGATACGGATACTAATCAAGTTTGTCACACCCACCCAGGGGTTACAATAACGAAATTGTACCTCTACTGCCAAACGTAACATACGCGATGTTTATTTAATTAATAAACGGAATGGATATGTTTCATAGGATCAAGAGAATCCAATAAGCTTCATGACAATAATGTTAATCATGAATAGCATACAGTTTTACAACTTTACTAAGGCAACATAACTACATATACGGCGGCACGCGAATCCCAAAACATCGCCTTAATTCGTCGTAAAACGCACAGGTACAGGGGAAGGTAGCATAATAGCATTAATAATGAAATATTCATGCGGAAACAATCTGCTGATGTCGGCCGGATCTGTCCATCCGCACTCGATGGACCCGTCCGACTGGGCCGGCCACAACACAATATAACTTCTATACCTTTGGCCGTACAGTTTAATTCGCACGCAAAGTTAGAGCAGTATGGTGGAATGTTACAAATAAGGGCGGCCCATATCGACGTAACGCGGGCCCCATAACAATAAGCATAATCTAAACGGCTAGGATTTGTTCGACATGTGAGCTTACGGGCTGAGGGGCCCACTCGTGCGGTTGTGCTGATTGCGAGGTTTCACCCACGCTTTACAGGCGACGGAGGTTCTTACAGAAACTCTTTTGATGCAGGAAATTGCTCAAGTATAATAAATCAGCTTTTTTTTTTTTTTTTTTTTTTTTTTTTTTTCCTTAGCCTACACTGTCCCACTGCTGGGCAAAGGCCTCCCCCATGGCTTAAATCAGCTTTAATTTTTCTTATTTATTTTGACGTGTGATCCGAAGGAAAAGGAACGGAGTTAATTATGTAGGCGTGTGAGTATCGATGTTTTCATTCCATTTAAATATTTTTGTATCGAGACATCTTTCAGCACCAAGGATCAATGAAATCCGTGCATAGCCTTATAGAATGTTGGACGCAAATATTTAATTCAATCCACATTTAGGCATTCCGTTGCTTTTGTAAATCAACTCCGTTTTTATCAGTTTTTAACCGACTTCAAAAAAGGAGGAGGTTATATGTTCGTGTGTATGTATTTTTTTTTTTTTATGTATGTTACCTGATTTCTCCCCCATTTGTGGACCGATTCTCAAAATTCTTTTTTATTTGAAAGAGTATACTCCTGAGGTGGTCCCATTTTAATTTGGTGAAGATCTGGTGCTGATCTTCGGAGATTATACAATGGAACTCTTCAAAAATAGACGGCAAATCTGTCGTAATTGCTGGAATCGCTTGGATGTTTATTGAATACACATTATCATGACGTAACGTCACGCCTGTTGTGGTATTTCGCTATTCTAAACAACGCATTTTATTTATTTCACTGAGTGAGCTGTAGTGTTCTTATCTAATTCACACTTACCACACATTTTACATCATATTATACTTACACTTCGCATCTATCATACGTTTTATTGGTTTTTACATTAATATTCTGCGAATCGGTCTAAAACGATTCGTTTTCTTATAATATATCTGAAATAAATAAATAATTTTCATATTTTTCATTGTTATGTCAATTTAAGTCAGGCTGTCAAACTGTCAATACTTTTTCTTTTAATTTTCTGTCATAGTTTCTTACTAGCTTAGTCTATGAAGGTTACTTTTGATTTATGTAATTTAAATTCTTTTTCCCATATCTTCCCGTGGGTGTCGTAAGAGGCGACTAAGGGACTTACCAGAGAATGGGCAGCAGCGTTCTCTGTGTCTTTGTAACAACCATACTGCGATCGCCAACCCGCCTGCCAAGCGTGGCGATTATGGCAAACCCCCCCAAAAATGCCTGGGGGAGGCCTATGTCCAGCAGTGGACGTCTTTTGGCTGAAATGATGATGATGAAATTCTTTTTATCAATATGTTAGCTCAAATATTGTATTTTTTAACTTACATAGCTCAGATATTGTATTATATAACTTACATATAATTAACTAACACGCTCTCAGAATTCTACGAAAAGGTTTTGGTTTGAATATTACTGGCTGTTCTGAATACTGGCAAGTTGCATTTCTAAGACAATTATGAAGTCACTATTTGAAATTCTGAAAAATGAACTGAAAATGACAAGCTGTGGATCTATAAAAGCTGAAATGATTTCACACGCGTGGACTTCTATTCTGGATCTGGTCGAGGACACATCTCCATATTATACTTCACTGAGTCTGTGCTGCTGCTGGTTCATTGAGTGAACGGAACGGTGTCGAGCGAGACTCTACGCTGACGCCAAGAGGACCTCCAATACTCGAGCGAGACGCTACACTGACGCCAAGAGGACCTCCAATAGTTCTACCCGAGTGACCTGTACTGCCGTGACAGAGGATCTACTCTTGTGGACAAACTAAAGCTAACGTTCTTCATATAAAACCTCCCTCCTCCCTTCTGAGAGTGTGCCTTTTATAACTCCTATTGTATTTTTTTACTCCTCCCTAAATTCATTATAATGTTCAAGTCTACAACCTTTTATTTCTTCTAAATTCAGTAGATTTGTTACACTGTATGCTCTGAGGGGGTATGCAGATGTGTACAATACACATTTTTTTAGTTGTTAGATACGAATTTCATAGACACGTATTACGTGTTTCGTGCTTTTTTCTGACGCTATTCAAGTATTCGCATCTAGCAGTCATCACTTGTCTTCATGTTGATGAGCTGATAATGGGTTTTTGCTTTTGTTTTTGTTTTTGGGGAATCTTGAAGGTTAAGGATTAGGTTTCTTGGTTGAATGTTAAATGCATAGTAAATATTTGTATAGGATATATATATAGGTACTTATTACAATTAAAAATGAAAAAAAAAAAAAAAAAAAAGTTTTTTTTTGATATCCTCCTTTGTTTAATCTGTTAGAATGAGTCTGTGGGTAGAATTTGCATATTCTTTGAAGATCCTCATAGACACTATACCTAATACTCAAGTTATTCCCTGCAATTTGTTCAGGTAATATAAGGGTATTATAGGGTACTATAATACAGATATCATTACCCACAAGCCCACGGCCGAGCAGCACTCCACGACAACAGTGCTTCATATTTACAACATCATAACGCACATGTCACAAATGGCACTCGTGTAACAACTGTAGGACTTCGTTAGTGAGTATGGAAATACCGGTGGTGATATAAAGCGAGTGTATCAAACACGAGGGCCCGTGGAGGGCTCATCGAGCGCTCCCGCCAATTAGGGCTCCAGCGGGCGCAAGAGGCTCTTCACTTGGCCGCTTAGCCCGAGCTCCTCCAGACGTGTACACTTAATCGCCAAGTTTATTATAAACAAGTGAGCGATCTCACAACAATGTTCCACGAGCAATAACTTTTGGACATTTTCTTCGCACGTTGACGTAGATGGATCGTTAATCTAAAAATGCTGGAGTTGTTTGATTCTGGGATCCCTCACGGCCGCGACAGTAATGCCACACATCTACGTTATACATATGTATAGAGTGGCGCTTCGTGAAATATTCATCGGACTCTCGTGTTTATACATCATGTTTTTATTGTCTCATCTCGTCCCGTTTCTGTGGGAGTCGAAATTGGAACCTAAATCGGGATACATTTCTAAGAAAAATGGACTAGACAAATAAACCTAAGATTCTGTACCGATAATAAAAACCTTGTTAGTAGTAGTTCTTGAATATTTGGTTGTTAGACTTATTAAGGCAGGCTGCCGTTCTTTATGGCGTTCTTTGGGGGAGGCCTTCGTCCAGCTGCAGTGGACGTCTTATGGCTGATGATGATGATGAGACTTATTAAACGAACAATTACGAATGTATACAAAACAGCAGTAAACGGTGCACTTGTTACGGTTTTTGCCTATTTTTTATATTTTAATGAATGCAAACCCCTTTGATACCTCTGACCCGATTATTGCCGCCTGGTGCCTACTTGTAAATTTATTTAGTTGAATAATCTAAATATTCATCGCGTCTTGCAGTATGACTTTATTAATTAACTAGCTGACCCACGCAACTTCGTCTGCGTCACATAAATATAGCTTATAACCTTTCTCGATTTATCGACTATCCGACATAAATTAAGCTAAATCGTAACAAACAAAAAATCTTATCTTTCTTCTTTATTATAATAGTTTAGATGTTTAGATTAGCTTAGATTATATTAAAGTGTGAATTACTATAGGTATCTCTTACTGTAAATAAAAAAACATTATGATGCAGTAAATATTTTGAATTTGAATTTCCCGGAAAGAATCTCCCTACATTGCGACGCGCGTATTATTTTGCCGCGCGGATATTTTTACATTGCGATATCTTCTAAGATATTTGTTTAAACTGTTTAGAGTAAAGGGCACAAATATTCTATATTAAATTTTCCTTCTAACAAACACATTTATTTAGATATAGATTAATACCTTAAGGGTTAAATAAGCTTCGCAAAAACTAATTATTTTTAACCTTTTAATCTATTGCATAGATTCTATCGCGGGCCTTGAGTTGAGCGTGGAGAGCGAATCCAGATATTTCCTAACGAAAATATTCAGGATTCAGTATTCAACCAGGTTGCTATGGTTACGGAAAATAACAAGGTTGTCAATTGAGGTTGTCAAATTAAATAATTGTTTGTCTCTCTGCTTTCTCCTTCTAAAATATTCTTACTCGTATAATTTGTGTACAAAGTGTTTTAAATATGAATAAACAAAGTGCTTAATGAAGAAAGTCACGAAAAAATAGTGAAAGAAAATGAGTGAGGAGTGAGTACTCTATAAACATTAATTTTATTATTAGTACGCATCTATCATAAGTTTTATTGGTTTTTGCATTACTATTCTGCGAATCGGTCTAAAACGATTCGTTTTCTTATAAAATGTCTAAAATAAAATAAATAATTTTCATATTTTTCAATGTTATGACACTTACGTCAGGCTGTCAATACTTTTTCTTTTAAATTTTCTGTCATAGAGTTTCTTACTAGCTTAGTTAGTCTATGAAGGTTAGTTTTGATTTATATAATGTACATCGCGCGAAATTCGAAGATCAAACTCTTAATATCGTTATTTTTGTTCAAATTTTTTTGGTGTGTAATTACACTATTAATACCTAATTATTTATACCTATTATTGCATAAGTTGATAAAAAATGCTATGCAATAGATTTACCGCGGCAGTCTCCGAGTGCCACACGTTTTTTTTTTTTTTTGGTGGGTGGAAAGCACGCAGCGGAAGCTCTCAAAAAGGAAATACCTTTTCCCGTTTTTGTAACATTTTTCATTTATGCTCCGCTCCTATTAGCCGTAGCGTGACGTTATATAGCCTATAGCCTTCCTCGATAAATGGACTATCCAACACAAAAAGAATTTTAAAATTCCAACCAGCAGTTCCTGAGTTTACCGCGTTCAAACAAACAAACAAACAAACTCTTCAGCTTTATAATATTAGTATAGATAAATAATTACTAAAATGATCACAAATTGAAGTAATTATAAGCCTAGTTTTACGAACATTCTTCATACCAAATAATATGAGAAGAAGTAAGATTGATTTTATGAGTAGAAATGAAAGAAAGAAAGAACCGTTACCACTGATTACCTACTCATGAAGACAGAGTCGAGGTCGTAAGGACACAGCCTGCCCAAAGACAATTCGCACGAAATGAAGTCAAGTCTCAAATATTTCAACGGTATCATATTGCACAGAAAGTGGCTTCAGGACGGCGTTTGTTGGCAATTAGATGAGACAAGTAGGTACGAGCATTTATTAACTTGTAATAACACCCTTATCTCTCGTTCTAAGTAAAAGGCTTTCCCTTGTGAAGTACCAAAAGTTGAGTCAACTTCGCTGACATCGTGTTATCGTTAAATAATTTGGATAAGCTGTTAAACCTTCGTTGTTAAATAACAAATAATATTGTTTAAAGGAGAAAGGGAAACTTCTAACCTATGTATTTAAAACTAGCTTCTGCCCGTGGCTTCGCCCGTGTGTGGTCTGATTTTCCGGTTAATATAACATAGCCTATGACACTGACAAACAATGTGGGTTTCTAAAGGTAAAAGAACTCTCAAAATCGTTCGTATGATCCAGAGATTACCCGCTACAACCTCGCCAACTTTACCTCTTTACAATATTAGAATTATAGATGAATTAATTATTCGTCTTTGAGGAGCATTCTAGTTCATTGTAGTAGTGTAGGAACCAGAGCAACCATTCATCAATATTAGCGGTAGTGTGGCCTAGCCAAGGATTATATTAGTATCCCGGCAGCTCGGTAGCTCGACCGACGACTGTCGACTGTCACTCACTAAGCGAATTGGTAATGGGATCAGCCAGAGATTCCGCACTATATTCGTGGCTATTTCGACTACGTGCGCATTATTCACTATTCTTGAATGTATTTCATTGTGCCGTTCAGAAATACGGAGCGATTTTGATGCGAATGCGAATGTGTAGTACGTTATATATAATATGAAGCCTGATAATGAGCCCTGATTCTGATGAATACCGAAAATACACGATACGAGTTGTACACAATACATTTTTTTGATGGTTGTTTTGCTGGATATGTGGTCATTATTTAGTTTTTAATTATTATTCACTGATTCGCATTCATTCAGCGATTTTATTAAAAGTTTTCGTTGGCCAATCAAATTGTGAATCTTAGTCTAGGTGTAAAAATATAACTAAACAGCGATTATAATTTTCTACTATATTTTTAAAGAATTTTGTCTTAATTAAGCTATAAATTTTGCTGTACTAATAGATTCTATCTACTAGGACTGTAGGGGCCATTGTGTAAGTCGGCGGGGTGAGGGCGGCGGTTACGGCGTGGTATGTGGGGGGGGGGGGGGGGGTTGGACGCGGCTAACTAATCCCCGGCTTACATATCTCGATAAATTGTCACATGGAGCCGAGCCGGCGTCATGATGAGTCGCCGGTTTATCTGCCGAGTCTGCTGGAAGAATTGATTGAAAGTTAACGCGCCATGATTAGTGGTGAACTGGCCCACACTGACACCCGAACGCTCAAATAATGCCCGACGTTGGTTTATGACACGAAATCTATCATTTAGAAAGACGGGGTCGGCATGTGATGCCACTTATAGAGCTGTTGAATAGACTCGATTTAAGAACAAAATCTAACTAATATTCAGTACGCAGTGTCTGTGCCAAATTCGAAATTCATCGAGTTGACGAGTGCTGCTTAAAATTCTATCCAAATAGAACCAATCAATAGTACCTTCGAGTTTGCTTTAATCTACATTTTTATAAAGATAAAGTACAAAATGTAAATAAAGCCCCGCGTAACTTTTCAGTGTAATAGGGGATCGGACAGGGTCAAAATAATATGATTCTGTTTAGTCCGTAAGTTAGATTATCGAAAAATATTGAATACGTGTTTTTTGTTTTATCAAATCAATAAAAAATGACGAAGATAAAACGTGTCAAAGATCTTGGAGTGGGGCTTGAAACGTCACTTGTGTCGTCAAAATGTACTATCATATGACGTCACACGAGTTTTCGAAGCACTGTATCGTCTTCATTTTAAGTTTACGTGAAAAAAGAAAAAATACGTGTCCAATAATTTTTGGAAATCTATCTGACGGACTAATTAGTTTTTTTTTGTCCGATCCCCTATTGAATTCATTACGTTAATTGAATGCCAAAATGGATCACTGTCTGCCTGAACAACGCTAGATGTGACATGCCTCAATTGAGCGCACAATTCATCATGAATCATGGCGACATTGCGTTCAAATATTTGGATAAAAAAATATGTGTACTTTCAGCTTATTGACGAAATTCCAAGAAATTGTTACGGAACAATCAACAAGGAACGGAAAAGCATTACGTATTTTGCTAATACAAACGAAATCAGTAAATAAGTAGCAAAATAAATACCAAAAGCGACCCAGCGGCCTTTCATAACAATTTCACAAAAGGCACATTAATTATGTAATTGTGTTATTAAGTCATTACGCCACCTGATCAGATACCAGGACATTAGGAAGCTGAGGCAGATTACGGAACGAATTACATATAGCGTAACGTTCCGTCCCTCATCAAAAAACCCTCATCACCCGGTACAAAACCGACCAAATAATCCGAGACCACTTGTGGTTATAATAAATATGATATTCTATGTAGTTTATGTGTGCCTAGTAACCAGACATGATAAAGGTTTAGGGTCTGCTGTACTCTGTGTGGACCGTAATGAATCATAAACAAAATTACCTTTGGACGACAATGAGATTTGATTATTTCAATTTTATTCGGAGGCAATAAAAACAAATCATGCCTTTGTGTAGGTTCGCGACGAAGGCACAAACAAAATAAATTGGCTTGCGGTCCACATCCTCGCATTATATGATTAAAATGTAAAATAGGTTTCTCTCTTGGAAAAAATGTTCGCGTAAAACATAGAAAAGCGGATTTACATTAAAAAGTTAGAGCATGTCGAGGCGACGACGTCTCGGGGCACGTAAAGTTCACACATGTTGTAGCTCCTGCCTCCTGCGGGATCTGGGCGCCGGGGAGCAGCTAACGAGACTTCAATACAACATAAGTATGAATCAATTTATCAACATCCTGCTGACGGGAGATTTCTGTGAAAGTGCCGAACACGACGAGAAGAGTTGAGCGGCTAACTTTGTGACATAATAAAAGGTCGAGTGAGCCGATAATAAAGTATTCTTATTTTACGCCATTAAACCGCTCGTGTGTGGATGATGATAAAAACGTTACTTTAGCGTCGTTCAAAAGCGATTTTTAAGTGGAATAACGATACTATAAGGGGGATGGTGAAAGCTCTTTGCTATTCTGAGGTCATAAAGAGCCTAAGTAACTCGCTTCTTTGTAAACATATTTCAAAAACATATTTTTTTCTTCTTTGTAAAGTAACTGCCTATGTATACTATTTCTGTTGTTTTTATTAATTAAACTGTCCGAATACGCAGTTCGCTTCAGTTGGTGTATTCCGGACAACTGCCGGGTTTTATCTCGTCCACCCCGCGCTGTTGCTAACTGTATAATGTGTGGTACAGATAGTATCGACATGGTAGTACTAATGGTATTGCTACAGCCACTCGTTGCCCGTTGGCCAGGACTGGTCACGAGTGGGCTAGTGCTGTCATGCTGTGTCTACACAAAGTTAGCGAAGCGATATTTAGTATTGTGATAGATGTGATCCGTTCACCCCAGTGTTACACAGCTGCTGTTATATGCTCACCTTTTGACGTCGACTTTAGTCCATGTTTTGACAACTGAGTTTACAAACGCAATGAAATGTTTATGTTCCGTTATTCTTGTATTCCCAACTCATCAATTGATGAATTAAAGAGAAACTAAGGACCGCAGATATTTCTACTAAAATAATAAGGTGTCTGTAGCGAAAATCTCGGCTGCATAGGAGCTAGATAACGGACTCGTCTAGCTAACGCAATAAATTAACGTGAGTCGTTCAATAGAGATACAGGCTGAAATCCAGGACGTTTGCCTAGAACTAGTCGTGTGTCGGGCAGTCAGGCAGTTCATTTGGCTAGATTTATCTTGTGCGCAATACGCTCAGTGCCGCCGCAGAGCAATTACAGGCATTTTGCGAATTTCCTGGCACTTGCTATGAAATGTAGTTCCTATTTGCCTAATAATCTGGTAAAATTAGTCATTCAATGCCCATCCTACGCTTACACTAATAATAAATAAATATATTAGTCATATTCACCAAATGTACGGTATTAGGTATATCGATTTGAGGTTACGGCATAACTCGTAACAAAGATACCAGAATCAGACGCCAGTGCCAAACATTCAAATCAGCTGAATGAACTCCACAACGCGATGACTTCTGCGAAATCCCGCAGTAATTGAGCGGCGTCACACAAATCCTTCAATAAACAAGCGACAAACAAAAAGTGCGCTCGTCGACAAACAAACAATCGTAATGGCACACAGCACCACAAAAACAGAATTAAGACGAAGTGGCGCAGCGAGGCTCGTCAATCACCCGACACAGAGTGGAGAGGAATTTACTACTTTTGACAACTCACTACAGAGGCAGAGTTACTACAATCAAGAACCGACTTTGATTGCACTTCCTGGTCCTCCCGACAACAGCCATAATACTTAATTTGCATCAACATTCAAGTCATAATTCAGACAAACGATTAACTACACTGTTCCGACAACTTACTCCTGAATAAATGAGCTTAAAGCTTTGAATGTAACAAATGTGCTGTTGCGAGCTTTAGACAGCACATTACAGTCGCAGATGTCTTTTACTTGACGCTGCTAACGAAGGCAAACAAGTAGCTAATTATGTTTGTAGTGCACTTGTTTACAACTTAGTACGTGTCACGAACAAAAGGTAATTAAGGCATCATAGGAGTGGGAGCCGTGCGTGGTGCGCGCCGCTAAGGCGACAGTTACTGTTGTGAATGTCAATTATGGAAAGTTTCGCAATATGCTGCGGCACGTGAGCGCTGAGCGCCGCCTACTAGTTGATAATGGAAACCTGGCATCACCTCACCATCTTATGAGTTCCTGGCATCGATACAAGGTACTTCATATGTAAACTGCAATTACTTTTAAACTTATATTCCCACACAGCCGATATTTGAAGGACAGCGTTTATAACTTGAATGAAAATCTTAAAGTAATGATGATTAATACTTGAAACCTTATAAAATGGTGGGTTAGTGAAGGCGATCCATCACGGGAACCGTTCCTCAATTACACGGACACCATGACTGATGGCACCCTACCCCGGGAACTTGCTACCGCGGCGGAGACGAAAAATATACGCTGAAACTGAAAAGTTTACAAAACAACCGGAGACCGATTTAACGGAGATTGATTTAGGAAGACAACTCGTTAAAGTTAGCCTTTTTAACTGTAGTTTCTTAAAATACATAATAAATAGAGGAAATTGTGACGTGTGTAAATAAGAAAAACCATCTGCTCAATAGTGTTATTATGAGCTAGCAGAATAGAATCGAAACGACAAACTTAAGAGCTTCACTTTTTCTTTTTTCGAAAAGGACCATTTTTTTTTTAAATGGTAAAAAAATAAAACAACGATCTGAAAATGTTGTATTTCATAAATAAAGTTATTTAACTAGCAGACAAGTATTAATGAAGTGAATATCTAAAAATCACCGGCGCGAATTAACCGTCTCACTGGAACGACGCTTTCAGCTCTAACCTAATTTCATTATACCAAATCAGCCTGTCAAGTTTATAATCTCTACTTGCGTACCACTAGAAATGCGATCTAAACGCTAAACGTTTTTGACATTATATTTGACGTTGACGCTTTTCGTTTTATTATGCTTTATTTTTATTTGCTTTTTTAAGCCGTAAATTGATGCTTCTAAAGTACATTTTCAGGACAAAGTGACGGGTATTTCATCCGAGTGTGTGAACTCAGAACAGGAAATAATTTAAATTCAATCAATCACGTACAGGGCATGCCTTCGATCCACGTTTGATCGCATCAGGAGTGCTCGATCCCAGGCCTGATGCACGCTGGCAGGCTCCGGCAAGCAGCCAAAATAACGACGAGCCAACGCCAAGATTCAATTTGCAGTGCACTCCTGCCGGCCTGGTACCCGGACGGTTAAAACTTGCCAAATTGGACAATCGCCGTATGAAAACGAAACGGGTTTTCAGCCGTTTGTGAATTTTACTCAATTCAGCTTACTATAACTGAGCTCCCTAGGCGAACTTTTCATGAACTTTCGTTTTTTGAAATATTTTTTTCAGATTGCTAGGCGCTAACTTACTACTACTTAATACTTTGAATATAGCACGTTCAGATCAATAGAGAGGCATATTCGTCATCATTCTCTTGCCCTACTCCCAATTCCTTTGTGGTTGTATGCATCTCATGAGACACCTCTTTTCTTGACATATCATTCTTTACACCGGCCATCCATTGTTATTATTGTCTGTTGTTATTTGTTTTGTACTTGTTGTTTAAGTGTGTTACTAATATTAGTTAAGTAAGTCTATTTCATGTATTACTAACATTATGGACTGAGGTCTACAAATAAAAGTTTATTATTTTTATTTACACGTTTGTTTTGCTCGGCTAGACGGCCAGCCGGAAAATACTGATAGTACGGGCCTAAGCCAAGTGATTATCAGTTGGATTAGATGAAGTTCGGTCAGGTGCAGAGAATTGTATAGAAGATGATAGAGTATTTGAGTGCTGATGAAGATTTTCTGATTCACATTGCAGGAACTTTCTCACGAGTCTGCATGTGTTTAATATCACTGCTTTTTGTAGCAGATGGAAGGTATTTGGAGGTAAACAAGTTGTTTGGGTATGACGCCTGTTGACGACAGAACTATTGGTACTATTGTAACTTTTTGGAGATGCCAATTTCGGGTAATTTCGTCCTTTAAGTTCGATGTATTTAGACAGCTTTTCTGCTATTGTGGTCTGTAAATTATGTGTGTTTGGTACAGCAATGTCGATTAAATATGCAGTTTTATTTACCTTGTTTACAAGTGTTATATCTGGTCTATTGAAGTGAACTGTTCTGTCGGTAAAAATACCACGATCAAAATATAGTTGTGTTGACAGATTTTCTAATGTGGGCTCTGGATTGTACTTGTAATACGGCACAACGGAATCTATGAGTTTATACTGGTGCGCTATTTTTTGGTCTATGACGTTGGCTACTTGATCGTGTCTGTGTTTATAATCTGTTTGTGCTATTGCCTTGCACGCGCCTGTGATATGTTGAATTGTTTCAGGAGAACTGTTGCATCGTCTGCAGGTGTCATTATTTAAATTCTTAATAATATATTTTCTGTAATTTTTTTTTCGTATTATTATTGTTTCTTTGGTCTTCTACTCTTATACTCGTCCACATTCATACGTAAAACTTTCCTCATGACAATTTCGTCATACCTCGGCATCATATCGTCACACGACTGACTGCCGATTACCACACAACTTTTCAGTCACGGGCGCCACTTTCAGCATAGTTTCATACTATCATCGTTAAAATGTACCGATTAAAACACAGAGTAAAAATCATTAAGTGCTTCCCAGTGTTGTTTAAATATTAACTGAAACGTGTTGTTTAAATATTAACAGAATTCAAGGCAAATACCTATTTCGTTTACATGTATGCAGAAGTTTAACATTAAAACACATTTGAGAGCGAATTTATGTGAAACAATAACAACGCATGAGGCTTTCAATTTATACAAGTGCCGGTAGGAACGAAATTATAAGCTGTCAAGGGAAGTTCGTGTATAAACGGTAAAATTTAATTAGCATCCGCAAAATACGTAAACAATAAACATACTTCCAAAATATTTGATATTTACTTGCGCAAAATATAAACCAGTTATTACACTCACTCCGAAGCTACTTTCATCGAAGACTCCAAATTATTAATATCCAAATGGTGCCAGAATGATACCCAGAGGAACAATAACGTGGACCCAAAGTTAACAGCGGTAAGGTTCATTTTGGATGAACTACTTTCAAATAGGCCGCATTTCATTTAGAAGTAGGAGCTTTAATTTCAATAGTCTCGTAATATTGCAATCCGATTTTAATTGCTAAGATAGGAACGCGCTGCTCGAGTTTATATCAAATATTGTTCACTGCGGTGAAACAACATAAATTAGAATCTTAAATCAAGTCCCAGAGGATTAGATGTAGGTACCTACTGTTGCGAACTGATCTGTACGAGTAAATGTATATCGTTTACTTTCAGAGTTCATCGCGTATGCGGCAGAAAATGCAAATGATGAGAACCTATTACGTGAGCAGTCATGTAACATAATACTTGTCGTATCAATACAATCACGGCGTAACAAAACTATCCTGCACTGCTGTCGCCGCCGCCCGTCGCGGGTCGCGGGTCGCGGCTCCCGACAAAGGCTTTTTTTACACATCATTAACTATCGATGCAATTCGAGTTCACTTCCTATTTGTATTACGAAAAAGAATCGCGTTTAAAAGGAATACAAATGTGCCTAAAATAAAGTATGATTAACATTCTGTGTTTTAGAGGATTGAGGAAAAAGTACAGGAAAACTGTATGGAGATAAGAAATATCATCAATCTCGTCCCTTTTCACTTAGTTTGTTGTAGCTCTGTGAAGACGATGTGGTGGCGCTGTTATTGCGCCCGAGACGCGGCCTAGCGGAGTTGTGGCATGTCGCCAAAGTATCCAGCCACTGGATTGAAACAAATTTGATAGTAACGAGCCATTATAAATTCTATTACATAACACACGGACCAACGTCTAGTTTGCTGGTACTGAATTAACAATTCAAATGGTTTTATTGCGCACGATGGAGCTGAGCGAGGGATGATTTGATTACAAGAAAGTACCCGCGTCTTATCAGGTATCTAATTTCCGAGATGGAGTAGGAAAACGTTCGGTAAACAATGCGTTAACCCTCGCGTGGGGCTCCAGACGAATCAAGTGGAAGCTCTCGGAGCGGTGGACAGCGGTGGAGAAAGGGGAACCACTCCAGGTCAGTTAATAAACACTCGTCAGGGCTCCCGCTCGCTTGGCTATTTCCAATTCGTCGTACAAATAAAAGTCGCATGGCTTGCATTTAGGATGTAACCTCGTACGTCCGCTGTCACACCTGATACGTACTTTTATTTTGGTGACGGCCACACTATCTATGTAGCTGCGAGCTTACAGTCTATTTGAAGAAACTTAGTTTTCAATCCAAAAAGTTTTTGCCTCGGTATATTATAAAGGCGAAAGTTTGTGTGTGTATTTGTTACTCCTTCGCGCTCAAGCGGTTTAACAGATTTGAATAATATTTTGGTATCAGAATAACATATACTACAATAATAACACACATAACTACAATAATTTATGTACCTATCTTCAAAATGTAGAATACGTATAGATACAAGTTACTTTAAATTTTTACTTCTGTGTGTGATATTGCTATGGCTGCAAAGGGCATTAAGTTATAAATTAGACGTGTTTTTTCAAGAATAAATTGCGAGTCAAAAGAGACTTTTACCAGTTTTTAGCATCAAATTATCAGGAACATAAAAAAATATCTTACGTGAATATTTTTTCCAAGTTTCAGTTGCAGTAATTGAAAGAAAGAAAAAATATTCATTGTCGCAGAAATATGGTAATATAAAAAAGCAGTAAACACACAACTTACAACTAAAAAAATAAAGTTGATGTGGCACTCGGAGACTGCCGCGGTAAAGCTATTGCATAGCATTTTTTATCAACTTATGCAAATAATTATTTATTTATTTTATTTATGCAGTATTTTTTAAAAAGAATTTAAATTATATAAGTAAATCAAAAGTAACCTTCATAGACTAAGCTAGTAAGAAACTCTATGACAGAAAATTTAAAAGAAAAAGTATTGACAGCTTGTCAGCCTGACGTAAGTGTACATTGAAAAATATGAAAATTATTTATTTTATTTTAGATATTTTATAAGAAAACGAATCGTTTTCTAAGACCGATTCGCAGAATACTAATGCAAAAACCAATAAAACATATGATAGATGCGTAATAATAATAAAATGAATGTATATAGAGTACTCGAGGAGTACTCACTCATTATCTTTCACTATTTTTTCGTCACTTTCTTCATTAATAAATGCACTTTGTTTATTCATATTTAAAACACTTTGTACACAAATTATACGAGTAAGAATATTTTAGAAGGAGAAAGCAGAGAGACAAAACAGAAAAACTTTACACCTTTACAACGTGAGGTTATAAATTATTTAATTTGACAACCTCAGTTGACAACCTTGTTATTTTCCGTAACCATAGCAACCTGGTTGAGTACTGAATCTTGAATATTTTCGTTAGGGAATCTCTGGATTCGCTCTCCACGCTCAAGGCCCGCGATAGAAGCTATGCAATAGCTTAAAATAGGTATTGCAAACTTTTTCACCGCAGGTAACACCGCGGGCGCAGTTAGTACTAAATAAATAAAGCTACCTATATACGTTACCAATTACCGTTCAAATATGGTTCAAATCATGAAACCAGGGCCGTGGGTATGTATATATTTACCTGAAACAGAAACAAAAACAATGTTTTAATTGCCGTATACAAATTTCAATTTGGTATCGAAACTGATAAATGGTGTGCAAGAACAAAGGTAACATAACAAACAAGATGTATTATGTATAACATTGGGTAAGTTTGACAAGTTATGATAAGTTTATGTAGGTGTGCCGCGTCGGACCGCGTCGGATTCCGCCCGGTCATCATAACAACCTATTGACCGGAGATTGGAGGTCGGGATTGAGATTTTCTTGCAACCCGGCCGACCCCTACATTTGTGTACTATAATTATGGAATGACCCATACAAATTCCGATATTCTGTTGGTATCTTCATCCTTATTCGTAGCTTTAATATGTTTTTATTTAACTTTATGTAACGAGCACCAATTCTTTCCGTTTGATAATACAGAAGGTACGTATAATAATACGTTGTACAATAAAATTGTCGTTTACTGAATAATGTCACCATAATTGCAATTTATAAAGAAAATGTAAAACAAATCGGAGAATACAAGGATTAGTAGGAGCGATTCAATCTGCGACCATCGGGCGCTAGTTCATTATCGTCAAAATTGGTCCAAAGCAAATTATCGAGCCTTTTAATTATTCATACAAGAAGGGTCGGTTGGACGACGAGTCTATAAGATTCGGCACGTCGTCGTAAAGACGAGCAGAATCAATACGCAATCAAACTGTCTGCCGCAGAGTTAGCTGCAAATATTTTCCCATTCACAATTGTGGAAGTTGGTGAGGCTGCCGGGCGACGTAATTTGATTTCGAGTAACGCCCTAAATTATTTACCATTTCCATTTCTGGCTCCAACGCCTCCGCCTCGATTAGACTTTGCACTTTCTACTATTGTGAGCAGCTTCATTTAGATCATTCTCTTTGAAAGCATTTTGATTAATTTTGGTGACCTTTGATCGGACCACGATCGCTTGGTTGTTTCGGGCTAACATATAAGTATTGGTTTCGCTCGTCGTTGGATGGTCAAACAAACATTTTTTATTTTTTCAGAATACCCAATCATCTTAGATTAATCATAATCATCATTTATTGCATTCATGTAGTTTTCAGGGTACCTGCTAGGGCACAGCAATATACATAATTTAAAGTGCTACAGTGTCACATTAGAAACAAATCACTGTGCTTGAACGAATAATATATCAATTTTAACATGCTCATCATAATAATATTATGTCCATCATAAGTTATTTAATTAGGTAACTGTCATGAATAATAAGAATACAATTAATTGGTCAACATGTCCATTCATAAAATTAGATTTACCGACATCCAAGCGGATTTTCTTTCTATAAAGTCCGATTTCGCCAAAATAAGATGTGAATTCGAGAAATGTAAATTAGAATTGGTATACCAACATTCGAACACCACTATTCCATTGTAATCAAAGTAAAGCGTCGGCGTAAGCGTCTGGCGTGAGCCCTCATTGACGAGTACAGTGGATCTATACAAGAACAACTGTTTTTTTTTCACTTCATGCATATAACATGAGCATGATTACCTCACAACCTAGTGCTTGGTTCTTAGAACCTGCTTCAAACATACATATATCGTGTATGTATGTGTGTATATGCTATCTTATTCCTTTGTCGAGACACTCGTAATTCGATCAGCGCTGGAAAGAACAAAATGTTACCTACGGAGCACCGACATAAAACTATCACTTAATCGAATATTAAGGAAAGTTATGTTTCGTAACTAGAGCATATAAGTATGTTTATTAAGTTGTTGAAGATGTAAGCAAAGTTCCAACTTTCCTAAGTCCTAACTTGCTCCTTTGGCGCTAAGTTTATTTGTGTCTCGTTTGAAAGGAGACTTGTTGTAATTCAAACTTTTCCGAAGTTCTAAAAGAAGCTTTAGTTAGTTATTAGATATTATTTTTTGTGTCGTCTTTTTTAATAAGCGACCACACGCAGGCGTGTGTTTGTACCAAGAGGTTCACTCACTTCTTCCAAGAAGTAAAAGGAATTTCTATTTGTGCGAGCTTAACGAATGGTCGTTATGAACGGACCCATTCAGAATTTACGGAGAAATCCTTATTTTAGCTAGTGGTTAACCAATCCTACATATAAAGGACAAGAATAAGAATCGTAATGTGGTGACGTGATGTGTGAAGTTCATTGCTAGTCGGAACACGGTAGCAGCATGAAACAACAGAGCGCAATTACTGCGAACAAAGAGACTAACATTTGTAAACAGTATAAACAGAGGCGGAAGCACAGCTCTAATGTCACCTATTTATTTACTTCGGCGCCTCGAGGCGCTGTGTGTGTCGCCAGCGCTGCCGCTCGGATTTCCCATGGGTCCCCATTATTAATACTTCGATTCGAAATGGATTTATTTTCAATATAATGGGGATTCAATGCAATATGCTTCGACGTGACTTATATGCCGTCGGAAATAAATTCGGAATGATAGGAAATCGCTTATACTTTACAGGAGGTCCTTAATGAGCAAATTATTAATATCCTGATATCCGACCACAGCGTAGGCTGTGTTACGCATGGCATTATGATTAGAATATCTTGTTATGTTAAAATAACTATTGTTGTTCCTTGATTGCACTAAGGCATTATAGAAAATAGAAGGCTATATCATCACCTAAGTATTTGAAACCAACAACGCCTAGTATCACTATTATAGTCGGCGATGTCGAGTATCTAGGTATATGTGGCAGACACTCTCTTTTGTACAAGTTTTATTATCTGCTACTGGTTATATTTTCAATAAAGTTTCCAGAACTCCATGCCAGCGCAACGCTTTGTTATCAAGGGAATGGAATGCAATCAGTAAAAGTCTAAAAACAGAAGTAGTTTTTGTCATAATACTAGAAATATTTTACTGCGAGACTCACTAAGTATACAATGCGGGGTTGCACTGAAAGTATTCCAGGTTTTGTTTTTTTCTTAGGCTGCTTTGGCCCGCTCCTGGGCAAATGTCTCCCTCCACTCCTGGTATTACTAAGTTAATTTATTCGTACTAGTTTTAGAAAATGGTTGGTCGCAGTAAAGAAAACCTGCTCCGGTGGACGTTTATACACAATTTTAGCATGATAAGAAAAGACTGAAAGTATTAAAAATGTCCTTGCCCAAAATAGCAACTATAGAATCTTGACCCAAATACTACCGACTGACTAGGACTACATACTTACATGAGACACTTTTGGCAACTCTTTGAAAAACCTTCAGCTTCAAGGGCTGTTATTCTCAAGATAGGTAAAAGGGCAAAAAGTTTTGCGGAGTCACACTGTAAAAACAGCCTTGGGCTAAGTTTCTCGTTCGACACAAAATAGAAACGCCAAATCATTCGATGTATTTCTAAAGTAACAACAATTTTGTTTGACATTTGATTCACTGAGAGTCGGGCAAGGTTCTAATGGTTCCTTCTTCGGAAATATATAATCCGTAATTACTTTTTTCTTAAGTGTACGGAGAGATTTAAGAAAATCCTTAATGAAAAGTATTGGATGTGTTCAAAGAAGGTTCTCGAGAGTTTTTGTAATTATTTTTAGTAGCAACGTCCAGGTACTTTCGTGTTTCAAGAATTATCTTGAATGAGTCGCCTAAACCAGTCAAAAAGCAGGAAGCTCATCAGTAACGCAGCATAGTATCGTTAATCTAGGAGGATCTACGATTCCCCAAATAAAAACGCGCATCTAGTTTTCACAACATCGCAGAACTTTATGTTAAACTCAGCCAACTCAATCGACATTCCTGCTGCGCGCATGATGTTCAGTCTACTTAGACAATATAATAATTGATGAAACTATGAAGGAAATTCTGCGAAGATTCCAGTACCGAGTACGGCAGGCCGTCGGTGAGCAAGTTGGCACAACTAGTTAACATTCCGCGAACACAATAAATAGCGCGAATTCCTTGTCATAACATTAGTACCGCGGGGTAAAGACATCAGGACGCCCACCAACTAGCTTTGTACAAATATTTACTTTACAGTCTGGGCTAGAAAGGTTCATAATTTGTGTTTCTTGCAACAGTCCGATTTTTGAATATTTTGAGCCTTAGTCAGTTTGTGATTTTAACATTTCTTAGTATTACGTTATTTAAAGCTGCACTTAAATAATTAGTGTCTTATTCTTGTGCGCCTCCACAGACACAAATGGCACACATGCATAACCAGGCGAAGTGGAAGCAAATCGTTGAGCCACTGCGTCAATTGATCGTCCCACAATTTAGATACAGCCGCTGGCGAAATACCCGCCCGCGGCACCGCGTGCGAACTGGATGTACCTCCATAATAATAATAATAATAAATTTATTTATTGGCATAAAAAACAGGTTACAGAAAAGTGTGAGACCCTGGCTCCAGAGCTAGGTTAGAGTACCTGTATTTCAGGAGCCAGTGACTTCTTCCATTTGGGTTACAATTTGGCAAGTTTTAACAAAAGGTGACAAAATTATGCCTACTAAGCACATAATATTAAGTTCAATCGTTATATTAAACATATACCACCAGCACAAAATTATAGTATTAGAAAATAAATTATAATAAAATCAGGATTAGAATTTAGTTTAATAATTGAATTAAAAACAATATTAATTTTAAAAATAAAGATTGTAGTAAAAAATAATAAAAGCTTGTAATAATATTAGAATAAATTGCAATTCAGCCAGGATGAAACAAAATAATATTACAATTATTAAGGGTGCAGGTATGTCAATGTGCATGTGGGCGTGGGTGTAACTGGGTGTGTGTGTGTGTGTATTTGTGTGTATGTGTGTGTGTATTTGTGTGTGAGTATGTGTGTGAATACCATATAATAGTGTTCTATACTTAAGTTGATTGCAGTAGATTTTCAGTTGCGTTGTAGTCCTGTGTCAGTAACCAGATTTTTACCTTCTTTTTTGTTTCACGAGTCGTAAGGGGATTTATGTTCAGGATTTTGTTTAATTTATTATAAATAAAAGCGGCAAGATATACCCGCTGTCGCCTAGCGGACGCCGTGTGACAGCGTAAAGTTAAGCAAACGTTTTTTATAGTGCGATTCTTATTACTTTGTGCGTTATAAGGGGTAATACTGTGCTGCTTATAAACTACTTGCAGAATATAATTCTGTCTTACTGTGAGTACTTCACATTTCTCGTATAAGACTTTGGTAGGAAATCTAAAGGGTCTGAAAGTCATGACTTTCAGCAGAGATCTTTGGGCCCGTTCTAGGTGAATCATAAAAGTCTTGCATCCACCACCCCATACAGTAACACAATATCCCACAACTGACTGCGCTAGCGCATAGTACACAGTGCGAAGGAGTTTGAAGTCTGCTACGTGCCTAAGTTTTTTAAATGCCCAAACCAGTTTTCTGATACGCGTTGTGGTGAGGTCTATATGCTGTCGCCAGCCAAGTTTTTCATCAAGAATCACACCCAGGTATTTTACATG
This sequence comes from Diarsia dahlii, assembly GCA_949775195.1. Lineage (NCBI taxonomy): Eukaryota > Metazoa > Arthropoda > Insecta > Lepidoptera > Noctuidae > Diarsia > Diarsia dahlii. The sequence continues at coordinate 23,201,303 of OX459197.1, forward strand.
TGTAGACTTAGTGATAGTAGAGCATGAACATGACGTTGAAGAAGCGAAGTTGCAGTCATGTAATCTAATATCTAAATTGGCAGGTTTAATTTTAGAAAAAGAGAATTGGAGAAATGTGGATTTGGAAAGATTCAAAGTGAGTCGGTTAGATCTCAGCCAATGGCTTATCCTGTGCAGTCCTAGTTCGGCGTTTCGTCGGGCTTCGTCCCAGGTCTCTCCATGAAATATTAATGCCGTATCGTCAGCATAAGTAACAATCTTGCCGTTTACAAGTGGCAACTGACACAGGTCATTTATGTAAATCAAGAAGAGACTTGGGCCAAGAATACTGCCTTGTGGGACGCCATATGTAACCCCAGCATCAGAGCTAACGTATTCCTTTATTTTAACTCTTTGCGTGCGGTCACAGAGAAAATCCTTAAAAATGTTTAGAGCATTTCCGCGTATACCAATCTTCTCTAACTTGTCCACAAGGAGAGAAATCATGACGGTGTCGAAAGCTTTGGCCAGATCGAGAAATATGCCGATGCATTTCTGTTTTTGATCTATCTTTAGCGTGGCGTGATCTACCAGTTGGTTTACGGCATCTTCAGTGCTTTTTCCCGACCTAAAGCCAAATTGGGCTTCTGACAATATCTTATTATGTTGCAGAAAGTTTGTGAGCCTTTTGTTTAGAACCTTTTCTAATATTTTTGATAGAGTAGTAAGGACTGAGATGGGCCTGTAGTTTCCAACATTGCCCTTCTCTCCCCCCTTGTGGACAGGAGTAATAAGGGACTTCTTGAAGACTTTCGGAAAAACTCCCTGGGTAAGACAGATCTCAATGAGTTTAGTCAGATGAGGGACGATAATGTGTCTCGCTAATTTAAGAAACTTGGCTGAGATAGAATCCCAACCAGTAGCACAGTCATTCTTGAGATTCATAATCAAGGCTTCAACTTCGACTTCGTCTGGCGGAAGTAACACTATTGAATTTGGGATGGGGGTTATGTCAAATTTATAATTATGTTGAGCTGGTGTTATTTTATCTGCTAGTTGTTTACCAATATTAGAGAAGTAGGTGTTTATCTCATTTACAGCACATGAACCACTTTTCTGTGGTACTAAAAGGTGGTCCCCAGCTGTTTTCTGTTTTGAGGAACCGATAATAGATTTGACAGCATTCCATTTATCTTTAGTACAGTTTGTATTTTCTAGTAAAGATTTTTCGTAATTCCTTTTTATTTTTTTCAGAAGACCGTTACAAAAGTTTCTGTATCTATTGTAGACCAGTTCAGCAGTTGTATTTTGTCGGTCTTTTTTATAAGTTTTGTGCAGCTTATCTCTGTGGCGGATACATCGCAGTAGTCCAGGGGTAAGCCAGGGCTTAAGCAATCGTTTCCTACAGGGTCGGGAAATTATGATCGAGTGTAGTGTTAATGCACTTGAAAGATGATCAACAAAAAGAGCGGAGGCATCATTCGCGTCAGAATCACTGCTGATAAAAGAAAAATCAACAGCTTGCAAGTGTGCAAGGGCAGCATCATAATCAACTTTCTTGTACACATTATTTCTGCTAATGTCAGGATTCCGGCGATAAAGGCTTAAGAGGACTGAGGCGTGATCAGTCACGGTTGAGTCTATTACAAAGGCCGCAGCAGAATAGGATGTGTTTACCATAATATGATCCAGACAGTTTGCAAGCCTCGTTGGATAGGTGTGTGCCGGAAGTAGACCTAGTTCTGCAGTTAGATTAAGGTAAGTCGCACTGTTTCTGTCAGTGTTGTTCGGTTTAATATCAATATTGATGTCGCCAGCAATAATTATGTGTTTAGCTTTAATAGGACGTATGATCGCATCCAAGGAAGTGAGAAAGCTATTTGTGCAGTGTACAGATGGGGATCTATACACAGCTAATATGGCAATATCAGGGCAAACTTGAAGCAATAGAAAACTAGCGTCATTTGACTCAGGTTCTTCAACAGTGCATTTTATATTTTTTCTGACATAAATAACGATACCACCATTTTGATTAAGCCTGGCCTTGGATGAAAAAGATTCGTAGTTATCAATAATAGGAATAGGTTTGTGTTCATTGAGCCAGCATTCAGTAAGGATTATAATGTCGATGTCAAAGGAAAATCTGGCTAGTTGTGCCTGAAAATGATCGAAGTTCTTGTAAACACTGCGAATGTTTTGTGTTATGATTTTCAAGGACTTTGCAGTGCTATGTAACACAGAATTACAGGTTTCAGGGTCACAAAAATAGCTATTTGCCACAGAGATAGTATCTAAATCGGATAAAATTGTATTGGAATTATCGTCCTCTGGGAAAAGAATTGAAAATTATGTCACTAAGAATTGGAGTTTTATCAAATAAATATTTGTAATAGTGGAATGCTTGGAATAGTTCATATCTGGTCTTGGAATTTGGTAAATTTGCAATTCTATTTGAGTGATGCATTAATTGGTATATATGGTTGAAATCCATATCAAATATAATCCATATAATCCATCCATGTTTAGACAGCAAACGTAAATACAACAAAGGCACAATAAAGCGGCAACTAATTTAAAATACCTATATTTTAGCATAAATTAACAACATTAAAGGGATATGGAAGCCACTGAAAATTCGCTATGAATAAAATTAAGAGTCGACCTTTCATAACAATAACGTTAACGTGACGTGTTTACGGTCTGTCAGAGCAATTACCTAGCACGGGTACGACGCACAGTGGATCGAAAATCGAATTTCGAAGACATTTAAATTCTTTTCGCTTTTTAATTTTTTTTTGCTTGTGATAAGCTTCTAATTACTCCAGCAGCTATGAATATATACAAGGAATATCATTTGATAGGTAAACTAAATTAAAAAAAAAAAAAAATGAAAATTTTGTATGGCGTCAAAGTAATAAATCCAAATATCTTCAAAACCATAGTCTCGCAAGATATATCCTTACAGATGACTGTTCTACAAATTATTTGTGATTTTTTGGTGTATTTTATATAACTCTGACTTCTGCGGTTTTTTTATAAAAAATATATACGTTATATAAAAAAATGGTTGAACTATAACTTGTATTTACATCCAAACCAATGGGTTTATAAACTTGAAATTTTGCAGAGAGGTGTCTGTATTTTAGAGAAAAACTACTGCATTATCCACATTAGGAAGTATATTTAATGACATCTTTAAAAAAAAAAAGTGATAATTTATTTACGCATTCCAAGAACTCGTTTTTAATACTGTATTGTATGATCGTTAACCTAATAGGAAATATCTAATTACCCAAATTATATAATAACCTTAATTTTGATGACATAAATTGCTGTAATTAGTATCTCACTATTACTTTTATGACATCATTAAGGGTAGCTAAGCTAAATATTATAAAATGAAAGTTATTATTTACATTATAATATATACATAATAAAACTAACATATTTATACAAATAAGACTAAAAATAAGTACCTACATACACAAATAAAAACATTACACGCTCGTATAAACACTATGGAATGCCTTTTGCGCATAGCTTATAGACTGGACCTCAAGAAATGGGCAGTGCGAGGAGATGATGACAAAGTGGTGTTTCAAGCAAGAAAAAAAGCTTTATAAGATCGTTTCAAAACAGAGTTAAACGTTTTAATAGACATTGTCAAACAAGGATCCGGAACAACAAATGATGGCAATACAGCCAGAAGATTTTTTGAGAGTCCTGAAAAGACTGCAGCGATTACTGGGCTAGACGAACAGTTAATTCGTAGACTTGCAGTGATTTTACAGGCAGTTACCTCGGAGCAAGATGTTGACCCTGTAAAATTTAAAGAATATGCGTACCAGACAGCTGCTAGGTATGTGGAACTCTATAATTGGTACCATATGCCTGCTACAGTGCACAAATTGCTCATACACGGGGCAGATATCATTGCTAGTAACGCAATTATGCCAATCGGGAGCCTATCAGAGGAAGCATCCGAGGCACGCAACAAAGACTTTCGTAGATTTAGGGAACACAATTCGCGAAAAAAAAGCAGAAAAAATTCGAATGAGGATATCCTCAACATCTTACTTCTTTCATCAGATCCAGTTATTTCTGCAGTAAGACCCAAGATGAACTCGAAATTAAAGCAAAAGCTTTTCACCGAGACCCTGGATTTGTTGAAACTTCAAGAGAGAGATTTCGAAGATTATGATGTTTCTCATTTAGATCCTGACTCTGAGTCAGATTCAGATTCTGGTTCTGATTCTGATATTGTTGAAGATTCTGAAAACTAATTTAAGTGTATGTACCTATATTCTTGGCTATCTCTTTGGCCAAACAATTAGCATTGCCATTCAACGTGGCAATGCTGCCAGTCTTCTAGACTTGTTTCCATGGCAGCGATGCGGAGGAGTACTTTGACGCGTAAGTGTCCTAATATCGTCGTTGTATACATATATGTAGGTACTTACTTTTAATCTTATTTTTATAAAAATGTTAGTTTTATTTGTAGTATGTATATATTATAATGTAAATTATAACTTTTAATTTTATAATATTTAGCTTAACTACCCTTAATAATGTCATAAAACGAATAGTGAAATACTAATTACAATCATTTATGTCATCAAAATTAAGGTTACTATATAATTTGGGTAATTAGGTAGGTAGATATTTCCTAATAAGTTAACGATCATACATGTATTGTATGATCGTTAACCTATTATATATTACTTTGACGCGTAAGTGTCCTATTGTCGTCGTTTTATTTGTGTATGTAGGTACTTACTTTTAGTCTTAATTGTATAAATATGTTAGTTTTATTATGTATATATTATAATGTAAATAATAACTTTCATTTTATAATATTTAGCTTAGCTACCCTTAATGATGTCATAAAAGTAATAGTGAGATACTAATTACAGCAATTTATGTCATCAAAATTAAGGTTATTATATAATTTGGGTAATTAGATATTTCCTATTAGGTTAACGATCATACAATACAGTATTAAAAACGAGTTCTTGGAATGCGTAATTAAATTATCACTTTTTTTTTTAAAGATGTCATTAAATATACTTCCTAATTTGTATAATGCAGTAGTGTTTCTCTAAAATACAGACACCTCTCTGCAAAATTTCAAGTTTATAAACCCATTGGTTTGGATGTAAATACAAGATAAAGTTCAACCATTTTTTTATATAACGTATATATTTTTTATAAAAAAACCGCAGAAGTCAGAGTTATATAAAATACACCAAAAAATCACAAATAATTTGTAGAACAGTCATCTGTAAGGATATATCTTGCGAGACTATGGTTTTGATGATATTTGGATTTATTACTTTGACGCCATACAAAATTTTCATTTTCATTTTTTTTTAATTTAGTTTACCTATCAAATGATATTCCTTGTATATATTCATAGCTGCTGGAGTAATTAGAAGCTTATCACAAGCAAAAAAAATTAAAAAAGCGAAAAGAATTTAAATGTCTTCGAAATTCGATTTTCGATCCACTGTGCGACGCTGGATACGGAGCCGGCCGAAGGGTTGCCACTAATGGGAAATGAAAAGAAAACACCGGAGATAGTCGCAAGTGGGTGTGCTAATGGAGGGCAACCCTTTTGTCGGCGGCACAAAGAGTAGGCGCACGGGAGTGGCGGCGCTTTGTAACGAGACGGACTTATCGACGCCTGCCACTGCCCAGTGCCCATAGTGCGCCCGAATTGACGTGTCACAGCCGAAATGTTTTACTATTTGTCAACTTATTCCGAACGAAAAACTCCTATCACCTCCGTGTGCCAAATTCTTTGAAATAGTCCACGAAAGTCTTTATGGTTTCCAATAACACAAAGTTGGGGTGAGCGCGGTTATTTTCTCCTTGATCAACTTGCCATGTCCTAAATGTCAAGGAAAACTCCGCAAGCTGTACAAAATGAACCGTCATTTGTTGATTACATTATTAACAAAGTTACCATCAAATCTTCTAAATTATGAGTTTGAGAGTGTTACTTTAAAATATTATCGACTTGAGGATGTTTAATATTTTGGTTAAATTCCGATGATTATTAAGTTGGGGTACACGGGTAACAGTCGCTTCCGGCAGTAGCAACCCCCTCCCCCGGCCACCTCCCTAGACACAATGTTTTATTCATAATCTAAGTAAGAACTCCCAAAACACCGATTTGGCCGGAGTCCATTAAAATCCCGTTGGAGTGAATTTAAATTGTGCCGAGGCAGTGTCATCCGCTCGCTACGACGTAGGTGCGATACCATTGAATTGGCCAGTTTCTTTTTTATTTTTCGTAGCGTTTTTTTACTCAACGTAGTTAAAAATCAGAATTGCTAATTTGATTCGGAGGATCTCTTACGAACAGTTCTCTTTAATAAATATTGTGCAGAGGATACTAATTGGTATCAAGTCTGCGTCATCCGGCTATCGCAGTCGGCTTTCGTCCTCCCCCTCTGTGAAAAATACGGAATAAACAATGACGGAAATAAGGTTACACACAATTCTCTTTTTAACCGACTTCCAAGAGATTGAGACTGATTTAGTTTAGATGATTCTTTTATTTGTTTGGATGAGTATTATTTCGCGGTGGTCCCGTTTGATGAAGATATGATGCTGATCTTAGGAGATACAAAATTGAATTCGTCAATAATAGACAGAAAATCTGTCGTGATAGCTGCAATCGCTTGTATATGTATTTCTTATACAATTCCATAATAAAAAATACGCTTATTTGCAGAACCAAATATCGCCAGTTCTATTTAAGTTCCATTTTATTGGGGATAAGCATATTAAAATAGCATGTATGTAGGATTAAGATTACTAAAACTGTAAAACGTTTCTAAACGATAAAGAACTTTGCTTCAGAACGAATGAATGTGAGAGTGGGAGTGAAAGGAATGAGCGAAGGGAAGATGGCGCACAACGATGGTTAGAGAAAGTGTAATTTTTATGTCGAAGGTGAAAATAAAATAGTTTCAAGTGTACGATTGTCTTTTTCTGGATATCCCAACACTACATGTATAATAATAAAAAAATGCAATAAAATAACCGACTTCTTAAAACGCCAAAACGTTAATAGTAGATTGTACACCAAGTGCATAAAACGCACCATTTTGCGCGAGACGTTTATCCATCCGATGCGAGCTTGCGAGCGAGGATGGATATAAAGTAGAGAGTAAAATGGGTTTTATGGACGAGTTTTACACTCTACTTTTCACTTCGATTGCGAGGAAATGAAACAGCAACTTGTAAATATTGTAAAAATAATCATGGTTCTCGCCAATTAACTTTTTTTTTTCAGTACGATACTTGACATAACACCTGACTTTCTCATACTGCTCAGTTATAAAAACATTTTGAGCAAGCCTATTGCCATCAGCCAATGTAATTAGGAGCAAGCTTATTGACATCAACCAATGTAATTAGGAGCAAGCCTATTGCCATCAACTGATGTAATTGGGACCAAGCCTATTGCCATCAACCAATGTAATTAGGAGCAAGCCTATTGCCATCAAATGATGTAATTAGGGACAAGCCTATTGCCATCCACCGATGTAATTAGGAAAAGCCTATTGCCATAAACCAATCTTATTAGGAGCAAGCCTATTGCCATCAACCGATGTAATTAGGAGCAAGCCTATTGCCATCCACTGATGTAATTAGGAGCAAGCCTATTGCCATCAACCAACCTAATTAAGAGCAAGCCTATTGCCATCAAGCGATTTAGGTAATTGAGGGAAGCCTATTCCCATCAGCTTTCCTTGTATTCGTAATGAAAAGCAGTAATCCCTTGTTCTTAGAATACTAACGAAACGAATTCAATTAAAGAGGTTATTCTATGAAGTTGAAGTTGTTCGTGTGGCTGTTGGGCCGGTTACCTGTGCCGATTACCTTAGTCTTCGACGAAGATTTTACTTTATGCTCTAGAGCATAAAACGCGACTTTATGTCGCCTACTCACGACATAAAGACGCATTTTAGAGCGAGAGAAGTGAAAAAAATATTTTGGTTCAGACGAAGGTTGCAATAAAAAACGGAATAGAAACAAAAGTCACAAAAAAAATCTTAAAGAACAATTTTCATCTTGTTACGTAAATGTGATGTTTTGTGCATGCAATTTTTGTAAAATACTCATAATTTGAACAACCTTCTTTATTAAACAAGTATTTATTTTTTACTACCATAATGGCTGGCGACACCATTAAATACTTGTTTCAATTAAAGCCTATTCAAAGAGTTTTATCGTTACAGGCTTTTACAGCGCCGTTATTTACTTGAGACGTTGAGCGTGGCGGCTCTCGTTAAATATGTACCAAGGAATCATGAAGAGAGTGGAACAATGAAATATTCAATTATTCCACCGTACCTAGCCCCCCCCTCATTTGGAATAATACAAAATATGAGGCAGCACCGGTCCGAACCGTAATTACTTTTAGCTCCCATCATGTTTCTTAATGAATTCCTAACGAACGCTACTTATTGTTTACGAATGCTATACTTTTGTTAGTTGTAAGACTGAAGGTTGTTTGGAGGCCAAAGAAAGCTCGTTCCGAATGCTAATTATCTTTTTATTTACCTACAACGTTTATATCTTTGAACTATACGTGCCTACTCGACGACATTGCAATTTTATTGAAATTCTTATCTCATAAAAACTGTCTATCATAAGTTCATAACTGCCACGATTGAAGTTTAGAAGCAAATAAGTGTGACATCATTAGGTCAAAATTAAAGAAAAAACTTTAATGCTAACTGAAAAGCGGGTGTCTACCGTAAATTAATGAAGCGGGCAACACTGGTAACTTTGTCGATAAATCAAGCAAGTTTAGTCGTATCTCATGGCTGTTGCCGAGCGCTAAGTATACAGACGTACTCGCCTCGGTCGAAACAAACGGATTTGTACAGTTGTACTGAACACAAGGGTTCCTAAGAAGCTTACATCCCTGTTGAGAGATCATAGTTGATATAATATGTACTATTTCTATTATGTAAGTACGTATCTATCAGCGGTTAATAAGATTCTACTACAAAAGTATCAGGACCGAAGATTATTGTTATTTACGTGTAGCAGCTGTATGAATGTTCCAGTCCAGTACTGTGGTCGAGGCTCTGATCAGCTCACGGACCCCAGGCCCCCGCAGGCTGTTCTGCCGGTTATTTCCAAAATCATAATTGACGCCAGAGCTGAATCTCCGGTATATAGTACTTAAGTCGCCCAGTGTCCTTCTGACTGCTACCCTGAATGTGATGTGTTTGCGCATGAATTAACAAGGTAATGCGAATGTGTTATGCGATTTTGAGTTGAGCAAGTCCTTAACCCCGGTCAGATCGTTTAATTCTCATTTACTTTCAGGTAACCAAAACGATCGTCGGCAATAGATCGGCGAGCCCTAAGATAAAGATGATACTACGTCTTTCTGTAACCCTAATAAATTAATGTAAATTGTAACGGTGAGAACGTTTAGCACGTGACCACTTTACCTCATTTAATCGACCCTGTTAAGTACACATCGATAACACGTGTTTTTTCCTAGAGATATGTACCTGCTCAGACTAAATTAATTTTGTCACGTCTTTGACCTTAATAAATATATTTGCAATGAAGACAGAAAAGTTATGTAAGAGTACAAGAGTAACGTATCTTTTTCATTCCGAAATCATGAAAATGTATGAAGTCTAATAAGAAAAAGGTTACATTATTATTTATTGATAAGCTCCAGAGCAAATAAACGTGAGTACGAGCGCTCGACTTAGATCTCAGAAATATTTTAGTGCAATACGGTAAGAGCAAACATAAATAATATTCCGTATAAAGGGAAGTCATACATAATGCCATTCATATTAGAAAAACATCTCGAGATGCTCGGATATGTCTGTCACGTAATATTATGCTTTTAATCTTTCACAATATTGTTGAAGCATATCCTCCATAGCTTGCTCGTCGCAACTTCCCGCAGACTTCATAAATGTAGATTCTTTCGATTCCTTTGACTGTTCATTTGAAAGCAATGCCCCAGTAACTCATATTACCCATTCCGATACTAACTTCGTTCGACGTAGTCAGCTTCTCAATATATGATAATCAGAAATATTTCAATGGGACAGTCTCGAATAGCGATATGACACGATACGCCAAAGTGCCTTGAAATATTTGATTTCATAGCAAGGGAATTGGGTTTGAACCCAAATTTGTTTCAATCCTGCAATCTTATTGATCTTTAAAAGACTTGCAAAAATTGGCTTGTGCTCTTTTAACATTACGGCCGACACATGCACAGGTGGAAAAAATTAAAGCCTCATCTTCTAACGCTGCGTCTTCGTTCAGTTTATAACCAAGACCACAGAATACACATAACCAAAAATTGCCTATTTGACGTCTGCGTATGTTAGCCTACTACGCTTCTGCCAGTATGTAGGTATGTACATTTTGCCATTGTTTTAGCCACCATCACATTTTCTCCCGATATATAATAATTTTCGAGGAATACAAAACATGGCTGTCAAAAGCATTAACTACGAGAATACAGCGGCAGTCGTACGGTATTTTGTAATTTATAGAAAATTACGAATACATTTTTGGTTCCCTTGTGTGAGGATTTTCGAGCACAATTTATTATTATTATGTAGGTATTCCATTTCTTGAAAACGTGCAGAGAATTTGAATATACAAGATCAAAACCTTTGAAATATTCATAAAACATACGACAGACAAGTTGGTATATAAAAATCCTTTGACAGTTAAAGAATGTCGTCAAAACACGCTTGCGTTCACGTTCTCTGAATTTTCAGCCAGACTTTTGTTAATTGAAAAACTAGCTATTATATATGTATGTGTAGGTAGGTTCGAACAACTTTTGTCCCAGAGTTATTTTCGAGTCGCCGGTTCAACACCGAAACAAGCTGTCATTCAACAAAGCATTTGATCCGGTAGTTCGGTACGTTTTTGATAGGGATATTCGTCGAAACGCTACGCCGAAACAGCGTCCGATTGAAATATCAACAACACGGCACGAAATTTCAGTCGTCACAAGTTTGAGCGAACTTTGACGTTGCAATTTTTAAACATTATAAACCTGCAGAACTTAAATGCAAAGAAGCCATGAATTCACGCAGTTCAAATGTAGGAGAACGTCGAGCGAGGACCAGGTGAACAGGAACTTAAAAAGCTTAACTCAATTATGGCCGTTGGGAACGCGTCGAGACGCTTGTGGCTTCACGCTTACTTGCTCAAGAACCTCTTTGCACATTTTTAATGTCCAGGGTATTCGTCTTTTTCTGTACTTCTTTGAGATTTCTTGTCATCTATGAAATATAAAATTTTATTGTAAGAACTAGAACATTTTTATTCAGAGAGTGATTTGTCTGATTCTGAGAAGACGACAAAAAGATTTATTTAATGTACACTTAATTTCAGATGAAGTCTTTCAACTGCGATTAATTTCAACTCATTTAATTACGAGCAACTTTTCTACCTATATTTAAGTTGCCTTCTGACATAAACATGATTTAACATGTGAAGTTATCAGAATCAACAATATAAAGATGCTACTATTAACACTATATAAACGGGATATTTGTCAGTGACCAAGTCAGTTTAAAAACTTATAATATGAATGCTGGGCGTTAAACGTGCAGTTTTCCAAAGAGAGGAGTTTCGTGCTTTTGTTTGACTGAATTCAGTTTGCAAGGCTGCTCATGAATAAGGCAAGCGGAAACACCGTGTACTCTGCAGAATTTTCATTCGCCGATTTCCTCTACAATGGTTCTAGTTTACCCACTTATACAGTTACAAGTAGCTAAAAGAGGCCTTCAAATAACTGCCTAAATTCGTTACATTTTTGTAAGAAAATAGAGGTCAATTATCAGAACCCTCTGCCGGAAACGCATTGATAACCTGCGACACAAAGTAAATGGTCTAATAAGACAAAATAATCCCATAAATAGACACATATACGTGTAGTTTGTGTCGAAGGATTACTTGTTATATAAATCGATAGTTTCCCTTGTTAATAATAACGAGATATTGGAAGCGCGCTCCGCTGAATACGCGTGATTCCTGACATCGACGGATGTAATTAACGATATTTAGGTGTCGACGTCCGTCTGCGATCGACACAAGGTGTTATCACATCATATGTTATTTTAGACGTGTATACACGTCGCTCGTCGAACGCTAACAATGAAGTCGTTTCCCCTTGTATTATGTAGGAATAATAAAGATAGGAGTTTATTAATAAACCTTCAGGGAAGTAGTTACCATATACTATATTAATTTAGAAAAACGTTCAGGAACTTTTAATTATAACGTAGCTCACTCCGTCGACTATTTATCTGCGTAGCACGAAGAGGCTACGACGTTCGTCTAAAAATACAGTTGAAAGATACAAACAGCTAGTATTATCCTAAAAACAATATTATCTAAATAGGCGGAGTTAATGCCTCGGGTAATTTCTTCGTTCATTAATAACTGACAAAGTTGCTCGCCTCTGCTAAGCCCCTTGTCTCGCTAGCCGGGACTCCGGGCTCCGGGTGCGACTGCCGGGGAAATTGGACCCAATTCCACTAAACTTAAAGCTCTAGGTTAGAAGACTGTTTAAGCACATAATCCTCTTTCCGAGCCATTTTCTTAGGAATACGTAAAATTAATATCTTACATGGTTTGAAATCGTTTTCTATTAACAACTGATCGCTTGTATCACCTTAAGATCTGAACAGAATGGGCTTCAAAGCAAGCGTTACTGAATTATCTGCATCATCTGATTAACGATACCTGAAAATAATGGCACCTACCATAATAGGTAGGTAACTAGGTACCATTATTTTCAGTGAGAGTATTATAATAATTCTACCGAGAAATTGTTTTGTCAGGGTTCCTAGTGTAGACCAAACCTTTTCACGTCACGTCCGTCCATTTGGTGACTAGATATTTGCTACTCAGTTACTCACCGAAAAAGCCTTGAGGAAAACGAGGCACTGAATGATTCCCTCCATGGTATCTCCAGTGAGACAGAAGGTGCCGGTGAGGTGCCTGCCCTTCTTGTCGCCTATAGCGGGTGCGGCGGCCAGACTGGCGTGCACCAGGGCCCCACGCGGCCGAGCGTCCCTCGTGGCTCCCAGCACGCCCGGCAGCGGAGCGCCTTCCATGAGCCTCGCCAGCGGGTCCATGCCCGCGAGCTAGCACACCATCGCACTGGTTGCACGACACTTATTCACTGAATTAATTCACTTTTTATTGTTTATACGTCACTAACAAACTTTATTGGCTTTTAGCTGGTGAAACTAAATTCGTGGTAACTGAATGAAAGTACCAGGTCATCAGAACGACAGAGGAGGTTTACGGACGCGTGATAACGTCGATACGCGAAGACACGGACATGACCGAGGGCGTGATGGTGTGGCCGGCGCCGCAGAGGCTCTTACACTCCTCGCAGCGACACTTCTGCTCCGGCTTCCAACACTCACTTTTCAACAGTAACGATATGAACGTGTAGATCAACACGGCCATTCCTACTATGATGTATACTTCCATGCTGCACGCACACTTTTTGGCACACTATTTGGCACGAGATTTACCTGTCAAATTCAATTTAATAGTAACGTTTACCTATGTAAACATTTAAACATAAGTGGTGTTTGCCGTCCGCATTTACGTGTGTTCCAAATTAAATGTAGTAAAACGGAATATATTAATAAAATCGAATGTAGGGTTGGTCATTTATCATTTTTAACGGCATTAGCAGGAAACAAACGGCGTGCGGCGTCCAGCGTCCAGCCAGCAGCGCTGCGATGATTTACATAGGACGCGTGGCGCCGCGCACACATTTAAATAGAATCATTCCAAACATCGGTGGCTGTTTTGCATACAAAAAACTGTTCCAAACGTTTTACACGAAAATAACACAACAACACGTTTTGAATTGATCAAACAATTTAGCGTAATTTGTTACAAAATCCCTTGTATCCTTATATTTTCAAAAATTTTATTTGGAAAGGCTCTTTAAAATCCAAAAAACGATTTGTTGTAGCATCAAACAAATAAATGATTTGTTCATTCAAGCCGCGCGTTTCCAAACAAAAGCAATCGTAATTATGTACAAGTACAAAAGCTCTGAGCGGTAATGATCATATAGATGTAAACGTATATTGACGTCGACACGAGCCGTGTCCGGTGAGACGTACCACCTCCTACGTACTCGGAGGTATAACAACAAACTCATTCCCGACTGATTGGCGTCATTGTGAGACGGGATCGCGGGATTTTATCTCGTCACGTGGCGATGTTCAATCACGTCGTATTCAATCGAAGGCAAACTCGAACACACGCACACCCATACATACAACACACACACGCAAGTTCCCATTGTATTGTATATTAGCTCGTAGTCGAGGGTACGGCGCGGACGATTTCTCAAAATATGTTTTGGAAAAACCGACGTGACACAATTCTCAAGTTTTTTGAAGATACAGCTACGTTTTAGTTATTTCAGCGTGTTGAGTTACTCGCTCCAACAAATAATATTATTTGAGATAACGCTGACTAAGATTAACATTATTTGCGGTTACTAAGGCCTCAACAAAATCAAAGATGGAGAATGGAGATGATATTTTTATTTATAGATTTAAATCATTGAATCGATAAGAAAAGCGTTATATTTCACTAGGTTTTTTTAGAATTAAACATAAAAATAGATAATTTTATTCTATTACAAATTGAACTCCGTATTTTGATAACGAATCGCTATTTCCTCTTTAAGTAAACAAATGGGAGTAATTTTAGACATCTACTAAGTATTACATAATCTAATACTATCGTGATATTTCTGACGAATTTTTTTTTTTTTTATTAATGGGCTTGCTCTTGACTTCAATCTTGCCCTAGGGGCAGAGATGATGTCGACGATGGAACGAGCTTACCCAGTAGAAGCCTGTTTACTCGCGACATAAACAGATTAGGGTTATATGAACTCGGAAAAACCGACGCAGGCAGGGAATTCCACTCCTTGGCTGTGCGCATAATAAAGGACCCAGCAAAGCGCTTCGTTCGAATGTGTGGAATGTCGACTAGGTATCGGTGATACCCTGCAGTACGTCTAGTCTCCCGATGGAAGAAGGGAGATGGTGGGATCAGCTCGTGGAGCTCTTGCGCACACTCTCCGAAGTACAGTCTGTAGAAGACCGACAGACATGCGACTTTGCGACGGTGGGCCAGGCTATGTAGTTTGATAACCAGCTTATCGTCACCAATTAGCCTCCTGGCTCTGCGCTCTACAGAGTCAAGTGTGGCAAGCTGGTATTTGGCTGAGCCATCCCAAAGGTGACAGCAATACTCCATGCCAGACCGGACTTGAGCTTTATATAATACTGAAAGCTGTCCAGGCTTGAAGTACCGCTTAACCTTGTTTAGGATGCCCAGCTTTTTCGCCGCAGTTTGAGCTTTCGACTCGATGTAGGCGCCGAAGTTCAGATTCGCGCTCAATTTCTGTTAAAGCAGTAATAGAAAGGTAAATATTAATAGATATATTTCCAGTCTGTTTCACGGCTTCACTTCACGTTTGTAAACTTTACTGTATAATTGCTTTTCTGAGGTAAAATAGGTTTATTTTTATACAAAAACAAGACAAGGGTCACATTTTAAAAGGCTTAGTTTTGATATTTTCATGAAAAGCTTTATGTGAAACAAGTATATAATGTAGTATTTGAATTGAATAGCTTATACATTGTAATTGAGTACTTGAAAATGAAGTAAATCTTGAAAGATCCCTTAGATATGATCTGTATTACTATAATGTAACCATGATAGGTTTAATTTCAAATTCAAAGAACTTATCTTTCTCTTTATTCCTGCTTAACGTGAAAACTTATCTTAATTCTTAACATTAACTTCAGTGTAAGAACTGAGCCTTAACACTGAACACAATGTGACACTTTTATTTCAAAAGTTAAAAAGCACCTATTTCTTTAGACTTGAGACACTATTATAGTAAACGATGTCGTTATTTCACTACTTTCTCTCTCGGTGCTAAAACAAGGAGACGCCTGGATTGATGATCAGACAGATTACCTTTTGTTGGGCTGGTTCAACGAGCGAAACGTTTACTTTCTGTCTTCAAGATATTTTCTAGATAAAGTGACTGCTTTTATGGATGCGACTTAATAAAGTGAACTGTTCATAATATTAATGGAACCAACCGTTCGAATGACTCCTTTAAATCGTAGTTGCCTGGTACTTTATAACAACCATTTCTGACTTTGGTAACGAGGACTCGAATTTGATTGTCTGTCCGGTTAAAAGGCTTTTCAATTAAATGGCGCATAAAACTTTCATTTGTAATTTAGGCTAACGATTATGTTCCGCCACCTAGTTCATTGAAGATCCCGACTATGTTTACAAGAAGAAAACAAATAAGTTTATTTATGTCACCCTTCTGTGACTTCATATTTGCCTGGTAGGTCCCCGAGTATTTCCTCACAGCTTTTATCCGCAGACCGAAATGTGTGTCAGTGATTGTCACTTATTTGCCGTTGGTTTTCTTGAAGGCATAATACAGTTAATTTGGCGCGGCACAATGGCAGTGTTGATGTTGACGCAGGCGCCGCCGGTGACACGCGCCCGCAAGCTCGTCGTTTGCTTAGGACCACCATGTTTGTTTGTCTTTGTTATTTTATCTCATGCCGAGCGCTTGTTCTCTTCTATTAATTGTCTTGCACAAGAGACTATCTTCCCGTTAGGTTTTAAACACGGTTTGAGACTAGTCCTTGGATACCACACTAATGAGTTTGTCTTTTTACTTTGCTTTATTAATATAATAAACAAATATTAGAAACGTAATGCACCTTTAAAGAAAGATATCTCTGACTAAGATACAAGTATCGTTAACAATGTCCGATGCTAACACGTTCATGTTGCGAGCAGTTTGCGTTATTTGCGCGTCCACAGCCCAAGAAACGTTATCCCACTAAAATGTTAATGCGAGTCCGTTTGTTTGTTTGCTAATCCCGCGACCCGATCCCCGTGTTCCCGCTTTCCCGGATATACGGGTATATAACGGGTGGTTATACGGGTATATAGTCGTATTTCGCGGGAGCCGTCGTCGGGCCGGCGTCGTTAGCATTATCAAAGCAAATGATATCGTTTTACGATCACTTCAGTTTTACGCCCGCTTACCAACATGTTTTAATACACACTTTCCCTGCCTTCAGAACAGGCTTCACACATTATAACGGGAGAGTACTGCATAAACAATTTTCCATGGGTTTTACTTTTGTAAACATGTTAAAAGAATCATTCTATCCATGTTTCGCGATTTTTTATATCCAATAATATCATGATAAATATTCGTACGTATTAGTACTTACATAATGAAAACAAAAACGTTTTCAAGGTATTTCCACTTATTATTGTCCGTCGATAAATTACCAGTTATTTTCACAGGAATAATTCCAGAATTAAACTGTTCACCTTCAGTGGAATTTGTGAGATAAGTATTTATGAATTTGATTTTCATTCGGAAAGTTGCATGAAGTAGGTTCGTATTTTTAACACTGATACGTGTAAGTACCGAATTATGAACATAATTATGGAAAAATAAAATTTTGTGTTTAGATATTTCGTTATTTTAGTTGTGAAATTCAAAATTGAAGCGTTTAACAATATTTGCCATCTAAAGAGCATAAGTGATACATATTTTATTTTACGCCAACGCGGCGTTCGGCGACGTTTGTAGGTTAAGAGCGTGGCGGCGCGCCGCGGCCGTGGGAGATAAATACTTAATGGTGGCACAGCCGCCATGCGCGCCTACTGACGGATGGCGTGTCTTGCACGAAACAAGCGCTATGTATCACATCGATGTACCACGACTACATTAATTAGCTCGTCTCACGCCGACTGCTCCCGACTGCGGCCGAGCGCCGCCGACTCCGCCAGCAGTAGCACTAATCTACATGACAGTGGCGCGGCTTACACCACATTAACATCGTACTCATAAAGTACGCTAACTTAACGCGCTTAACTCGGACTACCTACCCTTAGTCATCACAACAACCCAATGTCAACTCTCTCGTGCTTTAATAGAGTCCGATTTGGAACATCGATAGGTTCGGTAAGATGTTTGATTGAAATTCCGTAATTGCACGATTTGCAAAGATTGTCGGATGGCTCGGCACGGGGGTGATTAGGGGGAGTTGTTGGAACCTATTGTCTAAGCTCTTTATTGGCAGGTTTTCAGTTAAATTGGATTTTTTCATGTAATTCCGAGTAGAATTAGCTTTGCCTAAGTGCTCGGATAAACAAACTAAGTTGGCTGACTGCGCAAATGTTCCTAAGTGTAAATATTATTCCGGCCGGGATAGGGCGGGGGGGGGGGGGGGGGCAGGACGGGAAATTCAGAAGGTAAACAGCACTTGACCTTACTCGTGTCAAAGTTTGGGTAAAGTTAAATTTGTAAAGGCTTACATTACAAGATTAAACGGATTTAAATCTTACAGAAGAAATATTTATGTTAAGAGATGAAAGATCCCGCGTCTTGTTCATGTTGTCGTGAAGCTTTGAGGTCCGGTTTCCGAAAGTTAGGCTGCCGTTCTGTGCCTTTGTTGAACTTGTTGCCAATTATGTAATTAATTCATAATAATTAATTATTCAATTAATGCAAAAACATCGTTTAAAATAAGAAAATAATTATGGGCAAAACTTACATCCTAAGAAATTACTTACTTCTGTGCTCACTTTGAAAAAAGTCCACGATATCGAAATCAACACTAATCACTAAACAATTATAAAAGTATGATAGGCTGAACAGAGGCATGTACATTGTGCATGTTCACACGTGGACACGTTACTAGCAGTAGTGCTGCATGCGACACGTGTTTGTGTCGAGTCGCTCACGTTGAGGCACTGCGCCACTGTCGGCGATTAGCGAGAGAACAGCTAGGAATGATACGCGCATTATTTCTCAAAGAGCTCACTGCCTGTGTAAAGTCAGCGGTCAACTATTATTGTGCAGTAACAACCAACCTTAGAAAAAAATGAAAAGCGATTCTTTCGATCAAAACGTCTCTTCACTATCACTACATATTATAAAACAAAGTCGCTTCCCGCTGTCTGTCCCTATGTATGCTTAAATCTTTAAAACTACGCAACGAATTTTGATGCGGATTTTTTTTAATAGATAGAGTGATTCAAGAGGAAGGTTTATGTGTAGAATTAATGGTTCCGTGCGAAGCCGGGTCGGGTCGTTAGTTTACTGATAAAGCACTTACAATCTTTTAAAAGTTTCTTGAGCGACTTAATAGTTGTTAGTAGTCTTACCAAAGAGTGTCATATTACCCAGTATTAACGGGGTATTGGAGCACATGCAAAAGCACGCATGTAAAATGCAGCTGCATCCGGTTAGACTGGAAGCAAGCCGCAACATAGTTAGGAAAACGCTAGGCAGAAGGCTCGGCCTCGCACCGTGTGGCAGAGGCGTCTCTGAGACCGCACATCCATGGCTACACTTTGATATTGACAGGGCCTTTAGGTCGTAGCAGTAAGGGAGGTTTTCCAACCACCTGCATCTCCACCCACGTTTTTGCTCTACTTGTTTTTCATTCGTTATCAATACTCTGGTGTTCCAAGAATGTCTGTTATAGGAGGTTTGTATCTTGGTACGATTACTTGCGGTGTCCACTTAGGACGAAACGAAAATATTGGATTTCTGTTCACTAGATTCTAGAAGAAAGTAAACTGATACAGACAGAAGCTATCTTACTTCAACAATTTCAGACAAAATCCGAGTTGAAAGCTGTAACTTAATCCGAGGTGAAATTTTGTGATCTCGAGAAGTAGTCAAGTATGATTCCTTTCAAGTCGAAGCTAAATTCAAGTTTTTAAGCCTTCAGTGAGTTCCAGTTAGCGGATTCCACCTGATCTATAAATCACTGTAGTTTAAAATAGATGCAGTTACTTTATAATAGACTTTTGAAATAACAAGTTGAATATCAAAAGAGCTAGGTAGGCAATGGGTAGGTACATTTGACCTACATGTGCCGAAAACCTTTTCACAATGTTCATTAGAAAATAAATGAGCTAGAAACGTTACTCAGGCGTTTCTCGTTTCTGAATGAATACAGCTCTTAACTTCCATTGGCTTTCAGAAGCGACCAATACCTTTAAAAGCCCTTAACCCAGTGGTAATTATATAAATATTTCGAAACCCGATTACCCTCAGCGTACCCCCAATTACTGGCTAATCTTCAAGCGAAGTACTTGGAATCGATTTAATTCAAAACTCCATGTTTAATTGCCGTCCGAAAAATTCAATCCGTTCTTTGTTCGTCATTAATTGTGCGAGCCACGAGCCCTGAGCAACACCGGGCCCGGCACCATCCTCTCGACCCAGTTCTACTGGAACACATAATTAAAGGCAGGAACTCTAAAAATCTCCCACAAAGAGCACAAAGGCACAGTTTTAAAATCTACAAATGACGATCGGCGATGTGGGCGATGACGTCATGCTAATCAACGCCCGCACTATGTGCACTAGGAGAACAAAAACGGAGAGAAATCTCCGCATATTATGTTGGATCTATCATGTTAGGAGTCACGCAATGTTACATTTAGCTCGTCGCTGACCTATCGGTGTGTATTTGTTACCAAATCGGGCGGTTTCGGCTCAACGGATTTGAATGTTTAGTTAGGTAAATGAAGCCTAAATGTGAGCCATTTATAGGTAGTTCTAAGTAAGACTAAAGAACAAATACTAAAACTTATTATTCGGGATATATATTAATAAACATTATAACTATTTTTTGTGTGTGTATAACAATTGGAATTGTTCATTTATAATTTATGACGTAAACAAACTGGAACCGAACTCTATACTTAATCCGTTTACGCATTTAATTAATTCGTTAATATTTAATCAAAACTTCGTTAATTTCTAAGAACTCCCCTTATTTTATATGAGTTAATATTTTATAAGATGTTTCAGGAGCGCTTGTTGCCTGGTGCTCAGACAAAATAAACGGTTGTTTGCACTTACGTGAATATTACAAGTGTATAATGGTGTAGATGAGACTTGTATTACTCGTATTGTTTCGCTCATAACCTACGTCTGTCATTGCGGTATTGATCGGATCAGCATCCCTTGTTTGAGTTAAACGTTCACAATGGAAACTTTATTCATATACTAGAGTATGTACACAGCGGCGCTTACAACTTTTCCATCTCGCTGTTTCATCACCTTTTTGTATCTCATCATATCTTGGTCCTAAAACTTTTTAAAACTTCTTATATCGCTCATCGAGACTCTCGTATATTTTGAAGGGATCACTTGCGGCAGTTTCGGGGTATTTTCACTTGGTGTGGGAAAGGTTTTTGCATGGCGAGAGTTTTATCGTTATGGTTGCGGCGCCGGCTTCTCGGCACTTGCCAGGATATTGCGTCGAGCCACGTGTGTGGAAGTGCTATATCTTGGCCGCACTCCACTAAGTATTGCTGGCATATACCGACCGGGCTCCATGGACGTAATCTGTCGACTTTGACTTGAAATTAGTTCCATGTTTGTATTTATGGTTGGAGATATGAAGCGTTTTGCTGTTCGCAACGTTTAATTACGAGCAGTATGTGCTAGGAATGCAGAGCGAGCCGCGGATGACATAATATTTGGAATAGCTGGTGACGCCGGCTCATGCTCTACTTATGTTAGGAGCGCCACTGCGCCGGTATGAGAACAAACACCAACTACCAGGCGAGCAGGAACAGCGCGAGGTGTGTTTGCGTCGCGCCGCAACAACACACTGTTTTCCATAAACACAACATTCCCCTTTAGCAGCGAGTCTAGCAGCCATTTTAGTTTATTTTCCCACTCAACACTGCATTCTATTTCTGAGTTTTTTATTATGTGTAGAGTAAACAGAGAAAGTTGTGCGTGCCTCCATTCAAGTTGGAAACATTCGCAGCGTCTACACGAAAATACAAAACTGATTCTTATTTAAGTTTAACGGTTTATGTCAATTGATCAGACTCACAACAATTTTAGTGCCAAACGTTTTTATTCCGAGAAAGATATGTAGGTAGTTAGATCGAGTCAGTCTTGTGTAGGCGACGTCAGATTACGAAAATATTTTTATCTACGTGTAACTTAATTTAACTAGACTTTTATGTCAATTGTCCCGATATTGAATTCTGAGAAACGTTGTCATAGCGATATAACCCCCTAGTAACAATTGAATTTGCGAGGTGGTCTATACAAAATATTATAACAGTTTTTCATTTAGAATCGCAACTAGGAGATCAAAGAAGTTTTCATATTCCTGTTTTTATCATAAATGCGTGGAACTGTTCCTATATCTTATGAATTTATTCATGTAGATGCAAGAAATGAAACGATAGAAAGCTACTTGATGTGTTATATCGAGTACTATTCGTTAGTGTTGTAGTGACAAGTTGCTTCTGTTTGATGTATGTATGTGGTCACTGAGTGTAGGCTTGTCGCTCGTGTGGACATACTAGGATTGCCTGAAGACAACGATACTCGGCCTAAGTTATGAAACTTGATAACAGATTACAGTATTAGTTCCGAAACCGAATTACAGTATTACATGTTCAACAGAAATTATAAAGAAAGAAACAGCATGTAGGGATGAAGTTAATGTTTTCTGTTTGCCATTTTGTATACCAGAAATAGTTACTACTTTCTGACCAGCAATCGTTGATTTTTCTACTATTCCTTATTACGTAGCGGAGCATTATCCTGTTACACGGCAAAATTTGTTAGGGTGTGCATTAATCAAAAGGACAGAACACTGTCGGATTGGATGTGCCTAACAAGAGCATGGCACGCCTGAAAGTCAAATAATAATGCTACACGAGTCTTGTGGCGGTGTAGGTACTGTCATTGACGGAAGGGTGCTGTTGGTAAACATTTATGAAATTGTTTTGAACAAAGAAAATGGCGGCGTTAATTGCCATTGAGGCCACGCGCCAAAAGATTCACGTATACACGTGTAACAACGCTGACAACCTACCGCTCACGCCACGCCGAGACACGTGTCAGGGAGAGAGCGACACGAACCTTGACTCTTTGATGTCGCCGAGCACGCCACCGCCAGTAACCGAGTAGCTGCTAGCGCTAACGATCTCGCACACTACGCACTAGGCACTACGCACTAGGCCAGGAAGCCGAACCTCACTTCAAGTAATCATTACACACGTCTGACGCCGGAGCAACCAGCTGGGACAAGTGCCAGAATGAGGAAAATCGACGTGACGATATTTGCGCTCTCATTTACTAACAAAACACACAGTTTTCTTATGAGAATGTTGTGATCTTCTCAACCACACCGCTTTAACAGTCAGATATAGTACGAAGTAGCTGTCATTGGCATACACACTACAAATAAACATTTTATCAGAAAATAGCTAAGTACCTACGGGCAAAACATTAAAAGCTTAACCTAAACTTCTCATAGTCCACCACAATCACACAACAAATTAGAAGTTACAAGCTTTCTGAAGTCCTCGAGATTGAAAATTTAATTTATGAAAATTCCTCTTAAAGTTAAAACACGTGTCCAATTAGGGACAATAGCTACTTCTTAAATTTTTTACATTTAATTTTCCTAGCAAACAATCGTTTCATATTCTTAATGTCAATAAAAAGTAATGTCTACATCATTTTAAAACAAAGTTTGAAACAGTACCACAGAACAAAGTTCACACTGGTATACATACGAACGGATGGAAATTTAAAACAAAAACTTTGAATAACTTTATGAACGTAGGAATATAATGGCAATCTCAGGAGAGGAGGGGCAACCTCAATGCTTTCATGACTAGGATATCAGCAGGGTTGGAAGTGGAAATAGTGTATGCGTATCATTAAAAAATAGTACTTTCAAGGACGTACTCGAATGATTATAAAGCTAAGGGAGGTTGTATAGTCGCCACAACACTAGAGGTTGTTTATTGAGTGAAGTGGTTTAAATCTTTCATACGATTTTCATAAATAAAATGGTAAAAATAAATTGCTGTTTTCAGTGTGAAATCTAAGGAAGTGATAAAATAGCACCTTATCTTTCAGTAGTCAATAACCGGTACTTCTAAAACACAAATAAAGTGAGTGCTGACACACACAGTAGTGTTTGCGTGTAATTAAAGCCAGGTGTTTCGGCGAACGTGCCTCTGTTCTGTTGCATGCGTTCCGTGGACCTGCTTTGTAACGGCCGGCCTTTGCAGCGGCCGTGTAATGGCCACATTGTAATGTGAACGACGAAAACATTCAGCCTTGTAATTGCAGAGGTACTTAGGGAAGCATAGAAATGCCGTTTGTTTACCCACTATTTCAGCAATTCAGCATTCTCAATTAGTATACTGCTTGATAAATCCCACAAAGCACGTAGAATCCAATTGTCTAGTATAAATACAAGAATAAACTGCATTTATTCATTCATACATACAGAGCATCTAGAAGATTTATAAACTAATCGCACGTAGCAGTTGCTACACCCGGGCTACGACAATAGCTACGGCGTAGCACGACTCCGCTACGCCGTAGCAAACGTTCATCCTCTACGACTTTTCCCCCACTTACTAACTCACGAAGCAAAACCTATTGAATAAAACTGATAATAGTTTTCAGTTAACTCAATTGAAAGGCTTCAATATAACGCCCCGTCTGGCTTAACAATGCAAAAGTAACAGAATGAAAATCGAAGAGTTCTTTACGAATTCGAAAGAACTTTAAACAATTAGTATACTTTTTCCATCGTTTTGCAATCACCGCATAGTCTAGCGTTTTCAATTAGACGCTAGCTATTGGATTCTATTTAGTGCGGTGAGGCTGAGGACTTCAGCTTTTTTTTACATTCTTATTTTTGAAGAAGAGAAGTGTATTCGAAGAAACTAGCTCATTTGTAAAAAAAAGAATACATTGAAAGCCTTCACATTTGCAATCGACTTTCCCTCTGTCAACACTGAAAGTAATTGACTTCAATGCTCAAACGTCAGTTATTGGAAATATTTGTGGAATTAATAATGTTGGTCGAGCGAATTTTGTTCATGACAGATGTTTAAACGCAAAAAAAAATACTTTGGGAACGGTTTACCTGACGCAATGATATGGCAAAATATTTTTTTTGATTGAAATTAAAATATTTACGCTTGTTACTACAGAATTATTGCTGTAGTACCATTTTTCATTTTCCTACTGGTCAAAAGCACGGACAGCGCTGAACATGAGATCCTGGATTCGGTTTCCAGGTCTGGAAAACCGAATGTTATTAGGCTTCTCTATCAGGGATTTCAGATTACCAGCCCGGGGTAGCTCCCCTACCCCTACTATAGGTACGCCTTTTCTACCTAATCTTCGGAGTTTACAGATGTGGTCCAATGTAGGCCCTTTAATCAACTGATCCCACTCATTTGGGACTCGCGGGATGACTTTACTAATAGGGATGTTTACTGACTAAAGAAACTGCCAAACAAGCAACTGCCCGTTCTGTTAGATTATCGAAAAATATTGGTTACGTATTTTTTGTTTTATCAAATCAATACAAATTGACGAAGATAAAACGCGTCAAAGATTTGAGTGGGAGGTGGTGACGTCACTGCTCGCTAAGAAATGTCATACCTACTAATGTCTTAGAATATGACGTCATGCGAGTTTTCAAAGCACTGTATCGTCTTCATTGTTAGTTTACGTGAAAAAAGATTAGATTTTTTTTGTTAACATCCCTATTCATTATTTTTCTTTTGCCTTTTAGCATGCAACATAGGTGGTAAAACATCGATCGTTTGGTAACATTTAATGCTGCATACAGCAACATTCCAATATGTAGGTATCTCATGCCAACAAAAGCGTACAGTTAGCGATAGATCGTCGCCATTACATAATTTGCATCCGCACTAACATTTATTGCACCATCCATCACGCTCGATAAAACATTCGCTGGCTATTGAAATACTGCGATGCGATGGAACTACTCTCCCATAGGTACCCGTATATATATCTCTATGTAACGTACTTTAAAAAATGTGGCTTACATGACAATAATGCGAATTCATCGGAATTCATCGTCAGCCTATAACGTTCTCACTGCAGGGACTCAGGCCTCCTCACTAGGAGGAGGAAGGATGGGCTATAATCTAACACGGGCCCATTGCGGTTTGATACATCGGAATTACTAGCGCCGAAATCAGATTTTTGTCTTTCGTTGCATTTTTCATTGAAAGCTCTACACGAAATGCATCAAAACTGAACGTGCACTGAAACCATAATATCCAATAAAGCGTCTGATATCAGTTTAACATATTGACTGGTTTGGAAAGATCTAGGTAATAATTTTGCCCTGCAATGCAGGTAAGAAGCAAACCGTCGTGAAATGTTTTGAGGCACTACAATAAGTTTAGAAGCAAAACTGATAATATGCTGTTTTTCTTTTAAGAAAATTATATTCGAGACAAGATTTCAGTGAGCAAGTTGTCCTCAGCAGTCGTGTGTTAGCACCGCTTTGTACCGTTCTGCACCACCCTGTACACACAGCACCGACTCTTGACGTCAGAGCTGTTCAGCTGACTGTATGACCTACATCGTTGTATAATATGTGCTAACATAACAGTACACCTATACTTTGTTTAATTAAACTAAATTGCTTCCAATGTAAATCAAAACAATAATGTTTAACAGACCGTATAAATTTTTTTATACCTAGGTTCGGGTTCGTTTTACAGTAATTGCCATCAATATTTCATAAGATAATCGCTATCCCATGTCTCTAATAATACCTACCTGCCTACCTACTTAGGTATTTAATTTACAACTAGAAAAGAAACAACACAATTTGGAGTATCCTGAGTGGCTGTGATCACAGGATTAGTTCCAGACTGGAGCGCAAATATTAGCGCACTCATTAACTTCAATATTATTACAAATCTTTTCAGTTACGATTTAGTCTCGAAATCAGAAGAATATTGACTTTTAAAATCGGCCCGTGATTGATTTCGGTGGAAAATACTCGATCATTTGGAATTGTTCCGACTCGGATTATTTTTGCGAATTCAATTGGGTAATTTCTGTGTACTCTGGTAAAAACAAAACGTAATCAGCAAATCGTTTATAAATCAGAAATAAAAACAATACTTTTTCAAATTAAACCTTAATGGCGCTATTTCTATGTATGTATTGTGACTCTTTATGTATGTATTGTGACTCTTTTAAGTTTTATATACTCGTATGTACTATGAAAATACAACGGGTAAGGTAAAACGATAAAATAAAAATAATGGTTGTTTTTATACGCCGTACTTCGACATCGCCCACGGCATCAAAAATAAAAGCATATTTTCAGAAACATTGTTTGCCTTTGATATGATGAACCTGACCGTTTTTGACAAATTAAAACGGTTATTTTGAGTGGAATTAAGTGCACATACATATTTATTTGATTTGACATGATTTTTAAGTGAAACATTCAATAAAAATACTGATTAAATTAAACGGAAATTAACGAAATATGTACTGATTTTTAAAGTAAATAAGCTTGCGATTGGTAAGTTGCCTGATGTAAAGCGAAGATGCGGGTTAGGATGGAGCACGCTTGCTTAGAACAGACCAATTCACTCGAACTTTGAAAAGATTCAGATTATATATAATGATTGGGAAAGAGAGAATTCCACAGATTGGCGGTCCGCACAATATTTGTGAAAGCGCTTTGTTCGGCTCCGTGGAACATATAATATAAAGTAAAAACGATATTTGTCGATGTTGTGCGAATTTCGATAAATGTAGAAACATACTTAATACATTTAACAAATAATTGCGATTTTATTCAGCCTTCAATAATGTGGCGATGTGATTAACACGAACTTTTAATTTAAAATGATTAAAAGGATCACGGATTTCATTAATTAGTTTATTAAATCGAATGTTTTAATAACGTCATTAACGAGATCTTTAATTTCTAAAATATTTAATTAATTAAAATAGAGACTGCCGCAGTTTGTTGCCAATACGTACTTTATGTAATTTAGATTTAACTGTTTCAGATTGTAACTGAAAGTAATCTGAGACAATGAGGTTAACTTGCATACTTATTTGGCAGCCATAAATTAAATAATTTAAATTGATATCTCTACTACATTTAAAATCTATTAGATACTCAAATAACTATATTTGTGCTTGAATATTATTCGACGAACAAAGTATGAATATTGTTCGGAAAACATTTTTAAGTTTTCTTCTATGGAGCAAGCTTTCATGGTACGTAATAATACTTGCGAAAAATTTATCTCTGTATCCGCCATGAAGTTTAAAGTAAACGGCAAAGCACTTGACTGTAAATCGTCCTGACTCGGGGCGGAAATACAGAGGCGCTGAGCCGACAACCTTTGGCACGTGAACCAAGCCAAGGGCAGGCACTAGTTTCAAGTGAATACACTTCACCGTTCAAGACCTTCCTACTTGTTACTAAAGCTATGAGACCGCTTAATAAACAACGAATTACTGAACTTAACATAGAAGGTTTTTTAACGAGAAAAACTACGAAAATGAGATCGTACTTGAGGCAAATAAAAACTCAAGCATGAGGATTAAAGAGGGTTATTAAGAATATCTTGTAGCGGCGATATTAGCGAGGTCTCGACCTCTCGGAGGGCCGCGGTCGCCGGCTACATTGATGGAATCCCACAACATTACCGAGGGCGGACGATACCAGGATAAAAAAGATCCGTTGATTACACCACGCCGACAAATGTGGGGCATAACTCTTGCAGCGGGACGCCGACTGATTGCACACCAATGAAATACGTGACGCCCCAGTAATACAGCTCAGAATCGATTGACGCCGCTAATGTAGAAAACGATTACGACGGATTTAAAAATGGTTAGTGGTGAACCAAACCCCATTTGTGATGTATTGGATTGAAATTCTATTAACGTTTGCGACGGTCCACTTTGATTTGGTGCTTGTGAGCAATTCGCAATTCTCATTTATCTTGCCTTTTACAATTGTTCAGTAGACTAGAACTTGATCGACCGGTCTAGCGTTCAATGTTCTCTGTAAGTCATCCAGATATCATACACCGAAATTTTGCATAATCACCATATACCTACGAGTACACTTATATTGCTTTGTCTTTTCACAGACTAGTTCACGAAACCTTCAAAATGAGAACATAAAGAACGGGCACTACCGCCATTCCCGTTCTTTATGCCACATTCCTAAAGGGTGTGCAATTTTCGGGAAATCTATGGAGATATCAATAAATTCACGATATTTTGTGTGCTTGTTGGAACCGCGGCCGCTCAATAGGGTGTCTCACGGCAGGGGTCGAGAATTTCGATCGACTTCGGAGATTTATTAATCCTTTGCCACAAGCAACATTACAACCCTGACACACATTACATTCCTGTCAATTTCCACAAATGCGTTTCTCTATGGCATCCAGATTTTTTACATTTCATGTGAAATCTTTTGGATCAAAATAAATAAAGCTTGCGACACATTTTGTATTCATACCGTTTAAATCTGTTCGCCCTTCATCAAAGGAAGTGCTTCGCTTAGTATATGTTTATAGCTCTTTATGTACGTCAATTACTGGCTTGATTTAAATGAGGACTACAGACAAATTCTTGTTAGACACATGATTACAAGTCATTACAGGCGAGCTAATGACAAGCTTAGTCTCTGTCTACTCTTGTACCAGTATAATTATTGGCCGTAGTACAGCAAATAGATTCAAATATGCGCATAAAGGCGTCGTGAGAGTGTGATCGTATCAAGAACTAATGGCGGTGCTCTCACAGACGACTGAGCGACACTTTGACACACTACCGGCTTATTAACAACTTGCTAATTACTCAAAGTCTTACACCTATGCTCTGCGGGACTCGAGACAAGTTTCCCGGGACTCGACAAGCTCCGAGTCCGGAAATTAGCAAGATTCTCGATACAGTCTCGTCTGCTGTGTCAGGGGAGGAACATTCAGATCTAATAGTTGTCCTACTTTGTGTGGTGTTAACAAATCAACACGTGGTGAGTGTATCGTTACTAATGTCTATTTGGTTGCTTGTTTGTCACTTAGTACAATCGTCCTATAGTGAATTGTTCGTTGAAAAGATATTAAGACAAATACGAGTCTTTTGAGCCGTGAACATATAGTGCTTTTGTAAAGAAAGCTTGTGCCGCCGTTCCAACAGTTCTCGCTGAATTTCAAGATAAAACATGTTATTTCCTACAAAGCCAAGCACCCTTACAAAATATTTATATACGTTCGGATGCCAAAATGACAAATGAAATTCGTGAAACGTCTTTCCTAAAAGCTACGCTGCGAAGTATGTTTAATCTGTCAGTGATTGACAGCTCAAGCTTGTTTTTCTTCAACAAATACCATGACAGGATACGAATAAGAGAATGCGATATAATAATGTTCAGCTTCAAAGAACTAAATCAATATAAATAAAGCGTTATGTATCTAAACATGTACAGAAACATTGAAGTAGGTATCAATGCGAAGAGTTCGGGCGCCATCTTCATCAAAGTTATCCAATAAATTATGTGAGATATACTCGTATACGCAACATAACACAAACACTATACACGGATATCATAATCAATCGAAGGTAACACGACAGGACGATCTGTGTTACGTATCCTGCACAGTATCACATTGTCGGCCGGTTCGGAGAGCGCGTTAGGCAAACGTAAACACCACTGATGTTTGGAATTAATTAATCACTGTGTTATGGTACCCTGGTAGTGAACATTGGACATACATGACGTGGAGGTGCCGGGGTCGCGGGACCGCGAGACGCGTACAGGCGCCGGGGCGGGCGGCCGATCACTGAAACGTCCCGGGCGCGCGCCCCCCGCGCCCCCTGCAGCCTCCGCTACTGAAACTCTCAATTATTTTATTGGGAAAGCTAATGAGACGAGAGCCATCCACAGAACTGTTGTCCGTTATTCCCATGGTTACCGGCAAATAAAACATCGTTAGGATTACTCGGTAATTCGCTCGCATTGGCGGCGTAGTCAATTTGGGAGCTATGTATATTTAAATAATGTATGTTTGAGCTTACCGACTTCGGATTAACGAAATTGCTATATGTGTATTAATGTACATAAAAGGCAGCGTTGAATTTTAAATAAACATCAAAGCCCTGGAGTTATTGGAGTAGACATTTCATAAGACACGGAATGTCTTTTCAATCGGGGTCCGTCGAGTCGGGGTGTACTTCAAAAAGTCTCCGAAGTTATTCGGTGTCCTTCGGCGGCGCTTTCCTCCTTATTTGCGTAATGTGGACGTGTGCTGGGAATAACAATCTTGTCCTAATTGATAGTCGGCGCGCCCGAGGACACGAGGACACGAGGGCACGGGGGACATGAGGACATCTGAAACACTGGGTAAGTGTCACTGAAAGGCGATGCTTTGATCGGCCGAAAGCCCTTTTCGTAGTAGAACATTTCATATTACTTTAGTGTTTGCAGTTGAACACGATAGAACAAGATTTTCGCAGAATCATCTCTTTGGTTGCCTCTCTGTATCAATTTCCAATCAAATTGGTTTACGTTTTTGTAAGAATCCTATTTACTTTCTGAAAGCCTCAGTCGAAGTCATTCAATTGTGATGTGACGAATTTTTGACTTGAGCGAGAGCGATTGCCATTTGACCTCGGCAGCCCACAGGGAAATCAGATGCTCGCAATACGCGCAATCAATGCAAGGGTGGACGGTGATTCTGCTCCATTACGAGCTATGATGTTTCGGGCCTGATGTTATCTCTGTTACGTCTCTTGAACTCGTATCTCCGAGCTTGGGTAGACTTCTCTGAAAACCCACATAAGCCAGCCCAACAACCACTATTCCAATTATCTGAACATTATTTCTTAATGGCAACATTTAGAAGTTACGGCTCCCCCGGTCCGGATGAGATTACAATTGATTTCTGTTGGGTCTCTGCCCACCCTCCCCTCAGGGGCGCGGGGGGTTAAGATAAGACAAGGAAGTACAATAAACAGTGAGTCAAATTATACACAAAACATTCACAGAGCTCGGACAATCTAAATTGTTCGGGGACATCCAAGGAATTCAGGGATTCGCAGTCAGCGAATAAAAAAGAAATTTGGGTAGACAACAAAAGACAATAGCAAATGGTCAGTCCTGCGAGAGAACATGTTTGAAGTAGGGTAGCCATGAAATAAGGCCCTCTGGGTCGCTGCCATTCAGCTCCCATTTAGTTTCGGACCACGTATAACATGATTGGCTGTACCTGGCTGTATTGGGCAGATGTAAATACTAGCAGACGAGCTTTTTTGGACGTATTTTGCATACAATCTCTATTTCCATGGTAATGTGTATTCAACCGAAGATAAATTAAGAGTTGGTATTAAAGGTATTATGTATGTAATAGAAATATCGGTATGATGTCGATAAACGTTTCCACTAGCATTTGACCTAAATCTTATATGAGTAAGTAGTACCTATAATTGGTTACCCGATGACTACAAACGCAGACAACTCTACCTACCCTTTGGACCATAAGTGTGGCAATTCCACAGAAAACGTAACGGTAGTGCACAGCACTAAGGAGACAGCGTGGGCCGAGCAGCCTTAATCAATGAAGACAAACACTACTCTCATTTGTGAATCAGGTCGAGTTGGTTTAGCTAAGTCATCACTCATTATCTTGAGAATGTCTTTAACCTAAATACATGATTCGTTCCAACTTACTTTACAAGGAAAAACAATAAAGGTAATGTCCGTGTTTGGTTTATGGCGGCGTCGTAAAATCTCTACTATGGTGCTCCTCCATTTTTTTTAATATTTTTGTTGGGACGTTCATGAAAATAAACTTCTAGAGTAGAGAAATCGAAGATTTGATTCGACAAATATAAAATCCAACAATTGCTTCATCCTACTTTGTCACAATACAAAAAATTATAAAAATCTGATTTATTTCTGCTTTGAAGTGAGAGGTAAAATAACGAAGTAGAAGTACTTCAATTCTGATGGTTATAGGAAATAGAATGAAATTCAATACCCTCAATATCAGGGGTGGTAACTTGATCATTCCGGTAATATCAGGAAGTCGTATGAAGTCTACCTTTTCGCGAACATCAAAACAAAGTTAAATCAATCTTCATTCATTCATCCGACGTTTTGTCTTCAACCAGAATGATTAAATCAGTTGTAAGAAATCCCCTGTCCTAAATAGTTGACATGTCAAATACGCACACCATCAAATATTTATTTTGTTTGTTTTACGAGCTCTATGTGAAATAAGGGTGTGGCTACTTTCAGCGGAACATCACAAGGCACAAATAAAGATGAATGGTAAATAATGTGTACAATTTGGGTGATGGGTGCAATTATTCACGCATGCAGGGGTAGGCAGGCTAGTGCTACACTGTTGCGTTAATATACTACGACTGAGAGATATAAGTCTTGTAGTTTTATTACAAACTACGGGACTAAGAAGCTAAGTGGGGGTTTAGCTCACTGGTTACTCATTTTTTTAATGGTGCGGTGACGGGGTGTAGGTATATGCCTAGTCCTGGTATACATTTCATGCAAATAAATACTAATAAACAATACAAACATACATAGTTTGTTCGGAACATTTGTCTATAACGCAATTTGAATTCACATGCAGATTTAGCTAAAACATAGGTATTGGAAGTACATCTACAAGCTTATCGTCATTAACTAGACAAAGTTCCGATCAGACCAGTCGGATTATAACTTGGAATTAGAAGCGTTACTAATCGAAAACTTTTGATAAAGTACCTACTAACTAGTTCGGTCCTAGACTAACTGGAGGTATTGATGGGTTCTGCTGCCCGGATTATTATGAGAAACGAATATTTGCTGAATTTTGAGTTATACACTGTATAATATCTACTCAGTTCTTGCAGGTTTAGATGTAGGCAAATGCGAAATCATCAGGATACATGGCTTCTACACCGTTTCGTGCCCCTTACTTTATCGTTCATAGCATTTCTTGGACCAGCGCAGCCAGATATTAGCAGCCACATGAAGTCCAGGAAATGGAACAATTTGCAGCCATTGTGATATCCGCAATATAACGTACAATATAACCGGGCAGTTCTCAGAATGTCCGTGGAGCATAGTTACAGTGCTGCGTACATTGCGGCCGGCGACAATGGGGCACAAAGCCAAAGGAGGAATTATGTGAAGGATTACGTGCGGCGGAAGACACACACTGACGTACCGCCTACAGTGCCTACACACACATACCTAACATAATAACATACCACGACCGAATAGCTGAACTGGACACCTCTGTACCTATATGCTATGAGATGTGAATTTATATTTATTGCTGAAATTCGTTGTAACAAATATAATTTCAATGAGTACAATTTAAGCTTCGTGAGATGTTCGGTGAAATTCACCCTTAGTAGGCATTTAGTAGGTAATGAACTAGTATGTGAATGTGTCATTTAAAGGATGAAATTCTTTTAATGATTTTTTTTTCACATGTCAGTGATTATGAGAAGGCATTCGACAGTGTCGAGCACTGGGCCGTGTTTGACTCTCTCCATCGCTGCCAGATAGACGCTCAGTATGTCGATGTACTCAGAGAGCTATACGATTCGGCAACAATGCAGGTCAGATTGCATGAACTCACCGCACCAAAGTGAAAAGAGGAGTGAGACAAGGAGACACCATTTCGCCTAAACTTTTCACCGCTGCCCTGGAAGACGTGTTGAAAACACTACAATGGGGCCAAAGTGGTGTAAACATCAATGGTGTCTACTTGTCGCACCTTCGGTTTGCGGATGACCTCGTGTTGTTCGCCGAATCCCTGGTAGATCTTCAATGCATGCTGCAACAACTGTTTGATGGTTCCCTACAAGTTGGCTTAAGAATGAACATGTCCAAGACGAAGGTGATGTCAGGCATTCCGGACGACTCTGTCTCAGCTGTTAGGGTTGGAAACGAGCGTCTGGAGATGGTTGATCATTGTTTATCTAGGGCATGTCTTTCGCCAAGAAGCATTCCAGCAAAGAGATCTCTAGGAGAGTACAACTCGGATGGGCGGCATTTGGCAAGTTGGAATATGGTTTTCGGTCCAAAAAGATCCCTCAGTGCCTTAAAACCCGCCTGTTCAACCAGTGTGTCCTGCCAACAATGACCTACGGTGCCGAGACATGGACGCTCACAAAGGAGACTGTCCATCGAGTACGAGTGGCACAAAGGGCCATGGAGCGAGCCATGCTCGGCATAACCCTCTTAGATCAAGTGCGTAACACCGAAATCCGCCAACGGACGAAAGTCTACGATGTCGGGGACCGGGCGGTGCGCCTCAAGTGGACGTGGGCAGGACATCTGGCTAGACGCGGAGATGGCCGATGTAGCAAGGTTTTGACCGAGTGGTGGCCAAGGTTAGGCCAAAGAAACCAGGGTCGTCTTAAAGCTCGTTGGGTTGACGATATCGTCAAAGTCGCCGAAAACACGTGGATGAGGTACGCACAGAACCGGTAAGTGTGGCAGAAAAAAGGGGAGGCCTATACTCAGCAGTGGGTGATTCCGGGCTGATATGATGATGTCAGTGTCACGCATAAACACTAAATGTGTTGAAGTAAATAAAACGGTGTTAGGTACAGTAAGCACAATTCGATATGTTCGTATGGCGTGATGAAGACACATTTGTGGCACACATATGACATCGTCATCTCCATAACATATTCATGGCGACATTTCGTCCGTAATCGATAACTTGATAACATAATCCCCTTACTTGGTTTGCACGTGGCGTTGATCAGCTTACCTTTGTGCCACACTGCCTCCCGTTGTGATACGATACGATCATACGACCTTTACTTGCATGAATGAAACCATTTCCAATTTAACAACAATTTCAATATCGCACATGTATACAAGTGTATAGCCAAAGAGGACTAAAGAAATCTTCGCTTTCTCAGTTCAATGGAGCAGAGAGGACGCATCACAATCGTAAAGACGCGCCCTATAAAATAGTTTCTACGTATTGTAGGTAGCTGTTCGTCAGACATGAAAGGAGATTTGGATCCGATAGATTGTACATGTATTAATGTAAATAACATTAGATCAAAGGAACTTTCTTTTTCATATGAAGTAGTTTCACGTTTTTGCCAAGTTTTATTAAGTTTCAGTGAGACCGTACACGAGGTTACAGATATAAAACGAAAGGGCCGATGCAAAAATAATTTATATTTCAGTGTTCATAATAAGGTGTTCGAGAAGAAAAGTAATTTGTGAATGGTTGTAAACCTCATTGAACCTAATCAAGAGCGCCCACTTTTCGGGAAGTTCGGAAAGTTCCGCTCACAAAGCTCGTCTGTTTAAACTGACAAGTATTTCTGCAACGAACGCCCCTCACCTCGCGCCCCGCTCGACAAACTTACTATTTATGTACTCCAAAAAATATCCTAATTTAGTCACTTCTAAGGAGATTTAATGCAAAATTGATTCACGATTGATGTCGGGTCTGCAAATTAAGTTTCCAGGAAGATCAGGCCAGGATTCGAGTCGTTTCGAGTTGAGGAATAGCGGTTAATTCATTTGTCTTTACTTTTTTGACTTACATATTTCCGAGCCAATTGTGTACTTAGCTAGACGAGATTAGATACAAATGGTTGTTTAAAATTAAAAGGCAAAGTCGGTGGCACAGCCGTGTGAAAGTTGTGGAGCTTGAACCAGCAGTCAAGTGCTGGTCGGAATTTGTAACGTCTTCCACAGTTCGCCGCGAAAGATCCTTCATTTTAAATATGAAGGCTTCCCGAGTGCCTCTACACAATTTATCTACGTGAGTGAATTTTATAAATTCGTTCATAACTCATAACTTTCGAGTGGTGTTACGGGTAATCCGCGGCGCCTTTATGTGACTATTAAAAGATATTCCCACTTGCTTTAGTTTTCATTTCGACATAAAATTCGTAGGTACGCATAAAACGAATTCATTAATTTTACATAAGCTCTGCTCCGAATATTTTAACGAAAGTAGGTATCTACTACATTAAATAGTTGATGTAATATATCTACGTAGTTTTGAGCGTAATTCTAGCAACAACTAATTACCATCTTTCAAACCATATGAGCTCATATTAAATTGTTTTTCTACAAGTTCTTGTTGAGAGAGTCTGGCACGTCTGAAACGTCGACATACTTATCGTTGTTTTAAACAACTTTTATTTGTATTTTATGAAAAGTAAATTTTTGTAGGTACCTATAACCTTTAATAGGTATGCAAAATAAATCAGATTCCACGTAGGCGTTCTTCCAGAATTCATCTCGTTAAATATGAAAACACAATCTCAGAATTCCTATGAGGTATGTACCTACCTATCCAAATGCGTCGTAGGTTTACGACCTTGTTACCAGGTTGTTTAGACCCCTAAGCAGGGACTGAATTACCCAAAAATTACGGTACCTTTAAATTTCGGTATGACGTCATACCGTTAAATAAGGGTTACCGAAATATTGCGATACCGTTATTTTTTTCGGTAGCGGAATTTTGAGGTTGGAAATGCATACCGGTATATTTCGGTAGAAGTACCATAACCGTTATAAATGTTCCGGTACCGGTACCTAAACCTTAATAAATAGGGGTTTTCTTTGACGCACCGCCTCGCCGCTCTGTCTGTCTTCTCTTGTCGATTGTATTTATGAACTACAAAATACACAAGTCCTAACGTTTTCCACCGCGCGCACATGCGCCGCGCCCCGTCTTGCATGCATTTCGGTACCGAAATTGTGTAAGGGTTAAATAACGGTTTAGCGCAACCTTTATTTATAAAGGTACCGGTATAGCTCAACCTTTATTTTAAACCGGTACCGGTATATTTTTGAGGTATCTTAACCTTTAACCGTAACCGCTTTCAGTCCCTGCCCCTAAGACACCGCGGGACCCGAGGGCGACCACACACGGCCCTTGGGCATAAAGGACGCCTAATCCACTTAGGGCATCCTGGCGAGTGGTGGAGCGCGTCTCACTGCCCAGCTCATTATGCGCTATAATTTATTTATTAAATAATCCTTTTGCTTTACAAACCTGCGAACTTTGCCAATGTTTGCCACATTACCAAAAGGAATAAATAATGAGGGTACATTATAATTTAACGGTAAAGTAAGGATTGTGACGGCTCTTAAACCAGCATTACATTTAATGTGGATATTTTTTAACAAAGAATCGCCCGCGAACCTGTTTCTGAGTCGACTGTTGCTTTCTACTAATTAGATAGTATACTTACTAAATACTTACAACTATTTCCTTTGAACTTGTGACATTTCATTACAATAAGTTTGACTGTTAATTTAAAGAAAAATAAAGGTAAGTTGTAATAGCCGAAGTAAAATTAAAACTTGGATTGAATTTCGATTCCTAACAATAGGTGGGTCGTTTCTTCCGCTACGACGCAAACCAATGTACGATGGTTGAAAAGAATCGGCCGCGCGCTGCTGCCGGTGTCAACTGGCCCAAGTCACTAGCGGTAGCGAGAGCGACTGTGTAACTAAATAGCATAAGCAGTTTGTGGCAATTTTTACAAATTATGTACTTATTTTCCGAGCTTTGACGACGCGCCGCATATATTATGAAGCTACCATAATAATTTACATGCAGCGTTTCACGAAGATATGGTAAGTTAGGTAGGTGGAAATACCCAAGTTACCGAAATAAACAAGTTAAAGCTTGGGGGCTTTACTTTTGGGTTCTCGCAAGTCAGGATGTTTGTTTCTTTTCCTTTCATTCACGTCGGTGAAACCGTTCACCTTACAACAGGGATATTATTCGTTCATTAAAGTTTACTGGCACAAACGCTCATAAATTACACCAAATAGTAAAGTCGAAGCTAAAGTCGCCAAAAGCTGAGCAAACTTAAATTGGATCTCTCAAGTCTGTACTTCGTTTACGATCAACCAGGAGAGCAGAAAAACTGTACAATTAATGCACAGCTGGAAAATTGGATATTGATTCCTAGAAACGAATAACTTACGTTGATATTTTTACGAGATGAGACGTGTATTTATTGAACCAGGAGTTATTACCTTCATAGATAAGTCAACGATATTAGGGAAGAATCACATGAGATGAAAATCTCCATTTTTCAGCATGAGATATTTCGTGTGCTTTTCTAATCTGAATTTATCGTCACCCACGCATACAAAATTCGCGACTCAAGTACTAAGTTAACATGGAATCGAGGAAGTGGTGACCCAAAGGACGAGTTCGTCCGTTTCACGTACTATTTCTCGCCACAAGCGCAGCAGCCGTCTCGTTCGGGACACAAAGGACTGTCAACCATGTAAATTAGTGCTAGCAAGAGCCGCGGCTGACTTAATACAACCAACTATCTGCAAATGTGCGCACGATTGCGTACCGCAGACGAGACAGCCGAGTTTCTTGCTGCACTGCAATCTAGTTAATTAAACTTTATAACTGAGTACTTGTTATTGTGGGGTCGGATAGAGCTTCGTGTTGAGCGGTAACTTTAGTATTTTGTTTCATATTTGCAGGTTTTAGGTCATGTCCAGCATTTCGTGGGCAGCACTCTAAAGCTTGTTCCGTATGGTGTCGGACGAAAAAGAATAGCACCATCCCCTATCTTCCCGTGGGTGTCGTAAGAGGCGACTAAGGGATGTACCAGAGAATGGGCAGCAGTGTTCTCTGTGCTTTTTGTATCGACCATACTGCGATCGCCAACCCGCCTGCCAAGCGTGGCGATTATGGCAAACCCCCCCCTAAGCAAAAATTACACTTAGGGGAGGCCTATGTCCAGCAGTGGACGTCTTTCGGCTGAAATGATGACTCTAAAGCTAAAGCCAGTGATAACGGGTGCCAGTCAAAGCGTCCATCTACATATGTTACGACTTGCGTGACATATTTTGGGCTGGCTTGTGCCAAATGTAACCCTATGCCTGAAATTCGTATTCACTTTGTCCATAAATACGCAATATTTTAGTAATTTCGGTTTAACGCAAATTAGCTAGGTGTGTGGTTTAAATAAATCAATAAAAGAACGAGATTTACTGAATAACACTACTATTTCGATATACTCTAGGTGTTATTCTGTGGGTACTCATTACGAACACATAAATTCAAATGTATAGGGAGTAGGGACTGCCTTTAGCGAACAACCCATCGCCCAGGCCGTTTTTCATTATTTTGCAATAGGAGTCTTCTGCCCATACTTGTTTATTTTTCACATTTAAACGCAACGATTTTATGAAAAATGGCTAACTAATAACAGCCGCTCGGGTCGATCATCAAGTTAAGCCGCGCTTGCCTAGTTTGTTCCGTGGTTGGGTGACCCACCCATCCATTACATACCGAGTTTCTTCTATGCGTCGGAAAGCACTTTAAGCCGTTGATCCCGGAGGATGGTAAGCTGCCAAAATGAAGGCGTAATTTAAAAGGACTCTTAAATATACATGCTTTAATGTCGACGAGGACCACAAAAGATTTGCTAAGAAAAGAAACTAATTAGCCGACGATATTAAACCTCGGATTTGAGACCCTTTTGCGAGTACCCAGCGAATACCGAGCCGCCAATACCGGGGGAGAAGGAATTCGAGGCGTTTATAATAGACCAGGTTTACAAGGCTGCAGATCGGATTTAATGAAGAATCCCTAAGGAACCTACTCACCTTTTATTTCTAATAGGATTAAGTGCTTTGGGAAGATTATAGATCAATTTATATTTTAAAACTAGATATTTCCGTTCGTAAACAGAATTTTCGGTACGTCGGTGACAAGCTATGGCGACAAAAGAATTAACCTTTGCACTGCAAACCTTTGCACAGCGCTTGCCAACTGGAGCAGAACTGTCGTGATCAAAGGAAACACTAGGTAGGCTCACCTCCTGCCGTGCGCTGAATGCCTGGTGCGCAGGGCGAGAGGTCGCGCCTACTGTATGCAACGTCAGCGTATGTGGGTCACAGGGCCTCAGGGCACGTGCCATAATATACAGTACGGGTATCCATCGTGGAAAATATCTTGCTGTTTTGACATTCGGCCCGACCGTCCATCTACAATAAAAAGGAATTTTATGACTGAAATATCTCTCGTAGTTTCGCAAAAATGTGTGGTACCAAAAATCACACGGTACAAATACCACGCATAGTGTTGAGGGTAAACACAACTTCGAAGCCCACCAACATTTCGTTCAGTTACGTCTTACTTTTTTTACGGCTGGCAATATTGATGTCCGTGCAATGTCTGTTAATATAGAGTTAGTTAACTATGTATATCAAGACCAACGACTAGGTACAACAGATTATAATGGACCACTTCAGATGTATGTTTAGATATTCGTATCTGAAAAGCATCTCTTTGAACGTATCCAATAAATACCAGTTTAATATTTAATCAGTTTGAATGGGCCCAATACGAAAGATACCAAAGATACCCCGCGCCTCCGCCTAAAACATTCCTTTCGTAACTTTTTTTATATCCTCAGAAAATATTCCAAACAAGTCTATTACATTTTTATCGTCCCTCCGTTTAACTGCAGGATATACAACACAAAACTTGTTCGGCAAGGTCGGTTATCAAAGTACTGTCTACACCCGGGAGGCCGTTTAATAAAGTCGCCTGTCCTCGCCTCGGGCTATGTGACTCGAATTTATTACTATCTGTATAAAAGTAAACCTACAATTCGAATGTACTGCCAACGGGGGCGTAGCTCAGATGGTAGAGCGCTCGCTTAGCATGCGAGAGGTACCGGGATCGATACCCGGCGCCTCCAGGTTTTTGTTTCTAGTCATTATGAGATACGTTATATCAGATGATTTACAAATAAAGACATAAGAGTATAGTATACGAATCCTAACTAATATTATTAATGAGAAAGTGAGTTTATTTGGTACCTTTCACGCCTAAACCTTTGAACTGATCATCCTGAAATTTTGCATACACGTTGTCAGGTTTACAGAAACGTCAGAAACGAACCTAATAGAGTAAGATCCCAGGGCCGCCAGACGTCACGTATTTTCTGACGAAGGAAATGTGGACGATTGAGTAGTGTTAGTATGAACTAAGAACGCACGACTACCAGCTAGCTTGCTTAGACGGCCAATTTTCAGGTATCAGGCTATCAAGGTACATAAAAACATTACTAACTTCACGTATTTTCTGACAGCTGATTTTTACTTATATTGTAGGCAATATCCTTAAAAATAAGTTGCCAATACTCCCAGACACTTCATAGCGGCCGTTTTGCTTAACAGACGCTTTAAAGTTCCCAAAAAGTTTAGACTTAAACGTATTGTGACTGTTTACCCGAGAACGCATGGCATCGCTCTAGTGGCTGACATACAGACCTCCAATGGACTCATTCGGTGGGCATTCAACAGAATCTGTCCATTGCCTGTGTCTTCAGAATTTTGTTGAAAACGTTGCTTTCAACGCTGGGGTGCATGTTGGAGCGCCTGCCCAATATAGCATGGCAATAACCCGATCAATTAGCTTTTAATATTAAATCATTAGGAGTTTAGAATTCTTTAAAGCGTCTGTTATGCAATATGGCCGACGGAAAGTGTCTGGGAGTATTTGCGACTTATTTTTAAGGATATTGCCTAAAATATACGTAAAAATCAGCTTGGAGAAAATACGTGAAGTAAGTAATTTTTGTATGTACCTTGATGTCCTGATACCTGAATATTGGCCGTCCAAGCAAGCTAGCTGGTAGTAGTGTGTTCTTAGTTCATACTAACACTACTCAATCGCCCACATTTCCTTCGTCAGAAAATACGTGACGTCTGGCGGCCCTGGGATCTTGGACTATAAGGTCTATCATTCCGAATAAAGACCTGTGC
This sequence comes from Diarsia dahlii, assembly GCA_949775195.1. Taxonomy (NCBI): domain Eukaryota; kingdom Metazoa; phylum Arthropoda; class Insecta; order Lepidoptera; family Noctuidae; genus Diarsia; species Diarsia dahlii. The sequence goes on from OX459197.1 coordinate 23,244,076, forward strand.
CTGCGGAAAACAACAATAACGTTCTTATGATAATATACGATATGACACGTGTCTTGATTTTAATGACCCAAGGTTCGGTCTTTCACTTCTTGCAGGAGAGACACAAATGGACCAGGTAGGAGGCGCTGCAGTCGGGGTGTCACTGATCTTCTCCAACGGCAGGGATGATTTTAATGATATTATTTAATGTGGCACTGCCGGCTCAACTAGTATTAATATAGAAACTTTAGTAGTATTTTTTTATCATAAGGTCGCTGGGCTTACCTAGTTGTTTCATAAAACGATGAGGATGCCTTCCACGATATATTCGCTACGATACCCAGTTCAAAATCAAACTAGGTGTAAAATGTTATTACGTAATTATTTCGAATACTTTGACCTCGTTCCCGGGTTTCTTGTTCTCTACGTTTAATTAAAACATAATTATACCGGGAGACCATAATTTGAAAGCAGCGCAGTCGCTAGTGAAACTTACTTGAGTTGTGAAAAGCGTCGCTAACAAAGCGTCTCGCTACAAGAAGGCTTGACTCTCCTCCACGTCATGACATCCTGGTGTCGTAATAATCCCAACTGTTATCCCATCATTACGAAAAAAAAATACAACATACGTACAATTAAAAATACTAATCCATACTAATACTATACTATACTTACTATACTAATATTATAAATGCGAAAGTAACTCTGTCTGTTACTCAATCACGACTAAACTACTGAACCAATTTGCATGAAATTTGGTATGGAGATATTTTGATAACCGAGAAAGGACATAGGCTACTTTTTAATAAAAAAAAACTTAAGGGGTTAAAAGAGGGGTACGAAAATATTACTTTTGGTCGCGATAACCGGCATCGGTAGCGATAACCGACATCCTAATGATTTTAGATAACGACGGATACCTACTCAATTTCAATGTAGAATTAATTGTGTAAAAGAAGCTTTATGTCATCACTAAAGATTAACGTACTAACGATTGAGTTTTGCTACTAGTAGAAATAATTGTTACTCACATAAAATTCAATTTACCCTTGTACAGCGATTAGTGGTTACAAGCTTATCAATTACCTACCTCGTTACCGTAAGTCAGGCGTTTTTACGACAAGGAAAAACAAAGGTTCACCCTCATGGGGCGTTCCGAGGGCAAAATAGAATCCTGTCTGGGAAACTAATTTTAATGGTCGCAAAGGGCCTCGGGCACATACCTATTTGTCGGAAAAACGGAGGGACAGGAGGTCCGCAGTCCGACAAAACCGCGGAATGACATATTTGCACAATCCTATATGGGTTGAAAGGAGACCATGGGAGGAATTTCACAAACGTTAATTATTTACAACGAGAAAATTTATTCACAGTAACTGACAGGTACTTTGAGGGTTTCAAACAACTAACAAACCTTTATTGAATAAAAAAAAGGAATACCCTTTATTATTTTCTAGCGCACTAAAGAGACCAGGGGCGAGGCTTTAGCCCAGGAGTAACAAAAAAAAAGGGATGAGAAGACTATGGACCACTATTAGCCATTTTGAGTTACGTCGACCTTCTATAAACTCGATTAGACCAGCTCGAACTACCATATTGTAGTTTTATCATCAAAATTACACAGGTACAGTAGGAAAGTATCAAAAAGATATGGCCATCAAAGGTGATTTTGTATTGGATTATAAGATTTTCTTACAAAAAGTCATTCAGGTCGACCGAATAAAGATTGTTAAATGAAAATTATTACCAAGATTACACATAAAGCTTATCCACTTACAAGTTAGGTAGGTGCTTTCAGAGAGCATTTCCATGAAGCAATAAATATGTTCACAATATTCTACTGAGTGCTTGCTTTAACAGAATTATACTTGCAACTAGCTCTAAAAAAAAGTTAACAAAAAAATTGCAACAATGGGCCACAGGCAAACAAGAAAACAAAGTAACTAGTGCTGGTGTAGCATGCACAAGTACCAGGGCACCAGAGATGACAAAGAGAACAAAATACCCGCCAGCTCTTGAGTGTCCTTTCACACTGAGTTTCGTTTGTAACTAGCGGCTGCTGCATGTTTTACATGAGCAAGTTTTTAAGGTACGAAGAAATTTCTTATTTAATTTTAACAAGAGCAGCTCTCAATTGGTAACGCAAAAGTGGATAGGCCAAAAATACTATGTGTTTTTGTTGTAGATGTTTTTAAACTGACAGATAACACTATTATTTTTTACCCGACTGCGGCGAAGCCCAAAAGGAGGGTTATGTGTTTGACGTGTATGTATGTATGTATGTCTGTTTCTTTGTTCCCTCATAACTCCTAAACGGATGAAGGGATTAGAATGAAACATACGTCGTTCGATTCGTCTTGATTACATTAAATTAAAAAAAACACAAAAATTGTGGATTTTGGGGGCAAAATCGCGGAGTTCAAAAATATTTTTTTTTCCTATACCATCGAGGTAGGGTATCAAAATGAAGGATTTTAAAAGGAGGTTACAAAAATATATAACACTTAGATTTTTAAAAGAAATTCAAAGTGACAAATCCTATACCTAAACAAGCACAAAAGTTAAATCATCTGCGAAGAATTTTACGCGACCAATGAAAGAACAAACACAAAAGAACTAAAAAGTGGAAAATAAAAAAAAGTAGTTAAAAAACTAAAAAACCCGACTGAAAAAACTGAAAAGCAAAAAACAAGCACATTTTAAATCAAACAAAACTTGGAAGTAGGCGGTGTTCATTTGAATATTAAATTATGAAATGAAAATAGAATGGACCCCCCGCCTGCTTCCAAGTTTTGTTTGATTTCAAAACACTAAGTATGTTACACTCTTTCACAAACACACTCATACATTACAACACAACTCACATACTGTCACATTATCACACACTCGTTTAGTCTTGTACTTTACCATAAATAATTTCTGTGTAGTTTTAGTAATTCTGATCAGTATTATAAAATATTGCAATCTTTGGCACCACTTTTGTTGTATTTTCGAATAATATCTTAATGGGAACCTGGTGTCCTGAAATACAGGCTTCGGCTTAGTTTAGGCACCAGTCTCCCACAAATAAAATTTTCTGTATAAATATGTTAGTTTTTAAGTACTGTTTGTCTTTATTTTATTTATATTTGTCTTGGTTCATATTTATTTATTGTAAGACGAAGGAGACTGGTCTCCACGACACAGGGAATCCTAGTGTGGAGGCTAGTGATATTAATTTTGTGTTATGCTCTTTTTTTGAACAATAAAGCTTTATTATTTATTTTATTATTATTTAAAATGTGCTTGTTTTTTGCTTTTCAGTTTTTTCAGTCGGGTTTTTTAGTTTTTAACTACTTTTTTTGTAAAATACAGTCTTAGTATGCATAAGTGTAAAAGTAATTATTGTAGACATTAATGTTTTGTCAATTTTCGTCTTCTTTTTTTTCTACTCTTCTACCTCGTAGGTATAGTTTTGAACCGAGCTTCTTCGTCTAGGGAATTCATAAACGCCCGCCTGTAAAATTAGTACTTAAATGAAACTGAAAATCCTTTTGATGTTTAACTTTGTTGTTTTGCCAAGTCCCTAGATATAAAATAATGTGACTAACCTAAACTAATCTCTTAGAAAAAATATTGTATTCTATAAGTAGGTATAACGGGCTTGATGTCCGCAACTCCACGTCCAAAGCACATAATTATTTTGCGTGCGGTTAGGGAATCTACTCTTAGAGATAGTTGTATAGCAGTACTTGTTTTCAGGTTTAAACGAATTTTGTATTTAGCTTATTTCAGGGCACTACAGAGCCCCTATCCCTCACCCCTGCTTTGTTTGCAGCGACCTCTGGTTTCAACATTGTGCCTTTGCCGTGTAGAGACCTCCAGTAAAAGTATTCCGCCCTACCTTTGCAGTGCCCTCTAGTATCAGTGGAGTACCCTTGCTAGTCCGTTTTTCTCAACACGCCGTCAGCGCCATCTCTGTACAGTGTTGCAAGTTACCGAGTGAAAGTAAGGTACGTTTCATAGTAGTACTTCAGTTCGCCACGAGAGGACCCAGACCTCTTTCAAACGCTGGCTTACTAAGAAGTACGGATGGTTTTGCACAGATGGCGCTAGTCGAATGAAAAACGAACGAAGGGTTCATTGAACACCTTCGGATATTATTTTCGCATTTTTTTTATCGTTACTTTATTATGATTACATTTCCCTTAGCTGGGAATAATAACATCATAAATTAATATTTACATACTTTGGCGCCCTCCAACTTCAGGCGGGAAATCCGAATAGGACTTACCTGCAAAAGAAAAACAAAATAATTTTATAAAAGAGGTTATAACAACAAAATGTAATAAACTAACACTAACATAAATTGTACAGTAAATTGATTTGAGTGTAGGCAAATAAACTCGTATTATTTATGTATTATTTTGTAACGTTAATATGAAAACTAAATAAACTCAGAATTAATCTGTATTGTAGCAATGTTTTTTCGCCAAAATGGTTAAAGATCGTTTCATAATTTACAAGTAACACAAGGAAACGACGACACGGCTGGCGCAGTGGCTGAGTTTATTATTTTAAACATTGTTTATTGTCATATACTTTTGTTTATTGTGTCTTTAGTAAATCTTAAATGTAACTGACACCTTGCTATTGTATCGAGTCTGGTTCTTCTAACCAACCTAACAGACAGATGTGTGCTGGGGAGTTTGTTCCGCCACTTCTTCTTTCCAGCTAAACACTAGGAAGTGTCGATGGGTGGGCGTTTTTGGGGGACTGTCTTATAAAAATGTAAATATAGTGAAACCTGGTTAAATGTGTCTCAGATATCCAAATCTGTCTCATGGGACCCCAGTATGAGTTCCAGTTATAGAGGTTTCTCACTTATCCAAGTCCCAGTTAACCAAGTTTCACTGTAGTAAAGTAAAGTAAATTTTGACCTTCGAAAAGTGCTGATTATCAGCCTAGTTTGAATAAATGAATTTTGATTTTGATTTTGATTTTTGAGCGATTGGACTGCTGCGCTGTGTGTCGCGGGTTCGATCCCCGCACGGAACAAATATTTGTATGGCCTACAGATAGTTGTTCCGGGTCTGGGTATTTGTGTATGTCAATTTAAATGTTTGTGAACGCACCCACGATACAGGAGAAATTCCTAGTGAGGGGCAACGTTTAAAAAAAAAACAATTAAAAAACCCAATCAATTTATCATGTTTCTGATAGATCTTTTTTCTTATTCCAGGGACACAAATGCGGCTCGACATCTATCAAATCACTAGAGATTACACAATATACTTAGGTACCTACTGCTAATTAAACCTTCCCTAGTGTAAGAACTGAATAGCAGAACCAGTTCTACCCCTTGCAACAAGTAAACAAAGATCTCATTTAAACACACAAGGACAGCAGAAACTCAATCAGGCTGAAATTAATCTTAATGGAAACGAATTACAGTGCAAAATTAGTCGCCGGCCATGCACAGAGCGGTATTCCCCTGAAATACAGTTGTCTCTGATATAAACCTAAATACTGAATGGGTCGTAGAGTCGTAGCATTACCTGGATTACCGAATATGTATGGCAAAATGAACTTTAACTGTGTTACGTAAAGTCTAGTTTAAGCTAACGCTAGAACATAATAGAGGAAATGTCAATGTATTCCGCTTGGTGGAATTTGAACGTTGTGCCGATTTGTTTAAGGTTCAGTGGTGTTCGCTCGTATGTGGAAAGGTAAACGTGTGAGTTGTTTGCACAATCGCAGCGTTCCATCGGGGCAGGACAATAGTGTCCATGTTTAGACCGCTCTCGACTAAATATGAATATGGAAGTCGCAGCCCGTATTTCCGCAACGGACAATCTGCATTTCATAAAATTTTCATAAAGCTGAACATTCCGTCGACGAAAACATTTAATAACAATTTATGTAATTTACATTTGTTTCAAAGGTTCTTCACGGCGGCGGCGGAGCGGTATTAAAGTTCTTTTAATATACAAACACAATAACAGCGAAAGTAACTTTTCATTTACATAAAAGCATCGTGAAGTTGAACCGTTTAATAGCTGAGTATTTGGAGCAATGGAACGGAATGTTGGCCACAATTCAATTAGTATTTAAGAAAAGGTCTCTAAGTAAGTTTTTTGAAGTCTTGATCAGGTAATACCTACGCTTTATTTGGCCACTACTTATCTCAATTGGTTAACTATACTGAAAGACTTTCAAGTTATATTGTAACGAAAGAATCAAAGTGAATAAGACATCCGATACAGGATTCAGGACGGTTTCTAGCAGACACGATTTCGAAAAGGAATTCCTATCGCAAATCAGATAATATTTTTCAATAGGCACCGGGACTTTGCATGTGAATTGGCAATAATGAACTTCATTATTGAAAGCCTCTTCCAAAAATGGGCTAAACGAATTGCAAATGAAATCACAGTCGAGATTTGGGGAAAATATCGAATCTGTGATACTAATCTGGCTAAAAGATTTTTACAGCTTAACAATAGGAGACGGACCATTAGATTTCGAGACCCTTTTTTTTTTTTTTTTTTTTTGATGGGTGGAAAATCATCGAATAACCCCCCCCGCTCTTGGGCAGAGCGAAGGGGAGTGTCAGACTTCTACTGACTAAAAACCAAACCCATGTTCCTTCTTCTTCGCCCTTGTGTCGGAGCCGCGGTAACCTTTCGATATCCACAGCCCCGACGGGCGTCGGCCCTTGCGGGCCCCTCCTTGCTGACATCTCTTTGAGGCGCGCGTGGAACACGTACGCGCCGCCGACACGGTCTGTTGCCGTCATGACGACGGCCGGACGGCGAGCTAGCCCGTTACTCACCGTCCACAGGCCCGCGTCTACGGTGGCCGGAGGTCATCGCGTGACCCCCGACGCCCGGAGCGCCTTCCGCGGCGGCTGGGACGTTGAGAGGTTCTCTCCCTCTCTCGTTCCGCCACCTCCTTCGCTAGCATCACTGCTTCGCAGAAGGAGGCGACGGCGTCCCATTCCTCCTCGCCCCGGACCATGGCTTGCACCAGGGCCGGGCGCGAGAGGTCGCTGCCGCCGATCGCCGCTACGAGAACACGGCGGGGCTCCGCCCAAGCAGGGCACGCCTCCACAGTGTGCTCCACCGTGTCCTCCGGTCGATCCTCGCAGTGGAAGCATCCGGGCGTTTCCTCCCGCCTGATTCGGTACAGGTACCTCCCGAAACACCCGTGTCCGGTGAGGACCTGCGTCAGACGGTAGGTGAGGGCGCCGTGGCGCCTCTCCAGCCACTCCTCAAAGAGGGGACTTACCGCCACTATCGTGGCGTGCCCTGCGCTGGGTTGCGACAGTCGCTGTCTCCATGCCGCCATGAGATCGCACCGGAGGTCTGTCCGCCGCGCAGCAATGTGCCGCGGCAGCAGAGTGACCCCCCGGTGAAGCGCCTCCGCGCGCCACTCACGTAGGCGCGCGAGGACTATCGCCTCCAGATCCCACGGCGGCAATCCGGCAAGGAGAATCGCCGCCTCGCGGGAGATCGTGCGGTACCCGCGGACAAGCCTTACGGCCATGACCTTTTGGGGCGCGTTCAGGTAGTGGACGGCCCGCTTTTTCACGGCACGCGCCCACACCGGGGCCCCGTAAAGGGCCATGGACCGCACGATCCCCGCATACAGCCTACGGCAGGAGGCGTTTGGCCCCCCCAGATTGGGCAAGAGCCACCTAAAGGCAGCCGCGGCCCGCTCCAGTCTGGGAGCCAAACGTCGGAAGTGCTCCACGAAGTTCCACCGGCTGTCGAGGACGAGTCCGAGGTACTTTAAAGTACACTCGACGCCGATGGAAACCCCTCCCACCGATAGCTGGGATCCCGACGGTGGCACGTTCCCACGCCCATAGAAACACATGGCCTCGGACTTGTGAAGTGCCACCTCGAGACCCAACTGCCGGATCCTCTCAACGACTATCGCAACCCCGCGTGTCATGTTCGCGGCCGCCGCCTCGTGCGACTCCCCCCGTGCCAGCACCAGCGTGTCGTCCGCGTAGCAAACGACGCTGACGCCGTCAGGGAGGTCGGCACGCAGCACCCAGTCGTAATCGATGTTCCACAGGGGCGGCCCCAGAACCGAACCCTGCGGAACACCGCACGACATCTCTCGCCGGTTCCATTGTCCGTCTTGACCAGGGTAGATGACAGCCCTGTCTGTCAGATAGTCCCCGACTACACGACGAAGGTAGGCCGGCACCCGGTGATACCGGAGTGCCTCCTTGATGCAGCTCCAGGGCATGGTGTTGAAGGCGTTGGCGATGTCGAGAGACACCGCCAAGACCACACCGCCCCGAGAGACCGCATCCCCCGTCGTGAGGGCTCTCACGCGCATGATGGCGTCCACCGTCGAGCGCCTCTTGCGGAAACCGAACTGGTGTTCCGCAAGATCCGGACCCATTCCCTCAAGGTGCTCGGCGAGGCGGTTTGCAATTACTCTCTCAAAGAGCTTGCCCACCTCGTCGAGCAGCACAATGGGCCGGTATGCGGACGGCGAGTCCGCAGGGCGCCCGGGCTTCTGAATGAGGACCAGCTTCCCCGTCTTCCAACGACGCGGGAACTGGCCTCTCTCCATGCACGCGCTGAAGAACCCCTCCAGTCGGGGCCCAAGAGCCTCTGAGGCCAGGGCCCAGGCTTTGCCAGGCAAGCCATCGGGCCCCGGGGCGGTATTTTTGGCCTTAAGCCTCCGTACCGCCACTCTCAGGTCTACCCCAGTCACCTCCGGGATTTCGAGACCCTCAATCCATAATAACTTCTGATAAATCACTCGTTTCAATTGAATAGGTATTAGGTAGGTTTAAGTTATTACTACGTCCTACGGCAGCGTAGAATACATCTTGATCTCGTTAACCAGCAAAAAGGATTGCAGAAACTTGTTCAACAAATAACCCAATCATTGGTATTGATGCCTAACAAAATTCCAATTTGGCGTTTGAAGTTTGGTTGGCGTTCACTGTTACAAAAGCTATATTTATATGTAGGTACAAACTAATAATGTACACATTGAAAAATATTTGCAGACTTGAACAGCGAAAACAGACTCCATCACTAAATAGAAAGTTGTAAAAAAAAATCCTTTGAGATTGAGGTCCGTCACAAGAACTTTGACAACTTCAACCAGCTTAACTATTCCCTATTGTAGCAAGGTGATAAATAATATAATTGGGTAGTGTTACAAAGCCGTTGGCCGGTCGCGTCAGGAGGCTCAGGGCTCGTGGTAATGAGGGGCTCGTTAGCGGCCTACCAGCCCCTGTTAGTGTCTGCATGATTAACACGTAGCCTGTCAGTGAGAGAGCAGCTGCGGTGGTCCAGTGGTGGCGGCCCTGACTTACGAGCTGTAAGTCGTGGGTTCGAACCGAAAGCGTATTACTTTGTGTAATTTATTTAATCACGTCTGCTCTCAAAAAGGTGAAGGAAAACATTGTGCGGAAACCCGCATGACCTAGAACCAAAAAGGCATCTACCAACCCGCGTGGTGGATTATAGCCCATTCCCTCGCATAGAGGAGGCTAGTGTCCCAGCAGTGTGTGGAAACATTATCGACTATGCTTAAACTGGTACTTGTCAATTTATTTCTTCTTGTGGTTAATTTATCTGTTGATCGGTTGTTAATAGTTTAGCCATATTTGTTAAAACTTCATACCGATTGGAATATATTTGGAGCTCATAATGTGAAATGGTTACAAAATGGTCTGTTGTCATGCGGACAGCAGAGCAATTAAGGATAGATAGAGCGTTCTTCTTATCAGCTGTGTTCACTTGACGCAACCAGGTAACACTAGCAGGACGTTAACATATAAGGCCTCAGTACCTGAACAGGAATTCGAAGCGCATTTGTAGTCCTACTTTAATCAAGTCGGGACGATTTAGGGAAGGCAGGAATAGCTGAGCAACGCGTAGGTGTGTGAAGCCACAACGTTACGTGTGTGCGCGGAGATCCGATCGCAATATACCAGCCGTTCAAACTCTACTGATTTATGTAGAACGAAACTTTTGCACGCGCGATTTCCATTCAGAATTTTAAAAGGGAATAAAGCCCGAATAGCTGGAACGAGAATGTATATTCATGTGAAAGCTACAAAGCAGAAATTGATTAAGGTTACAAAGCTATTTCTGTTATACTTCAAAACTGAGTAGGGTCCGTCTGATTCATATATAGATTTGGATAAAATGTCCGAATTCCGACAAGGTTTTATAAAAGGAATGTCCGTAATTTTCTAGCTGATAGGCAAAGGCTAACATTTAGATAGTCTGAATGTTGATAATGTAAACTTATATTCAAGAAACATATGGTGTGGAACAAAGATAAAGTACATAGTATCCTCATCGGAGCACTTGTAATAAATGTTAATGTAGCAGTAAGTAGTATGAATCAGGAGTGTGCAGGTCGGCACGTCCCACGCCACATCTCTGGTTACACGGTTGGCGGCACAAACTAAATTATTTATGAACGCGACCCTCAGGAGCGGCCCGCCACCCGCCGCTGGGGACCGAATGATATTTGTTTCCCTTACTTATCCAAAAGTGCCGTCTACTCTGTTATCCTGGTATGTAGATACGTGAGCGATGGCCATCGCGGAAGCCATGCGGGACGGAGGATCGCTTCAATTCAAGTGATACGACTAAAAAGGTTCGTCATTCAGATCTGTTTTGCATGTTTCCTTTCTAAACTGACATGGGTTATATTCTATGTGTAGTATTTTCAAGAGATATACGTAGATATTTATAGAAGAGAAAAGATAATGCATGCACCAACAGAAGTATGCTTTTGAAAACAACATCTGACAAGATAGTAATGTCAGGGTGACGATGATAAAATCAACTTTCTCCATTTTCCAGTCAAGGAATTATTCATACGAAGCTGTGTATCTAGTTAGGCGAGTCATTTCGCCATGGCAGTGAGTGGGCCCGGTATGCAAATGGCTGGGAACCGGCAACGGCGGGAATCTTCATGGACAGGCATTTGCAGCGCCAGCTTCACACGGCAGACAATGACAGATTGCTACGCTCCTAGTCCTGCTCGGGTTCCCATCGGTACTAAAAGCGTTATTTTGTGTGCTCTAAGCAAATTTTATGAATATGTTAATTCATATTAAGCTGAAACGCTCGTTATTTCCAAATTATATGAATGACTCCTGGAAAAGAAAATTGGATAAATCTGATAGGACCGGCACCCGCTTTCAAATGGACTTTAATAGGGTAGTTGACAAAAAAAATCTAATTAGTCCGTCAGATAGATTTCCAAAAAATATTGGACACGTATTTTTCTTTACTTACGTAGATTTGTGTTGTAGTACTGAAAGAACGTGAACAGTTACTAGTCATCTATCTATCAGAAAACAACAGTTGCACTGTTGTTCTTAAAACAACAATTCCAACACTGAATACAAAGAACTTCATCAAAATAAGAATAATCCGGGAAAGCAATTCCTTGGAAGTGGTATTCATTCGCATCGCGATCATTCCGGTTGATGAATGTTCCTTGTAGAAACAAATACAAGGTAAAGGCCCATACATCACGGCAGCGGCGCGGGGTGGCCGGGTGGGCAGGGAAGGTAACGGCTCGTGACAAGGAGCGCCGACAGGTGTCGCTAAATCATTAGCGTCCGTTATGAAGATATTGCGGCACAAGATGCTAACGATAGCGACAGCGGCACGCTGTCTCTTATAGCCTTTCACATGAGTTAAGTACCAAATAATGTTAACTAATTATAATTGCATAATTAAAGAAGGAAATGAAGAGCTACTATCTGTTCTAAGGACATCGTCGTCGCGATATTACAATCAGCCATTACAAAACATAGTAAACAATACATTTCACTAAAATGTATAGTCGGATACATAATAATAGGTATGAACAATATTACTATACTTTTCAGGTTTATATATGGTTGTAGACTACACAATATGTTGTGTACCTATACGTGGTTCATAGTCCGTGTGTACGTACATCTTTTTGTGGTTGACTGTAGGTACCTACAACACTGTAATCACTGATTGTTGTTTTCTTCTGTGAAACAAATTGGAACATCAAAGAATCCAACCCTAAAAGCTCATTAATGACAATCGAGAGAACCATACGTTCTTCCTTCAACGAATTCCTCGTAACAAAGAGCATTGTACGACAAGGAAGCATTACGAGCGTGTAGTGACACGCTCAGCAACATTAGTCAGCCCGCAGAATAGTAGGAGCACAATCAAATAAATGGGGGGTAGTACGCGACACTCGCTTTTATTCCGGGCGGGTGTGTAATCGCGGCCATCCCTCACTTGCGCCAAGTCGCCCGGGAACAAGGGCGAATGAAATTGAATTCTATTCTACGTTGTTTTACATCAATCCTTTTAGACAACCTTTTCTATTCATTTGAATTGGTAAATAATATTGATATTAAGTTTGTTTCTAACTACCGTCTGCGCGTTGTATTTAATCCCTCATTAGGCATAACTAGTGGTGGGTTAGATTACACTTTCTACACGGTAAATGTTTATTTGAAAAGAATAGACAGTAATAGCTAGCTAGATTTTTGACGTAGGCTGTGTGACTGAGTGCTACAAATACACTCGAGAGCAATGAATCCGGGTCACTTAAAGAATGTTAAAAATCTCGGAAACTAAAAATGATAGGTTAATGCAATAAATTGTATTTAATAGACAATGTAATACTCCTTAAATGAAGGTATTAAAACTTCTTAGTTATTGTAAAGTTATATCATAAAAAAATCAAATTTGAAAAAGGGCCACTTTCGAAGATGGAACTACGTAATTACAGCATTTGGTTTTGCTTTTGTTTGTAATCTGTCATTTATGTGGGTACATAAACCATGTTGATAGTGCTCTATATTCATTATTCAAGCTGAAATTATGTCGCTTACGCCTGAAGAATGCACCAGAATACTTACAATGCTGGAAACCGGCCGGAGTCAGCGCGATACAGCCAGGACTGTCGGTGTGTCGCTGTCAACAGCACAAAGAGTTCTCCGACGTTACGAAGAAACTGGTTCTAACCTACGCAGACCAGGAACGGGCAGAACCAGGTGTACCACAGCACGAGAAGACCGATACTTGGTGAACACCATGCTTCGAAATTGCTTTCTTACAGGAACTGAACTCACAAATCAGTTTCGACGCCTCGGAGGAAGTAACCCAAGTGCATGGACAGTAAGACGTCGGCTTGCTGAATCTAACTTAAAACCCCTTAGACCTGCAAACGGCCCTAAACTGGAGCGTGGGCATCGTATTTCAAGACTAAGATATGCCCAGAGCCACGTAAATTGGAGTATTGAAGATTGGTCAAAAGTTATGTTCTCCGACGAATCAAAATTTATGCTCTACAAGCACGATGGAAGACACAGTGTATCGAAGACCAGGGGAAAGATTCAAGCAAGCATGCATCGAAGAAAAAGTAGCCTACGGTGGTGGGTCTGTACTTGTGTGGGCCGGAATTTCTTCTGAAACTCGCACAGAGCTGGTGATCATAGAAAACGGCTCTTTAACTAGCGAAAGATATGTGGAAGAAATCCTTAATGATCACGTTGGTCCATTTATGGTCAATTTAGGTGAGGATGCTATATTTATGCATGACAATGCCCGACCTCATACAGGTAGGATTGTGAATGACTACCTTCAAGAGATGAACATTACTCGTATGGAGTGGCCAGCGCGCAGCCCGGATATCAACCCGATCGAGCATGCTTGGGACGAGCTAGGCAGATGCGTAAAACAACGAAACCCTCCCCCAATCACGCTTCGTGAGCTCAAAATTGCTCTCACAGAGGAATGGGAGAATATTCCCCAAAATCGTATAAGGAACTTGGTGTACAGCATGCCAAACCGCGTAAACGCAGTAATGGAAGCACGAGGAGGCAATACGAAGTATTAAAATTCAAGAAAATCGTAATAAAGTTCAAAAATTTCATTTTTCCTATTTTTGTTTTAAGGAGAGATCAGCAGTTTTTTTCTTTATGTAATTTTTGTGTTAATAAAATGTATGGTGACTCATATTTTTTTTACTTTCATTTAAGGAGTATTACATTGTCTATTAAATACAATTTATTGCATTAACCTATCATTTTTAGTTTCCGAGATTTTTAACATTCTTTAAGTGACCCGGATTCATTGCTCTCGAGTGTAGTACCGCTACTTCAATTTAATTAGCTTAGGTTATCAAATCTATCAGGTTTCCATGGTTGGTGATAATATCATCATCTGCCTAGCTTTTTCTCAACTATGGATGTTGGGGTTGGCATCGTTATAGTGGTAGTAGTTCGTGATAACAGTTTGACATATATATTTATGAAATAAAAGACTCAACACTCTCAACACCACTTCTTTTCAGCACCTTGAAAACATGCCGAAAAGGTTTACATCTTCAAAACTCCGTGAGATGAGCGAGTGCCGAAAAATTCATACATGTGCACTATGCTGGGGTTTCTAACACGCTTATACAGGAGAAGTTTGGATTTCATATTTTTTGCCATGATATCAAAAACACGTTTGAAAACTGACAATGTTTAAGACGTATAACCAAACCATCTTTTCATTACAAATCATCAGCATCTTCCTGCCATTATCCCATTCTATTTGGGGTTGGCGCAACACGGGTTTTCTTCTTCCATTCATAACAAATTTAGTGTCGTAAATATAATTTTGGTTTTATAAATGTCTAAGACCAACAATGCTGCAATAATTTTCCAGAGTATATTACATGTCTTGTGTATTCACTGTTCTGTTCTGTAACATCGTAATTCGTGCGGTGGTTTGCCTCAGCCGCGTTAAGTACTATAGAACGTAGCGAGCTTACCCGGCCCAAGGGATTACACCAATAAAACATGAAGCAAGGAGCCATTCGTATTACTTTTCGCATCAAAAACTCAACGACAAATCAAAATGACAAATAATGGTATAAAATTGCCCGTATATACGTCGAGAATTCGGGTCTTGCAAGTTGTTTAATAGGCCATTCTTGTTGATGACGTCATTAATCCCGCGGAATTGCGATCCCGGCACGCCTGTTACGTCACTCGACCATACAACTGGTACCAGGGTGTCATAACAACTGGACGGTATCGCTTTCATTTCCGCAACGTCAGTGGGATGCCTCTTTCGATGTTGAAGGGTCTCCATAGAAACGGTAAAAATATTTTGAGAAGAGGTCCCTTTGAACTACACAGTACTCCTGATGTTCATATTATATTCTGGTATAAAACGAAGCAACGTTATAAAATATTTAAGTAAGTAAATCGTTGGAATTGTGTCCTCAAAAAATTACCGTTTGAAATGCAAAATAGAAAAAAAGAATGAGTGAACATTAGAATAATCCATAAGCACATATTTACAAAATAAATAGGAGTATTCCACATTGGGCACCCGCTTTAACGGCACCTGAGGTAATGGCACCTGAGGTATTCCACATACGGCACCTGTATTGTGGAATAAGTATGAGTAAGAACTCTCATACGTAGGTATATATACTTATGCAAAACAAATGATGACTAAGAACCTACAGATTTTTCACAATCGCATTGTAATAACAGAGTCTAATGCTAATTTTACAAACGTCCACCTAGTACTTTTTACTATGTGATGAAAGGGCTTCAGACCATTTAACAAAGAAACAAAAAATGCGAATGTTTCGTGGTGACAGCTACCTTCTCGCAAGTTCTGACAAAGATCCATCGGTTCCAGCAACGAGCGGCGGGCACCGGGCAGCGCCACTAGCCGCCAATCTTCATTACTGGCCGAGACAAAGGAGCCACGCGACCGTGAAACGTGGAGCACATCGGACTATCTACCAGACAGCTATGACTGAAACTGCCCTTTGAAACTATTCAAAATATAAGACTAGGTCTGTAGCCTTTGCTTGAAAGTTAAAGCATCTATTTGTAAACAGATAACCTTAAATAGCGAATAAACAACACAACTGGTGAGATGAGGGTGTACGATAGCTCGCCACTACCTAACCCATCGGTGATACGGGCGTGATATTATACTATGTTAACCTCAAATATTGTTATTATCTATACAAATAAATAAAATAAAAATTTAAGTGTCAAAAACAGCTTTTTACTGAATCTGAAAGTGTTTCATTATTCGGCAATTAAAACAATATTTTTTGTCGTTGTCTGTCTGTTTGTCTGTTCCGGCTAATCTACGAAACGGCTGGATCGATTTTTGTAAAGACCGCCTTTGCCCAGCCGTCGGACGCGGCCGTAGGTTGCGGGCAACAGCTAGTTCCATTCTAAAAAATAAAAAAGGTCAAAATATTCGATAGTGTTAAATATAATAATAATAGGTATGGCATTCAAACCTTTTTGTTAAATTTATACCAATTAGTTTTTAAAATAAATATCCTTCAAGCGTCCCTTATCGTTGATTTTATAAGTTTCTTGATACTTTAGATTCTGATCAAAGTAAAAGTTACTATTAGTTTTCCAATATTAATTAATTTTGTGTTAGGTAAACATTAGTCTGTAATTTGTCTGTGATTAGTTTAGTACTCGTGTTTCTCCTAAACAGTATACGTACGGTCAAAGTCGTAATGGTTTTTCATTAAATTCTAAGCTACATTGAAAAATCTTCCGGAAATTCCAAATGATTTTTCAAACAGTCAATTATATGTGTTAACTAGCTTTTGCCCGCGACTTCGTCCGCGTTTCCGTCGTTTTTCGTAAAAAAAAGTACCTACCATTATGTCCTTCCTCACGGTTCAGTGGTTTTGATGTAACAAACAGATTAACTTTCGTATTTTAGTAGGGAAATACAATATGTCAATCCACAATACTGTTGAAAAATATCGCAAAAAGGAACCGCAGAATATTATTATTAATAGCTGTGCCCGCGACTCCGTCAGCGTGTAACTCCTTGTATGTTATTAAGTTAATGTATTGGTAATATTGTTTAGATCACTTTCACATGAGGCTTAAGAAGGTACCTATAGCGTTCTATAGGTAAAACTTCAGCCCAAAGCTTCCGGGGTAAACTATGTTGAAAGTTGACCCGTCCGGCACGTGAACATAAAGATTTCTAGAACTGCTAACCCGGGAAAGAGCGACATATAACTGACCATGCGAGAAACAACTGACACCGAGATCTACTCCAGCAACACGAAAATTCTGCCCTTGAGCCTTATTAATTTAGTAGTCACTTAAAATAAATACCTAACTACTATAATTAATAAAAGTAAAGCTTTTACCTACTTAATACAAAAATAAAATTGATCGTATTAGCCAAAACTTACCTATCGGTATCTAAAAATCTATGCGTACTACTTCCCATAAAAAGAAATAAAATGCGAACTATTAATAATTTGTAATTTGAACGAATATTTAAACACTACCAAAATAACTACTTAATACCTATTTTATAAAATATAACAACAAAAGAAATTCAAATAAACTATTTAAAGACTTAAAAGTCGCGCTGTTATGCACGGTTTCTTAATATTATTATCAATTATTGTCTGTCAATAAGGTCGAACGCTGAACGCATCAACAGCCAAATATTGAATGAAGCTCGCTCCCGTTACACAAAAATAATCCTTATGGCATGATTCAGTATTCACGCGCAGCTTATTAGCGTATTTCATATTTGGTTCAGTTTGATGTTTCTGTACCGATTACTATGATTCTTTTTTTATTGAATAGGTAAAGAGTATTATAAACGTAAGAATAAACAAATATAATCAGAAAGCTCCGAACTGCTAAGCTATCGGGAGTTACACGTGTTATTGTGAGTCAACCATAAAAGATAGACATATGCTGTTGTGGGATATTCTTTAGATAATTTTATGTAGAACATTTCCGTCATAAATGATTTCTATGTAGCTTTAACCATTAAGGCTACACACGCGACGGAAGCTTAAAAAATGGAGCAACTTCTCCCGTTTTCCCAACATTTCCCTTCACTGCTCTGCTCCTATTAATTATAGCGTGATGAAAAGTATACTATAACCTCCCCAGGAGTATGAAGAATAATTGTACCAAGTTTCGTTCAAATCCGTCGAGTAGTTTTTGTTTCTATAAGGAACATACAGACAGACAGACAGACAGACAGACAGACAAAAATTTTACTGATTGCATTTTTGGCATCAGTATCGATCACTAATTACCCCCTGATAGTTATTTTGAAAATATATATCATGTACAGAATTGACCTCTCTACAGATTTATTATAAGTATAGATAGATAGATATAGATAGATGAGAAAACATACGTTAATTCTAACCCAATGAAATTCATAACCGAGACTTCGGTAAACATACAAAATGGATTACTGTTTATGTACCCACTTAACGTCCCTTCGCTCCGTGGCGATTAAGCCTTTAGCAAATTAATACATCAATTGTTATCGATCTCCGAACACCCAACTCATATCTCTCACTCGAACTGTACTGAAAGCTCACCCTTTGATAAAATTTATCTTTGGGTAAACGCAACTTTCTTGGACCAATATTTTCTTCAACAAATCCGTCTAGAACTCTAGAAGAACCAACATTTGCTGAGAAAACCACAGATTCGATTTATGTCTATAAAACTCAAGTGTGGCCACTATTTATGAAGCATTGAGAGACATGAAACTGCGTACGTATCGTGAGGTACATTCATATAATTATGTTGTACTATATACATATATGTTGGCTAGCATGTAAGTGGCTGCGCAATAAGCCTTTTGCTTGCTTGATAAAAAGCAATAAGCGTTGAGCGCGGGGGATTTGCCCGCCAAACTCGCTACACTAATGGTCTCAAACAACTGCGCTGAATCGGTACACTTCGCTGCCTTATGAAAATATTTTTCACTAGCGGACGTCCCGCGGTTTCACCCGCGTAGATCCCGTTCCCGTGGGAATACAGGGATAAAAAGTAGCCTATGTTACTCAGGGTGAATGTAGCTTTCCAAGGGTGAAAGAATTTTTGAAATCGGCCCAGTACTTTTTGAGCCTATTCATTACAAACATACAAACATACAAAAATAGGTACAAATCTTTCCGCTTTATAATATTAGTGTAGATTAGTGTAGATAATGTATCGTGAAATGAAATCACTTTTATGAGAATATCAGACTGGAAGTATAATAAAAAAGGCTGTCCTGAAACAAACACTGTTCATCCGCATCATAGCATATTTTAGCCATAATGCTGAATACTGTTAGGTTATTACTAAAAGTAAAAAGTATGGCTGTCCAAAGAAGTTTGTCCCAAGTTCCCCGACACTTGAGCCTCGTTGCCAATAACGTCAATGTTTTTCTTTTCTCATAAGTAAACAGGGAAGCTCCTCGCCTCCTCGCCGTTCACGTTATATGGAACTTATGATACGCGCGTGTTTGTTTATGATATTACGTTAAATGTTTACGTTGGAATTAGCGCGGCAATAACTTGCGTAATTGAACGAGGGCTGGTAGACGGGGCTTAAGTCGCTTCATCACACTTCGTTTCAGAAAAATTTGTGTTCACGCGATACTGAGTAATAGTTGAGCTGTAATGGATCTCAGGTTTTCACGCCGAGTCCTAACTAACCATCAATTAAGTTTTATTAACAACAGGGATTAATTTGAAACTACGTGTGAAATTGATTTAGTTAAGTTTAAATATTCGTTGTTTTGATATTCCCAGCTATTCTAAAACACAACCTAACAAAGTTACTGCACTGGTCAAAGCTATATTTACGCGAAAAACTTGTAGAAACACCAAACTCAGTCAATAATAAACATGGAATAAATCTTTACGGCGTATGTCGTGTGCAATGGGGCGGCAAACATATCTGAGGCGGTGCATTTGCCGCAGTTCGAAGCGTTTGTCCATATAAATATTATGGTGACAGAAGGACCATTATAATCACTATCGATGTCTTGTAACTTTAAAAAATATTTTACGTAAATTACGGAATAAGAAGACAACGCCAAAAAGTAAATTGGGATCAAGGCAAGTATGTGATGTGCACTTGCAGGTGGAATGATGCTGAATTATAGGTTGTCCATTTGCTTTATACAGCCTTGCTTTAGGCAACTTGTACCAGAGGAGTTAGTGGCTAGACAATAACAACCGTTTGGACCAATTTTCAGGTTAAGCCGCGCTTGCCTAGGTTGGTCTGTGGATGGGTGACCACCATCCATTTCTTACCAAGTTTCCCCCCTTTTCTCAGAAAGCACGTTAAGCCGTTGGTCCTGGTTCTCATTTGTAAATCTTTGACAGTCGCAACAGGTGACCTGAAAGTCTGACAACCAGTCTTACCCAGTACTAATTAGGTTGTGGAGAGCAGATCGCTCCATGTAAAATGCTGTGAATGCTGTGTTAGCCGACCCCGAAACGGCAAGGAAGATGTTGATGATGCGTCTCATTAAAAACTTCACAGGATATAGATTGACAACCAACGGATTTACATTCCGCAAACACCCTTAGATAACTAGCTTTACGCTCCTGTCAGCACTGAGCCTTCGGAAGCTTGTTATTTAGTAGACGTATCATAGAAATCACACCGAGGGAGAAACAAGGTTGCCTTGACTTTGAAGCCAGGAGGCGGTTAGCGGTTTGTTGACTGGAGCGAAACTAACTGAGACATGTGTGAATGATTAAAACCGCCCCGGGTGACCACTGCGTGCTGGTCTCGGTCTGAGTGCCAGACGTGGACACACGAGTATAGGTGCCTATAGACATGTGTCTCGACGTCTCGTACATAAGTGCCTGTATGTAGACACAGGTAGGCCTCTTAGCGTGAAAGTACCAGAAGCTCATATGATGCAAGGAGGAAATTTTATGGCGTAAGAAATCAAAAGTCATTTAAAATTGTTAACATTTCAACTAGTGAAAGTGATGCTATTTAATGTCTACCCTTTAATTTTCTCGCTATTCCAGGGGCCACTAAAATAAACATAAAGTACTACATCATACTCAAACAGCAATAAGAAATAAAAGAACAATATCAGTCTAAGTGATGCACGTTATCTTAATTAAGTTAGTAATACATTGTACTCCCGGCAGTACCATCACATTTACCCGGAACTTACAAAATTTCCGCACAGCAAGATAATCTTTCTTCGTCTCGAGCCCTAAACAACTTGGCAGTAGTTAGTGCGCGGTGAAATTATCTCAACCGAGCCATGAGCCATAACTTTTTAACCAACGCCGAGTAAAACAACCCCGCTCTTGTTCTGTGGTTCCGTTTGAAGTTCACCAACAATTTTATTATTTTAACGACTGCCATGTTTTTGTCAGAAATTATATTTTGGTCAGACGAAGATTTTCGCGCGCAGTGATGTTATAATAATCAGTTTAGTGGTTCGGAAAATATTTTGGAGTGTTGCCAAACACACGAGCGGACGAACATCAAAAGCTAGACAGGATTCAGTGATAATATTATTTATGAGCGGATTATGCGGCGAAATATTCATTTGACTAAATGGCTCCCAGTGTGGCCACGTAACTGGAAGACTAGCAGTCGTTCTGCCGTCGAGTGCAATCGCCGTGGCCTCAAGATCGCTTGTTAAACTGCCCCAGACAAACCAAAACCACCTCTATTGCCAACCACCAGAACACAATTCCTCTCGCTTCTATTCAAAAGAATAATACGGGCTACAGCCGAGAACTTTCAGATTAAAGTGCTTTATTCCATTTTAACTTTCATGTAATTGTTGGAACGGAATGCTCAGTAAAAAAATATTTTAGGTAAGATATTATTAACGATTGAGCCTTATTCAAATATCAAATAAGACTTGATTAATTATAACTGTAAGTTAATTAAAAAAATATTCATTTTCGACGATATTTTTTTGCAATAGTTTCACAGAAGTCGTCTAGTTAGCGCATAGGTATATTTACATAACGATTTTCAAAATTCGACTACTAGGACCACATAAACAGTTAAGAGGAGGGCTCGTTGGCGGAACGTGACCACTTCCACCATTTATCGTTCCATTCATCCGTTTACCCTTTCCGAAAGATCTGCAATCATCCCATGGGCATTTGTCAGGATTTCGCCGAGGTCTGACCTTTATACACAGGATAATGTAAAGAGGACCACATAAACGTCATTTGCAGGCTTGTACAATTTATTACGTGTCACGGGTTGCCGCGTCACTCTCTTGATCGCTCTGTGCCGTGTGCCGGCGAGCCACACGCTACATTTTATATTTTCCAGGTTTATTGTTAAGTTATATCGAGCACTTGCGATACTTTAATTTTAATCCAATGATCCTTAACTAGAGATTCAACGAATTCTCAAATTAACACGCTCCATTAAGTACAGAGCGCTGCTTCATTTAAAAGATATGCTTTCTATTAAATCAGCTGGAAAGTTTTAATATAAGAAAATTAAATATTCAGTCTTATGCTAAAATGAATACCTAAAGTACACTCGAGACGAAGTCAGTTTTAAAATACACAAGACTCTGTAATCTGTTCTGAAAGCAGAGATACTGCCTTAAGTAAATTAAAATGGAGTTTAATAAGGAGTAGGGTGAAAAAGCCACAGCTTTTATCAAAGGGAATTGAAAGGGAAGGAGAGAAAGAGTAGAAAAAACACGAGCGCATCGCCAGGTTATTGGCTCCCTAATGAAATATTGATGAAGTTACAGAGGGCGGGTATAAATGCCCGGTCTTTATCCGGAGAGCTTCGATCAATTATGGCACCGTTCCACTTTAAAGACGTATTCAAATTTTAAAGTTCATACTTGCAGTAAGCAGAAGGTATTAGAAAGCAATAGTTGAATATCCTCTTCTCAATTCGGTTTCCGCTCTGGCAAGTCAACGGAGGATGCAGTGCATAAACTTACGGACTATGTTGTAAGGACACTTGATAATGGCAATAAAGCACTTGGCATCTTCTTAGACCTTGCCAAGGCGTTCGACACAGTGTCCATCCCGCGACTACTTACTAAATTGGAACGAATAGGAATAAGAGGTTTGCAGCTCAAATTATTTCAGGATTATCAAAGCGGTCGTAAGCAATGCCTGAAAGCAGACTCTTACATTAGCACGGATCTTCCTATTTCTTTTGGTGTTCCACAGGGTTCAGTGCTGGGACCCACACTCTTCTTAATATATTTAAACGACCTTTGTGGATTAAAATTGGATCAGGGCATTATCATATCCTACGCTGACGATACAGTCTTGTTGTTCTCTGCTGATACGTGGGATAAAACATTTACTATGGCACAGAATGGCTTTGACAATTGTCTGATAAAACTAAAACAAAATATTCTTACCCTAAACGCAGAAAAAACAATGTACATGCCATTCGTCATCAGAAATACTAATAAACCTCCCGCAAACTAACCCTAACATCACACTCAGCTGATACTCACACAACAAACGGTAGTAGCTGTAATTGTCATCTCCTCAGAAAATCCGAGGTGAAATATTTAGGCATTATTCTGGATTCATGTTTGAATTTCAACGCACATATATCGCTGCTCCAGACTAGGCTAAGAAAATTAATATATGTCTTTAAGAACTTACGTCATGTGGCTAACATTGATATATTAAAAAAAGTTTTTAAGGCAGTATGCCAATCTATTCTCACCTATTGCATTACTTGTTGGGGTGGAGCTTCCAAAACCACTCTTCTTCCGCTAGAAATAGCACAACGGGCAGTCCTAAAAGTTAGCTCATTTCGACCCATATATTACTCTACACATCTATTATACCAATCCTGGAAATTACCCACTGTCCGCCAACATTTCATCGTAACAACAATCCTCAAACAACACACTTTTACACCTTTAGACCAGAGTAGTTTGCTTATAAGACGTCACAACGCCGTAGCACCACGATCCATAAAATCTAATAGCTATTTATTCACCAAGGGGAGTAAGGCACAGATTACTAATCGAGTGTGCCGTGAACAACACGAATTTAGTAATCTGTACTTACCCTCGAGTGAAATATACTGCTTTATACTACACTTAGCTTGTTTTTCACTTTTCCACTGCATGACTTACTTGACTTAAAGTCCTATGTCCCCTAGATGGGGCAGAGGGCGTCCACAGATGTCCTCCATCGCGATCTATCTTGAGCTTCACGCTTCACCTCGCTCCACGTCAATCCGATGCTCGCCGCTTCTGCCAACACGGTGCGACGCCAGGTTTGTCGGGGACGGCCACGCTTTCTTTTCCCTTGGGGGTTCCAGTCCAAAGCTTGTTTGGGTATGTGGTCGGGATCCCTTCGGAGCGTGTGGCCAATCCATCTCCATTTGCGCCGCTTGATCTGGTGGTCGATCGGGCTCTCGTGGCATTTCTCCAACAGCTCGACGTTGGAGATGGTCTCGGGCCAGTAGATTCCGAGAATGCGACGAAGACAGCGGTTGACGAACACTTGGATTTGGCGTGTGATGATCTTGGTGACCTTCTACGTTTCGCACCCGTAAAGCAGCACGGATTTCACGTTGGACCTGAATATCTTTAGTTTAATCCTTCGAGTCAGTTTCCGCGACTGCCAAACAGGTCTCAACTGCGCAAAAGTAGCTCGGGCTTTGGCGATCCGTGAAGCGATGTCCTCTTCACTGCCCCCAGTCTCTGCCACGACGCTCCCGAGGTAAGTAAAATTGTGGACGCGTGCCACTGCCTCTGTGCCAATCAGCAACGGTGAGTGGTTCTTCACACCAGATCTTAACTCTTGGGTCTTCCTTATATTTATTTTAAGCCCGGTTTCTGCCGCTTCTTGACGAAGCTCGTTCAATTTTGCTTGCATATCGGCGTGGGTATGACTCAGCAGGCATAGGTCATCGGCGTAGTCTAAGTCTTCCAGGACGTTAGACAATCCCCACTCTATGCCGCGTCGCCTGTTCTCAGTGATGCGAAGCATAATTCCGTCAAGAACGACCAAGAAGAGGAGCGGTGACAGGAGGCAGCCCTGCCGCACACCGGCGTGTACTGCTACATCATCCGAGATGAGGCCGTCATGTGTTACCTTGCAAGTATACCTCCTGTAAATACTCTCTAACAAACGGACGATTTTCGCCGGCACTCCAATATCCAGTAAACGGGTCCAGATGCTAGACCACTTCAACGTATCAAAGGCTTTTTCGAAGTCGACAAAAGTAAGATAAATCTCCCTCTGCCATTCTGATGCCTGTTCCAGTATGATACGGAGAGTGTTGATCTGGTCCGTGCATGAGCGGTTCGAGCGGAAACCAGCCTGTTCCCTGCGTAGAAGAGGATCCACGGCCTTCAACAGTCTATCCAGGATGATCTTGCAGAAAACCTTAGAGGGAATTTCACTGCATAAATATTTCATATTCCTTCATATATTTCATCTTGGATTTTCCAGGCAAGAGATTACTAACAATGTCTTTAGCATCTGCTATTATGTCAGGTGGAGTTGTTGTTAATAAATTGCTACAATTGTCACTTGAATCACTCATTTTAACTTGTGATTTACACCGCCAAACTTTAAAATTTACCAAGAAAATTGTTTCTACAAAATACGTCAACCAACAATAAGTCGTTTTTTTTCTTTAAATTTTAGCGCGTCAAACAATTTTCACGCCAAAAGACGTTAAGCCGCGTCCTCACTAGCGCCGCGCGGCACGCGAAGCCGAGCCGTGCGGCTCTGTGTGGGGACGCGGCTTTAGAGAAGGTAAAAAACGCCCCGTTTCGCAGGTTCCAACTTACGCGCGTGTTAAAGCGAGAGAGTGTTATAAATCTTTCGCTCTATCGCATAGAGGTTTGAAGTTTTTCGGCCTTATCGGAATGTAGAATGTATGCTACCTGCTTTAAAAGTTCTAGTGGCCAGTACTTTTTATGGTAAAATTAAATCGTTTGATTACCAACGTCATCAAGACTTTAAAAAAAAAAAAACAAAACGCGTTAGTAATGAACCCATTACTACCCTGATTTTCAGGGCAGTAATGAAATTCCATACAATATATCTGCCTAGATTTTTGAGAAGGTTTAATGAACAGCTTTCAAGCCGTATAGTGGGGTAGTATTGGTACACTTACCAAGCAAGTGTAGTATAAACACTCATTTACACATAGGTTCTTCTGTTTCTGCGGTCCTTTCCTTTATAACAAACTCAATACCACCCTCAACATCTACACACTAAACAAACACGAATGTAAAACCAAACTACTAGATTTTCTGCTTACATGCGATTACCAAACAACTGAGGATCTTCTAAAAACTTTAAGATAAAAAAAAAAAACAAATACTACGCAAAAATAAAACTCAACACCTGTGCGAACACAGACTATACACATAATACAACACACATACCTACAACATAATGCACTCCAACACACACACGCACCCACAACTCACACACACACAACAAAACACTTCCAACTCCAACCACTTCACAATAAAAGACACACACACACACACATAAAAATCACACAACAAATTGACTTTTTGTAAAAAAAATATTTTTCTCTTTTTAATTCTGTGCATGAAAAACTATTATACTAAAATGTCATACAACATTGTTAATACCGTTCATAACTCTGGGAAGAGAACTGTGACCTGAAATACAGGCTCGGCCTAGCTCAGGCGCAGTTGCTCATATTTATTCTTTGTACCTAATTCTAACTGCTTCTTAATAATGATCAATATGTTACATTTTTAAGGTGAAATAAACGTATTATTATTATTAAAACTTATAGGGGTTTGTATGTTTGGGCCTTCAACTCGAAACGTAACATATCATAAAATAGCCGTTATTCCAAAATGATACCCTTAGATTGAATCGTTACACTAGATAATAAGTAAACTATCTGCACATCTATTACTCCTTTGACAAACAGTGTAACCAGTACGCAAAGGGCTTGTTGCTCAGCGGTACACAAGTACATTATTCTAATAAATGTCAAGTCGTCTACGTCTTGTTTGTTGTACCCGTTCGCGTTCGCAACCCCCATCAGTCAACATCAGCGCACAGTTAATATGAGCAGTTGTGCGTCGATGTGAAATAAATCGGTGTTTCTGCCGTGCCCTGTTGCCCGTGTACAGCCTCTCTCAATTCAGCTCATACGTTATTTATCTGGCATCAAGCCGTGACGTCATCCATCACGTAAAAACAGTCCGGCGTTATGTTTCAGGCCAGGCTTCACGGCTATGGCTACCTATCACACAGTTCTGTGTGCCTAGTACGAGCGGGTTGAGTTCTAAAATTGGAGTTTCAGCAATCGATGCATTATTAATTTCTTTGTTACATAAAACAGGGTAAGGTGGAAGCCCTAGGGTAGCCAGCAAAATTCAAATTTTCTTACGTTTTTTGCAATCTGAGGTCAGGTGCCAGGCTGTATGTTGAACAAAATATGATTTGCAGCCGTAACTAATATGGCTTTAAAAAGAGATAAGTTGATTTAGTCGAAAGGAGCCCTTATGTTTAGCATAAACCTTTTCGTCAGTAACAATTATGAATTCGAAAGTACACAGACACAAGTACTTGTGCCCTAAATTCGTTTTAATACGTGGAAGGTTTAGTTAGTTTGACCCAATAAATAGAAGCTTGCGTGGAGCTAA
Source organism: Diarsia dahlii (assembly GCA_949775195.1). Lineage (NCBI taxonomy): Eukaryota > Metazoa > Arthropoda > Insecta > Lepidoptera > Noctuidae > Diarsia > Diarsia dahlii. The sequence continues at coordinate 23,271,504 of OX459197.1, forward strand.
GTAACCTTAACTGAATATATCGAGGGCCAGTGAGGAAGGACGTCCGCGGAAGAGAACACCGGACAAAGGAGAGAAGATTAATCCGGAAGGCGGCTGGCAAAAGCCGGGATTAATCACGCCAGGTAAAAGATAGCCAATATTTATCAACCAACTGGAGATTAAAATGGCTACATAAAGCTTGCTGTAGACGTCGATACAAGTTTCGTAAACTGTGGCTTTATAACTGTTTCGTACTCCATAAAATAAGAATAAAACCTTTATTTTTCGCATACAATGTTGATATTATGACTCACTCACGAGTTATTATGCCTTGTGACTGGGACTGAAGCTTAGTTTATTTAGCTTTATTAGTTTAGTAGTTTACTGCCGCACTCGGAGAGCTTCAGTGGTTGCTTACGCCGTCGCTTGGTAAGGGTTTTTGGCAGTTTTGTCATACAAAAGTACTTATGTCAGGCCTTTGCTGGGTGGCGGCTTGAGTAATCGTTGGATATCTCTGAGTGCCGCAGTTAGTTTAATTCGACTATTCAAAAGTGCCTGTTATTGACCTACTTGAAATAAATGTTTTTGACTTTGATACGACAAACGTATTTGTTTTTCTTTTCCTTAGTTTAATTTCCTTAACTCACTAAGTCCTGGACGCTACTAAAAACTACGTCTTGCAAACTCACGATCACGATCAGCTAGTGTCTAATTGGTTGTGACTACTTGTGACCTTCATTGTTCGCAACACAATTGACAATTGAATGAATGAAACGACGTGCTAAGTTACAAACTTTTATTACGAGAAGGTGCACTGTTTGGGTAAGTACGAAACGGGTTATTATAGACAGGTATTACTGAAACATGCAAGCGAGCTCACTAAGGCTCAATAGGCGACTCGGCCGCTGTAACTCGCCCGATCCGGTCGAGACAGGAATTTCACTTAATACTTTGAAATTCATAATTTTTCGCTCGACACAAACTCAATTTTCTCGACTAATTTGTAAACTGGATGGTGTTATGCCCGCTATGTGTTTTCAGAATTAATACGTTAAATGGACCTGGTCGGCGGCGGTCTAGTTCAGTCGCAGAACGAATCAAATAAACATCGAGCTGGTATTTGAAAATTGGATCTACGAAATTTTTGTTTAAAGCCTGAAATACACATGCTACTAGAAAAGCATGCTTGTTTGCTAGTAGTATTGTCATATGTAGCAAGCTTACCGACTGTGTACATTTGCTCCAAAGCAAAGACCTCAAACGCATACTTTTTACGAGCATACTTTTTTTTAGCAAGTCTGAGTGACATTATCTTAAGCCGCGTCCCCACTAGAGCCGTGCGCCCGTGCCTCGTGAGTGTGGACGTACGCGAGGTCTGAGCCACGTGGCCTAATCGAAACGTTTGGCCACATCCCCACTTGGGTCGCGCGCCTAACAGGAACGTTTTGGGTGACTTTAGTGAGGACGCGGCTTTACAGGCTTTTATTGGAGACACTGACAACAACAACAAAAAGGTGGCAGTACGATAAAAAAACATATTAAATAGTACCAGAACCAAAGAATATAAAAAAGAGGTTTTATGCGTCGTGCTAGTTAGCACGAAAAATAGACCGGCTTGCGATTAGGTAGCATGCCTAGAAACAAGCATGCTCTTTTCGTATACACGTGCTACTTGTGTGCTACTAAGTGACAGCTGCTCGAAACTAGCATGATTTCGTACATAGATTTCGTACTACGTAGCATGTGTATTCCAGCCTTTACGATATGCTGTGCTAGTAACATAGCATTTTTAATACCTGTACATACATGTGGTTGTGCTTTGCTACCACGATATCGCAACTAATTAACATTAAGTAGGTAATGAACATTACCAATGCAGATAGTTTTATTTTTTCGCCTTGAGGATTTTTTATAAAGGATGGCAAAGGCCTCAGATGGTAAGCGGTAGCCGGTATACAGAACGTTATTGAGCTTTACAATTTGGTAAATTATTCAAATACTTTCTGAGGATGTTTCAAATTGAAAAAAGCGGAAAGCTACCTTAGCTTTTGTAGAAACTCGCAGATGAAAATAAGCATCGTAGATACTTTTACTTTATTGTTCGCAGAGAGAATTCAGAGGCAATTTTCTTTAGTGAATGGAAAAACAAAGCACATTAAAGGTCTCCAGTGAGTTCTAACGACTGAATGGCTTAGTAGCGCATGTTTTATACCGACCACTTACCGCAACGAGCGCACTTACAATCGATCCAAGTTTCCGGAAAGTATTGCAAATATTCTACAATGGCTATTGCACGTTTGGACAAAAACTAATGTCATAAAAGTGGTCGTGTGAGTTCGGCTGAGGTCGGCAATGTTCGTACAAAAATAGCAGAGCGAGTTTGCTGCGACGGCAACGACTTAAGTTTGTTCAAAGCCTTATTAATGGCTAGTGAATACATCGGGTGTGGTACAAAGTAGTGGTAAATATTGAGAATATATTTGATGGTCGCCAAGCGGGACGAAAGGAAGTTCAAAAAAGAAATATTGAGATTTACAACGAGATTCATTATGTAAGCTATAAAAATAGCACAGTCTTTAATATTAATTGTTTGATCTCGTTCAGTTAATTCGCCACTGTTTCCCTAGTTTTCCCATATTTAGCACTTTACGTTTAAGCAATAGGGGCACAAATCAGGGCTGCTACTAAAGTAAAACAAAACCCTAATGCAATAAATAATTCAGCAATTTCTTTACCGATACTAATTTTCCCTTGCCCGTCACAGATATTCCCGTATAGCTAATTGGAATTAATTGCTTATCTATACGATGCCACGGTGAAGGTACATTGTTGTAACGCACAAGCACAAGCAAACCACCGGTATAATAGCCGCTATCCACCGCAAGTGACGGGGGACTTGATTGGCTAAGCTAGGCTCACTCCCCCAGGAACCTATTGTAATTAATAGGTACCGTCATCTATACAATCTGTACTATACTACTATTAATGCAAAATTGATGTTTGTTACTTAATCAGGCCAGACGGCTAAACAGATCCAGACGTGGCACACTTTGTTTTGTTCTCACACATACACATCAAAAGGTGTAGTTTGCATTGATTTATCATTAAAACAGTTTATTCAATTATGTACAGAATTATGTAATATTTTATTAATAACTTTTATTAATTTTGATATTGCTTACCAATGGTTATTATTGGCGTGGCAAGAAAAATATCAATACGCATTATATGTTACGGATTCACGTGATCTTAATTGTTTAAAGTAAACTGGTACAGACAAATCGTAGACATGAATGACTGTCAGATTATGTACAAAATTATCTGTCAGTGTCTGGTTTCCGCAGTCGGTCCACAATCTGTCCACATAGGTTTAAACTTAAACGAACCTTAAGAATACTAACTACTCACTAAAATAACAAATCTTTAACCAAACTATGAACAGCTGACAGTACCTAATAACTCACGACTGACATCACAACACCAGGTAAAATCTTCCTACTTCCTATACACGAGGCTGCATTTGTACGAGTATGAATGATTTATGCACGTAATCTAGTGAGCGCCGCATTTCCACCCCTACACGAGGGTGCCCCCGAGAAACCAATACACCAGAAAAACTGGGCCAAGGTTAAGCAGTTAGATTAAGATAACATCAATAACCTACTCATACTAATTGGTTGCATGGTTTATTTAATTTTGTGATTTATTTTTGTGAGGTAGAGACTACTCCGGAACGTTATAAGTGAAGAAAAAAGCCGTAATTTTTATGCAATTCAGTTGTAACCTTTACTGAAACTTATAAGATACTGATTCATATCTTGTTACGAAGAATGTAATTATGTTAATTTTCTACTTTTTCAATCCATCTTAAACAACAGAATGAGGCGTACGCGGGCTTTTCGGGTTTGTCTTATGTAACTTTAGACGTTCAAAAAGTGCTGATTTCACTCAAAACGATTTGTGCAAACTGGCTTTTATTTTCTTTCTTTAACGAATACATTTTGACCCGCTTCCTCCCATCCTAAGAACCACAACTAAACAAGCCGGTATTGTATAGAATTAAAACTTGCGCGTCGCTAACTACTCCGGCCTCTCGCCTCCGGTTAAATAAAATAAAGAGACAATTAATTAATAACCCGCCGACGAGATAAAACCATCTTCTAAAACCCTTATGAGCTTAGATGGTTTCTTAGTTCACATAAAAATACATAAATACTCAACAATAGAACAAGTTTTTGCAATGAAAAACTCAAACATTCGTAGCGGGCGCTCTGAAACTTTCATCATTAATCATATTCTTTTGAAAGCCAACTAAAATAAGATTTCTGTAATTCTGTTATTTGTTTTAAGTTTCGTAACGCGCAAGTTCATGAAAAGAAAAAAATAAACCCTAAGTTACTATTGTAAATATCTATGTGATTTTTTACGAATTTCTTAATAAGTATGTTATAAAAGAAGTGCTTTTTAGTAGTAAGAATCTACATAACATAACAACAGAACTGTATTAATGCAGTACAACTATAATTCAAAACAAACCCGAGAGTAGCATTAAACTTACACCATCCGTAGACGTTGCTACGCCATTGCTACGGCGTAGCACACAAGTTCCACTAACGCATTCAATTGTATAATGCCCGTAGCGAGTGTACACGCTTTAGTAGCTATGCCGCATGCCGGTAGAAATGTCATGTAATGCAACGCAATACATGTGCAACGTTGATACATGACGTTGGTTTCAGTGCCTACATCCGTAGCGTCGTAGCGTCGCGCGTCGTAGCGGCGCGTCTAAGATAAGCCCGTCGTAGCATATTGACATGGAGGCGACGCGATGCGGCGTAGCGCCCGTCGAGCGGAAAATGCAATCTGGCGCGAATTAGGATAGACGTGCAGCGATATACACGAACATAACTACACAACAACATGGCGAGGTGAGTGTTCGAGCTAAGTGGATGAATTTATAAGCGAATTAAGTCATTACATACGTATGAACTATTGTCGGAATAATTGAAGATCAGAGTGGGTTTACTTGCATATCGCTTCCGTCTTAATGGATAGCAAACTAAGAGGGTAATTAGTTACCATGCCAGATGATGAGATGTCGTTAAACCCCCACCGTCGTATCAAATATTTACCCATTTATATGAAACGCAGTTACCGAGTTACTTCGAGGTCTGCGACTCATTAGTGAAATATCATTTACAAGACGTAATTCACAGTTGGCTAAAGCACATTCGTAACTGTGGTAATATTTGAGCGGCATTTGGACCGTTGTCACGTGACGTCATTAAATATTAAGATGGCTGTTAGTTGTTTTATGTAATTTCCATGCCTCCTACGTTCGCATTGACTGATTAAACTGAAAGTCATTAATCTTGTAGGAGGCGAACAATGTTTAATTCGTGGAAGACGAGTTATTTTGTGTGGAGATAAAATATTCAATGATATTCTCTTGGTTCGAGGAATTTTTTAATGATTTAAATAATTGTGTTGACTGTTAATCTCTTATTTATAAAGGTTTTGGAAGAATATGTATTAATGTTTATCTCCCTTCTGACATCGTAAACATGTAAATAACAAAAGTTAGTTCAGATAACGTTTGTAACTATAGTGTATTTAAGACTGAACTCAGACAAAACATGTAATGTTACATACATTTCCATAGTGTCAACTTTTCCCACTTGACACGCATAGTACCAGGCTGTCATAACTGGCATAGTACATACTCATCAAACACTGCATCGATACAGCGGCGGATGGCACTCGACACCTCCTGTTTAAATAATACACTTGTTACCGCGCTTTTGTTCCCACACTACTCACTGTCTGTTTACACGCGACACGAAAACGTGCAAGCTTGCTTTTCTCTTTAAAATAAATAGAAAACACGAATTCAGAGATGAAGTTTAACAAAATTGTTATGGCTAAGTTTGAAATTACGACGTTTTGAAAATGGTAACGATAGAAAATGGAGAGACCTTTAAATGCCACCAGTTTCGGTCCCTGTCATTATAAGCCACCTAATATTTTACGAACTTTTAGAAGCGAATTTGTTTAAATTAAATAGTCAGTCAAAAGAGTATAGACAAACTGATCAATGGCTGTGGACTGACCTGAAGTGTCTGACAGTTTCCGGTTTCTACAGTCGCGTCTGCAGTTTGACCGAAACTGTAGTGTGTGCAATTAAAAGTATGCACTGGAGATTTCAAGGCCATCGCATATCGTAGTCTCTATTGTTCAACACATTTTGCGAAGTAATATGCAAACAGTAAAAAAACTGCAATCAATAGAAGTTAAATACAAAACTTGTTATATTCCAGACACCCTTTTGTTCTGCGTTGAAAACTTCTTTGTTTTCTTGTTAAAGAAGCTGCGCGGTGTCGGCGCTTGCTTTTAATCTACGCATTAGCTTTTGACTTCAAAGAACTTTGCAACTTAAGATTTATTAAGCGTAACTAAACTTTAATCTAAAGGTGTCCTTTTTCTTTAGATAAAAGTAAACAGAGTAAAAATACTATAATCAGTCTCGACTCTCGACGATGCTAAAAAAGGCTGGAAAAGATCATATATGATTTGAATGATAGTATAATTTTATATGGCCGACCTCTATAAAATAGTGATTGTCCCACTTATATAGCCTTCGTATTGTTCATTGATTTTATTTCCTTGGGCGCAGAAACTGTAACTATCGTAGAATAAAAATAACCTTATTGGCGAACGTAGCCATCGGCACGTCCCTAATAAACTGCATGGGATATTATGGTTTTTATTTGTGGCAAATGGACATGATCAGCGTTTTTAATTAGAGTAACAATAAATCAATAGGATATAAGGCATGCGGCTGATGTTTTCAGTTTTTCCAAACAAGTAAAGTTGGACTATAATTTAAGCCGGGCCACGTGTCAGGATCTCGTTACCCCAAACTCATGATAAAGGCATCAATTTGCGAGACTTGGGTAAAAACTCGACAACTTTTAGGCGTGTGCCGCGATGACGTCATGGACTCGCCACTTCGGCAGTATTGCACGGTTACAAATTATATGGAAATCTATGAATAACATTTGGCTGCGCGAGTGGAAACTTGTGGAGGGTTATCAATGTTATAAATATGGCGATCAAGAGAGAATATAAATAACACTAGTAAGTTAGTTTCATAACATGCGATACTGGTAACTATGTTGTGTGTCAAGCTTTCAACGCTACACATAGCTAGCATTATAATTTAAATAAATACGTATGAACGGCCGCATGAACTCAGAAAGATGTTCTTAAGAAAAGCTGGAGTTCTGAAATGCCGTGGTATTACTATTATGTAATCCACTGATATTAAGTACCGATAACTCAACACTTCCCACGTAGCGGCGAGTCCAGTAACTGGCCGAGTTTTAACGATCTACTGACAGCTTCCAATAAACTATCTGTAAAATATAAAATGGAATTTGTCCAGTAAAATAAATATCTGTTTTCCTTTTCAATAATAAAAAGTAAATGAAAAAAGTAGTTAAAAAACTAAAAAACCCGACTGAAAAAACTGAAAAGCAAAAAAACAAGCACATTTTAAATTAAACAAAACTTGGAAGCAGCCTCGGCGCAAGGGCAAAGAAGGAACATGGGTTCGGTTTATAGTCAGTAGAAGTCTGACACTCCCCTTCGCTCTGCCCAAGAGCGGGGGGGGGGGGGGTCATTCGATGATTTTCCACCCACCAAAAAAAAAAAATGGTGGGGTCCATTCTATTTTCATATTTTCTTTTCATAATTTAATATTCAAATGAACACCGCCTGCTTCCAAGTTTTATTTAATTTAAAATGTGCTTGTTTTTTTGCTTTTCAGTATTTTCAGTCGAGTTTTTTAGTTTTTTAACTACTTTTTTTATTTCCAACTTTTTAGTTCTTTTGTGTTTGTTCTTTCGTTGGTCGCGTAAAATTCTTCGCAGATGATTTAACTTTTGTGCTGTTATAGGATTTCTCACTTTGAATTTCTTTTAAACATATAAGTGTTATATATTTTTGTAATCTCCTTTTAAAACCCTTTATTTTGAAACCCTACTCGATGGTATAGGATTTTTTTTTTTTTTAACTCCGCGATTTGGCCCCCAAAATCCGCAATTTTTCTTTGTTTTTTAATTTTAATGTAGCCTATAACACTCGCGTCATCAAGACAAATCTAACGACGTATATTTCATTCAAATCGGTTCGTCCGTTTATGAGGGAACAAAGAAACGGACATACATACATACTTACATACATACATACACGTCAAACACATAACCCTCCTTTTGGGCTTCGCCGCAGATGGGTAAAAATGGTGCGCCGCCTCGTCTAATCTAATTAAGATTAATTTCCTGTCCCTGAAAAATTACTGGAAATATTTCAAATAAAATGTTATGAGATATTTTACGGCTGCGTGAAATATGGCGGAGTATTACAAACTTGGCTCTAATTTCGACGCGGAACCGCTTGGAATGATATAAAGCAGAACAAACAACGCGCGCTCTCTGTGACTGTACCCGCATTACTTGAGTACACCCAAACGACACGTTTACACCACCGCGACGCATTGCTCAAAGCGCACCGTGCGACTGTGTGAATAATTAGATTCATACTCGTCCACAGTGTGAATAATTTACGACTCGGTTCACTCGCTGTTCCGGAGTGAACTTAAAATCGGCTTCGGCCGTCTACGAAACCGTAGTTTCGTAACTGGTTTCGATGAAGGAATGATTTGTCCTTGTACGTAACTGGTTTCGATGGAGGACATATTTGTCTTTGTACGAAACCACGGTTATGTATCATGGTTACGTACGAAGAATTTACTGTTAAGGTTTCGATGAAGGAATGATTTGTCCTTGTACGTAACTAGTTTCGATTGAGGTATTATTTTGGTGATTGAAGTAGTTCAGTAGACGCGTTTGCTGTCTACTGAACTGACCTTCATCTTGTAATTATTATTGAAACAAGGTAAGTTGAAATATAGCACCGAACTACTGACACTCTTTAGTCGCAACAGTACGGATTCTTTTTTTTTGTTTTAGATAATAAGAATAGGTAGTAAAGTCCCACAAATTACCAGGAGAACAGAAGTAGGCAGGAGGTATTGGAAATTGGAATCTTGAATTCAAATCTTAATGCCTTTCTAATACCAGGCCGTTTTTTTTTTGTTGAAAATTAGAAACAAGGATAGTAATAGTAAAGTCCCACAAACTACCAGGAGAACAAAAGTAGACAGGAGGTATTAAAATCTTTAAATCAAATCTATACTATGCCTTTCTAATACCATGCATTTTTTTTGTTGGAGATAGGAAACCAGGTTAGTAAAGTCCCACAAACTACTAGGAGGCCAGAATGGTAAATTAGTGGGGAAATCACCAAATGCCTCCTCCCAGTCTGGGCAGAGCGGTAGGAAGTGTCAGACTTCTACTGACTAAAAGCCACCCATGTTCCTTCTTAGCCCTGTGTCGAGGCCGCGGTATCTTTTTTTGTAATACAAAACCTCCTTCCTACTTCTGTTCTCCTGGTAGTTTTTGGGACTTTACTATCTATTCTTATTTTCTCAAACAAAAAAAAAGAAACCGAACTGTTGCCACTAAAGAGTGTCAGTAGTTCGGTGTTATAATTCAACCGGACCAACAACCGGACCACTGCAACTAGCCTGATATTTGCGGCTATGAGATCCTGGACCAATTATCACATAAATCAATAGTTTCGATAAAAGAATTATTATTCCTTGTTCGTAACTAGTAAAATTTCATATTTTTGCAAAAATTCCTTGTACGTAACCGTGGTTTCGTACAAAGACAAATATGTTCTCCATCGAAACCAGTTACGTACAAGGACAAATCATTCCTTCATCGAAACCAGTTACGAAACTCCGGTTTCGTAGACGGCCGAAGCCTTAAAATCGCGGTATACACGTTAACGTGGTTTACCCTTGTTTGGTATAAGTAACAACGTTTCGTCGAAAATCACTCCGACTAATTTTAGTAACAATAAAGTCATTTCGTATAATTATTCATTTGACCGAATAATTAATTGGTAGATTTTTATTTAGCATATTTATTTATTTGAAATAATATCATTTGACCGAATTTTCAAATGCACTTATTTTATTTAAACTAATGTTTCTCTATTATAGACTAATAATGATTTAGTCCAAAGATCGTATCGAATATTTTCATTCGTTTCCTTTCATTCGTTTCCGTCAGCAGGTCGACTGCAGGGTTTAAAGGGACCTAACTATCCGAACCTCGGGGTGCCCCTGACGTCGACCGTCTGGGGTTAGGATTTCTGTCAGCATCTGTGTTTGTTTGGGGGAAAAATTGAATATTCGATAAAACACAAATTATGTTACCTGAACATTACATCAAATGAACATTGTACCTTTTGATCAATAGCGCAAATGTTATCGCAAATAAATATTCGATGAAATGAAAATTATGTTAACCGATATTATACAAAATGATTATTTTCTTAAACGTTGTTCGAATTAGTAACATTACATCAAAAGTTGTTCGGCGAAACAAGGGTGAACCCGTTAACGTCGATTCGCAGTTCATTAAACCTATATATCGCGTAGTATAGCGCAGTCAACAGTCCGACGGTAGGTACGCAAGCGTCAAACACGTTATGCTGACGTTATCTTTAACACGACGCCACGTCAAACTTAAAGCATTTATTTTGAATAGACCGACAGGCTGACAATAACAAGAACTTTTGCATAGTCAAAAATAAGCTACCAGCTGACTTACCAGCCATAGGCATAATAAATACTGTAAATGGACTGTGGTTGCCCATTCCAAAAATGTAATCTCATAGCCGGGGGGATGAACGATCCATAGACAGTCTTTTCCAACCAAGTTAGGATTATGTAATTATGTAGTCTAGTACAATTGAGAAACATATTCTATTTGCGTAATATACTCTACGTGTAATCTATTTGTATAATATAGGTACGATGAGAATACACGAAAAGATTGGAAACCACCGAAAGTCTCGACTCAACTTTAAGTTGCGGTTTTGCTTAGGAAATTGTAATTCACATTTTCAGCGAAATTCTGTGTGTACTGTAATCTAGTGGAAGGATGCTTTATCAATATGTTAATGTAACAAACCAAAGATTAGTAAATTCAGATAGCAGCGCACCAAAGTAGTCTTCACTCAAAATCGTCAAAATAAACCATTTAAAAACAGCTTCTTTTCCTCAAAGCTTATTAAATAAGTTAAGGGCAGCGCTCGCCACATTTTCCCTGTGCAGCGAGCTAGTTATAATGTCGTTCCTTAAGCTTGCAATTCCGAGGCGCCGATAAACGTTGCTCGATGGAGATATCGACGTAACTTACGGCCGGGCCGCGTATAAATTTACATTAGTTGCCTCCCTGATCGGCCGGTTAATGTGCTGCTCGCCGAGAGTAATGACACGACCTACCACTGACGCTGATGAGCGCTCAATATACTTAACACTTGTTACGATTGGACTTAACAAAGTTATTTGCAAGTCGTTGACGGTCGAGTTATTCTTTTGCTACCACCTCTTCGGTTATGGCATTCTGGTAGCAGGTTCCGCTCGTCTGATAGAATAACCAGCCATAATAATATAATACCGCCGCCACCGCTGGGATAACGGCCTGTGTGTAATCCACCATGAGGGGGGTATAGGATTTCTCAAGATAATTTCCTTCAACGTTTTGAAAAGCTTGCTAGTAGTTAAATACCAGACAGACTGTTTAAAACGAATAAGAGGAATTGTCTCCACCGATCCCGGGATCCGATTGGATTAACCACGGATCACAGCGATTTGTTTCCTCAGATTGTAGCATCATGTCAGTATCCTTGACCAGTATAAAAGTCCAAGAGAAGCAAAAGATAATTAGAAAACGTGTGGCACGTAATAGGTTACCCACGCTCCAGTGAGTACACATCCCATTATGTAAGATGCCAGCAAAATGCATCAGCTGTAAACATTTTATCGCCGACATGATAACAAACGCCCGCCTCAGCGAAGCAGCGTGGGAAATCTTGTACCACGTTTTACATCCCCACTACAGTCCGCAATCATGCGTTATAAATTAATCGAAATGTTCGAACAAGCATTAACTGCTGAAAATATTGAAAAACAGCCTGTATTTTTAATCTCGACTACGCGGCACTGCACAGAACAATCACCTCGTTAATGTGGCCGCGTTTAAAAATACCGTCCAATTGTTTTTTGTTGAAAAGAGGCCGCGATAAGGTTGGTTTTTAGGTGACAGACTAACGGGTAGTTAGCAGAAGGTCGTTTATGTGTTTTGTGGGTTGAGCCTTAAATATAGTGGAGTTGGCAACAAAGTTTGACAGCGTTAATTACGCACGGGGTTACGGTCCCGCGACCGATCTGATAACCCCGCAAGGCTGACAGTTTTCCACAGCCCGGCAAAGCCCACGCAAGTCCTACCCGTTCAGAAGAGTGACGACGGTGACGCAAGTGGGCGTACGCAAACTAGTCTTAATAAGCTTTGTATTTATTAGAAAAACAAGTATGTATTAACGTGGTACATACTGATAACTGTCGCATAGTGATAGCTAATATCAGCTACACCCAATACAGCTTATTCTCAGAAGCCCGCGTCAATACTGGCATGCGTACTTTGAGGCAGCAAAATTACGAAATATGAATCCTTTGCCACCTTATATACGGACCTAGATGTATTATATCTACATCCGGGCTTTAAAGCTCTAAATATACCTTTATATATAACATTTTTAAGCATTATAAAAATGCATGGAAATAAGTTGTAGGTCGGATCCTCCCGGGGCACATTGCACGGAATTTTAGAGAATTTAGTGAGAAACATCTCGTTTGCTATTGAAAATATGTTGCATACCTTGCCTTAGAGCTTAGAATTTATGTTGTGAATGTGACGAATACTTCTATTAGATACTTTGGAGTTTTTGAGAACTGTTTGGTTTTCGTTTTCGATTTTTTAAGTAGCAGTGCTACGTCCGGCTTTGCACATATTTACTACCAGCCTGGCTCAAATGCCAGTCATGCCTCTTTGATAAACACGCGTTCCATTCGTGCAGCCCTGTATTCACTATCGTTCCGTGTTGTCACGTGCATGATACACGACGCAAAATGACAGTGTATGAGCATGCTGGACAATATATCATCATGCATGTCCGTTTTGCGATCTTATGATAGCTGGTTTTGCAAGATATACTGCTTTCCTTCAGGATGACTGCGTTAGGGGTCGACGACACTCGTCATCCTGTCAAAACGATATATATGTACAAGTTTCATCTTTCAAGTATAATTTCAAACCAGCAAAACTATTTGTATTTCACAAAGTACTTACTGTTCTTATTCCACTTGCTTTAGTAACAGCCTACCATGGTCTAGTTGCATCGTTATTGCGCTATGGTATTCTGTTTTGGGGAAACTCTACGGATAAAGATATCGCATTTAAGGCCCAAAAGAGATGTATTCGTGCGATGTTTAAAATTAAAATCGACAGACAGCTGTGTGCCATTATTCAAAAAACATAAATTGTTAACTCTGCCATCTCTGTATATTTTTGAAATTGCGGTTTTTGTTAGGGTAAACCAAATTTTATTTCCACGATTAGATGACACCTTCCCCCGAAACAGACGTGACAATAATCAACTGTGTTTGCATTCGTCAAAAACTGCTTTAATGGGTAAAAGCGTTTTCTGTATGGCTCCTAAAATTTATAATAAACTACCTCTGTCATATAAAACATTGCCAGTAAATTTATTTAAAAAAAAGATTCGAGATTTATTAACAGACAAGTGTTATTATAATATATATGACTTTTTGAGTGACACTATTTGACATTGTGTTTTGCATATATTTTTTATATAATTTCTTCTTTTTTTACATTATTTGACATTTATTATTTCTCTTCAATATTTCTGACATTTTATAAATTTTACTGACTTATTTATATTGTACAATATTTGACATTTATTATTTCTCTTCAATTTTTGTCACATTTTATGACTTTTACTGACTAGTTTATTTTGTACAATATTTGACATTTATTTACCTTATTTTTTTGTGACATTCTTTGAGTTTTACTGACTTGTTTATTTTGTACTTTAATTTTTGCTTTTTCTTTGTTATTAATTTTATAAATTTGTACGCCTTACGGGTGAAACATGTACGTACGAAATATTTTTAATGTAACATCCTGCATGCTTAACTTGCATGTATACACATGTTTGGACAAATAAACTGATCTTTATCTTTATCTTCATACATCTTCATTTTATCCAAGCTGTTCGCAAAAGTTTTCCGTACAGCGCAAACTACAAATCGAAGCAGTAAGAAGCAAAGATACTGGCACATTATTCCGGACTTGTAAAAAGTAAGTAATAAATCACCCGGCTGTTCCACGTCGGCTCGCACAGCCTCTGACATGTTTATGGAGCCGTGGTATCTGTTTCACTGACAATGTTTCAAGATAATTGAAATCTCATCTTGGGATGAACTTGTTATTATGGAGGTGGGGTGTGATTGGCTGTCATGGTGTTTAATGGGGGATTGGGGTTACAAAAGTAAACCTCACCATACCATGTAGTAATAAAAGCAAGTTAATGTATATCCGTAGACTACTTCACTACCTTTTCATCAATATGTCCAACATACATTATAAATATGGGAAATTCTAATCTCAGACAACTGTAAAAATATGTTAGGACCTTGACCTTTATCACGCCAACAAAATACATACTAAGAATATCTTGTTAAATGCTTATTACAAGGTATTAAGGTTGTTATTCATAGCTAAAGCTTAAAAGATGACCGAAGAAATCTGACAGGCCATTCACAAAAGTTGCCACTTGTCGTAACAAACTGTATTTATTTATTTATGTCGATTTTCATAATCAATCTCCTCACAGTCTTCAGGAGTCACGACAGCTTGACATTTCGCTAATGACGCCTAAACACTGCCCGCTACTGCTGGCCAAGAATCAACTCTATTCGAGGGGAATCAAGTTATGTTTTGATTTGACGACGAGTCCGGGTGCTTTGTGGCGGGGGTATAGGGTTGTCCAATATTCAACGTCCGGCTAACGGGTTTGTTTTTAACAGTTTCGTCCGGTCTGAAATGAATACATCCGGTTTGACCAGGTTTTGTACATGTAGTAAGCAGTTTTATTTAAACTTCGGTGACTGGTATCCGGCTTTTTGATTGTTTCAGTCCTATTTAGGTTAAATGCGTTGTTATTGATGGCGACCTCTGATTCTACAAGTAAATAGTATTATCGTAAGCATTACTGATTACAAAAATTAGCACAAAAGGGATCAAACATTAAGCATTGTGGATGGCACATGGACAAGTTTGCCAATGACAATGATTAGATAGCTGACCTTAATTTCGTACAATTTTCTGTTTATCACTTCCCTAAGCCCGTCTTTTCCCACGGTTTCTGGCAGCCCTAAGCGAGTCGAAGGCGAAAGTTGACGCTTGTCCGCGGACACGGCGACATTAATCCGCGAACAAACGCGACTGTCTGCGAACTCACCGCCGTCTTAACGAACGACGCGGCGCGACGCGGCGACGGCCCGTCAATGCAAATTGTTACTCTTACTAGTTCTGCTTGCTCACAATATTGATTTTTAATTTCAAAGGATAAAGGGGTGACTTAATTGGATTTGACGATTAGTTCGAAAGCAAATGGTCCGTATAGCGGTGCTATGAGTTGCATTTATAATAGGATTTTGTATCCGCTCAGTTTAGTGCTCCCAGGAGTAAAGTAGCTAGATTGTTTTAATTTTCGCAATCTGATCACAGATTTCCGCCAGGCTTACAATAGCAAAGCTTGTGATTAATAGACATTACGTAAGCAACCCGTTGTGTAATCAGAACATGAGAGCCAGAAGTTGGCAATAAGTAATATTTGAATAATTGTATATAGTCATCGACGGAGGTTTCAGGCTCAATAGGGTATTTGAGTTCTGAATATTATTTATTTGGGGACTTAACGAAACTTCTTGAGACACTCTCGTTTTACTTCTGAAGAAACTTTGTTTAAACTTTTGTATCGGGTGATTGGGCCGAGATTCTGTCCTCGATACGAACCAATAGGAAGTCAATATTCCGATTTTGCAATAAGTACTTTTCTCCTTTACCTTAAAGTTCTTATATCAACTTGTTATTCATCGAGAACGATCTTGGTAGAATATTGCCAATCAATAAACTTCGGACCACTTAACCTTTTAAACGTGAAATATACAGATTAACAGACACAAGAAAACTAAACGCAACGGGCAGCTCACCACATTTTCCCAGTGACAAAAGGCGACCATCAAACAAAAAAACATCTGCTATAATATCATACAAACACGATCGCATTACTAAACATTCAATTTTTCCTGTCAATGTACACAGGCTAAGCTGCGGGGACTGCGGGGACTGCGGCCGATCCTCTCAACATAATGGCTTGTACACACTCCTCTCGCGCAGATCATACCACAAATATTAGCTTTCATACTTGTCGGGATGTGCAATAATAACTTACGAACCCCGTTTGTGACATCAACTGTCGAGGGTGGTCATTGAACTAATTGATGGATCAGGTTAAACAATGCAAAAGATCGAACTTTGCATATCATATTCCCCAAAAAGGGTAGTTGTTTTGTAGACACTCATTTTGGGAAACACATAGTCATCAGGGTAATATGGTTCTTCTCGGGGGAGCGTCGGGGGCATAAGGTACTCCGTAAGAGTGACAGATCCCTCCGACCACCCCAGGACGGAGAGCTTCCATGAAGATTTCAACACGCAAAAGGAAAAGGATTATGCGGCTGAACTTCATGGAACGTGTAAATAAGCAGCCGTAACTAATAAAAAGTAAACCACAAACTACCAGGAGAACATAGGCAGAAAAAGATTTAGGACTTAGCTCCAGTCGTGACCTTTGTAACGGTAAAGCAAACTATCCCGGATAATTGGCTGTCATCGGCATGATTTGTTTTCTGTGTACAATAACCCTTGTCTGTTTTCAACGGCAAATTATGTTTATATACCTACTGTGGTTTAGAAACTTTGTTTTTCAGAGCCCGTTCCTAATCTTATTTTTTGGTGGATCGCTCTCTAGGCAAGTATATGTAGAAAAAGTATCATCATCATCTGTGGGTTTACAGCCCTAGCCTTTGCTTGGTCCCATTTTATTTGACCTATAAATATGAGTGGTCAAAAGTACTCGAAAGATTCAAAGAAAGCAACAGTAGGATCATAACCAACTTCTCAAGCCACAATTTAAGTACTTATTGTTATACTGTTTTCCAAAACAATAAACAAACCAGTAGAAACGACAAAACTTCGGTAAGTAACAATCATTGGCCCTTAGGAGCGAATTGTGGGCTATTATTAGAGAATTCAATCAAGATTGTATTTGAACATTAAGTATCTGATACTTTTATTACTAAACTTGGTGATGCCAGCGACTTCGCCCGCGTGGATGTCGGTCAAATTATATACTAAAACCTTCCTCAAGAACCACACTATCCATTGGTGAAAACAGCATGAAAATCAGTGCAGTAGTTTGTTTATCGTTGAGTTTATCGCGAACAGACAGACAGACGCTGCGGAGGACTTTGTTTTATAATATGTACATGTAGTGATATTGTCTCAAATGCTAAACGAAACCAGACGTTTTGCTCCCACAACTCACTTAAATATTAGATACAGAATAGAAAAATCATATCTAATTTTTTTCACTTGTTTGATATCACACAAATGTAGGTGAATAAATAAATATTTAATTCTGTGACTGTAACGTGGTATCAGTTGTGAAACTAGTTCACCAGTAGAGTCAGTAGCTTAGTGGGTGTGAGCGAGTTCGTTTGTAAACTACTTCATAGTTTAGCGGATACGCCCTAACTGTTTATTAATTAGGGTAGGGTCCGTTTGGAGGCCACTCGGCATAATCAAAAAACAATCCGGGCAACATCTAGCCCTCCCTGCCCCCCGCGCCGTTCCCACGCACCTCACCCCGCCGTGGTCACGCGAACCGAACAATTCGCTTAATTAAAATACTTTTGCACACATACGTAACTACGACATAAATTATTTACATATTACACCTTTACATCACATGGGTGAGCTAGCAGCACCCACGGAATCCCCCGAATGCGACCGAGCTCACCCGACAGTGACACCCAATTATCTTAATAAAACAGCATTAGCTTTTGTCTGTACGACAAGGCCTTTGTTTAGTATTGCATGTCAGCTAAATTAAATGAAGTTAAGAAAGGTAAAAAGACGGGAACTCCCTTTGGCGACATCCGAAGAGAGCGGATCTTGAAGATCTTAATTAAAACTTGGAATTAACCGCACGGAGCCTTTTATACTGAAGAACTACGTGAGTCTACGTGCCTTCGTGTAGAAGGATACGGGAGCGCTCTTGTGATCTGATAAACACTGGATCATATACGAGTAACTAGAATCTAATTATGTGTTGTTTTATTAAATATGCTCACTCGTGATAACTGATTTACACAAACCACAACATTCCTTTTTTGGGCATGCGAAACTGTGTTACAATATTGGTCTTTAATAAAGTAGGTATACTCAGTATTTTAAAACAGGCGTTTACTTACAAAATTGACCCATTGCTGGGTGCCAAAGTAAAGTAACACAGTTGCCCAGCTGGGACGATACAGGTCGAAAGTAACCATGTTATACTTACAATATCTGACGATATACTCGTACAACAGCTGGTATTTTCGTATCAATTCGACATTCATAGCATTTTGTATTGGTTGTTAAAATCACAAGTCTGAACACTTCTGATAATAGTTCAGCAGAATTCCTTGAATTACCCTTCGTATTGAGTTGTTTCCACACTTACCTGTAACAAAAAAAAGTTAATTAAACGAATGTCAGTTAAATGGATAAACTCATTATATTAAACAGTATATTTATTTATTAAAACTGTTTACTAAACAACGACGGACTTAATCATTTCTAAACTATCGCAACGCAATAAACAGATACACTAGATTTTTTATCAACTTCGTCAAGTGGCTCCTCGCAAATGATTGGACGAACACATTCGACCCCGGGTTGTGCTCAATTTGCTTTGTGCATCGCAGGTCGCGTTCGTAAAAATATATTAAAGTGCGAAAAATAGTAAAGTATAAAAATATAAATAACTAGCGGTTCGTTATTTCGCACATGGGTTTTATATTCACGTAGTTTGTTTGTAAAGCTGTGCTTGCCTAGGTCGGTCTGTGGATGGGTGACCGCCCGACATACCGAGTTTCCTCCGTGCCTCGGAAAGCACGTTAAGTTGTTGGTCCCGGCTGCCATATATATATAGATCTTTGGCAGTCGTTACAGGTAGTCAGTGACCTGAAATTCTGACATCCAGTCTTACCAAAGGGTATTGTATTACCTAGTATTAACTGGGTTGTGGAGGTCAGATAGGCAGTCGCTCCATGTAAAATACTGGTATTCAGCTGCATCCGGTTATACTGGAAGCCCCCAATATAGTTGGGAAAAGGCTAGGCAGAATGATGTAGTTTGTTTTCACAATAAAATGTCGCCAGTATCCGACGCTATTATTCCGCACCGCACGGTGGCTGGTGGCAGACTGTCTAGTCTGGCGGGATGCTAGCAATTGGTAAGTACCACAGAATACAATTCGTCCGTAGGATGTCGGTTATCGCGACCAAAAGTAATACATATAAAAACCATTTTTTCTCATTATAAAGTAAGCCTATGTCGTTTCTCAGGATCTAGACTATCTGTTTACCAAATTTCATCTAAATCGGTTCAGTCGTTTTGGCGTGAAAGCGCGACAGACAGAGCGTTACTTTCGCATCCTTACATAGTATAAAACAAAGTCGCTATTTTTGTCCGTCTGTTTGTCTGTATGCTTAAATCTTTAAAACTACGCAACGGATTTTGATGCGGTTTTTTTTAATAGATAGAGTGATTCAAAAGGAAGGTTTTAGTTTTTTTTTTTTGAACGACATCCACGCGGGTGAAGCCGCGGGCATCAGCTAGTTTATAATATTAGTAAGGATTTTATTCACGACTGCAATTACTAGTTCAAACTAATCAGACAGTGTTTAGTGTCACAT
This sequence comes from Diarsia dahlii, assembly GCA_949775195.1. Classification (NCBI taxonomy): domain Eukaryota; kingdom Metazoa; phylum Arthropoda; class Insecta; order Lepidoptera; family Noctuidae; genus Diarsia; species Diarsia dahlii. The sequence goes on from OX459197.1 coordinate 23,291,569, forward strand.
TTGTACCACAATAACGTTGAATTAAAAAAACATCTCCTTGGACCTTGAAGAGACGAATCCCATCTGCATTCCAAAACTGTTACAACTAGTTTTTTTCAGTCTGGGCTCGCAGAGGGTCCTTCAGTACCAACTTACTATGTGCAGCCACTCACTGGGTGCTGTTAGGCCGTTGCTTAGCTACCGGTGTATATTCAACATTGTACCTTCTATGATCCTTACAAGGTAAACAGAAACTTCACTGAAAGACATAATAGATGAAATAGTTTCATTTGTTAATATTGAACCGTATCAATCGTTTGAATTTCTAAAATGTAATCATTGAGGTATAATGTACTACGCACTAGAGGAGTCGCCTCAACTAGATTTTTTGTAACACACGTTTCGGTTCGTGCACTGAACCTCATTTAGTCTATGCCGAGCGGTTGCTGCGACATGACATATTTGAGTAAAGTTTTCTTGTCTAAATTATGCCTTCGTGTGCATTTAGATACTGTAGAAATAATTCAATAAATATAAGTAAAAGTTAAGGAGTGACTTTTCACCAGTAAATATAACTATTATCTTTAAAACACACATAATTTAATTATATTTTTTCCATTGCAATATGTCATCGCGGCGGCCATTTTTACGTGAATGTCAAAGAATAAAATGCTCAGACCAGACACTATCGACGTATTCAATGCTTGGCCACGAATCCTCTACATGCGAGTCAAAATTGATAGTAGGTTGTATAATATTTGCTTATGTATCAAGACAATTAATAAAAAAGTTAAAATGTGAAGATTGCATTGATAGTTTGACTATACTAAACTTCCACTTCACACATCTATCATAGGTACGTAATTTAATACGGCAAAGTGGTCTTGTCCTGAAATGTGATTTTAGTTATATGTCCGTAAACACCGTAAAGCATTTAATTAGGAAAGAAGTATTTGCAAATTTGAATCAACATTTACTGAATCAGCCATCAACATTCAATCACAGATAAAATAAAAATTATTGTTACAGTTTAAGTAAATTTTTATTTATTTTCTAAGTACTTATGTACAATATCAAGTAGGCAGAATAATAACATTATGTCGCATCTGCACGTATTGATAGTAATCTATGAGAACATGACACCCCCCGCCCGCCCCGCTGTCATCAAGTGCGCGCACATTTTTTGTTTGAAATAGCTTCTCTAGTACGTTAGACCTCAATGAATGTAATCTGTCCTCTTTGACATTCATTTGATGAAGTCTTGAATGACTGAACACTCCAGAGATAACATCACGCCAGTAATCCCCGAACCACTAGGTAGAGATGTGCCTAAATAACTTCACCCTCATTTCGCTAGTTACGTTTAAGTCCTTTGTGACATAGGGATTGCATATCGGGTACGAATCCAGACTCGGAGCTGGTACTGAGAAACGCCATAAAACTTTGACCGACCCGGGAAACGAATCCAGAAACAAATGCCAGTTACAATATATACGTCAGGTAAACAACAAACAGAACATCCTTATTGCTGATATATCATAAAACGAGAGAGCTTTGTACACTTAAAACAAATCTATGAAGCATCGAGTACTCGCGAGTGGAGTACATCAGTACAGTAGAAGTAAGCGCCAACAAGCCAGTTTTACGGTTCTCATAAACACAGGTTACGAGCCAAGGGCTTACGTGCGCAGGTATCACTCAATTCTGACTGTCTCCTCCACCGTAAACATGATACGAAATCACATAAATCTTGAGAGATGAGAAAGTAGTACACTCGTTGATAACACTTATCTTTTTATAGGTCCTGTTCATAAAAGTCTTCTTGGAACGAGATAACAAAATTGCGAAAAGATATTAAATTTAAAACGCGTGGGTGGAGGATTCAAGCGTCTTGTGCACAAGAAGGGTTATTGGAATTCTAGACACACTGTGCTCATCGTTACATCTCTCTTATCCTGAACACATGCACCAACAAAACTAAAATTCACATTTATATTATTTTACTCGTGTAATGACATGTCTACGGCCAGATATCGTATAAGATAGAGAAGTTTGAAAAGAGAAAGACGAGGCTATGCCCAGCAGTGGGACACATAACAGGCTAAGGAAACATGACATGTTCAGGCCAAGACCACAACAATGCCACAAATCGGGTATCAATCAAATTGACATTACAATAACCAATCAACTAGTTCTGTGGCTACCTAACCAATCAGTGAGGCTTAAGTACACCACAACCACAAACTTGGTTTTTACGTACTCACATTCAACAGGCTCTTTGACGTACCAGGAGTGCAGAATAATGAGGCAATGAGTTAGCAGAGCGCACTAAATCCGTCCGCATGTAATTGTTTCCGATCGCAATCAGTGTCGAACCAACAGACAGGCCACGACAGCCGTCCAACTAAACTGCACTTTGATGTTCATTTAGACACATTGTGGATCACTCGTCGACTAGTTCAACCTTTGAGCTTTGATTCAGCTCAATAGGGGATCGGACTGACTCAAAAAATATGATTCTGTTTAGTCCGTCAGTTAGATTATCGAAAAATATTGGATACGTGTTTTTTGTTTTATGAAATCAATAAAAATTGACGAAGATAAAGCGCGTCAAAGATCATGGAGTGGGGCTTGAAACGTCACTTGAAGGTACAAAATGTACCGTTGTGTTCAAAATGTACTGTATCGTCTTAATTTTTGTTTACGTGAAAAAAGAAAATATATGTGGACAATAGTTTTTGTAAATCTGTCTGACGGACTAATTAGTTTTTTTTTGTCCGATTCCCCTATTGTGAATTAGGATTCTCGTTACGTTGTTCGTAGGATTGAAGGTACTAGGCATACTAGATACTAGGTACTAAGACTATATAGTAAGATACACATACTACATCCTCTCTTATTTCTAGGACTAGCGGAGGTCGGAAATCATTCCAAAGGAACGTACTAAAACCGGCCAAGTGTGAATCAAACTCGCGGATGAAGGGTTCCATAAACCATCGTAGTAGGAGAGACCCTTTAATTGAAGGGGATCCCCTAAAATTATTTTTAGATTTGTTGTTATAGCGACAATAGAAATACACGTTCTGTAAAACATTCAACCATCCATACCTATTACGGATCATGAGGAACAAACAGCCCACTGACAGCAGACGGACGGACAGCGGAGGCTTAGTAATAAGGTTCCGTTGGTTACCCTTCGGGTACAAAACCCTGAAAAGTCAAGGCCTAACATCGAATCTCAACTCTAATCCATTTATAGTATGCGAGAAAACGTCAAAGACGAACAAAAAGAGTTACTTTTGGACTTACAATACCAGTATAGTTGCCAGGATGTTTAACGAAACATCAGATTCCAAGATCGTGAACATAAAACACATTCAAAAGATAAATGCAACAGTGTCTAACCTAATTTGATAACTGAAACGAGGTTTTCCCGGAGCAAATCTCGTTTCCACAATGAGTTCAAGGTATAAAATTGTGAGCTTCCTCTTTAATTTGTTCAAGTGTACCTTGTGAAATATTACAAACGAGTTGCGAATTGTCAACAGGATGGGGAATTATGAAATTAGGTAAAAGCGGCTGTCAGAGATATGCAAACTGATTGTGAATGTTGTCATTAAGATACGGACGAAGAACGATGACCATTTCGGTTTCAGGAATGACATCGTAATTGAAGAGAGGACTGAGCATTTACAGGCGGCTTGTTACTAGAATATTACTTACTTTTATGAGCATTAAATAAATCAATATTTCACACCACAGTCAGCTAAAACAACCCCATAAAAGGAACTATTACAATAACAACTAAAGTGTAACTTAGTGGCGCTGTTATATTCTTTGACACTTCTTGTTAACATAAAAAAATTAAGCTCAAAAATCTAAAACCCGACTACTAACAAAATCGCGGTCTTAAAAGTAAAAAACAAGAAAATTATTCTTGTCTGATATTCTTCGTAGTCGCATGCCACTGATACCTGATGCTCCTTCATGGCGTTCTCATTGATACAGAAGTCAGCTCTAATTGCCATAAGCAAGGTGGCATGCGACTCTCCAAGACTCGCCAAGACCTTTCATTTGATACCAAACTTGCTATGATTTTCTCAATTTAATATTTTTTGAGGTAAGTTAAATTCCGTCATAAAAAAAAATTAAAATTTATATAGCCTATGTCACCCGGGCTATTCTTACGAATCTATTGACACCTAATTTATTAAAATCCGTTCAGTAGTTTAGGCGCTACGGTGGAACATACATACATACATACATAGACTGCCAAAATCATTACCCTTCCTTTTGGCTTCGCCGTAGTCGGGTAAAAAGGAAACTACGTATAGGCGCCTCGGGGACGAAGGAACCAAGTTTTTTTACTCTCTAATTTATTTACAGAGTTGTTGAGTTAATTTAGCTGCGTACCCTTGCGCCGCCAGCAAATCTAAAAAGGACAGGAGTGAGAAAGTCCAAACAGTTTTAAAAGAGTCCACGTTCTATCTTAGTGTTATTGTAGTTCTTCGAGAACAGTGATCTCAAATTCTTGTCATGCTTCGGAGTTAAACTAAAAGCTTGGCTCTCAGAGAACCGACTTTTCGAGTTAAACTAAGGATTATGAATGACTATTGTACGCACTAGTGGTTGTGAACAACCCTCAGTGAATGTTCAACAAAGAGCTGCGTCCGCAAGTATTGAATCACTTTATTTCGCTCCAAGTGACGGTCGGGAGAGCCCTCTGCTGAGCGCTAAAGTCAAGGTAATCCCGCGCGACTGATAGAGCACACAAATTTACACTCGTTTGCTCGTAAGTGTGCTCGATGGGCTTTGTAGTTGTTCAACTCGTCGCTAACGAACCAACGTTCACAATATTCACATAACTAGAAATAAAGTCTCGACTAAAATCCAGCAAATGATATTATGTCTCAGTTGCGTAAAGACCGGCTTTACTTGTTAACCGTTGCGTAAATTTAGTCAGCCTACTCTCGTTAATGTATTTTCGTCAAAAACTCGCTAATTACAACTATGGGCCAGTTCAACACAGCCACAAAAATAAATCGGCGTCCAACTAGAATTCTCATTGAGATTCGTACAGCGAAAATACTAGGACAACATGATAAATGTGGGCATTAAATCCAATTTTGTGAACTATGTAAAAGAATAAGTGGGACAGTGTAGTTTATGTATGGTATAGAATGAAGCGGCCACGTCTGCCGCCTATGATGGCCGGGTGTACGTAATAGCCTGGGCGTGCCTTCCAATTCAATGCCACCGGGACTGCTTTAAGCGCTGCCCAATCTCGGGAGATCTGATATAACGTACTTTAAGTACCTAATATCAGATCTTCTGAGTGAGTAAATTGAATAAATGCCACAATACTTGAAATAAAATTCAGACTCGTCCAAACAGACAAATTGTTACAAGACTAATCCATTTAAAAACAATTATTATCATTGTACTGATAACGTTATTGTATTTGCTATCAATAGCATTTAAATGCAATAAAATTGATAGCCGATTCTAGGTCGTCTACAAACCCCGGTGTTGTCATCATTACAAACAAATCTTTGTAATACAATTGGAAGTGTTAAAGGAATTCAATCGGCATGAAATGTATCTGAGAATATAAAAAGAAGATCACAATATAATATGAAACTGATACGTTTATCTCGTACCTTTCGGATCATGAATTATCTCAGTGAAATCGAAATATAGAAGGAACGTGCCGAAACAAAGAGCTCCTGGAAGTTATTCAAATAACCTTTGAAGTCTTTGTACAGCACAAGGTCACAGTAATTGGTTCATCGTATTCCTAGTAATGAATTCAGCTGTCCGATTTTAACGGAATCCCAGCCGTAATTACTAATTGTCTAACTTGGGACAGTCAATACTCAAAATTATAATTGAGATACGTATTTTATTAAAACTGTAGTTTGAAATTTTGAATACAACAAGTTGAATTTTATCAAAGTCTAAAAGCGAGTAGGTAAACAAAATAAATAGGGGCGCAGAAACTTAAAGTGTCGTAGAGGATCGTATGCCAGTCGGGATGTCTATGCAGTGCAGCTGGTACGCTGTTACCAGTTTCAGCAGAATTAAATTAAAAATACCAGAAGCAATTTCAGTTGTTTGCAGATACTAGAAGAGTTGCTAAAATCTTCAGCATAATTGTCCGGATAACAATACCATTCATCCGGCTTAACTGCGTCGTAAATGGTGGAAATTGTGTGCAAATGTGTAAAAACATGAGCAAATATTTTGCTGAAGCAATTATTTGTCGAGCGTTAATTGGCAAGTTGGCACCGGTGGCATGGCCGCAGTAAATCCTGCGAACGAGTGAGTACGCGTTACCAGTGGAGTGGCGGCACAAAAACCGCGCGTACATGTGATGCGACGCAACGAGACGTATGTTTTATAGACGAGCCACGAAGGTTTGTTTATGAGCACGCAGGATGAGCGCTGCCGAGTGATTGCGTCGTTTACGGGCTTATCATCATTTCATAACTCAGGTATATCTTTGTCTGAATGGAATTTATGATTAACGTTGGGCTTGTGGCATACTTTATTCAAAATGTTGATGACTATAATTATTTTACCTGTTATATGTGGGAATTGTGAAAGAGGAGTAAATAATGTCGTGACGTGAGACAGGGGAGATTCTCCCTGGAAGAAGAAAACGAGCGCCGACCTCAAGTGGAATGGGACAAGGACAGGGAGATGGTGATGTGGGAATTCAGGAATTGTGAATGTGAGTTAATATCTATCTTCTATCATAAATCGATTAACCTGTCCTTCGAAAACAATTTTTTTGTTTCGATATTAAATGATAGATAGTCGCATTTATATTTTAACAATATTTTTCTCGTGAACACGCATGTTGGCAAGTGCTGTTGCAAATCACGTACCTACTCGTGGTAAACCGCAGGAAAACCAATACTAAATCATTTAACCAGATAAACTCATTCTCTAAACATTATTCTTCATTTACCTGCAATTATTTGGTTTTTATCATTAATTTTATCGTTATTTAAATTTCTATATTCTTAGACAAACGAAATGTGACAAGTGCTTCCCTAATACTAGTAGGCGTATTAGGGAAGTGCGGCTCGTTGACGCACTGGCCCCAAACCAGAAGTGGACAATGTTTTCAGGAAATAAGTTTTAACAAATGATTGATTTTATATTATTTGTCCTGAACTAGGTTCCAGAACGGTTCATCCCATCGTCTCTGGGAATTTACGATTATATTGATACGTCGTTAACTCAGTCTAAAAATGTTCCCAAATGAACAGTCACAAATGTGAACTTTGTTAATGTTCTGTCAAGTAGTCACAATGTTGTAATCAGCGCATTCAATATCTAGTATAATTTGCGAGACTAAAAAATTGTACGTGTGAGGAATTCCCTTCTTACACAAGAAATCCGAGTGCAATTAGCTTGTATGTACGTGTTCTAAGAAAAACTAAAGAATAATATAATGGCTAATTGAAATTCATCCATAGCCGTTCCACAAACATTACAAGCGTTTTATTATGATTACGGAATCCTTGTAATGCTTTGTTTTTACCCGACTGCGCGACGCAAAGGGGGTAATGAGTTTTCATCAGCCCATTAATGTTGATTCTTTGTTGCGTTCTAGAGACCAAACGTTGGCCGATCTTGATGATTTTTTCGCTAATCGATTTGTCTTAATCTGACAAGAGCCAATAAAGAAATGATTCATGTTTCTTGACCTTGTCCCATTCTATTTGGGATCGGTGCACCACGTTTTCTTCTTCCTTTCTTCCCTGACAAACGTCATGTCAGACGTCAATTAATAAAGAAATAACAATAATCAAAAACAAATACGAAAATATACGACTGGCCTGTTGGTCTAGTGGTTAGTGACCCTAACTGCTATGCCGGAGGTCGTGGGTTCGATTCCCACCCAGGACAAATGTTTGTGTGATGAGCACGATCATTTGTTCTGGGTCTGGGTGTAATTTATCTATAATATGTATGTATTTAGAAATATATAAGTATGTTTATCAGTTGTCTAGTACCCATAACACAAGCTCTGCTTAGCTTGGGACTAGATGGCGTTGTGTGATAGTTGTGGAATATTATTATTATTATTATATCGACAAACTATGTTATGTGGTATCATCGAATGTGTATTTAAAAATCACTTTTCGTTTCGCTTTGAGTGACATCAACAAATCGTCTGCGAGATCTTTCACATTACTAAACCAAAATGTTGGAAATAAAAAGAGGAATTAGAAAAACTAAAAACCAAAATGTCGTAAAAAAACAAAAAGACAAATTAAACAATCACCTTTTAGAAATTAAATAAAAGTTACGAGCACGAGGGAGCCATTCCATTTGATAATTCTGTATTCAAATTCTTATTTAAATTACTACACAAACTGTGTATTTAATTTAATATCTTTCTTTGAATTTTCGTGGCTTATTTACATTAGTTTCCACTCTCGCAAGTCGAGTCGTTTCCTCTTTCAATAAAGGCACATTACCATAAATTCAAAACAGACCTATTTCAGGACATAAAAGCCAGCCACAAAATATGATACCGCGGCGTTCCACCATTTTCACAAAATAGACATATCACTAAAAGTGCCAAAATGGCTGACAATAAAGTGACGTGTGAAAAACAAAACGCGAACAAAAACCCACATTGTTACCGGCAACCGAGGAGAATAAATATGGGCTACGCTTTAATGTCAATCAGTCTTTCAACAACTGGGTCAAATTGAATCAAATTCGAAAAGACTGGGAATCGACGATGCCTGTGATCAAGTAAATTAAAATGTCTATGATGTCAATGTGCAGGTACATTCTAGCTGTAAGCAACCACAGAAAACAGACAGTACAAGTTCTACCCCAGGGAACTTATTATTGTGCTTTTTCCCTTGTTCTTCTGACCGTGACATATGATTGAAATTGCATCTAAGTCGCTAAGCGTTTGGCTTTTATGTTCTTATGCAAAGCATATAGGACCGTTAGTATGGAAGTCTTACCGGTACTTGTACGTGTACTTCCAGTCGATCTGTTATGTGCAGCGACCAGGGTTGGCATGTTTAAAACAAGTTGTTTAAAACATGTGTTTTATACAGTGTTTAAAACAGTTTAAAATAAAACATCGTTTTTTATTAGGTTTTTGAAAACATTGTTTAAAACAGTTTTTAAACAATGTATAAAACGTTATAAAAAAAACAGGGTCTAAAACAAATTTTAATTGCAAAAATAAATGAATACTACTTATTTTTTTCCTTTTTTCTTTAATTAATCAACGTTAGACCATTTTTATAAACTAATTAAAGTGACTTTTTAACTTGACATTTAAACATATACAATTTTTAATATTTAAAACCCTTAATCAAGCAATAGTTAACAATTTTTATTATAAAACCACCACGTACAATCATATTTGTTCGATAATAAGCAGATTAGACAACATTTTTTATTTAGGTATTTAAAACTGTGACAAGTTTTGCAGCTTTCTCGTTACCAAGTTTGTTTCGTACCTACATCGGAATGAATAAAATTCAAATGTTGAAAACAGTCTTTCAATTCCGGCACTTGAAGCAACTGCAGTGTGAAGCTGTGTCACTAAGTCTACAGTCTGGCCATTAATTTGGGTTTTTAATGACAACCACCATTCTAGAGGTACAACGTGATTCACTACGTGATCTTCAAACAGAGACTTATGAAACGGATCCGTCTTTGCCCTATTGTCATGCAGTTTTTAAAATAGTATAGTGAATTATATCAGGCTTAATGAATTAAAAAGGGATGATAACTAACTTAGGAAAAAAAAACAAAAAAAACACCTGTTTAAAACATTTTAAACTGTTTGTTTTATAAAATGTAAAAAAAACTGTTTTTTTTCCAACCCTGGCAGCGACCTGCTGCAAGGTGGAAAAAGAAACACATGAAAAAAAAAAAATGAAAAAGTGTTTATTCGGAACTTAAGTCCAATTCATTACATTTTACTTCTGCCAAACTACATAGCAGTTTGTTGGCAGACGTAGCTCCCAGGATACTCTCAATGTTAACGTATGTACGTTCACTTTTCCATTTACCTACAAACTAAAATTACAAAAATAATCTGACTACAACCAAATTACTGCGAAATACTTTCACAAAACAAACATTAAATTAAATTAAACTTTAAATTGCTTAGGTTTTCACTATTATGGTTATTATGGTTTTACTATTATGTATTTAATTTTGACATTGTTTGATTTTGACATTATTTAATTTTGACATTTTCTAATTTTGACATTATTATTGCTGTTTGTTTTGACATTATTAGTAATCATTATCAAAATTTTCCAAATGTGTGTGCCTACTAACTTTAGTGTTTAAGTGTGTACGTATTACTAACAAATTGGATTGTATGATCTGTTTAATAAATGATGATTATTATTATTATTATTACTAAAGTTGGACAGAAGGTAAGATACAACTGGTGGTGTACAATGGTGTGCGCCACTATTATAATTGTATGGGTTGTGTATTTTTCTGTACTTGCAGTGGTTTGGGAATAGTATGGCAGGTTTTTTACATAAAAAAAAAACATGCTTAGAGAGCGCAGATGCATCTACACTCCAGCGACACCAGCCAAGTAATAACTAAGTAAAACAACTTGAATTGACACTACAAGTTCCATCGATAGCGGGCGTCCAAGTTAAAGGCTTTGTTGACTATTAAAGTTACTACTCGTAGTTTCCAGCTGAGTTCTATCGACGCGGCGTTTAGACTAGTTACTGTACTGCAGCTTCAACTAGGATGATTATGGACTTAGACGTCACGGTGGAGCATCAAGTGGATTTAGAATGGGACCTTTAATAAGTTTAAGATTTTTGTCAGTTCCATGTAATTTCTCCTCGTACGCCCAAGTACGCCTCGCACGTTTTTTTTCTGTTTTATTTGAGTAGGGGGTAATTTCTGACTCCTAGACTAAAACCTCACAGACGTCGGTTAATGTTGCGCAATTGAGCTGTGACAAAGCTTCGAGAAAGCTATGGAATATTCTCGAACGATGGGTCGCAAATCAGCTGTCCGGTTTGCCGGAGCAGTCATTCTGATTTTGAAGATACAACGAAGCTATTATGTATGTGAATACTGTGAATTAGTGATTCCTGTCTAAACGAGAGGAGACCATAAATCTAATAACTACTTCCTTCTTCACCTTCACCAATAAAATATACAAGTTACTAAAAACAACACACTACCATGTGCATCAGTCACACAAAGAGGCGCGAGTGGGCACTCCGCCCTCCGCCCGCTTACCGTCCGCCGAGACACGCACTTACGGCGCCGCTGGGGAAATCACCGCGCCGTAGACAGCACACTACAGCCTCATAACACCTCTTGTTTATTAACTTAAGCCCTCACCTCGACAGCTACTGTACAGTGTGCACCTGACGCAGAATTAAAATGTTAGCATTATTAATGGTTGCCAGAAAAACACTTGATAGAGGAGTTTAAAATGAGGGACTGCGCAGTAAGGCTGCCTGTCCAAGCGGAGCGAGGCTGCAGAGAGGAATATCGGATAAATATTAACCAATAGGATTGCATAAAATCTGCGTGCCATCTTGGTTTCTCCGCTCTATAGCGCTTCAATGGACAGGCAGCCTTACATGTGTGAGGATTTGCGCCTCTGCGGTCAAACTTACTAAGGTAGACTAGCAATTCAAGCAGACAAGCGAAGTCAGAAGCCATAAGGACTTTGACACCAGGTTAGGCATAAACCACACTCAACGCGTATCTCTAACAAAATAATTGGCTTGGATTTTTTTTAAAGGCATCACACTTTTGCCATTAAACATTTGAATCTAAGAGACAAAGTGAAGTGCCAATTTTAACCTCAGTAAGGACCTTCTAATATAAACCGAGTCCCATCTCCATTCAAGCATTTTCCAAATAGTTTTGTTTAGAGTAGTTTTGTGCTTCGTTACTCCTCCCAAAACCTCTGTCATAGTCAGTACTCTGTGGCAGCCCCGGGCGGAACGGCTGAACTTTGTATCGCAACAACTTGTACAATACACGCCGGTACGAAGTTATCTCACTCTAAACACACTGTCATTGACTTCCCAACAAAATAACACTATTATAAAGGGCCAAGTTTACTTGTTTGTGCCATTTCGATTGGATTTGGGTGTGTTTTGCTGTTCCATGTTGACTGCAGAAACACGTAGAAAAGACGCTGTCTTCAATGCAAAAAGTAACAAAAGGTGTGTCAAAGGACATAATCAAAATGCTTATATCTCTGTACTCTGGAATTCCCGTTTTCTCGATAGAAAGAACTTCACTGTACTATATTCAATCCGGTAAACGAGCAATCTCTCTCCGAATAATCGCCAAAGAGCATTGGAAGTTTGGAACGGACATTTATTTAAACGAGCGTCCATTCGGGCGAATCTTTCTGATAAATCTTGATCACAGCTGTTATCTGGCAACACTGATTGCGCTTTGAAGGCTCGCTTGCGGTGGAAAAGGGATTTACACTATCAAGCGCGGCTATGACGACCGGAAGGGAGAAACAATTCGTACAATGTGGTTACAGACGAATTTGTCCTGTACGACTTTAATCGGCATGACTTAGTAAAGAAGCCGTTTCTAATATTGGCATATAATAGGTACTATTTCCCCACTTTGACCTCGTTATACATCCAGATTTACCCTAAACTTGTGAGATCATCCGACTGGTATAAATCACCTCTACTGGCACCATCTACCACACCCGACTATACAGCAAAAAAGCCCTTCCAAACTTTAGTGAGAACGGTCTCCATCTTCTTTCCCAGATCGGCCAAGTAGATTACGTACAAGTCGATAAAATAACACGAGCGACGGACTAAGCTTCAACAAACTTCCAGTTGGCGATCCAATTAATTTAACATAAGTATTAAAATTAACATGCATTAAAATTGAGAGCGCTGCTAAAAGCTCTGAGTAGTTTATGTGCGCCTAGTTGACAATCCGATATGGCCCCGCACCGCCGAGCGCTGCACCGCTGCATCACTGCAAAACTGGCAGAGTGCACTAATAACACGAGGCGACAATTTCCGTGCCGCGCGCCGGGCGCAGATTACCTCCTTGGTAATTGGACTGGCTGCGCTGATAGGAAAGCGCTGGAAATGCTGTTAGTTACAATCACATGTGCACGACGTTTATAATGTGTACAAACCGCTCAGGCTTCTCTACTCCTGGTACACAATCACGCCCCTACATGCTACGCAAGTACACACATTAGGGGGATGTAGGTACTCATTAACTGTATCTCGTACACTGTGATTCACAACCTATGAACGTTAAATGAGAAAGATACAGAACAAACTAAAAATTCAGTGGTAAGATAGCAATTCATTGTTTTCAATTAAATTTGTCTGATGTGTTTGTTTTTGATAAGCTAAACTAACAGCATTGATATATAAAAACTAACAGAAAGTTCAATGATAGTTAATCATGCGTACATAAGCTCATATGAGAAAATTGTTTACCTATTTACGTATGCATGTCTTACCTATATTTGTTGTGGGAATTTCCCTGACCTTGACATTTGGGAGACGGAGGCAAGAAAAATTACGTTAGCTTTCAGCACGTAATAAAAACAAAGTAAATAACCTCCTACGGCAGCAGCAAATATTAAACATAATGTGGTCTTATGTAGTTATCTACTAAGCGCGATATTTTGCTGGTACTGTTAATGGTCTAAGACCTACGGGTACTTTAGTCATTACGATGGTTTCGGGAATATACAGCCCAATGCGGGTACAGAAACTTTGCCGTCACTAGTAGCCCATTGGAAACCACATCCGAGCCTTGGCAATACTTTACCGTCGCAGCCACTCAAGTTTAAACAACAGACGACTAATAATGTCGGCCTGAGAGCCCAGAAAAATGTTCGGATGACGAAAACACGAACATCAGCATAATCGTCGCAAAAATACACGCTCTGGTGTGATAATAACCGTTAAGGCTACGAGCCGTGATGCTAGCACAATGTTGTTCATACGAATATCGGCGCGATTTACGCCGTGTCGTAAACCTTTACGCGGAATCGCGGATATCGGTCGCAGCCAGCGATAAGCGATTTATTGAGGATCGCCGCGTTATTGCTAAGTGTGAACCTATGTTCCACTGATTTACATTCCGCATTACATACCGTGGATTTATTGAGTTGTTCGCGAGTGCGTCACTGGATTCTCGCTTAGAGATTTAACTTGTTCAATAATGTTCTTAGTTCTTGGAGGAAACTTGAATGTTGAGTGGTTTGGCATACTCAGTCACTTTGTCGAGATATAGGCTACTTAGTACAATTGACAAATAATTACAAATGTAAATCGAATTCACGGACGATTAAAGTTAGGAGCGACAACTTGCTTTAGATAAGCAAATTGGGAGAAAAACAAGGAAATTCAACTAAAACATACATTAAAAAAATATAGACTGTACGATAAAAATGTTATTCTGAATGTAATTGCGACAACTACAACTCCAATAAACAGTGACATTTCCCATCAACATCCACACTGACGATACAAATAAAGCCAAATATTGAATTGTCAACTTTATGCTGGAACATGAACCGTTTTTGCGTGTTTCCACCTTTATCGGTGTAGTGACGTCATAATTATACGTGTGACGAAATAAAGCCTCTCCCCGGCTCGTAAAGCGTTATACTCGAGCCAACAACGCGACTAACCTTTGTGGATAAATAGCTATAGTTATAATGAGGTGGGTGTGTTAAAGCGCGTTACTTTACTAAACGCTACACCCTTTGAACTTAGCTTATTTCGTATTTTGAGAGGCAATAAGAAAGGAGGTCGTTGGTTAATTGCGAACAACCGCATTTTGATACTTTATATTTTTTTACCATTGTATTAGCACTCTCTCTTCCAGAATATACTGCAATAATTGTACTTCCAGGGTACTTAATCAACGTTTGGACCGATTCAAACTTCACGCACGATGTAACCTGTCACATAAATACGGACCAGGGTAACAGATCACGGCAAGCGGTGGATATTGAACGCGGTTCTTACTCAGCTAGATGAAGTACTCAGGTGACGGATGACCGGGCGCGGCTACCGTATAATGGGACTGTCAGATTGCCCTCGCACTGATAACCTTGCTTACTGGTGGTAGAAAAGGAAAATACACAAGCAGTCGAAAGTAAATAAAGATTATTTTGGGGTAAGGAAGCCGCAATTAGTATTGTATTTAATCGGCTTCATTATAGTAATTACGGTCGTATTTGGAAGCGGTCCTTTGGTCCAGAATTCAGAGATTCTGCAAATCCTTACCGTTATTCTGCCTTTTAAAGATTATAAAGTGTAAAAGCTACCTTCACAAGTTCACGTGGTCAGTTCCAGCTTCAATTTAGTCTCCATTCAGCCAAATCCGCACTGCGTGTGACTGTAACCGCTACAAGTTCAATGCGTCTACGAGGACCGTAGCCGTAGCATACACTTTCTAAAGCGAATAATTTAAACCGATGGGATTGTTTCGTGGACGCATCCGGTCAGAGTTAGCCCCGGTTTCCACCAAAGCGGAGACGAGCAGAGTGGAGAGATGAGCAAATTCGACTTATCACAGGAAGGGCGAAAGACCAGGTGTAAATTTTAACTAATGTGGCCGATTTCCGCACATCTCTTCTCGTCTCCGCTCCTCTCCGCTTTGGTGGAAACCGGGCCTTAGACCGAGCGGGTACAACGTCGTCGGTTTTATCTAACAACCTTCATGATTCAATAGAGAAACTGCTACATGTCACCGTAAAACCAGATCATAGCAAACAAAGCCTCGTCTGCGGTAACCCAATAATACGGATCAAATACGATCAACTACTCTGTTTTGTAATTACGTTAGGCACCGATCTCTCTCGGGGAATAGAATTATTAACAGGGCACAAAGCGCCTGGCGTGCTATGTCATATGTGTGCCTAGTACACACACGGTACGCCAGACCGCTAGTATTATGTGCGTGTCTGTGGTTCCGTAAGTCACGTGAATGACGACGACACGGCCCGAATTTGAAATTACCCGACAATTGTATTAAACATTGAAAAGCAAGTTTATCTTGCAGCCTTTTAGTGTGATTACGTTCTTTTGATGAGAAAATAATGTCCTCTGGCTTGTTAGGATTAATTACTGATATATAATAGTAAATCGTTTGTAGTGACGTGCGTTCTTTATAAAACAACATAAAATAAAATAACGTAAGTTATGTGCATTTTCATTGTGCTTTCAAAGTAAAATACTAGGTCTCCGTAATGGAATACGGCTATGAATCAGAAGGATTTATTTGAAACCATTTATCAGACTCATCCCGACTTTTATGTGCAATGTAGAAATGTTGAATTGGCATGTTATTATTCCAGTGCATGTTGCATAATCAAAGTAAAAAAAAAAAAAAACATTGCATAGTCAATGTAAAAATAAATAAAAATAATAAATGTGTTAATCGAGCTCAAGTTTTAGAGACATGGACATGGTTTAAAGCTCCCTTATAGGTCTGTAAGGAATCCGAGAGATAATAAGAGACGTGCTTTTTTTATATAATCACATTAACACCCCCGTTAATGTCACTTAAACATGTTTAATATTTTATTGAAAATATGGGAGGGTTGGTTAACTCGGCACGCGTCCTTTTTTTTTTTTGGTCGGTGGTAAATCATCAAATGACTCCTTCCGCTCTTGGCAAAGCGGTAGGGAGTGTCAGACTTCTACCGACTAAAAACCATCCATGTTCCTTTTTAAGCCCTTTGTGTCAAGGCCGGGGTATCCCTTTCGAGAAACCCGCAGCCCCTCGGCACGCGCCTTTGATCCTTGTCCAACTTGTAAGACATGACGTTTGTAAAGTTCTCTGAGATATAACATAACAATAACACCTAAGTTACGAGTAGGTACCTCGTGGGCAGTTTGGGGGCTAATACCTCAGCATTGTCCTAGTAACCTACTAGGTGTCTCGGTAGTAAAGGGCGTCGTGTCCGCCGGGGCCGGCCGTCATCATAAAACTTCACTCTCTATAGTATAGCACGGTCTACACCATGTATACGTCACGTCAGGGGTGCCATATTGTTTGCTTCCGCAGCCCTCGAATAGAATAATCAATCTTATTACGTTGCCTCTAGGTTGTAACGAGACGTTTCCTGATCTTTTTCTATTCTTTGAAAGCTTTGATGCAACCGAAGCAGAACACAATAACGAAGTAAGTTTTTAAGACTTTATATTGCTGGGATGCTTGCGATTTCTCGAGCTGTCGAACACTCCGACGTAGTTGTTCTCCTCAGTTGAAACAATCAGTTGAATTGTTAACTATGGGGCCTAAAAGGCCGCTTTAGAATCATAATAGGATAAAAATATTTATTTATTTATTTATTTATTGATTTACACATACATTTGTTGTGACAGGTAAGACCCAAGTTAACAAAAGTAGTCATTAATTACAATACCAATTATCACAGTTATACAGTGGACAACATACTTAGTGTCTCCCTCTGGAATTCCGCCAAGGAACAAGAAAATATGTCCAAACGCCGAGACACACTATTCAGTATTCTCAATGCACGAATCACAGGCGCAAACTTTAATAAGTTGGTACGCGTTGCCGGAACTCTAAATAGCCCCTCCCTCGGTCCCAACCGTAGCCTCCTGTCTGGAACGAGTAATCCCAACGATTCTAATATTTGCGGATTATTTAATATTCCTCGAAAAACCATAAAAACATATTTAGCAAGAGCTAGGTTGCGCCTTACCTCCAACTTATAGTACCCAACCATCCCTATTACAAAGAGAGTTGGATACATAAGCGGGTAGAAAGGGTAGACTCCAAACTGCCTCAAGTACAGGTATCGGGTAAATTTATTTTGCATTTTTTCTAGCATCTGAGAATACTTCACCTCATAAGGATTCCAGATGATAGCACTAGTTTCCAAGTTGCTTCGCACCAACGCATTGTAAAGTGCTTTCACTGCTGCCATCCTAGTGAAGTCACGGGTTTCCCGCATGACAAAACCAAGATTTCTAAACGCTGTTTTGCACACCTGCACTACATGAACCCGAAACGTAAGGTCGCCAGTGAAAGTAACCCCGAGATCACGCACTGACTTCACCCGCGATATGATGTGACCGTCCATACGATAATCATGACGTCGGGGTACCACGGCCCGCGTGAATGACATTACATTACACTTCGTCGCATTGAAGTGTAGTTTATTTTCTTCACTCCAAGCTACCACTCGATCAATGTCCCGCTGGAGCATTTCGCAGCTCGACTCGTCTGTGATACGCAAGAATAGCTTGAGATCGTCAGCAAATAATAAACAGCTAGCTTCTTTAATGACTTCAGGAAGGTCATTAACCATAATAATAAATTCTAAAGGCCCTAAATTTGTCCCTTGACTTACTCCTGTAAGGGTGAAATACGAGTCCGAGATGTAACCTGCGTATTCTACTATTTGCTTGCGGTTGCCCAAGTAGCTAGCAAAGAACTTCAAGAGAGCTGGGGTAAAACCCACACTCGCAAATTTACTCAATAGTATGTCATTATCGACACTATCAAATGCCTTCCTGAAGTCGAAGTAAGCGACATCCAGTTGAGCACCAGTCTCCGAGTCCAACACTGTGGTTGCCTGATTTAAAAAACACATTAAATTAGAATTAGTGCTACGGCCCGCCCGAAAACCATGCTGCGCATCGTTGAGCTGTGAGGCTACTTGCGAGTGGATAGTTGAACACAACGCGGACTCGAAGACCTTAGCAAAAGCTGACAGTACTGCTACTGGTCTATATCCGTTAACATCCGAGCTTGGGCCCCCCTTAGGTACTGGAGTAACCCTAGTTAATTTCCAGCCGTCCGGGTACGAGCATTCTCGTAAATAACAATTAAATAAATGCATGAGCGGCCGGGCCAGTACTGTCCGACAATCCCTAACCACGAAGGGTGGCACCCCGTCTGGACCAACCGAACGCTTGGGCTTGAGGCGCGCGAGCGCGGCACTCACCTCGCCGAGAGTCAGCTGTCCCACGTGAACGCGAGCGCCGCGCTCGGGCGCCGCCTGCCCAGCGGCAGCCGCATCCAACCGCGGTGGCACCGCCCCGTAGACGGAATGAAAATAATCAGCGAACGCCTGAGCGCACTCATGCTCTGGCAACGGCTCACTATTCCTAGTAATCCTTGTTGTACTTCGCTTCGATCGCTTGCGTCCAACAAAACCCCAAAAAGACCTCGGTTCCTTGACAAATTGTTGCTCCGTACGACTCTGATAATCACGGTATGCGGTACTGATTTTGTCTTTGACAAGAGAACGGTAGTGGGAAAATTTATTATAATCACTGACTGAACCAGTCTTCTTAAAAGATTTGTGCCACAAAGCCTTCTTCTTAATATGACCTATTATGTCAGCAGTGAACCAATCAGGGTAGTTGTAACGAAAGCAATTACCCTTGGAGCTCTTTCTTGGAGTGCTATCATCCAAAATACTATAAAATATATCATAAAATATTCTAAATGCTTCGTCGGCATTACTCGTTTCATACAGGGAGCCCCAGTCTACCCCTGCAAGTCCCAAGTATAAAGAATGGAAGTCCGCCTTGCTATAATTCCATCGTGGTAGGGCAGTGGAAGCCTTCGGTACAGGGAATATGAAACGTTACAAGTGGCAAACGCAGTTAAATGATCTGTAAATTTGTGACTATTTTACGAATTGAAATGTGATTCATATTACTTAGCTCCAGTGGATGTAAACCACTGTTCAACCAGATCTGCGCGTATACAGCGACCAAAATGTAGATCGTGCTTTTAGCTTTACAAAATTTTAAAACCCACACTAAACGTATTGTGTTGCTTTTATCCTAGCAGAAAACACAAAGCTAAACACAAACTAAACAAATGTATACAGCAACCAGCAAACGTCCACAAAAAGAATATTGTAGGTTAAACGAACATAACCGGGCCACGTAAAATTTAACTACACCGAAAAGCGAACCTCATTTTCTACTGCCACAAATATAAAGTTAAAATATATGGGATTCATATTTTTGCTTCCACAAATCCTCGCCGTTCGCCGTATGTACTAGGGTTACATAAGAATATAAGAATGAATCATGTCGTGAACCGAAGATTCGCTGCGAGGACTTTGGGCGGAAAATAGTCTTGAGTTCAATGAACTTACTACAGATATCGTAGCGAGATTCCAGAATAAGGAAGTTAGTAGCTCCGATAAAGTATTATGTTTTCGGAACAGTATGTCTATTCGGAAAAATGCTATATGATTTATATTTCTATCTTTCAGTTTCAACATAGTAACAGAAAGCGATACACGCGAAGGTCAGTTTTGATTGTTCTTATTGCCAATTAAAAGTTAAACCAGCTGCCCAAACGTGTTGTGCTATGTATACTTATAGACATAATTTACACCTTTTCATACTCCTATAATCTTATTAGGTCTATTGAAACGCTATTTCAGTATGTTAATTAATTGCACTTTATCAAAGAATGAATCCCACATAGTTACTTATAATATCAGCAATTGGAATAGCAATAATGACGAGTAGTTATTCCACAAATGCAGTGCGATGGCACAATTAATAAGTACATAAATGTGTGGCGCGGCAGCTGGGCGGTCATTGGCGGTAGGCATTAACTGTGCCATTACAAGTAATATCGATCATTTTGATACCTGCATTCTACCGTATTATTGGCTATGACGATTCATTGCAGTTTTGTTAGCTCGTTTCGTTTAATTGAGACAGAACGTGAGTTATTGTTTAAAAATAAAACCTGATGGTACATTTAAAAGCACAATACAGTGTCGGCATCACCTCGCGACGTTTTTACTAGCTAATCCCGATGAGGCGTTGTTGTTTCCCGGTTAGTTTCACAGAAGAATCGCAAATCGCTTGGGTTGAGGTGATGCTGATCTCACAGTGCTAGAAACTGTGCGTCAAGAGGCCAACAGGAGTAAAACGCGAGTTTTATAATGCGTTAAACTAATATATATGCTTCACTGCAGTAAACAAAATCAGAAAAATATATTCTTCAGGATATAATTATGCTAGTAACATAGTGTTGTGAAAACATAATACAACTAACTTTGCTCGATAGAAAAAATCACGAAGATACCTCTAAAAATTTCTTTTAACGAGTAAAACCATATTATCATAAATGTCATCGATCTGATTTTTTTGCCAAATAATTTTACAAGCAACATACTAAAATCATAGTGTTTTACTTTTTTAGTCCAATCAATAGTTTTTTATAAATCGCAAAATACCACTAATTTCGCACTATTCGGCCGCAGCGAAAGACGTAACAACCGCTTTGTAGTGCAAGCTAATTAGAACTTTATTCTAACAGTATTTCAAACGAAGTTTGAACCACCACAAATAGAGTTGCTAATTTGAGGTAGTATAGGCTCTTAGCTTTAATCATTGGTCAAATGAATTTAAATGATTTTAACTTTCTGTAAAATGTTTTTGAAGCTTTTCATTTCTCAACATTCGGTAGTCAAAATGTAACTTCGCTCAAATAACGATCAGGCGTGGCAAATGGCATGGACCCACAACTTGGGTAATGTTTGTCCGACTGTTTAGCGACGGAGCCATATTGACCGACCTTCACATTTCCGAAACGTACTTAAATACCACTCAACTCGTCAAGATTAAAATCTAGGCACCGACAGCAACTGACGGGCAGCTACTTTTGTAATCGACTTAGGGCTTACGAACACATTGTTTGAACTGTAAGTTTAATTCAAGTAAGTATACCTAAATCAACCTATCAACCAACAATTCTAACAAATCTAGATTGTTCAAAAGTTGCAAAAGTTTAATGTGTTGTATAAAAATTGAAAACACGATGCACAAGTCACGTTTGAGCCTTCAGGCCCGGAATTCACCAAAGTGAGAACGAGCGGAGCGGAAACCGACCCATCACATTGGTTGAAAACTTCATGGCGTCTCTCGTCTCTTTTGTGATTAATCGAATCTTGCATATTTGCTTTAGAAGAGTCCGTGCCTTAGGCTGTAAATGAACACCCGTCGGGTCTGCGGGGTGTTCGGAAAAGATACCGCGGCCTCGACACAAAGGGCTAAGAACGTACATGGGTGGTTTTTAGTCAGTAGAAGTCCGACACTCTCTACCGATCTGCCCGGAGCGAGAGGAGTCATTTGATGATTGCCAACCGTACAAAAAAAAAGGCTGTAAATAATAATAATAATAATATTCCACAACTATCACACAACGCCATCTAGTCCCAAGCTAAGCAGAGCTTGTGTTATGGGTACTAGACAACTGATAAACATACTTATATATTTCTAAATACATACATATTATAGATAAATTACACCCAGACACAGAACAAATGATCGTGCTCATCACACAAACATTTGTCCTGGGTGGGAATCGAACCCACGACCTCCGGCATAGCAGTTAGGGTCACTAACCACTAGACCAACAGGCCAGTCAAAAAAACCAGCCAGTAAATGTAACTTACACACATCCCTCGTTCCACAACCTCGCGCATCTCTGTGTCTCTGTGACTTACGGAGGATAGTTATACCATACTTATCTATTCATCTTCAAATGAAGACAAAGGCGGGTGACAGGCGCGCATCAATCAGGCTACAGATTACAAATCGCACGCAACACGCCATTAGAGCCGCCACAATGCCGGTAATTGGGCCCGGCCGCACAGCCGCACGACCACAGTACCATTATCCGCTGAAACGTCCCGACTAGCTGTGACGAGCCGCCAGTGTCCCCTTAGTTCCTTTAGAAATGTAAACCTGCAGATACGACCCTACGCTTTGTAACAAACGTTTTCACTGAGCGGTTTATTCAGTAGCTACCTACTTAGCTCTATGTTGTAGATGACCATTATCTTCTATTGACCTACCTATCTAGTCTCTACAACCGAATTATTGAGTAGTACGATGCTGTACCTTAATTCTGGATGTTCGAAGTTTCGGCTTCTGACTACCCCTACTTCGTTACTGGTGCAATAGTTACTATATTAGATCTATTACCGCAACTAGAAAATAAAATCATGAAACCTATACAAAGTAAGAACCGTAAATAATGAAACTTTTCTCACAAGTTTTAGTTCCCATGTTTTTTTCACCACAGATCAATAAACTCATGTGAATAAACCCTTCTATGAACTTCTTAGTCCGGTATATAACTAGGGTACAAAATATACCAGTAAGTATATAATATTAAAATATCACAAGAAAGACGCTAAAAACATGCAGCAGCTCTGTATTTCAGGGCTTAAAATGTAGATTTTATCGCAAACCACGCAGCCGTGACGGTGTTACTAAAAGTCAGCTATTATGAATAGGATTTATCAAAGGATCACTTCCTCGAAATATGTTTAACTAGCTTTTGCCAGCGGCTTCGCCCGCGTGAAAATGACGATTTTCCATACAAACTTTCATCCCCTATTTAAATCCCTTAGGGGTTGAATTTCGAAAAATCCTTCCTTATTCCTTGTCTACACTATAAAGGGAACCTCTGTGCAAAATTTCAGCTTTCTAGGTCCAAGAGTTTGGGCTGGGCGTTGATGAGTCAGTCAGTCAGTCAGTCAGGACTTCTCTTTTTATTTATATAGATAAACTCCACTTCATTTACTAATACCGTGAATTTCAGGCGATGTCTTTATTTATATCACAGTCAGACTAAGACTAAAGTTTAGTGTTTCTCACAGGACATCATAACAACGACGATATCGTCCATACTGTAAGTCTTGTGAGTAAGTAACGTAACACGAATCCGTCCAAACAAGTATTTCCAGCATGTTCACGCAAACTGTCGCGGATGAGGTCGCGTTCTCGCGTTGCTGTCACACTACGACACTACTCACACTGAGACAACACTTCTACTTAAACTGTCTAAAATGTTCTAATGCAGAGCGTTCAGCAAGTTTTCTTCATTTAAGCTATTCGAGAACGTTAAATAAAAGGCTACGAGCGTCAAAGCGAGTTTAAAGTTAACTTCAAGTTTTGAAGAGAATAATTTTGTTTGAGAACATGATATGACGTCTTTGATAGGAACGGTTTAATTGTGGAGATGAGTTTGGAGCGTTATTTCTTAAAATAGAATGAAATAAAGTCGATCGGGTTTACGCAATTCGTCACGTTCGGAGACATGACGAGAAGATCTATTTTAAGCAAGGCTTACGTAAAATAGATATTCTCGACATGTTTCCTGATTTAATGACGTGGAAAAAGAAAGATTAAAACAGCATCCCCTCTGAAGATGTGTGTATGCATGGGTTTTTTATACAATTGATACAATAATAACATAACAAGCCCTGAATTCATAGCAATAAGTAGGTCAGATCAGACAGACATAGAAATTTCAGAAGTTGCAATGGTTTGGGAATAGTGTTGTGGGTTTTTTCCAAAATATAAGACACAAAGAAACAGAAAACAAAATTCTAAACCACAAAAGCACAAACCACATTAAACCGACGTAGCTGGAAGTCTGTTGCACAATTTTACGACATCAAAATGTCAAGCACACAAAAACAACAATATAGCGTAAGCGATAAAATTACTCTCCCAGCGCTAAACCGTTCGGGTGTTTGCATACGGAACCGTCTCGGTCACTAACAGGGATGTTCACCCTCGCCACAAACCCCTCCAGCTCCGGACGACAAATATTATAAATCAATGTACCGCCAACAGAATTCATTCAATATTTTTGTTTCCGGACAACTATTTGTTTCGACGGCAGTTGTATGTTATGAAACCAAATTCTATTAATATTCATCAGTATTGGTCCGTAACTTTACATTCACAGTATTGACTTTTCAGTTTAGACTAGCAGTTCAACTTCCCCTAGATATCTTAATCAAGCAAGCAAATTGCTAAAATTAGAAAAGCAAAAATAAATGTAGGGTTGTTATCAAAAGAGTACCGCACGGGTTCACGACCCCTACAGATTATATGAAGGGTTATACTTAAGTATAATATTGTAATCCATAACCGTCGACGAAGTGTGAAGAGAGGGGCCGAGTCCGAGGGGCGCCGCAGGTCTCTGCTGGTGCAGAGAGGAAATAACTCTCATCATACACACCATTATTGGCAAATGAGTGACTCGACTACTTTTGTAAGAAGATTACGAAGAGAATGGGTGTCAGAAACAGAAAGGAAATAAATTATTGCTATCGTAATAAGTGTGGGAGCCACGATGTATGAGCGTTAGGAGCAGAAATAAAATAAATCACTTGAATGTTCAATTTATATTAATCTGTTGTGAAGAACGGCAGCAAAAAAGTACTACAGAGTGAACTGAAGATAATCAGAATATTACCTTCTACACACTCGTTCGATTTGTTCTAGTGGCAATATTCTTTTAACGAGCACTGTACTTCTTTCAATAAAGAACAACGCAACAATAAAACACTTAGCGCAATAAAGCTCGCTCATAAAGAAACGCTTATTTAACATCAAAAGAAGATAAATTAAAAATCCCGGCATCCACGTTTTTACAAACGTTTTTATATTGTGCAAATGTTGAAAGCATCCCGCAGTACATTGAAACCGAGCGCTCATTAACAAAACGACTAGGAGCACATAGAACGACGCGACGGCGCCCCCTCAAGTGCAACCTGCAAATACGACAGGAACAAAAGCGCAGCGACGCCGACCTACAAAATTGACGTGTTTCATAATACATACAATACAATGGTATTTCGTGAGCCGGCGACTGTCTGCGTCTGTCTCGAGTCTGGACGACTGAACAAAACGTTTTGTATTCCGAATTGTGCGGTAGGAATTCCTTTTCACGACTATTGTTAAAAAGAAAAACAATGTCTGGCATAAATATTGCGACTATACTAACATGAGTTCGGTTTTTTTTATAAGACATTCAAAAGAATTTCAAAGCTCAGACATATCCATTTCCCACATCGCACCTTGGCAGTGCTACGAATATACGTAGCACATAACGCCTACGCCGTAGCGGTACGTAGCCGACGTAGCCGTAGGCACGTAGCGTCAAAAGCTCCAGCTTTTCCTGTAAATGTTTGAATACCGTTGTATTTCTGCCATCCAATCCTTGAAGTGCCACTAAAAAGTCAGTGAAAAAGCGCTCCATTTTAATGAGCTTACAAAAAGATCTCGAATTCATTTCGTTGAGCATTTCTCCAACTTCCAAGTTCCACTATATTATACGGGCAGGCGATTAACTGTAAATATATTTCGGAGCGACAGGGACGACCTCTATTCTTGTTCTAAATTAGACCACTGAATATACTACTTTAGTGTTTTAAGTAAGTAAATGTTTGTTTGTACTTAGTCTTACTAAACTTGTTTGATGTTAAAGTGAAATCTTTTAGGTTAGATTCTATCGTAATTGAGTTACATTTTGTGTGAAAGCGCTGTCGTTGCGTAATAGCACTCTTTTCATAATTAATTATGTTAAGATAACAGATATCCAATAACGTAGAATGTCGTAATGAAGCCAAACGATTTACATTTGACATTTACCAGAAAATTGAATGATTTCTTAGAAATTGAAATATTAATGGGAACACTTACTTACTAGCGCAATGTGGGTATTATTTTGTATTATTATAACCTAGACTGAGACCCACATCATAAAGTGTTTTTTTTTCTTAAGATACCCGCAGCCAAAGAGACGGCATATATCTCTGGGTTGAGTTAATGATCCAGAGTTCCCGAGCCGAGAGCGATTTCTTTCATTTACGAAGATCGTTATAACGTAGCCCAATTTTCGTGTTTATTCTCTGCGTCGTTTGTTTCCATGACAGATGTTACTGCCGATAAATTAAGTGTCTATTCGATTATAAGTCAATCACTGGAATGAGGAAGGTATTGTTGCTTTATGTTCCGATAGATAAAAAAATAACAAAGACGTTGGTACAATCACGAGCACTAATGTTATAATTAGCAAAATTCTAAAGCGATATTTCCATGGAATAATGATGGCATTGGAGAAACATCGACGTAAATGTAATTTTGCCCAATAAATAGTTCAATAAGACAAAGCACTTAGAAAGTGTTTTTACGTTAGGAGAAACAAAGACGTTTTATTTCAGTATATGCTTCCATTTATGCTAACTCGATGTCGATGTTACTCCAAATGAGTGAATGACTGACTTAGTTCACAAAAGTATGCATTCTAAAATAAGAGTATAGGAAAAATAATTTTTAGGAGATGCTAAAATCATCCATATTAATGCTCGTGACTGTTCAGGTATTAATAGAAAACTGCAATGTACCACCACAATATTTTTTCGGGCGCTATAAATAACGTTATCGCGTCAAATTCGTCCAATCCTGCAGTTTACCGAACCGGTCCATATTTTAATAACGCCAACATAAAATATAAAGCGGCTACTAGGCTGGTGCATAACATTTATTTTTGGCGCTTAACTGGGACTTTTATTGATTAATTTTAGGTCCTGTAACTATATCGTAACGGCACAGATTAGTAACGGCCGCAGCTATAATCAGTAGCAAGAATGAGCTATAACAGTCTAGAAAACATGAAATAAAAGGAATGAATTTCAGTTGATATTGAATAGAAACTCGTACTCTCCGTAACAAAGCCTGCGAAATTCTCCACAATTTAAGAAAAAATAAAGATGAACATTATATAAATAAAGCCAAATACTCATTATGGCAATTTAAATTCAGAATGGGAACGAAAAAATCCTGTCAGTCCATTTAAGGGTAATGTAGCTTCAGCACTCCCTGAAAATGAGATTCTTAAATCGCTATTGTTGGATCTCACTCCTCGGGTAGACGATATCGTTTACGAATTATTAACAAACATAAAACAGCGTAAAAACGTCTTCAAACCCGCGTTTACCTTGAGTTAACAACGGATATTAAACTCGCTGTAACTGAATAATCGACGCAATAATGCTCCGTTCGTCCTTCGTCTTAGAATTAACGTTTCTCTTGTCAATCCAAATATAATATCATAAAATCTACTCTCGTTTGGCTACTATTGTATTTAGCGGAAGACCATTTACAAGATGAAAGATGACTTTATTTAACTGTGGGAGGGACATTGAGGAGGAAAACTCACGGCCGTGAGGTATGGAAAGGCCACGGGGAAGCCCCTGATAAAGAGCAAAAGCAATCTAGACACTTTTCATGGCCTATGTAAATTAATTGTAAATCTTATTCTTACATTCATTTTATTTATTGGCTCACCAACAATTGAATACACTAATAAAGATATAAGTTACATTCAATAGAGTTACAGGCTAGTGAACCAATTCGTTATAGGCACTTCATATAACTTATTTGAAGTTGAGTTTCAAGACTGCTAAAATAATGCAATAGGGTAGTTGACACAAAAAATCTAATTAGTCCGTCAGATAGATTTCCAAAAAATAGTGGACACATATTTTTTCTTTTATCACGTAAACAAAAAAAAAGACGATACAGTGCTTCGAAAAGACTAAGTACCTGATGCTCCTTCATGGCGTTCTCATTGAAACAGAAGTCAGCTGCTAATTGCCATTAGCAAGGTGGCATGCGACTACGAAGAATATTAGACAAGAATTATTTTCTTGTTTTCTACTTTTAAGACCGCGATTTTGTTAGTAGTCGGGTTTTAGATTTTTAAACTAATTTTTTTTATTTGAATTTTTCTTTTGTGTGTTACTTATAATTATGTAATAAATACGTAATATATTACTTTCTTATTGTAATATTCTACTTAGTGTTGGTTTGTTATTTACACAATACAAATAAATAACACAGACTAGACCGCGAGAACGGTTTGACCGCATTCTAAACGTATATGTTGACTAAAACTATAATATAATATGCATATTTGTAATGTGCTTGTCAAGACCTTTCATTTGATACCAAACATGTTATGATTATCTCAATTTTTTTTTTTCAATGTTATAATCTGACATTTAACTTCCGTCATAAAAATATTTCATAAAATTTATATAACCTATGTCACCCGGGCTATTCTTACGAATCTTTTGACACCTCATTTATTAAAATCCGTTCTGTAGTTTAGGCGCTACGGTGGAATATACATACATACATAGACTGCCAAAATCATTACCCTTCCTTTTGGCTGCGCCGTAGTCGGGTAAAAAAAGACGATACAGTGCTTCGAAAAATCATGTGACGTCACAGTTTGGTATATTTTTTACCAGAAAGTCGTCCTAAGTCCCCACTCATGATCTTGACACGTTTTATTTTCGTAAATTTTATTAATTTGATAAAAAAAAACACGAATCCAATATTTTTCGACAATCTAACAGACAGACGGACTAAACACAATCATATTTTTTTTAGTCAGGAAACATCCCTATTAGAATTAAATGTTGAGTGTGAAGTTTGTTCGTAATTCGTAGTGGACGGGTTGTTGTGATAGCGAGGCAGCACTCGAGGCGTGTAGTGCGGCCATGGCGTGGCGCGTGGCCCAGACGTGGAGTGGTGACGTGAGCCGATATCCAGTTAATTGAAGGACCATAGCCAATGGCACTATGACAGTAATGACCGCCACTCGCCGACTCAATTACGCTACTCTCTTATAGCTGATCGAGTTAGATAATACTTCTATTTTTGTCAATTAACGAAGTTTTATTGGCTTCAAAACACGCTAGCGTTTTAATTGGCTGAGACGTTATAAGGGTTCCGCACCTCAAAAGATATCATTAACCTTCCTTTTGGCTTCGCCGTAGTCGGGTTAAGAGGCACCATAGGATCACTTTGTTGTCCGTCTGTTTATCCGTCAATACCCTTTTTGCGATAAAAAAAATGTTTTTTCCGTACATCCATTCAACTTAATTCCTAACGAATCAAATCCTGTTATCATACGGAGAGCTCGTTATAAATTACCGTTATCACAAAACCCGTAGTATTTGACTAATTGCAGTATAATCCTATCAACGTTTATATGCAAGCGGCACAAGCGAAAAAATAAACGATGGCGTAAAAAGGGGTTGACGAGGCAAATTGGCACCGCGTTCATTAACCGATCTCACCGGCTTTGTCCCCCTCACAGCTTGGCTCGTCCGCTAAATAACATTTACGTGATACAATACAATGCTTGTTCAGATTAAACTCCGGTATCCGCTTAGCACACACGGGGACCGATAAATATTTCACTACCGTCAATTGCGTCCGTCAGCCGGAACATAGCAGGAGTCAAGTAGTTTGACAAGAAATAAATGATTGTCTGTGTTAAATATTAAAAGAGATGCCTGTTCAAAATAATATTGCTGTTAAATATTTGTTAATATACTGCAATAACTGTTTGCATATTTCAGTTAAATAAATTAATTAGTCACCATTTACAATTAAAATTATATCACGTTTTACTATCCAAAATGTAGGTGAATTCAACAACCCTCTGTTCATTAAAATTGTTTATACTAGCTTATGCCAGCGTCTCCGCACGCGTGGAGTTCGGTAAATATACCGCGGGATCTTACTACCAGGATAAAACGTCTATCTGTATGCCAAATTTCATCGTAACTGGTCAGTAGTTTTTGCGTGAAAGAGTAACAAATATTCTACATCCTCTTTGTGATGTCTTTCGCATTTATAATATAGGTACTAGCTGATGCCTGCGGCTTCGCCCGCTTCAAATTGTATACTTAAACCTTCCTCGAGAACCCCTCTATCCATTGGTGAAAACAGTATGAAAATTGGTGAAGCAGTTTTTGAGTTTATCGCGAACAGACAGAAAGACGCGGCGGAGGACTTTGTTTTATAATATGTAGTTATGTAGTAGGAACACTGTAAAAATTATGTAATTTTACATGTAAAAAAATTACATAATCCTGTAAAATTTCCTAAAAATCTGGGAAATTTACGGGAAAATATGAAATTTTACATAAAAAATGTAAAATTGACGAAAATTATGTAAAATTTCATATTTTCCCGTAAATTTCCCAGATTTTTCGGAAATTTTACAGGATTATTATAATTTTTTGCATGTAAAATTACATAATTTTTAACAGTGAAGGCTTTAGTAAGAAGTAAATTAGAGTCGGCTTCAATCATCTGCCAGCCCCTATTTACGTCTTTTTTCTGGAGGTCCAAAGTTTTTCCTCAGATTTTAATTTTAGAAACCGTTCCGAGTGCTATCTATTTTTGTACCCCACTAAGTTCTTGCTTGGATTGTTATTTTGTTCAACTTTCTGGAAATCAGGTGGCATTATTTTTTACTGATGTTTGTTTGCTGTGTCCTTAGTGGAAAGTCTTGAGTCCCCGGAACTATATAGTGGCTCAGCTTGTGAGACTTCTTGTTTCCCCCGTGTCCAAATAGCAACTGAGAGCACGTGGACACAGATTGTATGATGTACCGTCTGCACGCACAGTTTTTAACCGACTTCCCAAAAGGAGGAGGTTCTCAATTCGATTGGTATGGTTTTTTTTTTTCTATGTATGTACACCGATTACGCCGAGATTAATGATCCGATTTACATAATTCTTTTTTTGTTTGATGCGGAATAGTTGCCATTTGGTCCCATAAAAATTTTAGATAGTTTGGCCCAGTACTTTTCATTTTATGAAGATTTTTATTAATTTATAAAAAATTTTCGTTAATGTGTGTTCGCGAATAACTTCGTCGTTTATGAACCAATTTTGATGATTCTTCTTTTATTGTGAAGTAGATATTTTAAGAGTCGTACAGTCGTATATGGAAACCAGGACCTGGTGATAGAATCCCAGAGAACTCGAGAGCAACTCTCAAATTTCATAGGCACGTATTACGTGTTTCGTGTTTTTTTGTCGAATGTTAGGTTTCTTAGTCGAATGTTAAATATAAATATAATATAAATATTTCTATAGGATATTAAAACTAAAAATTAAAAAATAAAAAACTTTTTTGCAAAAAAAACAACCGACTTCAAAAACACCAAAAAGTGAAAAAATGAATCCAAACAAACAAATGTCACCGACTTCGGAAGCTGATTTTTCTAGTGAAGTTTATTTTTCACTTTTTGGTGTTTTTGAAGTCGGTTGTTTTTTTTTTAACTCTTCCTTGGTTCGCGCCCTGGCAATGCTGAATGCTCTACTGACTTCAACACCGGATTGTGATTTGTTTACCTCGAGATGGACACACGTATGTCGTGGATGTTTGAGTTTGTTTAAGAGGAGGAACGAATGATGACGTTTTTTTAGGTTTCGTGTGTGAGAGGATACACAAAAGATGACTTTCTTTTGTTATTTTCAGTGTGCAATAGCTTGGATTTCTCTAGCATGTTTTCTGAAATAAACGAAAAATAATAAAGACGCGGGGTTTATAAAACACACAATATTATCCCAGAGCACGTTATGGCGCGAGGCGGTACAAGTTAACAGCTCTATTTCCACGCGGAAGAGGATTAAGCAGAAGCGCGCCAGAAACAGGCCAGCCTTGTATTTACGACACTTCGCCGCTTTCATAAAATATTCATTTAACGCCGGGTTAGGGATTAAGGATTCGACGGGATACAGCCAATAACCACAAATAAAATTAATACTTTATGCCCAAATTGTACCGGACGCGTTAATGTTGCAGCGACCGCTATTAGCGTTATCTGCCGGCGACTATTATTATGTTTTGTAATTGTTATGTCAGAGGCAACATTGTATACAAAATGAAAATCGCAAAGTACAAAATGTAACGTTTTATTGGTTTCTGCATTCATCAGATGAAATGGTTCGCTTGACTTTCCTTTGACATTACCTTCGATCAATAATGTACTAGATTCCCGATAAGCGCTTCAAAAACGGCCCGAAATATAAGACCACAAACATACTTGTGGTCTTATTTCAAATCAGTATGGTCCAATCATAGCCAACATTAAGACGTCAAAATACCGCAGTATGCGTTCAAAAACTGCGTAAATACCCACCGTAACACCAAGGTTTTGGAAGGAATATCTTTTTTTCGGTAATTTAATATCATTATGTGCTTTTACATAATATTTAAACGTATTTAAACTGTAAATATAATTAAATCAGCGAATATTATAATTGTTTGGCCAATGTTTGCTACAACGCACCAACTATTGTATCATGTTCTTGAACAGGGAACGCTAGTTCCGCAATAGAATAAGCACGACATTGTACACAAAATGCTTTTAACCGTATTGCTTAGAGTTTAAGTTTAATTTTAGAATGAATATTTTTGTACTGATGACTTTTTACTTTGGAGCGACATTTAAAATGTTTTGCTTCTAATCTTTCTCCGATGAAAGGGCTTAAATTAATATACTTTACAATGATAATTAAACGTTATGTTTAAGTGTTAAGGTTTATAATCATCTGAAGTTGTTAATAATATTGAACTTTTTTCTAAGATGCTATGTAGATGTTTACGTGTGTGCAAACGTGGCCACTTGAGCGACTTAGTTTTGTTCCTGATGCTTAATCTAGTACTATTATTGATCGAAGGACATTACAGAGATTTTACGCAATGTGGAGCAGTATCCATCTGTGGATACTTTGGTAATACCTGAAGATAAAACTGGGTTGGTTAGCGTAATAATTCTGTAAGAAGTCAGAGAGGCAAAGATGGTAAAGAATATTTGTACTTAAAACAGTACAAATTGTATTGCATTACATCATAGCGATATATAATTATGATTCCTAAAAAAGTAAAGATCTCATTAGAAGTACGAAATGATCAAAATCCTACGTTAAGAGCCGAGCATGGAAATAAAATAATATAACGGAACTCGAAAAACAAGGACATGTGTCGCCATTTTTAGCTTTTCTTCCACACAGATTAACAACAAAAAATTGCTGTTGCCACTAAGCTTAAATACAATATTTCAATATTTAAACATCGTCAACTTTGCCTATTATGTCTTAAACGATGGTATAGAACATTACACATCGTTCTATGCCAGTCTGCGGTCTACCCGCGGCTTTTTAAAGTGGATTTACGCCAGAATTTCAAAATCTTTTGAACTGAACCGAAATTCTATCGAACAGAAGTCGAAAACTTATGCTACAAGCAAAACAGCAGAGAAAAATCCTCGTTCCTCCAACTATTCGTACAAGATTGGCGGCTGACACAAATTGCCCTTGGCGATTGGTTGGCATTGGCACGTTCGCACCAAATATAAAAAGTTCCTCTCACCTCAACGTTTATTTTTTCTCAGCTAGTACGTGTAGGGAGGATCCTCTTATGTTTTTTTCGGATATAACGGATCACTGTGTTAAGATGTTTGATCTCGCGAAAATACGGTTTTCGTTGTTGTTTTTCCGTCCTAGTATATATAATTAGCGATGTCAATAACGGTCAATATTGTTGTGAAGTCACGTGTGAGGTGCAGTCGCGTTGTCCACGTCGTCCGTCCGGTATCGATCCTGCACACACGTGTCCCTTGCCACACCACCACACCAGCGCTGCGCTCATTTGCATAGCTTTCATGTCTTCAATTGTATCCCTCGGCGACAGACGCTAGTCTATGTCAGTTAATTTATAGGGCTATTCATATTCAAATCATTCAAGTCAACAGCTCTAATTACAGAAGAGTATAGGCGTTTCTGTTCAGTTTTCCTTTCGTATTGTGTAACGATTCAATACATTCAGGTAATCGTCTCAAATTACGTTAATTAAAGCATTAAAAACGATAATGAAGTCAATATCAAATTACCTTTCCGGAAAACCACAACATTTCAAGTCGTGGACAGTTCATTCGTATCTGTTATTCGATCACAAAATTGGAACGTAATACGAGGATTTTATTTTCGACTTTCCTCATTGGAGCAGTTTTAAGAAACAAGGTGCGGGCGAGTTCATTAAGGTGAATGCTCCAACCAGCCCGCGAAATTCTAATTTTCTTACGTTTTTTGCAATTTGCAGGCTAGTGCTAGTTTGTTTGTTGATTAGAATGTTAATTGCGGTTGTAAGACGTACCTATGTAGTTAGTCAAAGTCAAAAACATTTATTTCAAGTAGGCCAGTAACAGGCACTTTTGAATAGTCGAATTAAACTAACTGCGGCACTCAGAGATATCCAACGATTACTCAAGCCGCCACCCAGCAAAGGCCTGACATACTTTTGTATGACAAAACTGCCAAAAACCCTTACCAAGCGACGGCCCAAGCAACCACTGAAGCTCTCCGAGTGCGGCAGTAAACTACTAACCTAATGAAGCTAAATAAACTAAGCTACAGTCCCAGTCACAAGGCATAATAACTCGTGAGTGTACTGTAGTTGCCCATTCCAAAGCGTTGGTCTCATGAGAAGAATGGCAAGAAACTTAATGGACACTCTTTTAAAATCGTTTGGGTTTACAATATGTTCAAGGTACAAACATAATCTTGGTATAATACACACATGAGGACTATGCAGATTAGTGTTTGAGATGGTCTTTTGAAGAAAGCACCACACAGATTTGAGTGGACCCGTCCAGTCAGTGCAAGCATTTGTCAGAATTACAGAATTATAACCATCAAAATCATCAATACAAGCCTCCAAGTTCATAAAGGTTCAGGAACTTGAAAAAGTCATTTTTACACCTTTATGAACTTGGAGGCTTGTACTGATGATTTTGATGATTATAATTCTGTAACTACATACGTCTTACAACCGCAATTAACATTCTAATCAACATACAAACTAGCACTAGCCTGCAAATTGCAAAAAACGTAAGAAAATTTGAATTTCGCGGGCTGGTTGGAGCTTTCACCTTAAGGAGGTTTGAGACTACGTGACCACGGAGTCTCGCTAAGAAGTTCAAACACGTAGACCGTAAACAAACCAATAGGGGATCGGACAAAAAAAAACTAATTAGTCCGTCAGATAGATTTCCAAAAATTATTGGACACGTATTTTTTCTTTTTTCACGTAAACTTAAAATGAAGACGATACAGTGCTTCGAAAACTCGTGTGACGTCATATGATAGTACATTTTGACGACACAAGTGACGTTTCAAGCCCCACTCCAAGATCTTTGACGCGTTTTATCTTCGTCATTTTTTATTGATTTGATAAAACAAAAAACACGTATTTAATATTTTTCGATAATCTAACTTACGGACTAAACAGAATCATATTATTTTGACCCAGTCCGATCCCCTATTATCCTAGCCGCTGTGTTTGGGGCTAGTGTTTCACGAGCCGAGGGACTGTGACCACACCCGCCCGGGCCGGCCTTCGCGCCAGTGCCACATCAATCAATCGCTGACCACTGCTGTACAAACTGCGATACTGCGGCCACACTCGCCGCAGTCACGCCATAGCACTCAAGGCCACCTGGCAGATCGATTTCCACCTTTATGGCGTCTAAATAGTATAAATTATTGATACATTTGGATTGATATCTTGACAAATAATAGCGTTCTTTTGTGACACCTCAATTAATAGTTATTGTCTACTTTACATTAAGAGCTGCTGTAGATTCTTTATTGAAAGATTCAGACTGCTTTTGTAGTAGAACGGCACATGGAAATAAAACTTCAACGTTAGAAAATCACTGAAGGAGTAAAATCTTTGCAGACCTGTAGCTCTACCATGAGTTGTCATCGAAAACTTAATCGCTAGCGTTGTACTCGCTAGCGTGCTAACGTGGATCAAATAGATTACGATTATGTTTGCACCATGAGATTTACGGAGTCTTACGCAGGCGCTAAGGTAAGCTCGATAGATTGTGTCGTCTAGCTAACTTCACTCTACTCATGTTTTGTTTCTTTCTTTCCCACTAATAAGAAGAGAGAACGGTATCTACACAAATAAACCGACGAAATTGAAAAGTTGACAGATAGTAGACTACACATAGTGTTAAGTGGCTTTTGAATTTTTATTCCTTATAATATGTCACTGTCGTGTATTCAATTTGTAATTTTGATAGTTGACCTTGAGTGACAGAGCTGCGTTGTGTAGTTTAAAAGTATACTTAGATTCAAACAGATTATTTAATACAATGAGGACCAGTGTCACACAGTTCCAATTGTTGCTAGAGTTTATAGAAAGGTAAGTTTGAACTTTCCTCAAAATTATATTTTCCAATTGGTATCTAACATTTTGGCTTGAAATTCATGTTATTCAAGTCGTTGGTCTTCAAATTTAGCGACCACTAACATATTCCATGCTAAATAACCACTTGCAGACATTATTTTGACTATATTAGACTCAAAAACGTATATAATTTTGATGTAAACATATGTTTCACACGCCAAAATGCTAGTGAGCTACGTAACTACTAAAGTAAGCGTCTTACTCGATAGGTTTAGTGAAATTAGTGACTCATGGTACCGTTTTGTATGGTGACAGTTGAAGAACGTTAGTGACTATCGAATAGATTACGCTAGGTGTTAAACCTTTCGTAATCTATAGCGCTCATGGTATGAATTTTAATTCTTTCTGTGAGCGCTAGGGGCGCTGTACAATATTTCATACAACTAATTTACGGAGACGCTAGCGAGTTTTTGCTGTGTAAACTCATGGTAGAGCTACTGGTTTAAAGTGCAAAACGGAGAAACTTCTCTTCCACGTTTTAATCGCTATTCACCAAATGGAGCACTCAAGACAACATTTTAAGGGTAGCACTTGTAAAATGCGGAGTAAGCAAGTTACCTCAGATTTCTCTCTGAAAAGTTTACCTTTTAAGGGACTAATTTAATCTTTGCGGGCTAAATTGAAGAATAAGTGCAGCTAATGAATATAATGAACGCTTTCAACAGCGTAATTAATGAGGCATCGCTGACGTCATATCGACCGCTTGCTCCGCCGACCGCCACCAGACTGCCCTGAACGAAATGCTCACAGCCAGTCATAAGAGTTCCCGGAAAGAATTGCCCTTTTTACCGAAACGCCCAAATATGTATAAAGTGCTTTGAACCAATTTGGAGGGGCTGTTTCTCGAAAATATTAAAGGACATACCAATTTTGCAGTCCTATTGTTCGTTTGTAAGCAAAAAGGTTGGTTTTCAAATATTTCGGAAACCAACCCAGAGAGGGTTGGTTTCCGAAATATTTGAAAACCAAACTTGAGTTACTTCGGGATTTTGTTCGATTATGAGAGACTTGAATCCAGAATTGGACTGTAATACTGTAAAATATTTAGATTTGTGTTACATGGACACAAGCCGCCTTATTACAAAACGTAGTTAAACCTGGTTTAACTTAGGGGACGGTGAACGAACATTCTCCATACAAACGTAATACCAAAATCATTCGCGATACGAACATATTACCAACTTAAAATTATGTTATCCGGATACAGACGATATTTATCTAGGTTCCTATTAAACTTTTTTTTTTAAACATTTACTATTTACGAAATGCAAGCGAATTGCTATTTACTATTGACGAAATGCAATTCGCTTGCATTTCGTACTATTTACGAAATGCAAGCGAATTGCTATTTACTATTGACGAAATGCAATTCGCTTGCATTTCGTACTATTTAAGCGCCTTTGTAAGGCGGAAGAAGTTTTAGATAAACTACGGAGATGGTCTTATATGTTCTGAATCTAAATAACCCGTGCTCGGGTTTTTTTCCAAATAAAGCTGTACGTTTAAAATGCTGTATTTTCAATAAATTTTCCAGTATAAGTGAGAGCAGCCCGCTCGTCCCGCGTGGCATGCGCCGCAGAGCCCATTACACGTCCAGACACTCCACCATCGGATATTGTTAATTAATGCATCGGAGAGAGCACTTTTCGCATGTTTCTGCTTACATGCAATCACTGAGTTTTTTATCAGTGTTCATTAAGGGTTTCGTGGAGTAACTTCATTACGGTTCATTTTTATTTTCCATGCAGCATATTATTGGTTGCTCTGATTAAATATAATCAGCTTGCGAATTGAGAGGCAGCTTGCCAAATACTCAATGCCAATAAGAACTTTGTCTGACTTTAAAGGGGTTTGAATGATAAATTCTTCGGATCGGATTCAGTGGTCGCATAATTACAAAGTTACGGAACTTCGATACATGACCAAAGGACCGGAATACTGGATATAAGACTGGGCCTAACCACGAGTCGAGGAATTTAGAATTCAATGGAGAATCACTCCATTGTAGCAGAATATTGATCACCTACTTGGAAAGTAGACCGCAATCGACCGTTTGTGCGAGTACATCCAGAATTACAGACATAGCATTGGAAGGTAGTCACGGAAATCTTTAGGGCAATACAATAAGTTTTATTTTTGCCGTATTGTGAAAATTAAAAAAAAAGTTTGTAAAAGGCAGGAGCGCTAGATCTAAATCTGACCTCCTTAAAAAGTCCTTACTTAACAATGACACAGATTACAATGATATCAGAAGACTCACAAAGAACTTCGGAATTTTAAAAGTTTACCTAACATTCTTGTTGAAGGTCCCCAAATGACTACTTATCTTGACATTCCTCGTGTTTTTTCAAGTTATTATTTCCTGAAAATTTCTCGTAGCGGAATTTCCTCGACTTATTTTGCCTCGGCTTGGATGCTTTTGCTTGAAGGATCAGACTGTAAGCTAATTAACAAGTTGCCAATATTATTTTTTTCCCATGACGACCATTTAATTTTGTCAAACGGTGTGGCTCCCAGATTCCTTGGGGATAAACACAATCTTACATAAACATTTTGCGACCGGACACATTTTATGATTTTAATTAGGTAAAAAATAAATACCATAATCTGACGTCTCGCCATTTCGGCAACTCGAACTAATTGACAAACGATTAGTAACTTTTATATTACTTAAAACCTTTATATTAGAAACGTTGCCAATTCTTATTTCTAAAAACAATTTTGTTAAAGGACTAAAACTTGTTACGCTAAGTTGCAATGTGCTGTATAACCGGTAAATGAGCTAACACATTTGTTTTGACCGACGAAGGCCACGCACGCGCTAATACTTTCAAAAGACAGGTAACAATAACCCCGGCGGGCATAAACAACGCTGCACGCTGTTGCCAGGTGCGTGCGCACGCGCAATGCACCGGCTGCGCTGCACGCTGTCTTGATGTCTCGGCACAGGTAGCGCCACCTGTTAGTGAAATCGATCCGCGATTGCACACCCACACATTATCGAGTTTAATTTCATGGAGCATAAAGCGGCTCAAGCGTAATTAACTCGAATAATAACATACAAAGTGCACCGTTTAACAATCAATTCGTTCAGCACATTGACTCTGACTTTAAGACAAACGAACAAGAGTTTCTTTTCAACTCCGTTGTAAAGAATATCCAGTTCATAACATCATAAAGAAGTGAATGTACAAAGGTTCCACAATAGACTTTTCACAGGATTCAAGTTTGAATTCCTTTTCGTCTGCCGAATCTATTGAATTACCAACAGAAATATTGTGTTCCTTTCATAACTGATACTGTAGAAACAGATGAAAGTTTCGGTTCGTTTCAGTGGAACGTGCTGACATCAAGATTTTTCGCTTACGTAAGCACCGAGTTCGCAATGCAAAGGGTTGTTTCGATTAAATGCTTTACGACTTTTCAGGACGATTTTCGAATGGGATTACTGTATATTTGATATTTCGCATATCTATATATCTATATAAATAAAAAGAGAAGTCCTGACTGACTGACTGACTCATCAACGCCCAGCCCAAACTCTTGGACCTAAAAAGCTGAAATTTTGCACAGAGGTTCCCTTTATAGTGTAGACAAGGAATAAGGAAGGATTTTTCGAAATTCAACCCCTATAAGGGATTTAAATAGGGGATGAAAGTTTGTATGGAAAATCGTCATTTTCACGCGGGCGAAGCCGCTGGCAAAAGCTAGTTTAGATATATAATACTGTTAGAAGGAGAGACCTTAAGTCTTTAATCGCCGTAATGTTTTCGACGTTGCTTGTAATTATCAAATCAGGTGTAGCGGTCTAATTCTTTGGTGCCACCGTTGAGATTTTAGATTAAAG
Organism: Diarsia dahlii; assembly: GCA_949775195.1. Classification (NCBI taxonomy): domain Eukaryota; kingdom Metazoa; phylum Arthropoda; class Insecta; order Lepidoptera; family Noctuidae; genus Diarsia; species Diarsia dahlii. The sequence continues at coordinate 23,332,364 of OX459197.1, forward strand.
TTGCTTGTTACATATTTTTTGACTATGGAAGCAATTTAATTAATCTTTATCCCTTATTATAATCGAAGTCAACGTCTTCGATTATATGGGACAAGAATTAATAAAAGTAATTCACAATCGCCTACTCCTCAAACACCTCTCAAGATAAAGTAAATGGGACTAGGTACATTACTAGCGTAAATTGCTTTCTAAAAGGTATATTAACATCTTCCACGGATTAGATTAGAGCATTATCGTTGCGTTTAAATAGACTGCGTAAAAGCCATTTCGCCAGCTCATCAATTTCTATTAAGATTCCGGGTGTTACAGCACATTTACTTAGCATTCGTAATTAATCATCGATCTTTCAGGTGTCACAGAATTCTCGACTAGCACAGGCTTTTCATTTCCACCTCGCCGTTTGGATCGTTGATAGATGTAGTGGCACTTCTAGGCATTCTGTTTGCACGGTACTAGGTGGATTGAACGAACAGAATTTTTCAATTTCCTGTCAGTTCTAGGACGCGAGATCGACGTCGGCGGCGTTATTCAGAAAGTGACATTATTTCCACGCTGCCGGTGTGATTCTTTCCGTGTGGCAGCACATTTTGTGGCTTGATGGCTTCTTTAAGGAAAATTGCGTGTTCTTCCAAATACATTTTTAGAGGTGATTTTTTAAACAATTGTAGTGCTAAGGTAAGTTTAGTTTTATGTTGTTCGACCTTGAAAGATCTCAAATTTTATTTTGAACGATGTTAAAACAGATTATGTCAGCGTTAAAGTTTGTAGGTACGCTCTAGTTCTGAAAGTAAATTGAACTCTGCATCATTTCAATTAGGAATTTAGCTGTACCACGTATTTTTTTAATCAGGCAAGTCCCGTGTGCCGTGCCATTAACCCATTGCGGATGGAGATTACTTATATTCCGGGCTCGGGTCACATATAATTGGTTTTGAGCGACGCCATTCCGAGCGGAATTATTTCCGGAACACGCTAGTTCACCTCTGTATCTAACCACCATTGATTACTAGTGTTACCGTATTACTGTCTGTTTTAAATTAGCCTTTGTGTAATACGGTATTCTAACGATTATTGCACTTCTATAGGATATGGTTACATATTTAACGATTTTTGAGCGCACGTTATCTCACCTACGAAACCCAACAAGTAACTTCAAGTAAGAAACCGGTTATATTATAAACTAACCTTAAAACGAGTTTAACAGGATCCAGGATTATCAAAGGTTACTTAATAATACAAAAAAATAATGTTTTAAAACATGCGGTTAAGCCAGTTACAAAATAAAGAAACGGTATCGTCTGGATAGATCGATGTCGCCGAAGCCGCCAGACTGGTCGAAGGCAAAAACACTGGTTCTTGGCTGCATAGAGCAAGGTCGCGGTCAAGTACGAACGAAGAAATTATGTCGCTACGATTAGGAACATTGTTTTAAGGAACAGATGGATCTTCAAGGATGTCAAGTATCGTGTTTTATCTATTGGAGGTGTGATTGGGTTTGCGAATGCATTTTTGTTTCAGCTGGTAAAAAAAATAGTGAAGATTTGTTTTTTACTACACTGCACCTTTATTCAAAAAAAATAACAAGCACCTATAGTAAACGAGCCGCAAGTTATGCAATACAGACGTATAGAATGTCTTGCAGTTCTATATGTGGAAACGCTATCGGCCCTTTCCTTTCCCTTCGTAAAATGAAAGATCGTGGTTAACGCGAATGTTGCTCGCTCGTTTTTTTTTTATATTAAAGTTTCATTGACTACAGTAACAAACATTGTGGTCCTAGCTAACTAAGGCAAGCCCATTGTAATCGATTGACTGAATTATGAAGCAGACAGGTTACTATAGCCACAGGTACCTACCTACGTTTAGGTTTAGGTACGGATAGTTCATAGATTGCTTAATCATGATAAAAATACACGTTGAGTGTGATATATGAATGACTGGCCGTTTTACCTCAACTACTAGCAAACAAAAAACATTAAATACACATTGTTTTGCCATTTGCGCAATCATAGTTTACCTACGTTGTGTAAAAACTAAAAGACATTCGTATATCATTGAGGAAAATCGTACGTTTTATATAGGTTATCAAGTGAATAAAAGAGGATACTTAAGTCTCAAATCTTCCTGGATGATACGAGTCATATTATCTGCAGCCGAAGATTTTATTTTGGAAGATATTGACTCGGATCCATTACACTGAACTATTTTGGAGATTATTTTAGGTATTGTCATCAACCTAGATAACCTGTAAGTGGTTGCAATAGTGAATAGATACGTCGATAAGGGCTTGATAACCACTTAGATACCAATCATAGAATTGACGAAGCGTGACCGTTGGAGGTAACATTTTATATCGTGTGTTTACGATAGAACGCCGCAAGCGCAGGTTTTTGCGCCGAGTCGTCACAAACTATTCGAACATCAAAATTTAATACAAAATGATTCATGTCAACGTCACTGAGGTTTGGTGATAGAATCAAATTATTGATAATCGATAACATTTTAATGGACAGACATTCATTTACCAAATAGATAAGTGCAAATGTACCTACAATGGTCTATTAGACTGTTGTCATTTTTAACATCGATTGAATGGCAACACAGAGACATACCTAGGTAACTTATTATGACCGTACGTACAGGACATTGTTATGAGCGATTCTTCGTATGCATTTGTAGTTATGTGCTGTGAATAATTTACTACACTTCTTTGCAACTACCAACTTTGTACCCACGTCTTTAGAACCCTAGTGGGAGTTTCAAAGGTTTTTAAGTTTAAGTGACAGATTCGCAGATGATGCGCATGATTACAGGTAATGGTACGAGTTCGATTCCTCGGCCGTATTATCATACCTAGTGAAGATTGCTAAGTTTAAATATTCAAGGTGAAGCACGTCATTATTTTACGCATCAATTACCACAGTAAATGTTTAGACCTCAAATGATCAACAATACGGCTTCATAGGTACGTAATGCACGCACTAGCCTTCTGGAGGCTCGCCGTGAAAGTGTGCTCGGCCGGCAGTGAAATATCAAAACAAACATAGATCGGTCGCCGGCCGCTGCCGCGAGCTGGCCGAGCGATCCTGCGATTCACGACCAAACGCGATCGATAAAAACAATGAAAATAGACGCGGCTCTCGGTCGGCTACACGCTACTGCATAATCGGTAGGGTAATAAATAATCAACATGAATGACATAATTCACTATTATTCGCTACACCAACGTGGTACGAATAAAAACTTCTAAAACAAGATAGTATAATCCAATAACCTTTCTAAGACGAATCTAATAAGATTTCACGTTGATGCACTTCGGCAATTATGGTGCAACCGTGGAGGAAAGTGACATGACGACTTACCAGATGCAGGACGGTGTTCACTACCTCCCGGTTGGTCACCTGTCCGACTTCAATGAGCCCGATAAGAACAGCGAATTTCAGGCTGTCGTTCGTCGTCATCCTGACCACTTCTTCAGGTCTCTTGATATCACTAAACGGCGGCGATTTTAAGTCCGCCATGGTTTATTTTGTCACAATTCACTGATACACAATTTTAAAATCCACTCACGACCATAAAATTCAAGAAAACATTATTTCTTCGGCTCACATGATAACACACCAAAGTCGCATTCTGCCATTTTGGATTATGAAGATGTTGCCATAACCGATTTCTAGAAAGTACCTTTTCAATTCTACTAAAAGTCGAGTCATTTTTGAAATGGTAGAAAGGTACACGATCTTTTTTCTTTATTTAAAAATCGCGTAAAAATTATGCTTAAAAAGTGGGCATTTCATTTTATTAAAAAATCGGTTTACTGACGATAGTTGAACGTGACAACGTCATAAGAAAATAAAACAAAACAATTGACACGCCGTTGCTATGGAACGCCTCAGAGCGAGGTAACGACGCATGACGTCATCTTTTTTCATGCGTGCAGCCGGCCATCGAATTATAAGACGTTATATCACGTCAAAAACAACAACGTTATTTAATATTAAAACGTTGATCATTTATTTTGACAAAAAATTGATAGAGCGTTTTATATTTTTTACATGGCAATAACTTTAGCAATGGACTGGGGTGACCAACGTTAATTTAAACATCGTAAAATACACCTGTGTGGCTTATTCAATGAGATTTTGCTCAAAGTTTTCCAATTAGTGAAATCAACTCTAGCCTGAATGTAGTGTACAATTTAGTTAATTGATTGCATACATGAAAAACAAAGCTGATATATTGATTTTTATTATGCTCCGCTGTGAAGTTAGATACAAATGCTAATGTAAAGTGAAGTTACGATCACTTCATGTCAGTGTCACTTTGTTGAAATCAGTCAAAAAGTAAACATGGCGGCGATCGACGTTGAGCCTTTAAAAGTGAGTGAAATTATGTGTATTTCTGTTTGAAACTTACTATTCAGTGTATACAGTAGTAAATTTTGTCAAAGTTAATATGAGCAACCTACGGAATAATTGTATGAAACTATGTATTCACATTTTAATAAAGAAAACTGAAACTAAGGGCGTTGCTCTTCTGACAAAAAATTGGAGATTGAATCCGTTACTGTGTTTATCATCGTTACAGAATAGTAAATATTACATTCCTTTAGACCGGTGAACAAACAACAAACATTATGTTAACGTTCGTCAATTACATTTGATTTGCCAATGCATCGGGTCTAATCAGTTGGTTGTGCGAATTCGATCAGTGTGCTGAGTTCAGTAATGAATTCTAGATGGAGACGCTGATGCGCACCCTCAAGCTGTCGGGGCACGTCGGGTTCGACAGCCTGCCGGACCAGCTGGTGAACAAAAGCGTGCAGAACGGCTTCGTGTTCAACATCCTGTGCATAGGTGAGCACAATGACTAATTGTTATAGTTGAGTTAATCACCGTCACCCACCTACGTTATCGCGGGTATAGTTGGCGTGTGACCTCGCTCATTTACTACTGTTAATGTAGGTTCACTAATTAATGAGGTGTACAGGAAAGTTAATGGTTTAGTATGAGAATCATGTGGGAAAGATGATTTAACTATGTTATTCACCGTCTAGGTGAGACCGGGCTGGGTAAGTCAACCCTGATGGACTCGCTGTTCAACACCAACTTCGAGTCAGTGCCAAGTCCACACAACCTGCCCACTGTCAAGTTGAAGGCACACACTTATGAACTGCAGGAGAGTAGTGTGAGATTGAAGGTATGTTCCACTTTTATTTGACTGATAGAACTTTATTCAATAGTGTTCTAAGATTATTTTATTTTCTTCAGCAATATACATTGTAACAATTGGTATTGATTATACTATCTTATCCTTGCAGCCTGGTCTGCTCGGAGTTTTATTACAGACCCACAGTATCATACTACCAGGATAAAAGTATCCCATGTGTTAATCAAGTTTATAAACTATCTGAGTGCCAAATTTAATCTAATCCATCCCCAGTAGATGGGGGAAAGAGTAACAAACTAGCAGACAAGACCTCTAACATCAATTTTAAAAGTAATAATGAAACTTCGAATAGAATGCTATTAAATTTAAATTATTATAATTAACAACTACTTCTTATTTGGCAGCTAACAATCTGTGACACCGTTGGCTACGGTGACCAAGTAAACAAGGAGGACAGTTTCAAGGCTGTGGTGGACTACATAGATGCCCAGTTTGAAGCCTACCTGCAAGAAGAACTTAAAATCAAGAGAGCATTGCCCACATACCATGACAGTCGGCTTCATGTCTGTCTTTACTTCATTTGTCCCACGGGTAAGTCAATCTATACTACTACTACACCTAAAGCATTTATTCTGAAAATACCCACATTACAAACACTTTTGAATAGTGAAAACATGCAGATGCGTCTACCTATATACCATTCCAAAGCATTCTCATGGAGATGAACAGGCAAGAAACCCCATACTAACCTACTACTACTTACTAGTACTCTTTACAAGTCTTGAAATGTGTAACCAGCACATCCAGTCATCCATCTCCTAATCTATACATATAATAAATCTGTAGAAAAAAAAAAAATATTTTTGTACATTGAAAATAATTATTTAATCTAATTTATGATTCAAATAACACAAGACAATTTACTTTCATGCATCTCTCAAGGAGGTGAGTCTAACTGTTGTATTTAACAACTTTCCCAAAGAAACTCGATTAGATTTATGAAAAAGGTGGGGAAGACTTCTAAATTACCATCATTTTAGATACTGAATCAAACTAATTAATTATCATTCTCTTGCCCTTATCCCGATTCATTTGGGGTTGGAGCAGCATGTCATCTTCCATACTATGACGGCACGGATGGCGCAGTGGCTGAGCGATTGGACTGCTGCGCTGCGTGTCGCGGGTTCGATCCCCGCACGGAACAAATATTTGTATGGCCTGCAGATAGTTGTTTCGGGTCTGGGTATTTGTGTATGTGAGTTTATATGTTTGTGAACGCACCCACGATACAGGAGAAATTCCTAGTGTGGGGCAAAGTTTAAAAAAAAGAAATACTTCTATAAAAAATACAAACTTTTATTAATATCTTACATTGTTTACCCAAACGTGTCTACTTCTAAACTGAATATTATTAGAACATAAATATCTTAATCTAACTAATAAGAATCAAAGTTAATAAATATTGTATTTATCCTTCCTGGTGAACTCTACATACAATATTATTTGCTTTATAAATTGCTGATACAATACACATACAACCATACAACACACACGCTGTTAACTTAAAAATGTTCAAACTAATTTGTGTTATTTGGTATAAACACCGTGGATTTGATTTCACCGTGGTGGTGGATTTTTGGTGATTTTTAAGTTTTGATAAAACATAACAATCACCAAAAATCGTGCGGTGTTGAGTTGACCCACAAACGATAGGGCATTTGATATAACGTCACAGATTAATAACGTGTCCTGCCTGTGTTGATGATGAAGTTTTGCTAGAGACTAGTTTTAATGCTGGAAATAATAAACTTTTAAATGCAGGAAGAATTGCACACAGAGATTGAATTTATTTCCACATTTAAAATAAAATTAATTTGTGTGCTTGAGTTTCATACATACACATACAAGTAGGTTCTTAATGTTTTTATGTTAGTATATCAATAAAAACTTTCATTGGTGTAGTGCAGGCAGATGCCCCACTGGTTGACATTTTTACGAGCTGTCCTTGACACGCGCGCTTACCGAGCAGTATGAACGCACGCTGTATTCAGGGCGCGCGCGGCATACTATATGCTGCCCTCGAATTCTCCAACTCCCCATAGAGCCGGTAACGGGACTCTTGTTACAAATACGCGAGATTGGATTTACTATTGTAATTTTATTTAAATTCCCATCAGGAAATTGTTTTTTTTGTTGTCTTCCTCAATTTTTGCTGAGCAACAGGTAATAATTCTCCTAATAGCGAGATTTAGTTCCAAAATCATAGTTACATTAAAATAATAATGTGTCTTCGTCACTAAAACCGGCGCAGTATCAACCTGTTTTTGTTTACCAAATTGTGTTCGTTTGCATGCCCCAAATACAATTGAAAATGTAGCACAAGATAAAGGAAGCGCTTGGAATGCCTCACCGCTGATTGTGTGGTACACAAACTGTTAGAATGTAAACAAGTCAAGTGTATAAGCGCGAGCGCATCAGAGTCGCGCGTCGCTGGGACGCATGCGTGATACCGACGCGTTACTCTACGCCTAATTGACGTCCACTTGTTCCGCTTGATGTTAACTAAACAGTACTCGACTGTTGACTATATAATAGGGGATCGGACTGGTTCAAAATAATATGATTCTGTTTAGTCCGTAAGTTAGATTATCGAAAAATATTGAAAACGTGTTTTTTGTTTTATCAAATCAATAAAAAATGACGAAGATAAAACGCGTCAAAGATTATGGAGTGGGGCTTGAAACGTCACTTGTAGGTACAAAATGTACTATCATATGACGTCACACGAGTTTTCGAAGCACTGTATTGTCTTCATTTTTTGTTTACGTGAAAAAAGAAAAAATACGTGTCCAATATTTTTTGGAAATCTATCTGACGGACTAATTAGTTGTTTTAAGTCCGATCCCCTATTTACTTTGATTCATTATCGCACCACCCATGACTTTATTTTAGTAAAGACTATTCGTGTAAAAAAGGTACCTACCTACCTACCACCCACATTTGTGGCATATGGAATATGTGTGCTGTAGAATAAACTCTACGGAAGTCATACTCAATTTACTCAAAACACCTCGGCACAAAACCATGTTGTATTATAGTTTCGGTTACAAAATTAGAACAGTTTTGACTTTCCACTGTGCCTTGTGCTGAGCAGGGAAATGGCTTACAAGTTACAAACGCCATACAAGGAGTGGTGTTAACGGAAGTGTAAGCGGGTGTGTGGTCTGACGATACGCTACGGTGCGCCATTTCTAACCATTGTCACTTACACACAACAGTTAGATTAGATTTCATTTCTTATTTACAGCTACGTAGGGAAACCATAACAATGATCTGGCGGTTGTAAATCATATCTTAGAGAGAGTTAATAAATACTCAACCATGCAACAGCTTTAGTAGCTAAACAAATTGAAAACAGAACGGATTGGTGCTCACCAAGTTTAGGTACGATCTGCGCAGATCTGACCAACTCTCGTCTTTGTACAACATCTTATTGTAGGCTCGGCGACATGCAACAGGGCAAATGCTGTACAATTTATTGAAACTGATATAATGAGAACGTTCTTAAAAGCACAGGAATTGCCCCCAGAGCGTTGTAGGAGTTTTTTGGGACATTTGCCCATGTGGCGCAGAGCTTTGTAGGAATTCATGAGGACATTTTGTCCAGGCGGCGCTGCATCGCGCGTCCTCGTCATCCGCCTGATTGATGCTAGTTACAATTATTTGCAACAATCTGTAACTAGAACCTGTTTCCTTCATTTCCAGGTCATGGTCTCAAGTCCATCGACCTGGTGTGCATGAAGAAGCTGGACACGAAGGTGAACATCATCCCCATCATCGCGAAGGCTGACACCATCTCTAAGACTGAATTGCAGAAGTTCAAGGTATGCTATCTATGAAATTAATGTATAATTCTATACTATTCCGCCCATTGTGTCACCCCTTGTAAAATGTTTTACTATTGTTTTTTTGGAAATTTGGTGTACATAATAAGGAGTATTCTATCTATCTATCTATCTATTCAGCTGCTGGACTATAGCCTTTTGTAAATCCTACTCATCATCTGCCTAGCCGATTACCTTAACCTTGATATTGTTCCGAGCGGCTCATTATTATCTAGCCACAAGCTCCTCATAAGTTCATCCTTCTAGGAATTCATTTTCCTAGAATGATCTAGAGGTGCTAAAGCTAAATTAAAGCAAAATGTTCTCTTGAATATTACCAGTTTACTACTAGAAGATTCTGTAAATTAATAATAATAATAAAATAATAATAATATTCCACAACTATCACACAACGCCATCTAGTCCCAAGCTATAAGCAGAGCTTGTGTTATGGGTACTAGACAACTGATAAACATACTTATATATTTCTAAATACATACATATTATAGATAAATTACACCCAGACACAGAACAAATGATCGTGCTCATCACACAAACATTTCCATTCTCCAAGACATGTGTCATCTGTGGCTGGGATTTAAAAAAAATATGCATTTAATATGCAGACAGTGTTTCCGATTAGCGTCGCTGGACTCTGATCCTGTTCCTATTTATATTTACTCATTTTTCTGTTCTCCACATTATTGTGTGGAGCTGTTGGCTCTATTTTTATCTATATATAAAAGGAAAACTGACTGACTGACATATCAACGTACAGCCGAAACTACTGGGGCTAGGAGTGTGAAATTTTGCACACGGCTTCCTATTATAATGTAGGGGAGCACTAAGAAGGGGTTTTTGGAAATTCAACCCCTAAGGGAGTTAAATAGGGGATGAAAGTTTGTATGGTTAAATCGACATTTTTGTAGTTAAACCGACATCCACGCGGGCGAAGCCGTGGGCAAAAGCTAGTCTTCTATAGAAACGAGTAAATTAAGTAAATACGCTTATTTATTTGCGTCATTTCCGTGTTTACTTACCAGAGCAATATTCATAGTACACACGGCTACACATCAAGCTATACAAAACCAGTATAATCTGATCGTTCATTGTGCGAAAAGATCTAGTAACGTGAGGCCAAGATTAACTGGTTTTGTATAGCTTGATGTGTAGCCGTGTGTACCATTGCCAGAAGTCTATGGGCTATTTACATCTGACACATTACTATGTAACTCATGTCCGGACCTCCGGACTATCCAGTGATTCATGCGAACTTACAATGTATTTTTGTACTATGACGCAGTACGATTGTAACTTACTATTTCTATATTTCACTCATGTGTATTGGTCATAAATTTCTCTACTCTATTAAATAACAATAATATGGTTTGAAGAAGTAATATCAGTAGATAATATTGTAATATTGGGTTACTACACTTACTACACATATTATTTGCAAGTATAATCTGCTTGACTTTCACTACATTGCCAGCTATTTGAGTTCCCATTTGATATTTGTAAATGCTTATACATTATTTCTTGTTATTGTGTTGTGAAGGCTAAGCAGATAAACTTTTGTAAAACCCAACAGTAATAATCTTAAGGCCTCGTGTGTTACGACGCCTTTTAAATAAGATGGTCAACAGACAACCCATCCGTTATTCCAAACAAAATATAACAGTACGTCAGAAATCACTTAATAATAAGACCATACTTTACACTACTCGGTTATATCTATCTATCTATATATCGGAGAATACGGTATTCTTCATGATGACGATGATAAGACAGGATGGATATCTCAAAATAACAGTCAGTGGTTCATGATAAACGATGAAGTCAACCACATGGAATGCAGTGAGGTTAGTAGGAAACACGACCACGATCAACCACAGCGCCGTCCGCCCCCGAAGCCCCTGCTGGCTCGGGCTCCTCCAAAATTGACGAGCGCCTCCGTCATCATTCATCTGACAGTTGTCGTTATAAATCGTGTCAGAACTAAACACACCCAAGCAACTACTAAAGAGGTTGAACTACACGACAATAGTTGCTCGACATTCCAGTAGTTCTGATTTTATCCACGTTCAGAGACTGCAATCTCCGACACGGCCAGAACTGACTATCACACGTCCTCGTGTGGTGGTGATATGGTATCTGTACCGACGAGAACACAAACTTAAACTAGACTATCGACTCGGCCTACCTGACCAAGATTAATGCTTCTGTCAATAGAGTCATAAAATCATGAAAGCAAATCTAATTCAAAGGTCCAATCGCATTAATTCAAAACAATCAAAACTCGCGTCGTACTATGCGTAATCAAACAAAGCAATACTTCACTAATTGCACACACTCTTGTAACCCAGCTGCCCCAGGCAGCTTATTCTAGTGACACTGTCACCCTGGCTTAACCAAGCCCAAATTCACATTCCTAGTGACAACCTGTCACCCTGGGTTGACCAAGCCCAAATTCACAGTCCTAGTGACAGCCCGTCACTCGGGGTTGACTGCTAGCCCACATTCATAGTACTAGAGTGACAAACTGTCACCCGGGGTTGACCAAGCCCACATTCACAGTCTAGTGACACGTGCCACCCAGGGCTGACCAAGCCCTTAGCAAAAAGTCACACATACAGTCTAGTGGCACATGCCACCCTGGGCTGACCAAACCCTTAATTCACGGTCTAGTGACACATGCCACCCAGGGGTGACCAAGCCCTTCACACACACAAAGTCTAGTGACACATGCCACCCGGGGCAAACCAGGCCCAAACACTTACAGTCTAGTGACCCATGTCACCCAGGGCAAACCAGGCCCAAACACTTACAGTCAGTGGCATATGTCACCCAGGGCTGACCAGGCCCAAAACTCACAGTCTATCTAGTGGCATATGTCACCCTGGGCCAACCAAGCCCTAAAGTCCTCGTGACTTCCTGGTCCGTCCAAGTCGGCCAAACTTATCTAGTCTCTACAAGACCCTGGCCCCCGCCACAACGTCTACCGCCGCTCACCGCCGCTGTCCAGCTTCGAACTGCAGTTACAGATATTACGACAAGACGTGCAGTGCGGCCAAATAGTTACAAGTGTGCATACAATCAAATAAAAGAGATTTCTTTAGTCTTCATTGCTCTCGCTATAATAGGATTAAGCTCAGAGGAAACTCCACTTTGCGGCAGTTTTCGAATGCAGTCATGAGCGTACTTGTACGTTCTATTTCCTGTCAGTGATTTTAAAACATAGCGATCATTTTCAAGTGACTCTACAACTTTGAAAGGACCTTTAAATTTGGGTTCTAATTTGGTTTGGTTTCTCTCTTAATTGACCAAATCACCAACACTGAAATTAACCACTTTGGCCTTATTTTTGTACGAGGTCAACTCTCTACTGACAAAGCAACGACCTTGGTCAGTGATAATAGTGCAAACCAAATAGAGCAACACTGGAACTCAAAGCTTTAATAGTGCAGGCTGCATAGAGACGTAGACAATGGTACAATAACACAAACTTCGTAAACGCGTCTATGAAAACTATTACATTCTCTTTCACGTAATTATTCTCAGTCAACTTTCCTGAGTAACACAACACACCGTGTGCCATAGGACATTCACTTTTGGGATTGGATGCAACTCATCTTGCACCAGACCGGAAGAAGACTTTAAGACTCTACGTCTAATACAATTTTCCACGAACTGACAATATTTGGTCATGTGCTCGAACAAATAACTTTCATAGAGCTTCTCCAAACTCTTTTCCCAACTAAGATGCATGAGGGCTTCATGAACAAGATTCACCAAGGACCAACGAAAAGCTCAAGGTATGATAAAAGAACAGAACTTTACGAAGTAACACACCTTTACGTAACACATAAGTTTTCACTATTTCCGCTAAAAGCTAACCGTTTTTGAACTTAGAGACGATGTCCTGAATTTCTGAGTCTTGGAACTGTTCAGCGAAATGCTAATTTTCAGATAGAATCGCAAACTCTGCACGCCTTTCCTCTGTCTTTTGGATGGAAACTTTAAGAATAAGAGTCTTGTTAAGCTCAGCAAAATGGTTTCGAGACAATATGTCAACAACTCAACATGACTTATTTGCCTACCCTGTCAATACTCAATGTCGAAATAGAAAGTCTGAAGGAAAGCCCACCAGCGTGACTATAGTAAAACAATAACCTTGTAGGATAATATCGAAAGTGATTCACAACGTTCACGACTGCTAGAGTTACTAATTCGTAGGAATGGTACTTTGACTCCGACCGCGGTTCACCTGCTGAAATACTCGACAACATGCAATCACCATTTACCATCGAGAGAGCTTTTGGAAAGGATCACCACAACCCTCAGCGCTCGCGTCAGTATGAAGTTCGATTGGAAGCTCTGCGTTGTATATCATGAGGACGGGTTTACTCGTTATAATAGAAATCACGTTATCTGACAACTTCGTGCTCAGCTTTCCATTCAAACTTTTTACTGTTGATGAGAATGAACAATGGAACACGTCTTATTCTTGAGAAATCTGTAAAGATCTGAACTCAGACTCGCTAAAGTAGACTCATCCCCTATGGGGCACCACTTGAGACACCATAATCAAATTCCACACACACCATTCCTCTCCAGAGAGTATTTTGAAGATTTCAAAGAAAAGCCTGCTTTTGTGAACGCCGCAAGAACTTCCTGCAACCGGGTCAGACTTTCCTCTTTATCACGTGACAGAAATAAATTACTGTCGTTCATGAAAAGTGCAGCATACGATGAGAAAGTTCACCAAGTGCTTTAGACACGCACGCTGAAATACGCTCGGAGCGTTACGAGGACCAGACGGCATCGCTAGGTACTCTCACTGCCCGTGAGGGGTGACGAATGCAGCAATAATACTATCTTCACTGACGGGACTCTGATGAAAGCCACTCGCGCAATCAAGACAGGTGTAATAGTAAACGCCTGATAATCGTGCAATCTGATCGCCCATCAACGGCAAAGGGAATAGATCAGACACTATGTTAAGATGTAGTTCACGGTAGTCTTTTCACATACACTTGTCTCCGTCCTACTTATCGCCCAGTAAAATGAATGAAGTTAGCTCTCATTATCTCACTGACTTTTTCGCTTACACTTGCTGTTCACCTTACCATACGAGCTGGATTCACTAATCGAATGTTTAATTAACCAGTAGTCATTCAAGCTAACGGTAAACCAACGATAAAAGTATTCGAAAACGCGTTCAGAAAGGACGTCAACCGGTATTTGTTTTCGTTTGTAATATCAGAATCAACATTGTAAAACTCAAATAAAGGAAGTAAATCGCAACAATTTACATTTTCATTTCACGAAATTGGTAGGGTTGATTCAGTGAAATGTACCGAATAGCCAAGTGGCCAAATAACGCGTGCGATCATAACGTCGTATTTCATACAGTCGTCAGGTAGTACGCAAGATAAAATCGTCAAATCGTTATTTATTATCAATCACAACAACGCTAATAATTTGTTCGGTGTTATAAACGCTCGAATTATTACCAATACCAATTTAATTGCACGGTTGAAAGTGCACGTTTACCCGAGAATTTAGAAGCTACACTGTTCAACAAGAGAACACTCTGCGCCAGAATCAAACAACATGAGTACGACTCACCGGGTTGCTGTAGCTGTCCAAGGACGCTGCGAACTTCACAGAGCCGCTGTCCACACGTCGCCGTCGGGCTTGTTGCAATACTTACCCAATAATGGATTTGATTGTGTACCGATACCGTTATTTGTTCCGCATGCGATACATGTGACCACCAGGTCGACGTGATAACTTTCAGCGCCTTGCTTAGGACAATGATTAAGACTCCGCCTTCCAATGGCTGCTCGGTCAAACAAATGTCGACAGTTGAGCACCAAGCACGTGGATAAGGTTCTTTGCCACTTCTGATATCGGAGAATACGGTATTCTTCATGATGACGATGATAAGACAGGATGGATATCTCAAAATAACAGTCAGTGGTTCATGATAAACGATGAAGTCAACCACATGGAATGCAGTGAGGTTAGTAGGAAACACGACCACGATCAACCACAGCGCCGTCCGCCCCCGAAGCCCCTGCTGGCTCGGGCTCCTCCAAAATTGACGAGCGCCTCCGTCATCATTCATCTGACAGTTGTCGTTATAAATCGTGTCAGAACTAAACACACCCAAGCAACTACTAAAGAGGTTGAACTACACGACAATAGTTGCTCGACATTCCAGTAGTTCTGATTTTATCCACGTTCAGAGACTGCAATCTCCGACATATATAAATAAAAAGAGAAGTCCTGACTGACTGACTGACTCATCAACGCCCAGCCCAAACTCTTGGACCTAGAAAGCTGAAATTTTGCACAGAGGTTCCCTTTATAGTGTAGACAAGGAATAAGGAAGGATTTTTTCGAAATTCAACCCCTAAGGGATTTAAATAGGGGATGAAAGTTTGTATGGAAAATCGTCATTTTCACGAGGGCGAAGCCGCTGGCAAAAGCTAGTTCCTAATATAATGTCTATAAGTAGAACTTTAAGGTATAATCAGATTCACAATGCTCTGAATTTCGTAAAATAATAAATTTTCGTTCTGTTCCAGTCTAAAATAATGCAAGAGCTGCAAGCGAACTCGGTGGAGATCTACCAGTTCCCGGTAGACGACGAGTCGGTGACGGAGGTGAACAGCGTCATGAACTCGCACATCCCCTTCGCCGTCGTGGGCTCCACGGACTTCGTGAAGATCGGCAACAAGACCGTGCGCGCCAGGCAGTACCCCTGGGGGACTGTGCAAGGTATGGACTCACGCACTTAACAGAATAACTCGTCACCATGTCAGATGTATGACGTCAATGATCTCCTTCATAGGACTACGTTTACGATGTAGATTAGAAGCGTTTTTTCTTTAATCGAGATTTGGTTAAAGATCAGACGAACTAGCTAGGGTATCCCAAATACTATGTTTTGTTCAAAATGTTTAAGTTGAGTGAGACATGAATTACATAATAATTCATTGTGCTTTTTTACTTGTCTATAAAAATAATGTTTCTTATCGTTATTAGGTGCTACAATACGCATTTATGGTGTAACAAAAACACCTGTACCAAGAGCATAAGTGTCACTATAGGTTGTGAAAGAGATATTACTATACATAGTTTTCACGTATTAACCAGTATCGTTTCGTATTCCAGTTGAGAACGAGTCCCACTGCGACTTCGTGAAGCTGCGCGAGATGCTGATCCGCACGAACATGGAGGACCTGCGCGAGAAGACGCACGCGCGGCACTACGAGCTGTACCGGCGCCGGCGTCTGCAGCAGATGGGCTTCACCGATGTGGACGCTGATAACAAGCCTGTATGTACCCTAGCACATAAGCACACTGTCGTATTCTCACTGCTGGGACACAGACCTCTTCTATATAATAAGGGCAAACATCACTTGTACCGGGACTGGACACGGGTGTGCGTATTTTAGACGTACGTAAATAAATGGTGGAAGAACACCCATAATGATATACAATACTTGGGAATAGGTTGCCGTAATCCGTGGTATGTTTTCGCCAAAAAAAATCGTTTCGCAGCAATAATTTTGGCGCAGTGTTTTGAGTGTTACTTGTTTCATAATTATACAGAATGCTTAGTTTACAGCTTCATGAAGGTTCAGTATTTTCGAATTGTTGATTCTAGAACATGCCAATTTCCTCACGATGTTTATAAATACTCTGCAATTATACTATGTAATCTGTAAATTTTGTTGTTGCTTTCGCAGGTATCGTTCCAACAAACGTTCGAGCAGAAGCGCAGCGCGCACTTGGCGGAGTTACAGCAGAAGGAGGACGAGATGCGGCAGATGTTCGTGCAGAGAGTCAAGGAGAAGGAGGCCGAACTCAAGGAGGCTGAGAAAGAGGTACAAACTTCTACTATTATACAGCCGGAAGATGACTATTGAACATAATACTAGTAGTATAGTACTGAGTGGTCCTTTTGGCGCGAAGTTTAAGCCAAACTAACTGCCGACGTCCCGGATTTTTTTTCTAATATAAATTTCACGAATTTTTGGCAAACTCAGGAAGAAAAAATATAAGTAATCTTTTATAATGTACCCATTCAATGTTATTTTTATCTTTTATGTTATACCCGCAAATAATGTATAAAATTTATTCGGTACTGATGATTCGTGACAGTCCATTATTGTTATCTTCATCAATGTGTCAGTGGTGGGCCTTATTTAATAAATAACTACTTCGATTACCATTCTGTACCATTTGCCTTCAATATCAAAACATTATTTCCAGTTACACTCGAAATTCGACAAACTGAAGAAAGACCACACGGACGAGAAGAAGCGCCTGGAGGAGCTGCGCAAGAAGATCGAGGACGACGCCATCGAGTTCAACCGTCGCAAGCAGCAGTCGGCGCAGGCGCATCACACGCTCACGCTCGGCAAGAGCAAGAAGAAGTAACGCACCGCTCTAGTGCGGCTAGCCCCGACTTACTGCGATACGGGAATACGATGTGCAACTTTGAACCTGACCGTGCTGTACTGTTATGGAACTTGCTTGATTGGAAAATTTACTCTCAACTTAAATATTTCAACTGTAATTCTTTGGCAGTCGTTTGAATTCAAGTTTACGAAGTCTGTCAATCTGTCGTAACTATTAAGTTCCGTGACGGTACATTCACAATACTCATAATTACACTAATATTTAAAATAGTCGATAATCAGTTGTTAATAAGACTATATCAGTAGTTTTAATGAATTGTCCTTTCAAATAGCATTGCTCAGTAATAATGTGTGACAGCGTGGAGTGAAGGTTTTTACATTTTATCGCGTGAAATGTAGATTTTAATAACTCAGTACTTCATAAGTTTCTACATTGACTGTATCAAAGATTATATTTAAGATTTTTAAGATCTCGCTCGCAATGTTGCCAGCTTGCAAGTTGCATATCGTGTCATCGTAACAACAATAATGTTAAGAAGTTAAAATCGTACGGAAATCACTCGAAGGTCACTTTGACTTAGTTTTTATTTACGCGCACATGTTAATCTCCTCTTTTTATTTATATCTTTTATAAAATACTTTCTCCATGTAAAGTTAATACTATATAATAATGATTAATTCATAACTCATGCGCACATTGACATGCAATGTAGATAAGTAATAGCTGACTGCTTTGATTGAGATGTCCTTTTTAAATACCTACCGTATTTTTACCAATAAGTAAAAAACAAGATTATGATTAATTGAAAATGCCTATATCATGAAAGAATGCACTGTTATTCTTAACACGCAAGTTTTAAATCAAACCTCAATCGGCGCATGGAATCCTGATGACGTATTCATCACTAGTTCTATAATAGAGTAAGGTGTATTTAAGTTTAATTGGCCAAATGATCTAATCAACTATGCGGAGTGACTTTACCAAAATGTATTAAATGAAAAACTAATAATACTTTTATTTACAAGTTGTAGATGTAGTAAGTAAGGGATACTCGAATATGATGGAACTTTGTTTTGCTGTCTTTTGTAGGAGCAGACAATTCCTCGGTTTTTCCACTCGTGTGGTTGATTTATTTGATTAATATTGTATGAATGAAATCCAAAGTTTTGAGTAATGAATGTGTGTGATTTTTTTATTAATCCTGCTGACGCAACATATTCGAGTATTCAGACACGCGTAGTGTTTAGTTTTTATATAATAATAATAATAAACATAGTTATGTTTATATAGTTTATTATGTATGGACGTAACATCGCGTGTAAAGAATTGCCTATTTACCGTAGAATAAGAAATAGCTAGAGACGTAATAAATTATATTTACTATAGCCTGTTCACGATTCGCACGCACTTGACCTATTTAGTTTGAACTTTCGTGATCCGTACCTATGAGCAAGTTACAGATAATCGACTACAGTGCTTCCTGATTGCTGTAAAAAGTATAATTGAAATCATAGCTCTCTAGTTGTTATTATATAAATAAATATTATAATAGCAGACTCCAGATTTGCGAATATATAAAATGAACTATTCTCATGGCATTTATTCAGTCATTCCTACTTTAAATTAATTTTATACTTAATTTTGAATTATTTTGTATTACCTGATTGAGGTATTTAATAAATAAAGTTTAAAATCGTAATATATGTTTATTATTTTACAATCAATTTAGATTTAAAACAAACAAAAGGTGAGGGGGCCTCCTACCACTTCCTATATTAGTATTCTTTTAATTTTACTGTTCTGTGGGAAAAGACAGGCTATGAAGTGGTACGGTCAGCATCAGAAGTAGCTGAACATTTCGGAATTTTAATTCTTTTATGTACAGGACTCTAACTATTATTTTTAATGTTTCAGAAGATTATTCGTTAAAAGAGTCCTTACACTCCAATTACATGTAGTAACGCGTAATATCTAACAAGTTTTTATTAAAAAAACAGCTTCGAAACTTTGAGTAATGTTAATATACTTCTGATGCTGACCGTACATCTGTTTCCCAACTCAGTAAAATGTGGAGGCAGGTCCCCTGGTCGTGATACACACCAGTAGCTACCTGTATGTACCTCCGGACACGGAGGTGAAGAAGCTCTGCTGATGTCAGTGAAACGAACTGATCATCTAGATTCTAGTCGAATTCATAAGGTAATGTTGCTATATACCAATTGACATTTGTTGCAACTCGGACAAAACAATACAATGATTAAATGAATATACAATAGGGGATCGGACTGGGTCAAAATAATATGATTCTGTTTAGTCCGTAAGTTAGATTATCGAAAAATATTGAATACGTATTTTTTGTTTTATCAAATCAATAAAAAATGACGAAGATAAAACGCGTCAAAGATCATGGAGTGGGGCTTGAAACGTCACTTGTGGGTACAAAATGTACTATATGACGTCACACGAGTTTTCGAAGCGCTGTATCGTCTTCATTTTTTGTTTACGTGAAAAAAGAAAAAATACGTGTCCAATAATTTTTGGAAATCTATCTGATGGACTAATTAGTTTTTTTATGTCCGATCCCCTATTACGAGAATTAAGTGGACAAACTTATAACTATTTAAGGTTATTATTAATTGAGTTGATGCAATGTGAAGCAGACTTGCTTACCACTCATGTCTACATTAATTTAATTTTGAGCTTATCATTACTTACATATTTCTCCTAAACACACCCTTGTATTCTAACACACTTACTTGCTGGTTACTATTATTATTATCAACACGTTAACGTCCACTGCGGCACACAATGTTTGTAATCTAACTATCTTGCTGGATATGGTTGCAAGGAACTTTTATCATCATTATATCAACAAGTACAAGGTTAAATTAAATTAGCTAACGAAACTCCGTAACAAGAATAATCGATTAAAAAAAGTATTTTTCGGTTCTGGGGTCATTCGGAGATGGTATGGGGTCGCAGGTAGTATAACAACTTTGAGTTTTGAGTGAGTTTAGAATATCGTTTTTATTTTGTCTTGTCGCGTCTAGATCTCGATACCAATCAAGTCTGTGGTCGAGTTTCGCTAGCTGATTTGACCATGGCCGTTCCAGCGAGTTCTTGCTAAGCTGATTACACAAGTGAGATGGTGAAGGGCCTGGGCAGCTCGTAGCACATGGGTTTGTACATCTTGTTGTAGTACGTGTAGCGACGCTTGTACGGCGTCACCGACGTACGCACCGGTACCGGCACGCGCGCTGGTGTAGTTACTGCCAGTCGCCGGCACTGCGGACAAGCGCGGGAGGGGTCATACGGGGCTGGGGGCTACACAATAAACAGTTGTAAGGGTTGATCTTTAAGATAAAGTTTGCCGAGGAAGGTCGGTCAATGAGTGACCACCCGTTAAATACCAAAACCTCTCCGTGTCTCGAAAAACACTTTTTTAATTTGGTTCTAACTGCCTTTCGTGGATCTTTGGTAATGGTTATGAACGGGTGGGTAGACAGCAGAACCTCGAAATTCAAACATTCATTATTTTCAAGGGAATAGTGTTACCCAGTTACTGCGTTGTGGAGGTCAGAAAGGCAATCTTTCCATGTAAAATACCTTGTTGAATCCATTCGACTTGAAACTAACCTAGCCGGTCGATGGTACCAATCTCGCCGACCTATTTTTGACACTTTGATTGCATCTTGAACTAAAAACTTCATTGGCTTTTTCGACACAAATATTTTAACTGACAAATCTTAATACAAGTTTATTATAAAAATGCAACCAACAGCTACTTATGAAGCGCTAAGATCAACGTTACCGTGTGCGCGGTGGTAGTGCGAGGATGAAAGTGCACAAATAAAACAACTACGTTATTGAATATCAAAAAGTTTATTATCAACCATACATAATTAACGTTGGCACAGTATTGCAGATAGGTAGGTCGGCAGTTACATGTATATCACCTGTGTATATGTATATGCTAAGCTCTGATTATAATATTATCATTCAAACTTCTCTCCCAGTCTTATGCTAATCTAGTGATGTCAATAGGACTAATAAACATTGTAATAATTTATTGCAGTGATATAATTTATTTATCAGATTGTTCGGGTTCGCTCGGGCACATTCTACGGTATGCGTTTGACCCCACTGTAAAAGGTGGCAGTTTCCAATATTTTCACTTATTGCTTTAGTCTTTCTGTAAATATCAGCTTTGTCTCTCGCTCATTATGGACCATCAATTAATTATATCGTTATGCTGTGTCCCACTCATTAACGTTCGTACAAGATATTTTAAAATAAGCCGTGCTTCTCGTTAGAGTCCATCATTTGATACAGCATAACATGGAAGACTATTGACTCCCCAAGACCTATCTAACGTCCTATATCTAAAGTGCACACGATGCGGTCTCATGAGGAATGAACACCGATCCAATGTCACCAACCCTATCAAGGTAACATTTGAAACAATCTTCCGAATATCATGACTTTTCTTTAAATATTAATTCTAGACTAATAAGAAAAAAGCGAATTTTAAATAGTAAGTATAGGTAATTGAACGATTAATAAGTCAGTATTCATTAATTCCACTATGACTATCAGTATCCTCGTAGCTCTATGATAATGAACACAGTGTCTCGTGTGTAGTGTCTGACTCACATAGTGTCTATATAGTGCTTGTAAATCTATCGACTGTGCAAAAATATGTTCTATCAATTTGTATGAAAATATACCTTGTGAGGATTAAACAACATTATTTGTACCGTGGAGGTCGCGTGAACTCGTGTGAGCGTGAGGCCACAATTGTATGTCGCTACCTTAACTATATCGACTACCATGCATCACTGAATCCAAACAATTATGTATCAAGAATTTAAAATAAAATAAACAAAATTCAAAACCAAATTCTACAATAACTACTAACTTTATTGTCAAATGAAAGAAATGCGAAATTCAAAAATTATATCACACACATCAAGTAAAATAAAAGAAAATAAAACTAAAATACTTTTGAGAAATAATAAAGATTCAAAACATAACTAATAATTATCAAGATAAATCAGATAGCATAATTATTGCAATTGGAAATTAATCTTAAACTAAATCGTATTCGTAGCGTATCATTATAATTACAATAACAAATTCATTATGACTAGTTCTCCCGTACAGATGGAGTGCATGAATGTGTGAATTAAATTAGAGCGACTACTTAATACTAGGAGATGAAACAGATGAGATTGCTCTGTTAAGAGATCTAAATAATGCTTACGAGTTACCGAAACTAATTGAACTTTATAACGATGCCTTAGTTAAGTGTCAAACTTTAAAACTAATGGAATGAACAATAGGCGCGTGCACTCATTATCTGGGGGGAACCTCCCGCGGGGGAGGACTTCGGTATTTGGCTTTGATATGCAAGAACGGCTTCTTGGAGCAGGTGTCGTCCGCGATCGTGGCCGCCAGCGACAGTCTGATGCTCTCCTCGATGGCGGCCTGCGTCATCGCTCCGTTCACAGAAATACTTTTATTCAGAGGTTTGAAGTCGACGGGAGTTGCCAGACTCATACTTCTGGTCTTTTTAGCGTAGCCATTGGTCCCGTTGAACGTCTTTTTGGGCTCATTGACAGGAGTGGAGGCGAGACTCTGACTGCGCGTCTTCCGGGCGGCAGTCGCGTCGGTGGGAGTGGTAGCCGCGCTGGTGCTCCTGTTCTTCTTTACCTGGTTGAGTCTGTCAGTGCCACAGAAGCTTCTCTTGTCATCCTTCTGCACGTGCGCCAGACTCATGCTGCGCGACTTCTTAGGTGTGTTAACCAAAGTGGTGGAGGTGAGTGATTTCCTATGCTCTACGGGAGGCGTTCTAACCGATCTACCGGTCGGCGTGTTGGGGGTGCTGAAGCTGGAGGGTGCGGACTGCTTCCTGCTGCGCGGGGTGGCCGGGGACTTGGGCGAGCGCCCGTCCACGGAGTCCGCGCGCAGGGGGAGAGTCAAAGCGGACCGCAAGCTTCTGGCCGATGTCGGTTTGACAGGCGTGGAGGTGCGGCGTGCGTCGGGCAGGGGCGAGCTCTTGCCGCTGCTGGCTTTGCTGGAGGCGCGCGTGGAGCGGCCGCTGCGGAGCTCCACCGGGGAGCTCTTGCCGCTGATGGAGGAAGCTTTGCTATCGACAGGTGAGACGGTGCCGGCCACTGAGGGCTCCTTGGTGAGCGAGGCGCGGCTGCTGGCGGGTGAGAGCGGGGCGGGCGCGGGAGCGGGCGGGGAGGCAGGCAGCGGCACGGGCAGCACGTCGCGCCGGCCCTGCGTCACCAGGCGCACCTGGCACGGCTCGTGGCGC
This sequence comes from Diarsia dahlii, assembly GCA_949775195.1. Lineage (NCBI taxonomy): Eukaryota > Metazoa > Arthropoda > Insecta > Lepidoptera > Noctuidae > Diarsia > Diarsia dahlii. Next base: position 23,356,178 of record OX459197.1, read on the forward strand.
GACAGGAAGTGCTCCAGCGTGTCCCAGCCGCCGCCCACGCGCACCATCATGTGCCGCCCCTTCAGCAACTACAACAGAACATGCGAATAGTTGGTTAATCAAGGATTCAAATGATTAAATGATAAACTGGGGTTATTTCATTATACTAGCAGAGTTTTTCTTATTTTATCTTCATTTTCTGTCTTCTTTCTCTTCGTGATTTTCTCGAGATTCAAACTTCCTACCGTCTAACTTATAACAAACAGCTGAGCGTCATGTTACCCTGATGAAGACATTCCTGCCGGCGATGTTGTAGCGCCCCTCGCCGACCTTCTTGACCTTGAGTAGCTTGGAGCACTTGCCGGAGCTGCAGCTGCAGCCGCGCTCCATTAGCCGGGTCACCAACTGCACCTGAATATATTATGACAATGGATTATAATGGATATTGTCATTAACTTGAGAACTCTTTAGCATAAGCACATTATTAACACCTAGAGACGGTCAAAATAAACTTATATCGAGCCTTGTGTTATTTGTGAATCTAGAAGATAGCTAATCCTATTAGACAAAGCCTGCACCATTGTTGGGAAAAGACTACGCAAATTACGATATTTAACTAGAAGACAAAGTCTTGAGGACTCGACCCAGATTAAGTTTACGAGTCTTTCTCTGGGGCGATATTTACCATTTGACTTTCCTAATAAAATAATGTGCCAAAGTATTTGGTAATCTTCAATCATGGATAGCTCTGGAGTTACGTACCCTCTTATCCAGTTCATTGGTAGGTTTGAGCGGCACATCGGAGTCGGTGCTGGCCACTGTTCCCTCTGACTTGGTGCTCTCCGCGTCTGCGTTGTCCACCGCTAGTTGTGCTGCAAGTGGTCATTTGAACTTTGTTAAAAAATCCGGATAAAAAACCCAATTTATCCCACCCGGGAATTGAACCCAGGATCTCATGCGACACAGCTGCTGCATCGTCCATAATTATTTTAATTACGGTATGTGTTGAAGTGGTCATACTTACAGTCGTTGGGGTCTGGTGTCTTAGGTGGTACTTCGGTGGTAGATCTGCTAGATAAACAAAGGATCTCATTATTGACGGTTCAAGCAATCAACTAAAGAAACCATTACATTTTGAAAGTTTCAGGGTGTAAAACTTATTTCATTTGCAAATATTTAAGAAATAAGAACTAACTTTTCCTCCCGTGGCGGCGGCGAGGAGTCTCTGAACTGCCACGCTGTCGCAGACATGGCGGAGTCAAGTCCTGAGTCCCGTTCTTCTAAGGCGATCTCCTTCTCTAGCTGCACTAACCCTGGAGGCTCCACGTTGAACTTGGTAGCGAGACGAGCCACCTCCAGCAGGCACAGGATGACCTGCCTCGGCTGGTTGTGGAGCACTGTGGTACCAGAGATACATAAATTTAGTGATTGTTTTTCATTTACCATGGATGCTCCACGTCTGCACTTGGAGACAAGACGAGCGACCCAGGTACAGGTAGCCAAAATTACAAGCAATCTTTTTTGAACTTGATGAAGAGACAAGCTACTGCCAGCACTATAGAAGAAAACATAGCTCATCAACATAATTATCTTACCAAGGTCATCACTTTCGAAGAGCAGGTTCTCGTGAACGCCGAGCTCCCTGCAGAAGGTGATGAAGTTCTCTGTGTTGTCCCGAGAGAAGAAGCTTCGCCGCGCCGCGCGCTGCCAGCAGCGTCCGCGGATCTGGGGCACAGGCTATGGGAGTATGGGAGAAGACACCGTCGTTAATTAATACTTCTTGAAAACTCTTAAATTTTAGCTCAATATCGACACCAACGCGTTCTGTAACATTATTAAATGAAAACCACTGCCTAAGATTGGACTGCCATATTAAACTGGATACTGTTCGCACTTTGGAGAATCTTAAGACTGTTGACAGCATAGGATTGTTAAAAATTAAGTCAAAGCGCCACTTCAAACAAGCGAGATGCACTGCCAGACCTAACATAATGACAGAAACCTAAATACTGAATATCATAACTATGGATACTCACCCCAACGATGAGTCCCTGGTCGAGCGCCTCCCGCGCCCGGTCGTGTATGACGGCGGCCAGCTGGCACAGCTCCGCCCCATTGTCCAGCACGTCCAGGAAGTTCTCCCCGGATAGATACGTTATACCTTGGAACAAAGACAAGCGTACATTAGACACATACACTCTTTGCTTGTACGATGATGATAGTTATTGCTGTATGGTTAGGCTGTGCTGCTTTTATAAGCCGTTGATCGATAGCATAACAGTCACTTATCGGAGACCCTTTGCGTCGATCAGGATCAGCAGCTCGATTGAGATCTTTATCTAAATCTGGTCGCCGTTTTGGAAACGCCTGGTGGCGATAAAGATATAGTTAAGATCCTTAAGTCGTCATACTCATTCTCACGCCCTTATTTCAATTTTATAATTTGGGCATGTTTTGCAGCATGTCATCTTCTTCTCCATACTTTTCTATACTCATCATCTCAATAGACACCTCCTTACTAACTATAGGTTAGTTACAGTTCATCCATAATATCTTTGGCCTTTTCTACTCTTACTATTCATACTCAACAATTTTCACGCTATTTTTTCCTTGATATCACAAATGCCCAAACCACGACAACCGATTATGTACTAGGTACACAAGTTCGGTAAGTAAGTATAAAAGATAAATGTAGTCTCGCCATTTAGTAAAGAAACAACTTCATTCTTGCACAAGTCTAATAAAACTTATCTACTTACAATGTAAACGATTGACACACTTAGATCCTGCTCCTATCGAAGATATCGTAGAACATAGCTGTCGTGTCACCGACCGGGCCTGAACTACCATGGACCAGTATATGCTGGACTTTAATGGCGTTGCTTGCAAAGTCGTAATATCACCGAACTGTGCATTTAAATTAAACATACACCAGCTAAATATGGTAGGCACATGAACATCAAAGCAGCATTTTCTTGTCTGTCATATTCAGCAAAAGATCAAATGTGCGATTGTTATCCAAAAAGCTAATGTTAAATGCACTTCGAGTGATGATGAAATTGGCGAGGCTCGTCACCTTAGTAGTAAGACTTTAGGTGTAATATAGCAAGTTTACGACTTTGAGAGTAAGTTGAACGATTAGCACTTAGATTTTACGCTAAAGGTAAAGTGTCTGTGCATGCATGCCTTCACGGAAACGAATCAATCAGACTGTACTTCGGAGAGTGTGCGCAGGAGCTCCACGTGCTGATTCTACACCATCTCCCTTCTTCCATCGGGAGACTAGACGTGCGCCCGGCCACAAATAAGTGCTTTTTTAAACAGGTACTGCAAGAACAATTTAAGAACACTTAAATGATACGTCTATAAATGACGAAATCGACTGTGGCCGGGCTGCATCGCAACACACGGATATAACCCATACCTAGTCGATGTTCCACACATTCGAACGAAGCGCTTTGCTTATTCCCTTATTATGCGCACAGCCATGGAGTGGAACTCCCAGCCTGCGTCGGTTTTCCCGAGTTCATATAACCACAATCTATTTAAGTCGGGAGTAAATAGGCTTCTTCTGGGGCTCGTTCCATCGTCGACCTCATATCTGCTCTTAGGCCAAGATTGAAGCCAAGAGCAAGCCCAAGTACCTACAATAATAAAGTACCTACAATAATAAAAAAAAACGATGGCATAATGCGTATTCATAGGATTATCAAAGCATAGCTCCTTGGAACCCTGCCTCCCAACTACAGTTTTTCCATGTGCCTCTTCTTTTATCCCTTACAAAGCTTTCAACATAATAGGGGATCGGACAAAAAAAAACTAATTAGTCCGTCAGATAGATTTCCAAAAATTATTGGACACGTATTTTTTCTTTTTTCACGTAAACTTAAAACGAAGACGATACAGTGCTTCGAAAACTCGTGTGACGTCATATGATAGTACATTTTGACGACACAAGTGACGTTTCAAGCCCCACTCCAAGATCTTTGACGCGTTTTATCTTCGTCATTTTTTATTGATTTGATAAAACAAAAAACACGTATTCAATATTTTTCGATAATCTAACTTACGGATTAAACAGAATCTTAATATTTTGACTCAGTCCGATCCCCTATTATCTAACAGTAAACAATCAGGAAGTGCATCCCCTTTGCAGTATCATATATGTACTCGAGCATTCGTTGTTGCGGTTTGCGTCGCTGCGTGCTTTTGTGCTCGCAGTGTTCGTTGTTGCGGGCATTCGGTGGCGTGTGGTTCGGCGTGGTGGCTTTCGGAATGACGTATTGCACTCGTAGTTTCGTTCTTCTTCCGTCCTTCTGACATTCAAAAGTGCCTGTAATGGCTTAATTGAAATAAAATATGTATTTGAGTTTGAGTTTGTACAATACAGTTCACAAAAACAAATGCATTAACCGCTAGGGGTGATCCGTTACTGATTACTGACTGACGACTTTTTACTGATCTGGCATTTTCATACTCTTTACATTTGTGCCGGCCGCGGAGCATGCCACTTGCGTGCCTGTCCGCCATTAAGCTCGTAAACTGTGTGATTTAGAACTAGACATACGAGAAACAACGAATAATTCGGAATTATGAAGCGGTGAGAACAAAACATTGAATGATGGGCGCAATCCAAGAAATAGCGGTGTGGGAGCAAAAAGTACTAGTTTTAGATTCATGTAAGCAGTTTGTATGAATTCCTTTATTTTTATTTCAACGATATCCTATTATTGCTTCAAAATTGCAGGATTTCTCACTTGTCAAGGAGGGGCTGATAATGCTCAATTATTTTCACTAGATGCGAAGGTGACACTCAGTCAGACACTGATATAAAGTCACGGCGACAGCTGTACCTACCATATTTGTAAATACTTATATTGAGAGTGCAATTCTAGCAGTAATTACGAACCGCCTAACCGGGACGGTGAACTTTCACGACGGACATAAGAAGGCAGGGATCGAAACCGATCGCATTCTCATGACCCTATCGCTGCAGATCTTGCCGACCGCGCGGTGCTATGCTACCTTGGTACCGCGGGGGTGCGCGGGGGCTTATTAATCTAGGACCTTTGGCCCTGTGGCACTGCTTGCAGATTTATTTTATTATCGGACGATATTACCGACTTATTGCTTGTGGAGGTGGATAAATAGTGGGTATTGCTGGACTAACTTCTATGTATCATTGGTTACTGAACAATATCTGTTGCAATATCTGCCTGGAAATATCATCGGTATTAACTATAGTAAAATAATTCATGAAGTGGAATGACGAGCAAGTTTCTCCAAATATGTTTGCTAATGGAACATTGGCTCTGGGACTCCGGGCAATCACTGAGTCTTCATGAATCATTGATTGATATGCACATACAGTCCATACCTAAGCCGCTAATGCACAGACTGAAGAAACATCTAAATATTCATTAGGTAAACTACCACCAATAAACAAAATGATTTATGACTTCGTTGGCCACACGCTTGCTTTTATGACGGAAAAAGAACAACCGTGTCTAATTAAATATAGGTAACACCTTCGAATCGAATGGTTTTCCTGTCAATTAAAAGTGATGGAAATAAAATGTTCAAAAAAGTTCCCTGAAATAGTACATTACTGCAGAATCCAGTAAGTAAGCCTTCCTGGCCAAGTATGAGTTAACCGGACCGAACCGCAGGTGAGGTCTGGTTATATACGAGGCCAGGATGGCTTTCTTACTGGTTGAGGTTTGTATAATGCTTTTCTCAAAAATTAAAGAAAGTTTAACAACAAATTCGTTTAATTAATATTGAAGGTTACATTCATATGTGAAAAACACAATAGCACTTTTTGGCCGACCCGGGAATCGAACCCAGGACCTCACGCTCTGCAGTCGAGCTTGCGACCACTAGACCAACGAGGCAGTTTAGGAAACAACTTTAGAAAAAACTTTTTAATAAACTGAAATTACTAAATACAATCATAAAATCCCCACACTATACTTCTACAACATTACTAAGTACAAAACGCAACGTATAAAATGGCTGTTTAAGGTTCCAAAAATATATGTATCTCATAAATTGTCATACCAAAAAGAGAGATAGATATATATTTGGAACCTCCCTTCTATAACCATGTTATAATGGCTAAACTCTAATCTGTGTCTGGTACTATGTTTTTTTTTCTAAGCAGATCTTCGATCAATAATGATCGAAGAAGCAGATCTAAAGAGGATGACCTAGTGTCCAGTAAGTAAATTACATACTTACTTACTGGACAGTAGGAGATTCCAAGTGGCCAATCTCGCTTCTTACTGGACAGTTGTGAATAAGTCTCCGGTAAAGTTCACTTTCTGGATACTTTTTAGAGATGTTATGGCAACATTACATACCATTTTTGAGAAAATAATTTAACATCAGTCAAAATTAGATTACTGTAGGTAGGTAACATGTAGGTACATGCTTAGTGGTTCACGGATATAGCAAATGATATGAGAGATGCAGCCATGCAGATGCAGCATGTAATTAACACTCTGGTCACGCCCAGTGACAAACTTTGTGCTATAGTTTAAAGTGTCTCAAGTACTTACAACAGACATACATAAAAATACAAACAGAAAGTGCATTGCATTGCACCAGATAGTTGGCAATGAAGTAATTACCTACTGTGCGATTGTGCGCCCTGCAATCTGCCGGTGGAAGAATGCAAGCCGACGCAAGGAACCGGCTTTCGGATGGCCAGGTTCATACCGATAATACCTACATGTGTTATGTATAACGTGAGCAAAGATAAATAATATCGCTGCGAATGAGTGGGACCACCCAGGCACTAGGAGCACAGATTTGCATAGGATATTACTAGGATATCATAGCGGAGGGATTGTTCCCGGCTAATTTACTTGAAAGATATGCAAACATTTGCATGGAGGTGCAAATTTTATTAGGCTTCTCGATTTCACGTTTTTGTGTTTTCAATAACATGGCTTTGTTTTTGTTCGTTTTTTTTTACTTACAGAAATTATAAGATTCCACGCAAAAAACCTCGAGAACCTCAAAACAGTAGAAATGGTATAAGAACAGTAGGAAAATCATTGGATAGAAGACTAACTCGGCATACTTAGACAGTTAATAGTGTATTTTCAATAGTGATCAGTTACACTATATCTTGGTACAATATTAATCGTCCAAACGACAACAATAGAGCTCTTTGTAGCGAAGATCAAGATTACGCTCACATCACGTTCTCGATACTCCTTGGTCATTGAAATGATTTAATTGAAAACCGATCCGATAAGAATCGAAATCGAGTGTGATCCACCGCCGTTCGATCAAAAGAGGAAAAGCTGCCGGGTGTCATGACAGAAGTAGGAAAAATCCAAGTGCAATCTGCTTGCATTACATTTGGAGATGATTTATAGCAGCTGCTCCGAAAATTAGAAACTTATACTCAAGTGCAAATTGAAGACCATTCCATACATCAAAAGAGTGGACAGAAATATGCTTAATTTGGAGCAGCAGATGCCTTCGGAACATAGAATGAGGAGATAGGCGCCCATTGTAATATAATCATATACTTACACGAAAACACGTGACATTTAAATCCGAAAGCTGCAAAAACTATTTCTCGAGTGGAGCCTGCAGTAATTAATGACAAATTACAGCAAAAAATATAATGGGTTTGAATGAAATTGTTTGCCGGTTTACAATGCAACAAAACGAGTAGGTAGTTGTCAAACTTGTCAACCATTTTTTTGCATACTATGAATGTAAAAGTTGTTTTTTTATTCAAGAATGCCGAGTATTTGTGTAAATGACTGGTCTGATTGTTATCGGTACTATTAATAATTATTAACTGCGATTAAGTTTTATTTCAATTGTTCATTTCAGTGAGCGCGGCGCAGCAATACCAGGGGACTCATGTAATCGGTCTTCATGAACACATAATTATGAGGTTTTCGTCCGTAATTAGCGCGATAATAATCGAAGCGGACAACGTCTTGAAAAATAAATAAATTAGTGATAAATAAAAACGTGCGCAGACGCAGCGAGGACGCACGTACAAGACTTGTGAGTTGTAGCTGCAGAATTATATGCTATTTTGGTGAGATGGTCTTTAATGACTGGACACACACCGCGATGAGGAGCAGCAGTTGTTAAATACGACATTCATTCATAACCTGAGACGATTGTCTATGGATGGCCCTTAAAGTTCTAGCAAATTAAAGCAAATCGACTTTTTTGTTGGTTTTCATATCTTAGCCAAAGCGTCTTAATGATAGAGTGTTAATATCAATTCCTATTCATTTTCCTTGCAACCAAACACACTGGTAAACAAGCAAAAACTAAGGGAGAAAACTGAAAGGCCAATTAGAATTTAAATCAAAAGCTGCGTCCCACACTCGTCAGCTTAGTCGAAGCTTTTGATGGCGCAGAGTCCTCCTTTATTACAGGTTCAACAGTTTGTTGAACGTTTGTTGAAGGTGGAAGGCTGGATGATCAAAAAACTATGTTAAGAAATAGAAATCTTCGTAAATAAACAATTACGAGATTTTTGCGAAACGTTTAATTCAATGCAATTTAACTAAGGACCGACCGAAGGTTCGGTATCGGTTTCGGGTAGTCTCGGCCAAGAAATCTAGTTTTGGCCACAGTTTCGGTTTCGGCCAATAATTGGCCGAACCTTTCGGCCCGGCCGAAACATTGTATACGTGAATTGTTGCGCATCATTCAGCTAACTTCGAGTGCCAGTTGAGTTCGCTAGCCGGTGCGATCGTGATGATTTGAGGTTATGTGATTATTCTTGCGCAAAAATTAGGTATTTGTTCTTAGTTATGATTAATGATGATGTATTTTTATGGGATTCATTAGGTTCAGTGCTACAGTGGAAAATAAAAGTAAAACAAAGCAAAAGCTTGCTCTTGACCTCAATCTTGCCCTAAGGGCAGAGATGAGGTCGACGATGGAACGAGCTTACCCAGAAGAAGCCTGTTTACAAATAAACAGTTATTTTTGTTACACACATACTTACTTTAATTTTTTTTTTTTTTAACGTGGAAGCTGTCTTTATGCGTAAAAATGTAATAGATTTAACATGCTATAAAAAATCAAATAAGTTTCGGTTTCGGCCGAAACTGGTACCAAGACCGACGGTTCGGTTGCGGTTTCGGTTTGGCTGAAAATCCTGTTTCGGTCGGACACTAACTTTAGCAACGATTCCCTACTCAAAAGTCAAAAGCGGCTTGTCGTGTCGTCAGTCGGTGAGAAAACTGCAATTAAATCCATCGCCGTCTCCTCGATTTGGTGATTACCCATCAAGTCAGCTTATTAAATCGAATCTGTAATGCTTTTAACCTTAATTATTAATTTTCGCATTCCAATAACGGTAACGTAAGGATGTCAATGCTGGTGAGCAAGCGCGCCGGCGATGGACCCTGCGCGCGCGCCGCTTAACGGGCCACAACGGAACTTCGATATCGCAATAATAATAACTCCATAATTTATAAGGTGTTACTTTGCATGCCGTAATAATTTAAGACTTGGGATTAAGCGTGGCATTGAACTTCAGGGCTGAGAGTTAACTGGAATGTTGAACGAAAAACAACTGAATTTAAATTATTAACAAAATGAAAAATGTCGCCTGCTGAAAACCTTCAACACTTTACATTTTAACACTAAATTAGTAGTTAATTTCCATAATCAGAGTTGGTGAAGCAGAAAAGCTTTTAATTTCTAATTAACTACAAAACATGACAGCTCAAAGATATCAAAACGCTTAATCCATTGACTTTTACCAAACGCAAAATTAAATTTTAATATTCATATCAGAGCGTCTAGGCAGCCGCAGTTCATACTATACGAGTAGACACCCCGTTATCAGCCCAATATTACATTAGCATAAAATGCATGCCTAGTACACTTTTATTGTAATTAAGTAAACTACCTTTGTAATTAAATTAAACGTGTATCCTAGAAATTCAATTAGTTTTAGAAACGATAGTAATTACTAAAGTACCTACGTATAATTTTACTAAGTGAACTTTCATTGAAATTATGATCATAACGACTAGACTACCGTCTACCAGTAATTTTATCCCACAGGATTTGCATATATGCGTTAATTATAAACTCATAATGATAGACTGAGGTTCCGTGTGGTGTCGGACGTAAAGAATAGCACCATCCCATATCTTCCCGTGGGTGTCGTAAGAGGCGACTAAGGGACTTACCAGAGAATGGGCAGCAGCGTTCTCTGTGCCTCTGTAACAACCATACTGCGATCGCCAACCCGCCTGCCAAGCGTGGCGATTATGGCAAACCCCCCCAAAAAATTATGAGCGTTAAACAAAACAGGCCCCTAGTACCCGGCAGCCCGTCTACCCTCGGCTACGGTAGCGGTCGAGGCAACGGCGTGGCAAGGGGTGCTAAGAATCCCCGGACGGGATCCGGCTACCAAACATACCGACGACTGGACCTGGTAACATATAACACGCGCACACTCCGGGCCGACGAGAAGCTGGCGGAACTCGAGGAAGAATTAAGCAGGCTGCGATGGAGTATTGTCGGACTATCTGAAGTCCGAAGAGAGGGGGAGGACACGATAATCCTGAAATCCGGCAACCTGCTCTACTTCCGAGAGGGAGACCGGCAGTCACAGGGTGGTGTTGGGTTTATCGTCCACAAGTCTCTCGTGAACAACGTGGTGAAGATCGAGAGTGTGTCAAACAGGGTGGCGTACCTTATACTCAGAATATCTGCAAGATATTCGCTGAAGGTCATACAGGTCTACGCCCCGACCTCGGCATACCCCGACGATGAAGTAGAAACCATGTATGAGGATATTTCTAAAGCCATGCATGGTTTCAGAACTTACTTCACCGTTGTCATGGGGGACTTCAACGCGAAACTGGGCAAACGAAGCGAGGATGAGCAGCAAGTGGGGCAATTTGGGATTGGACTTCGGAACCACCGGGGTCACCAACTGGTCAGTTTTATGGAGAAGGAGGGCCTCTTTATGATGAACTCCTTCTTCAAAAAACGTGAGCACAGGAAGTGGACCTGGCAGAGCCCCGATGGTGCGACTAAAAATGAGATTGACTTCATCATGTCTACCAACAAGCAAATGTTCAATGATGTCTCTGTGATCAATTCGGTGAAAACCGGAAGCGATCACCGCATGGTAAGAGGCACATTGAACATCAATATAAAGCTAGAAAGGTCACGACTGATGAAGTCTACGCTCCGTCCAGCACAGATCCAAATCCAAAACCCCGAGAGCTTTCAACTTGAACTCCAGAATCGCTTCGCATGCCTAGGAAGCTCAGTGGACGATTACAACGACGGGTTCGTGGAAACTGTCCATACGACTGGATCTAAATTTTTTAAGATACGTCGTACAAACAAGATCAAAAAACTCTCAGATCACACTCTCAGGCTCATGAAGGAGCGGCGTGACATGATCCTGCAGTCTTCAGACGAAGCTCGGCAATACCGGCAGCTCAATAGACAGATCTCCAAATCCTTGAAGAGCGACCTGCGCCGCTTTAATACCGAGCGTATTAAAGACGCGATTGAACGCAACAAAGGCTCCAAGGTATTTGCAAGAGATCTGGCTATTGGGCAGAGCCAGCTCACGAAACTGAAGACCGACGATGGCAGGATCGTGTCCGCCAAACCGGAGCTTCTGAGGGAGATCGAGAGTTTTTATGGGCAGCTGTACACGTCAACTACTCAACCCGTCGAAAATCTAGCGAAAGACCCCAGAGCTAGATTGACCCGACACTATACCGAAGACATCCCGGATGTCAGCCTGTACGAGATTAGGATGGCTCTGAAACAGCTTAAAAACAACAAGGCCGGCCGGGTGATGACGGAATTACGGCTGAACTTCTGAAGGCGGGTGGCAAACCGGTCCTTAAGGCCCTACAGAAGCTGTTTGATTCCGTCATACTCGAGGGGAAAACGCCACAGGCTTGGTGCAGGGGTGTGGTGGTGCTCTTCTTCAAAAAGGGTGACAATGCCCGGTTGAAGAACTATAGGCCCATCTCACTTCTAAGCCATGTCTACAAGTTGTTTTCAAGAGTCATCACGAATCGTCTCGCACGCAGGTTTGACGATTTCCAGCCTCCCGAACAAGCCGGATTCCGAAAAGGCTTCAGTACCGTAGACCACATACATACGCTGCGGCAGGTTATACAGAAGACCGAAGAGTATAACCTGCCTCTCTGTTTAGCGTTTGTGGACTACGAGAAAGCCTTCGATTCGATCGAGACTTGGGCTGTGCTGCAGTCTCTCCAACGGTGCCAAATCGACTACCGGTACATCGAGGTGTTGAAGTGTTTGTACAAAAACGCCACCATGTCAGTCCGACTTCAGGACCAGACCTCGGAACCTATCCTTCTGCAGCGCGGTGTGAGACAGGGAGACGTCATATCTCCGAAACTGTTTACCGCTGCATTGGAGGATATCTTCAAGGTTCTGGATTGGAGAGGACTTGGCATCAACGTCAACGGCGAGTACATCACTCACCTTCGGTTTGCCGACGATATAGTGGTCATGGCTGAGACCATGGAAGACCTCAGTGCAATGCTCGATGACCTCAGTAGAGCTTCCGAAAGAGTGGGTCTTAAAATGAACATGGACAAAACCAAGGTTATGTTGAATGTTCATGTAACACCCACTCCTATCAAGATCGGAGACTTTACGCTCGAAGTTGTGGACGATTATGTCTACCTGGGACAAACGGTCCAGTTGGGTAGATCTAACTTCGAGAAAGAGGTCAATCGTCGAATCCGACTCGGCTGGGCAGCGTTCGGGAAGTTGCGCGGTATATTCTCGTCCAACTTACCCCAGTGTCTCAACTCTCAAGACGAAAGTCTATGACCAGTGTGTGTTGCCAGTGATTACATACGGGACCGAAACGTGGACGCTCACAATGGGCCTCATCAGAAAGCTCAAAGTCACCCAAAGGGCAATGGAGAGGGCTATGCTCGGAGTTTCCTTGCGTGATCGAATCAGAAATGAGGACATCCGCATGAGAACCAAGGTTACCGACGTAGCCCGAAGAATCGCCAGACTTAAGTGGCAATGGGCAGGGCACATTGCTCGCAGAACGGATGGCCGATGGGGCCGAAAAGTTCTGGAATGGCGACCGCGAACCGGAAGACGTTGCGTTGGAAGGCCTCCCACTAGGTGGACCGATGACCTGGTCAAGGTTGCAGGAACCCGCTGGATGAGAGACGCACGGGACCGGTCAATGTGGCGACGCCTGGGGGAGGCCTATGTCCAGCAGTGGACGTCTTTTGGCTGAAATGATGAATGAGAGACTGATCTTATTATGATCTATCATCTATCTATTCATAAAAGATAAATGAGAACTGAGTTATAATATGTTACAAGGGTTTTTTTTTTTTATTTTTATTTTATTAGCCTACTTTGTGTCCCACTGCTGAGCAAAGGCCTCCCCTTTCTCTTTCCATACATCTCTATCATGGGCGATCTCTGGCCATGTTAGCCCCGCAAACATGATCAGATCGTCACGCCACCTTCGCCGCGGTCGACCTCGACGGCGCTGTCCTTCCTCTGGCGTCCAGTGAGTGACGATCTTTGCCCATCTCTCCGGGTGCATCCGTGCTACGTGGCCTGCCCACTCCCACTTCAGTCTGGCTGTTTTTTCTCCAACATCAGCTATTTTAGTTATGGAGCGCAGGGTGGTGTTTCTGTGTTACAAGGGTTATGTTTAAGTAAATGTCAATCCGGTGCCGCACAATGACGCGATTTAATTAACAACAAATTAAGCAACAATAGACCACCACACCCGCTAGGTGATGGTCTACATGTTGACGCAGTCATATGTTACAACACAGATGTGTGGTCATGTGTCGTCAGGCATTACATCGACCCGCGGCATCACTCACCCGAGACGTACCTGATCATGCATAGCACTAATTACTATTTACTAATCACTTGCCTTACTGATGTTACGGTACATTCGTGACGATTTTTGTATAAAACCATCCGTCATCGCTCGCACGGATAATTCATGAGTTCAATGAAGCATTAAACAAACAATGTGCGAATCGATACATCTATTCCGTTTCTTGCTGATGTGAGTGCTATCACTGAGCTTTAAAGCTCATATTGCTATGTTGTGCATGTAATAGTGATGATCTTCTGACAGAAAAGTAATTGAGAAGACGTGTATGAGAACGTAATGGCTGTCTCGTGCGTGTCATGTTGGTTTAAGACACAATAATCTGCCGTATTGCGACTATTACGAACATTATTGGAAATTATATCGTTAGTACGTGGGGTAAGAGTTTTCCCAAATAGATGATAATGATGTGACATAATAGAACTTGTCGGAAAGTCGCATAGTTCTTAGTTGAGGGGACCACCCGACGAGCTTGTCAAACAATGAAGACAAGTGGCGTCCATTTGACAAGCCATATCTGATGGCGATCAATACAAAACGTATTGCAAATGAAGTTTTTATCATAAGAAGACGAAGTACCCCTAATATGGAGGCACGATGTTTTATATCTATCATGTTGATATCAATCAAGGAAAATCTGCAGGATACATTACAACCTTACGATATAATGCACAGGATTTGAGAGGAAAATCAGATTAACCAATGTAAATTAAAATGAAGTTTGAATGAAGTGAAGTTTGTGTTTAAGTTCGCCCAAAGGTTCTATTTGATATGAATTGATAGCTAGAAACATGATTGCGCCACCTAGGAGTGAGTGTCGCCGTAAATCTACGCGTTTGTCTTCGCACGTGTGTGTCTGCTCGTGACTAGCCTGCCATGTAGGCGGCGTGAAGTTTCCACCCATCGCGCAATAGACCTCCACAGTCTATGTGCGGCCCTAGTCCAAATAAATCTATGGAAGACTGCGATATAAGAGCATAATTAGCATTAAGGGTAAACAAGCCAACGGCACGAACTAGTTGGTGGGCGGGGCTAAAATGCATGCTATTTCATCCGACATCACGAGCGAAATGCATAGAGCGAAAGAGACACAACTAAAACGGGCGCGCGAAATTTTCTATGCAGACCTTTGGTATATTTCGTTTCATGAAAAATCTATTGAATGTATCTGTTCAAAATCAAATTATTTAAATTTTTTAATAACTAATCTATGTCCGTATGGTTTCACTTTTTTCTTTTTCATACTATATACGTTACTTATTTACGCCCAAAGATGAGTTAAAATCAGTGCTAAAATATGAAAGTTTTGACGTTCATAACTTCCAAATCAATATTTTTTTTCCAATTCTGCTTCCATACAGACCTAGATAATGATAAGACCAGTAGATACAATTTTTAATTTTGAACCTACACCGTCAAAAAGAGGAGTAATCACCTTCATAAGTTTGTATGGAAGAATGACTGGCTTGTTCAACCTTAAGGTTTGCTACTTACAGGTTCTGCCAAAGAAAAGTGTCCGAAAAGAACACTGATGAAATCGTAGAATCTAATAAAGATTTCATTGAAAAGATTGCAGTGCAGCCTGTGCAGCACAGAAAGCGCAGAAGTAGATTTATGTTATATCCAAGTTGCACTGCAACGTGCAGTTATTGTAAACAAACTTCAATACACAATATTTTATTACTCTCGCCTTGGTAGTCCAAGGAATTAAACGAAACATTTTAACATAACCAAGACGGTATGGAAATTCACTAATATTTTATTCGCCTATTAGCTCCAAAATCTGCTACGTTAGTAAAAAACTTAATAGATACTTTTTCATAAACATCATATTTGTTTAAAAGCTGATTCCATGTCCACCTACACCAATGCGTGAATTTGTCATGGAAGTATTAAGTTAAGGCGGGGTTACCCCGATAAACGTCGTCAACAATAGCGTTTTACTCGTACATGGAACGGATTTAAATTTTGAAAAAAATGTATTACATAGTTGACTCTTCGATCATGATATGTCGGGCATGCGATACACGATTACTTACACTTCACTGCATCCAATTAAATCGCAAAGACATGTCCAAATGATGGCTAAATAATCGTTTTACTTGAGTTATATTAGGCTTTGAAAAATAAAACTTATATCATAACTAGCTGACCCGTGCCCACTTCGTTGGGCATAATGTTAATAATCCGTTTTTAGTACAGAGTGTTATGTTTTAATTTCTAACTGCCAAAAGGAGGGCTAATACAAAATTCGAAAGTTTTCTGATGATATCGGCGCGTGTTCCTTTTGTTACTACAGGCAGTGTTTGCCGAAAATCGCCCGCGAAAACAAAAGTAACGCCACCCATTACAGCATCAGTCTCTGAGGTCTTTGAGCGTTCGGTTTATTGCTTCAACATGAGCTCTATGACTCATGGTACATTCGTCCCATATAATTTAATGTTTCTTGTAAAAGTTTCCCGAGTGGCCCATTTTTACGTATGGAACAAACTGACTGTTGCTCTAGTGAGACTGTCAGAGGTAGCTTAAAGGTGGAGTGTGCTGTTTTCCCATCATTTAACAGAGTAGCGGCAATCCCCGAAGAGGCAACGGCTAGTCCATTTCTCCCGGATTGTCTTACTTTTGCCAATACCAGCAAGAAACGTTTTGCCAGTGCCTCCCGGGGTGTCAAGAAAGAAAATTAAAGCAAATGAAGCAAACTAAATAGCTAGGCATAACTTATTTATAAATATCTACATGAAACAAACTAAATCCCTATAACCTAAATTAAATGAAAACTATAAACAGAAAACAGTTATGAAAAGAAATTATTTTTTTAAAATGTACAGAAAATAAAGACTTAATTTTTTATGAAAGAATAAGATAGATATAGTTCTGATAAGAACTTTTTATTTAAACAATGTCGAAAGTGTGCTAATTACGTTTCGAAAAATCCAATTTCGGGGACGTCCGCTGCGTAAGGAGCCGTCCACGCGACTGAGCCGCGCGGGTTACGGGTACCTACCTCTCAGATGTAAAAGGCCACGCCCCCTTCTCCCGAAGCGAGCACGAACGCGAACCGAATTAAACCCGAAGGCTCCCGAAGCCATCGTGTGCCGTCCGCTGACGCTTTCATTCGACCGTTTTTTCTCCGATTTACTTTGCAAAACGGACTACCACGTAAAAGCCGTTTTATTTTTCGGTTTTTTATATAACCTATGACACTCGGCAATAATGTGGCTTCCTATTGGTGAAAGAATTTTTAAAATCGGTTCAGTAGATCCCGAGATTACCCCTTACAATTTAACAAATATACAAACACACAAACTTTACCTCTTTATAATATTAGTATAGATAGTATAGATAAAGGTCGTAAAAAATGTGTATTATCTCGGGTCACATAATGTATAATTTCTTTATCATTTTTCTCCAAGAGAGAAAAAACAGTCAAAATTTAGGCATTATATCGCTCGCGCGGCAGGGCGGGGGGTGAGGTCGTGCGTACATAAAAACAAAGTAGGGTAACCTCGCCTTAAGCTGTTAATTATCAGCACATCTCACATCGTTGTCCGGTGACCGATGGATGGCGGCCCACGCGGCGCGGGCGCAAGCTGGCCGGCGGCATCGGCACACAAACGCCGCGTACGCATATATGGCAGCGATGATACAATCACTTGTCGTACAAATTGTGCTTTAGTATTACGATTCCTTGGCCCTGCGTATTACTATAAATATATTTCAAGAATTTGGAGTGGACTTAATCGCATTTTGATTTGAATTTATTGATATTACCTTTTATTTTTCTTTATAATAAAATTAATAAAAAAATAAACATTTATCCTCTTACGAAATCTAAATGTAGACAAAGAGTAATTGAATACCTGCAACAACTAAATTATGAAGAGACGGAGTTATTATTACACGTTGTACAGTAATTGGAATGTTTGGTATTTCAATTAGCCAAAATAATCTTAGAAAAACATGCTCATGCACTCACAATCACGCACACACACATCCCTACACTTGCAAACCCTCACATACCTCCACACACACACACACAAAGACACACACATCATTACACCACCTACTACACAGTACACACATGCTCATAAACAATTCACACACTTAATAAACATAATCAATTTAAAATGTATCATTAAGTTAGTTTTAAGTCAGTCATTCACTATTACTCGAACCAAACATATTTTTTGTTTTGTTGGCATACTTTTTAAATATAGAGGGTAACGGCACTGGAAACCGAAATACAGGCATTGCCTAGTTCGGTTACAGTGGCTACATCCATTTATTAGACATTACTCCTGCCAAAAAATATTTTCTGTACAATATTACTAAGTTTTTAGAGAAAATAAATTATTAATTATTATTATTATTATTATATTATTAATTTGCAAAACATTATTTTGAACAGAGTTTGACTCTGAGTCAAACTCTGTTGATATTTGTTTCGACTAACGAATGGCACTATTAGATGTCGTCTAGTTTATGGCGTGCCTCTAAATATAGAACTTAATAATATGACTACAGTGCAGCGTGTACAACGTACCCTCGATTCAGAACTTGTTGGTTAACTTCGCAACCAGAGTATAAGTAATGATGAGGTTCATGTTGATGGTAATATCCGCTGAACTGAGGAATATCCAGTGTAACTAGATAATAGTACTACATCATTATTGCAGGATTTAAAACCGTAATTCTGTTCACAGAAACATCAATCACAACATTGAATAATGTTTCGCAAATTTTGATTTTTGCAAGTCGGAGAAACTCGTAAAATCGCAATTTTTCACGGCGCTCGCTCCGGATTACATAACTCATATAATAACGTTTTTCATATTACGTTCCGTATGGTGTCGGGGTTCCGTATGGTGTCGGACGCAAAGAATAGCACCATCCCATATCTTCCCGTGGGTGTCGTAAGAGGCGACTAAGGGATGTACCAAAGAATGGGCAGCAGCGTTCTCTGTGCTTTTTGTATCGACCGTACTGCGATCGCCAACCCGCCTGCCAAGCGTGGCGATTATGGCAAACCCCTCCTAAGCAAAAATTATTACACTTAGGGGAGGCCTATGTCCAGCAGTGGACGTCTTTCGGCTGAAATGATGATGAATGATGATAACGTTTTTATTCACTGTAGACTAACAAACCAATACTGTTCTGTTTCTACGCTGCTTCTTTTCGTAAATCTACTTGTTTACTCGTTTCCTATTATAATAATGACAACTATTGTCAGGTTATCTAATATGTAGTTTCATTTTTAACATCTGCGACAGTTTCACCTGGTTCTTAATAAAACAGTGGTTTATTTAAATAATGTCGTGTGACTTACCTATTGTCTTATTTATCCAGTCGGCAAGGTCCTCCTGCAGCGGGAACAGCTGCCTCGCCTGCGAGTACAGGATCTTCTCCCGGTAGAAGTCCTCGTCCTCCGAGCAAGGCGTCTGCGCCGCCAGCGCACAGTCCGCGCGCTCGAAGCTACTGCTCATCTTCCTATTGACTACGATGTCTCCGTGACCGGTATAGCGTTCCACTTCTTCTTTGCCCCCTTCGAACGAGCTCCGAATATATTCGAAAGCATTGGTCTTCTCGAAGGCATTAAATATTCTATCAAAGTTGCCGCTCAGCGGTCTGTCGAAGGTCTTGGGCTCCATGGAGGACGGCGAGGTTACCGGCCCCCACGACGTGCGGCTCCCGATGGCAGTCGGACCGCACCGGTAATACGCCATTGTCAAGGCTTTCCTGCAACAAGGACAACACGACAATAAACATCGATTCAATTTTAGATAAGACGCAACCAATGCATCTACTTTCAACTGAACAGAAAACAACTTGAAATGTTCGCGAGGAATGACAAGTAAACATGAACACATTAACTTTTAGCGACGGATATTATTCCTAACGACGGTTTTGATGAGCGCCATTCTGCCTCAGTTAAGGCTTTTTCAACAAATATGAACTAGATAATAAAAGAAGTTTTAAGAGAACGTTTGGCAACCACTTTTGTGCACGAAACTAATTTGCATGTCTGACAAGGGCCCTGTTCGGTAAAAACTAACTAATGATGAGGCGAAGGTCGCTCGCGCTGACAGACACTAATTAAGCCACAAAGTGATCGCTGACACAGAGATATGAACACTGACAGCCGGTAATTTACCGACAGGTTCAGGTGAATCCTTTTAGTAATAACAATGAATTTGTTTTGATTGGACGCTCCCACTTCATCCGAGCATTATAATATTTTATTCAGATTTATGAGAAACAGACCGAGATGATAAAGTAAAGAAAATAATACACCTAGTCAGGGTGGGGCATTATAGGTAAGTTTTTAAACGAGCATGGTCACTAACACTGTTATAATACTGAAAACGGGAACTCGAAACAAAAAGTAAACATGGTGGTTTTCAGTATTCATAATAGGGTGTGGGGCATATTGTTATTTCAGTAACCAACTGAATGAATGTATGCAAAATTGCTCGCTATCGCCAGTTTTTAGAGAAACAATGACTGTTGAATGTTTATCTTCAATGTTACGCTGAATCATACTATCACAACCACGTTCTTCATGGGAATTGTATTCCTCACGACCGTAGCCATGGCGCCGAAGTTTGGCGGATCGCCGCGCGCCGGCAAAAAGAGAAAAGGTAGAACTGGCGGGTAGATCACACGGTGCCATACTGCCATATATATGTGCCGGTCGTGATACTCGTGATGCCAGTACTACGGTACGTGACGCGAATGGGATCCCTCTATACGACAATATTCGGTATTGTTTAAATTTGGGCCATGATTCCGCCGCTACTTATGAAAACGTAGAACTTATTTTTACAACTTTTTGACAGCTATTTTGGCGACTTGTAAACTAAATGGTCCATCAAAGGTTGCAATTGCCGCTCGGAACATGTCGCCGGAATTCATAAAGCGTAAAGGGAAAGGGCATACAAGCTGTGACATAGATTCCAATGATCATACCTCATAGAACACAACATTTCGCAATAACTATAAATTATTCCTTCCGTTCGTGTTCGCATGGCGGATTTTAAACTACATTTAAAGTAGGTACAATAAGTTCCAGGCGATTGTTATGAAAATAACCAAACTAAGTGTACACGAGCGGACATGAGACAAGTAACACAACTGTTGTTTACGGACCATCTTTACAGAACCTATAAATGTACTATGAAAATGTATTTCGTGCGGTATTGCTCACAATCTTAGAGGTTCGTGTCGCTGGCGATGGCGTAGACTTTGGTTGATGTCGTGTGTGTCGTTGTCCGCCATTGTGCGCGGTCCTCGGTCCTTGCAGCGCGTGCTCACGTCCTGGGGCTCTTGGGAGCGCGCAATGGACATGTACTCCGTGAGGCATTGTCCAAAATACGAACAAAATGTAGCATTCATTCGAGGTAGAGAATTTAAGTGAAGAGAATTATCGGCGTGGAATACAAAAATTAAATAGATAAGTGTAAGTTGATGAACCAGTTAAAGTACCTACATGGAACAATTTTCTAGCTGACACGCAAAAATAAAATAACATTATCAATAGCAGTTTAAACTTATTCAAATGACGTTTTCCCATGAAATTATAATATTTCCCCATGGAAGGTAATTTATGAGAATGGGAGCAATTGGGACGAGCTGGCACCGCGCCCGCCTGCCCGCCAGTGTTGCCTCCCAACGGCGATGCGACACGGAAGCCACGGGGAAATCGATTCCAAAGAATTGGGACAATATTTGCATGCCATTACTTTATTTCTATTTCAAATGGTACCCTTTTCCAAAAAGATAGAGTACAATTTTCTTTGTATGCTCTTTTGATGGAAGATAGCACGCGAGACCGGGTGCAGGTGACTTGCGGTTTTCTTCAGGAAAACGTAATTTTATAACGAAAAGTTTGGTCGAAACACACACACAGAAAAATACAGGGTAACTTTTAATTTGACAAAGTGGTCTAACTTTGTGGGCTGTTTTCCTCACATGAATATGTAAATAACGGCTGAAAACTGAATGCATTATGAAAAGAGACTGAAACCTTCGTGCTTTGTGTCATCAATACAGTCGAAAACATCATAAAAAGGCTTTTTGTTTTTACGAGTTTGCCCTTTATTTCAAAGCACTTTAGTATAAAGGCCTGCTCTCACAAAGATGTCAGTGGATGACGAAATGAAGTCGGTCCTTGGTACGCAGTTCGAGCAGTGAGCCAGGTGAGCCTAGTCAATCACCATAAAGTGATCGGAGCTATGTTGTGTTGCCCACGCGCACTGGCTCGACGACGCAGGCTTATAGGGCTGACAGGCCTTGGATCTATGGAAAATTTCGACTCAATCACTGCTTCTGAATGCCAATATCAAAAGTTGTAGTCAACTCAGGTGATTAATCGGAAACGTACCATCGAAGAAGAAGAGCAGTATGCTAATAATCTTTATGTAACTTCTCCAAATGACGTTCTTCCTGTCTGTCGGTCTGTATATTTCACATGTAGTTAAAGCCGATCTATAATTTTTTCGATCCGATCAATTTATTTCAAGTATGCAGCTGTCAGCCCTACATCGGATAGGTCAAGTTGAGCGGGCCGGTCGCGTCGCTCAAGAAAATCGTCCATTTACGCAAATTACACGCAGACGCGAAGGTCTCCACTCCCGACGGCTTTTTCATTACGCCGCTCTTGAGCCCGTTTACATGGTTCGTTTATGTGAAACACTGCAAGATGGTACACGACGAGCATGTAATTTATAATGACAAAGTTATAGCAATTTGTTGATATCTTATTTCCGAAGCAAGTTCAGAGAAGTCGTAATGAAAGTAATTGTGATGAACCGGTAAATGAAAGAGGTCGA
The DNA here is from genome assembly GCA_949775195.1 of Diarsia dahlii. Classification (NCBI taxonomy): domain Eukaryota; kingdom Metazoa; phylum Arthropoda; class Insecta; order Lepidoptera; family Noctuidae; genus Diarsia; species Diarsia dahlii. The sequence continues at coordinate 23,378,885 of OX459197.1, forward strand.
CATTATAAATTGCACATCATTAGTCTGACAAACAGCTCAGTACTTAACAACCAATTCAACTTTGAAAAGGAAGAATCAATCTGATTGAATAATACGAAGAAATTGTCCCTAAGTGACTAGGGCAACAGGAATATTGGAGACCTCTCGGCGAGTGGTTGGTCGTCGAGCGACGACGGTGCGTTGACTCCTGTGCGCTCCTTAATTGGATAATCACATTCACTCCCGCTCAGCCGAGTTACCAATGCAACTCGCACTTTGTCCGCATTGCATACATTCTTGCACATCTAAGATTTCATCAGGGCGATAGTGTGTCTCTCTCTATGTCAGTATTTAACATTCATTGTAAACGCCAGATTTCAAACTGTCATTGGTTCCTTTGCTTTGAACTGAGTCATAAGAAACCATTCTTTGTATTTTACATGAAGTTTTCCAGCAAACACAGTTTTTTTTTTTTGGTCGGTGGAATATCATCAATCCAGGCAGGCACATTACTTTGTGTAATTTATTTCATCACCGCTGCTCTCAAAACGGTGAAGGAAAACATCGTGAGGAAAAATCAAAAATCAAAATCAAAATTCATTTATTCAAACTAGGCTGATAATCAGCACTTTTCGAAGGTCAAAATTTACTTTACTTTACTACAGTGAAACTTGGTTAACTGGGACCTGGATAAGTGAGAAATCTCTATAACTGGAACTCATACTGGGGTCCCATGAGACAGATTTGGATATCTGAGACACATTTAATCAGGTTTCACTGTATTTACATTTTTATAAGACAGTCCCCCAAAAGAAACCGGCATGTCTTAGAACCAAAAATTCGAAGACATGTGACATCTACCAATCCGCACTGGGCCCGCGTGGTAGATTATAGCCCATTCCCTCTCAAATAGAGGAGGCCTGTGTCCCAGCAGTGGGAACATTAATAGGCTGATGATGATGATGATATCATCAAATAACCCCCCCCCCCCCGCTCTTGGGCAGAGCGAAGGGGAGTGTCAGACTTCTACTGACTAAAAACCAACCCATGTTCCTTCTTCGCCCTTGTGCCGAGGCCACGTCATCTCTTTCGATAATCCGCCGCCCCGACGGGCAGCAAACACATCCGACTGTATTCGTTGAGTGACTTTGCAGTCAAAACAAATCCTGGATCGAGTAATAAGTGCAATATAGGTGGTGCATTAGTAGTGCATCGTGATTGCACCGACGGACGGTATCGTGGTATCGTGTTACCGCTCAATTGTGAGGGGACCCATATGGACTCAGTAACCGCACGCACGGCATTCCCTGATGGAGTTGATAGTCTTCTGAGATTATGTTTGCCTGGTACTTGCACTTGAGTTATGGACATAACGGTATTATGGATAAAGGATTTTGAATTTGGTTTCTATCTGATGCACTCACTAGCAAAAGGAATCATGCATGAATCATATCAAGTTTATCTAAAACAATGAAATTACAAAACATCTAAAGGCATCCGAAGTATCATGCCTTGGGAGCTGGGTTGTAAACCCCGTTTAGCGACGATTTGAAATGAATGTAAAACAAGAATGTACTAAGTTGGTAGACGGGCGGTCCGACATGCCTGAGGACTGGTCGTCTGCGATAGCCACGCTTGAGCTATCTGCCGCAAGTCACCGACCCGGGAAGGGACGGCTATCGACGCGATTCATGTCAAGAGATCGCAGATACTTCAATTGATCCTGTCGCACTTAGAAAGCATTGCCAAGGAAAACGGTACTTATGCTTAATTGTACAGGCTTTTACTGAGACTTGCAGCGGTATTCATGAACATTACTATGAGGTCTCACAGTGCGCGTGGACACACAGGGTCCCAAAAACCTATTCTTAGTGCGTGTTCACGTACGCGCGACGCGACGCGCGACGCGATTGGCGATTAAATTCAAACATATGGCGGTGTATGAGTGCGTTCACGGAGAAGCGATTTTATACGCGATTATTTGAATTTGAGGCGGTGCCCGCGGCGGCGCCCGCGGCGGCGCCCGCGGCGATTATCGCGGCGGCGCCCGCGGCGATTATCGCGGCGGCGCCCGCGGCGATTATCGCGGCGACGCACGCAGCGGCAATTCTCGATGAAGCGATACCCGCGATGGAACTTTTTTTCTGATTCATGGTTTTCGGGGTTGCTGATTATGAAAATGAGTTCAAAATGAAAATCCAAGATGGCGCCGAAAAAATTTTTAGTTTTTCCATCATGGGTGTCGTAAGTCGTATGGTTTTCGGGGTCGCTGATTACAAAAATGAGGTCAAAATGAAGACCAAGATGGCGGCCAGGAAAATTTTTGGTTTTACCGTCATGGGTGTGGTTTTCATGGTTTTTGGGGTCGCTGATTACGAAAATGAGGTCAAAAGGAAAATCAAAGATGGCGGCCAGGATTTTTTTTGGTTTTTCCGTCATGGGTGTGGTTTTCATGGTTTTTGGGGTCGCTGATTACGAAAATGAGCTCAAAATTAAAATCCAAGATGGCGGCCAAGGAAATTTTTGGTTTTTCCGTCATGGGTGTCGTTTTCATGGTTTTTGGGGTCGCTGATTGCGAAAATGAGCTCAAAATTAAAATCCAAGATGGCGGCCAGGAAAATTTTAGGTTTTTCCGTCATGGGTGTCGTTTTCATGGTTTTTGTGGTCGCTGATTACGTAAATGAGGTCAAAATTAAAATCCAAGATGGCGGCTAGGAAAATTTTTGGATTTTCCGTCATGGGTGTCGTTTTCATGGTTTTTGTGGTCGCTGATTACGTAAATGAGGTCAAAATTAAAATCCAAGATGGCGGCTAGGAAAATTTTTGGATTTTCCGTCATGGGTGTCGTTTTCATAGTTTTTGGGGTCGCTCATTACGAAAATGAGGTCAAAATGAAATCCAAGATGGCGGCCAGGAAAATTTTAGGTTTTTTCGTAATGGGTGTCGTTTTCATGGTTTTTGGGGTCGCTGATTACGAAAATGAGGTCAAAATGAAAATTCAAGATGGCGGCCATTGAAATTTTTGTTTTTTCCGTCATGGGTGTGGTTTTCATGGTTTTTGGGGTCGCTGATTACGAAAATGAGCTCAAAATTAAAATCCAAGATGGCGGCCAGGAAAATTTTAGTTTTTCCGTCATGGGTGTCGTTTTCATGGTTTTTGGGGTCGCTGATTACGAAAATGAGGTCAAAATGAAAATTCAAGATGGCGGCCAGGGAAATTTTTGGTCTTTCCGTCATGGGTGTCATTTTCATGGTTTTTGGAGTCGCTGATTACGAAAATGAGCTCAAAATTAAAATCCAAGATGGCGGCCAGGAAAATTTTAGGTTTTTCTGTCATGGGTGTCGTTTAAATGGTTTTTAGGGTCGCTGATTACGTAAATGAGGTCAAAATTAAAATCCAAGATGGCGGCTAGGAAAATTTTTGGATTTTCCGTCATGGGTGTCGTTTTCATGGTTTTTGGGGTCGCTGATTACGAAAATGAGCCTAGCCTAGCCTAGCCGCCATCTTGGATTTTAATTTTGAGCTCATTTTCGTAATCAGCGACCCCAAAAACCATGAAAATCACACCCATGACGGAAAAACCAAAAAAAATCCTGGCCGCCATCTTGGATTTTCTATTTGACCTCATTTTCGTAATCAGCGACCCCAAAAACCATGAAAACGACACCCATGACGGAAAAACCTAAAGTTTTCCTGGCCGCCATCTTGGATTTTAATTTTGACCTCATTTTCGTAATCAGCGACCCCGAAAACCATATAAACGACACCCATGATGGAAAAACTAAAAAAAAATTACGTCGCCATTTTGGATTTTAATTTTGACCTCATTTTCGTAATCAGCGACCCCGAAAACCATATAAACGACACCCATGATGGAAAAACCTAAAATTTTCCTAGCCGCCATCTTGGATTTTAATTTTGAGCTCATTTTCGTAATCAGCGACTCCGAAAACCATGAAAATGACACCCATGACGGAAAAACCAAAAATTTCCCCGGCCGCCATCTTGAATTTTCATTTTGAGCTTATTTTCGTAATCAGCGACCCCAAAAACCATGAAAACCACACCCATGACGGAAAAACCAAAAAAAATCCTTGGCGGCATCTTGGATTTTCATTTTGACCTCATTTTCGTAATCAGCGACCCCAAAAACCATGAAAACCACACCCATGACGGAAAAACCAAAAAATTCCTTGGCCGCCATCTTGGATTTTCATTTTGACTGCATTTTCGTAATCAGCGACCCCGAAAACCATATAAACGACACCCATGATGGAAAAACTAAAAATTTTTTTCGGCGCCATCTTGGATTTTAATTTTGAGCTCATTTTCGTAATCAGCGACTCCGAAAACCATAAAAATGACACCCATGACGGAAAACCCAAAAATTTCCCTGGCCGCCATCTTGAATTTTCATTTTGACCTCATTTTCGTAATCAGCGACCCCAAAAACATGAAAACCACACCCATGACAGAAAAACCAAAAAAAATCCTGGCCGCCATCTTGGATTTACATTTTGAGCTCATTTTTGTAATCAGCGACTCCGAAAACCATTAAAATGACACCCATGACGGAAAAACCAAAAAATTCCTGGCCGCCATCTTGGATGTTCATTTTGACCTCATTTTCGTAATCAGCGACCCCAAAAACCATGAAAACCACACCCATGATGATAAAACTAAAAATTTTCTTCGGCGCCATCTTGGATTTTCATTTTGACCTCATTTTCGTAATCAGCGACCCCAAAAACCATGAAAACCACACCCATGACGGAAAAACCAAAAAATTCCTTGGCCGCCATCTTGGATTTTCATTTTGACTGCATTTTCGTAATCAGCGACCCCGAAAACCATATAAACGACACCCATGATGGAAAAACTAAAAATTTTTTTCGGCGCCATCTTGGATTTTCATTTTGACTGCATTTTCGTAATCAGCGACCCCGAAAACCATATAAACGACACCCATGATGGAAAAACCTAAAATTTTCCTAGCCGCCATCTTGGATTTTAATTTTGAGCTCATTTTCGTAATCAGCGACTCCGAAAACCATGAAAATGACACCCATGACGGAAAAACCAAAAATTTCCCCGGCCGCCATCTTGAATTTTCATTTTGAGCTTATTTTCGTAATCAGCGACCCCAAAAACCATGAAAACCACACCCATGACGGAAAAACCAAAAAAAATCCTTGGCGGCATCTTGGATTTTCATTTTGACCTCATTTTCGTAATCAGCGACCCCAAAAACCATGAAAACCACACCCATGACGGAAAAACCAAAAAATTCCTTGGCCGCCATCTTGGATTTTCATTTTGACTGCATTTTCGTAATCAGCGACCCCGAAAACCATATAAACGACACCCATGATGGAAAAACTAAAAATTTTTTTCGGCGCCATCTTGGATTTTAATTTTGAGCTCATTTTCGTAATCAGCGACTCCGAAAACCATAAAAATGACACCCATGACGGAAAACCCAAAAATTTCCCTGGCCGCCATCTTGAATTTTCATTTTGACCTCATTTTCGTAATCAGCGACCCCAAAAACATGAAAACCACACCCATGACAGAAAAACCAAAAAAAATCCTGGCCGCCATCTTGGATTTACATTTTGAGCTCATTTTTGTAATCAGCGACTCCGAAAACCATTAAAATGACACCCATGACGGAAAAACCAAAAAATTCCTGGCCGCCATCTTGGATGTTCATTTTGACCTCATTTTCGTAATCAGCGACCCCAAAAACCATGAAAACCACACCCATGATGATAAAACTAAAAATTTTCTTCGGCGCCATCTTGGATTTTCATTTTGACCTCATTTTCGTAATCAGCGACCCCAAAAACCATGAAAACCACACCCATGACGGAAAAACCAAAAAATTCCTTGGCCGCCATCTTGGATTTTCATTTTGACTGCATTTTCGTAATCAGCGACCCCGAAAACCATATAAACGACACCCATGATGGAAAAACTAAAAATTTTTTTCGGCGCCATCTTGGATTTTCATTTTGACTGCATTTTCGTAATCAGCGACCCCAAAAACCATTTAAACGACACCCATGACGGAAAAACCTAAAATTTTCCTAGCCGCCATCTTGGATTTTAATTTTGAGCTCATTTTCGTAATCAGCGACTCCGAAAACCATGAAAATGACACCCATGACGGAAAAACCAAAAATTTCCCTGGCCGCCATCTTGAATTTTCATTTTGACCTCATTTTCGTAATCAGCGACCCCAAAAACATGAAAACCACACCCATGACAGAAAAACCAAAAAAAAACCTGGCCGCCATCTTGGATTTACATTTTGAGCTCATTTTTGTAATCAGCGACTCCGAAAACCATTAAAATGACACCCATGACGGAAAAACCAAAAAATTCCTGGCCGCCATCTTGGATGTTCATTTTGACCTCATTTTCGTAATCAGCGACCCCAAAAACCATGAAAACCACACCCATGATGATAAAACTAAAAATTTTCTTCGGCGCCATCTTGGATTTTCATTTGAATTCATTTTCATAATCAGCGACCCCGAAAACCATTAAAACGACACCCATGACGGAAAAACCAAAAATTTTCGTCGGCGCCATCTTGGATTTTCATTCTCATTTTTGTAATCAGCGACCCCAAAAACACTACTTTATCAGCAATACCTAAAACTAGTCGGTTTGATTGAGAACGCCGCGTGCTTTGCTACCCGCTTGAAAAGTCGCCGCGATAATCGCGGCGGCCGTCGCCGCGGGCGCCGCCGCGGGCACCGCCCCGCGTCTGTATGAACAGCGTAGTACATTGCCATACGTTTGTGTTTGCGCGTGCGATGATATCTGCCGCTGCACGCATCGCGTGTCCGTGAACACAAAAATCGCACGACGCGCCGCTCGTCGCGTCGCAGGTCGCGCCGCGCGTCGCGTCGCGCGTACGTGAACACGCACTTTAGACAACACTTGAGGGACGAACGACACTATGCGCTCATTTTATTGAACGCACAGCTAAAGATGCTCGCTAGCTACTTTAAGCTACGCATAGTGACAACTCAACACAAATTCCAAACTGGTATCAGGTAAATGGTTATGTTTGTAGTGATTTGTGATACGCTGACTTGTTTTGTTTGAATAATTGCGATGGATTACAGCAGCGAAGATGATTTTGATAATTATATCCTTGAAAGAATAAACATGCAAAGAACAATCAGCATCAAGAAAAGTGATACGTGACTTTCAAAATCCTTTCGATTATTACAGTGCCGATGAATTTAAAATTTTACAACAACTACCTACTCGACAAAACATCAGAAATACACAATCATCCAACAGAGAAGAACAGCTATTTAGGAGATAATTTATAACACGCCATTTTTAATGTTTAGTCAGGTTTAGTCATATAAAATAAAACAAAATGTATATTAATTTTGAAGTTGTTTTTTTAATAATTCTATTTCCATCTTCATTTTTTTAAATTGTTAAATTATGTGAAAACTTTAAAACAGTCAACAAAACTTTTAAAACAATCTTTGTTTCTCAATAATATCTTGGTTAGTTGGTTGAGATTGACGTTTTTTATGTTGTCACAGCTGCATCACAGCTGTCAGTCAGTCAACCCGAGTGAAGTCGCATCACAACGTTAACCAATCACAGCGCCCCATTCAATGCTTTGCGTTCGCACAGCAAAGAGTCCACCAAGTATTGTCTATGAAATGAATGGCCTGCCATGACGAACGCAGTGAGAAATACCTTACTTAGCATAGTGTTGCTGCCATACTTATTTAAGTAGCGTTCTTGAATACGGGTGTAAGGGCCTCGTTCACCATCTCCAAGTAAAGCGTTGATTAGTTACTTCTTAGTTAACGTTAATCAGCAAGTAAAGGTTACGAGTATCTTTTGTCAATTTCACAAACGAAAAATAAGCTCCGAGTAACAACTTGCCGGTTAAGTGAGTAACGTAACAAATTATACGTCACATTCGTTCAATATTACGTCAATGTCATTTGTCAAACGTCATTGGAGCTGTCAGTTGTGCAGTGTGTGCGCATGGACCTATAAAAAAAGGTTTTTTTACAGGTCATGGCTTTTTTTTATAGGTCCATGTGTGTGCGATTGGTTGTGACTGTTTGGTTGGAAATACTACGCGTGTGATTTAAGTTATAACTATTTAATTATCTTTAGGATGATAAGATGTAGATCTCTTTTATGTAAAATACACTTGAATTATTAAAAAAATACCACACACCTTTGCGATTTAGGCATTATTTTATGTTTTATAAAGTTATGCACTTGGTTCACTGCATATTTCGATAGACGAAATCTAGCGAAAAAATCAGTTTCATCCAGGTCCGTAAAATAATAAACACGGAATCTAAATACACGAATCCTCGCTACTCGTTGCATCGAAGAATATTCTAATTCATCCAACTGGTGATCAATTAAATCAATTATATCCATTTTTGTTCGTTTATTTTAAAACTAACAGACAATACTTAATCGTCGAGTAAAACACGCTAATTGGCAGAAGCTGTGGCAAGTAAGTTACGGGTCGGTTAATCTTATGATTAGTGCTACTCAAACGTCGTGAAACTGGCACGTCAAGTTACGGGTCACTTTAACTGGCGATTAGCCTAATCAACACTTTACTTGAGGGTGGTGAAAGAGGCCCTTAGTCTGCTGAATTGGCTTTTTATTATAACCCTGGGAACTGTTTGGTTTGTGGGTACTCGTTTAAGCTTACCGCGAAATTCGACTCAAAGGAACAGCGAGTAGTTTTGTGTCAAGAAATGTTAACTAAAATGTTTTTCGCATTAGGAAGTCGTGTTGGCTATTGGGGTCAGTCCTAAAAGGTCGGCTTTTACGAAAGGTAAAGTAAATGCACGATTGCTGAGTGGATGTAGTAATGTAATTGGTCACCCCTTCAACTACATGTTCACAGATTACAGGTAGCAAATCAGTGTTGTAATCTTATCTCCACTTCATTAAGTTAATTATACGCTTAGTGGGGCTACCCAATAACGAAAAGGAGACATGAAAGTATAGCATTAAGAATACTATGAGCAGTATCTCAGTATTGGAATAGTTTTCATCATCATCATCAGCCATAAGACGTCCACTGCTGGACAAAGGCATAGAACGCCATAAAGAGTATTCCCTCATGTATCACATCATCATACGAATTGTTTAAGGTCCAATTTAGATGAATAGTTTTACTTTGTTGTGTTTACTTTTATCAAATATGTACTAGGATAGGACGCCATGAACTAGTGGCGTTTTTAATGAAAAACGTGCGGAAACCAATTCAATTTCACAATGTTCAGGTATCGGTGTCAGAGTTACCGCATCTTAGCGGTATGCGGCGCGGTACGGCACGGCACTCGGTTTCTAGGCGCCTTTACCGCAAGACACATATACTCGCTCTACACAGCCGGAGTCGGTTAACTCTGTGGTTTACTCACAGTTCTCGAGTTTAAACTGTTATGAGTTATGATGAAATGGAATCTAATACGTTTTATGTAAAGTTCACTTACCCATTTTCATACATCCCAAATGTATAAGAATTTCGCCAGCCCTCTTCAGTTCCTACTTCCTACCTAGACTAATTCCTGAGGACTGCCTCGTGTTACTTTAGTAGATGAAAGTACAATGACTGAGCATAAGGTCTTGGGTTAGATTTCCAGGTTAGGTAGTGTTATGGGGTTATTCTATCGACTATCCTAATCAACACTTTACTTGAGGGTGGTGAAAGAGGCCCTTAGTCTGCTGAATTGGCTTTTTATTATAACCCTGGGAACTGTTTGGTTTGTGGGTACTCGTTTAAGCTTACCGCGAAATTCGACTCAAAGGAACAGCGAGTAGTTTTGTGTCAAGAAATGTTAACTAAAATGTTTTTCGCATTAGGAAGTCGTGTTGGCTATTGGGGTCAGTCCTAAAAGGTCGGCTTTTACGAAAGGTAAAGTAAATGCACGATTGCTGAGTGGATGTAGTAATGTAATTGGTCACCCCTTCAACTACATGTTCACAGATTACAGGTAGCAAATCAGTGTTGTAATCTTATCTCCACTTCATTAAGTTAATTATACGCTTAGTGGGGCTACCCAATAACGAAAAGGAGACATGAAAGTATAGCATTAAGAATACTATGAGCAGTATCTCAGTATTGGAATAGTTTTCATCATCATCATCAGCCATAAGACGTCCACTGCTGGACAAAGGCATAGAACGCCATAAAGAGTATTCCCTCATGTATCACATCATCATACGAATTGTTTAAGGTCCAATTTAGATGAATAGTTTTACTTTGTTGTGTTTACTTTTATCAAATATGTACTAGGATAGGACGCCATGAACTAGTGGCGTTTTTAATGAAAAACGTGCGGAAACCAATTCAATTTCACAATGTTCAGGTATCGGTGTCAGAGTTACCGCATCTTAGCGGTATGCGGCGCGGTACGGCACGGCACTCGGTTTCTAGGCGCCTTTACCGCAAGACACATATACTCGCTCTACACAGCCGGAGTCGGTTAACTCTGTGGTTTACTCACAGTTCTCGAGTTTAAACTGTTATGAGTTATGATGAAATGGAATCTAATACGTTTTATGTAAAGTTCACTTACCCATTTTCATACATCCCAAATGTATAAGAATTTCGCCAGCCCTCTTCAGTTCCTACTTCCTACCTAGACTAATTCCTGAGGACTGCCTCGTGTTACTTTAGTAGATGAAAGTACAATGACTGAGCATAAGGTCTTGGGTTAGATTTCCAGGTTAGGTAGTGTTATGGGGTTATTCTATCGACTATCAGGAGTTTTAGAGTAGCAGTGCGCAGGGCCAGCAGGGCGGTGTGGATCTGAGCCTACCTCAGGTACACCTCTGTGTTACGGTTGTGGCGATACTATATTATTTACTCCCAAACTATGTACTTATCTATTTTCGTGTGTCTGCATCGAATTTCACCACATCGCAGGATGTTCAGCTCACTCACGCGTATCATCGTGTCTAGCCGCTCGGCTATCATTTTCACCCAATCTGGCTCTCTCTCGAACGCTAAAATTCCGCACATTTGCAGGTATTGCGGTAAAGTGGGCGATCCATCACGTCCGTCCACTAGACGTTGACGTGGGTTGACACGTGACGTGGTGGAACACCACCGTCGCGTCAGGCGACGTCAACACTTACACTAATTTGTAAGCCTGTTGTAATATAGCTTGTGTAAGATAGATGGGAGTAAACACACTGGATGCATATTTGCGCAGTTTTGTATGTACCAGCGAGTTTCGTTGAGGACTCGAAGTTTACTTTCACAAACTATTGTTTTATGTCTGATTGCGCACCACAGTCACCAGTCATGATCAATAGTGTTCTTCATCTTCGTCACCATAAATTTATGCTTGGGTCACAGTAACTGATAGTGATAAATCTATCACTTAATCAAATCAATATTGACTACCTTTACAACAAGCTTGCTACTGCCAGAGGTACCTAACATTACTGAGTGTGGCCAGTGAGTGACTCAGTGAGTCTTGTTGTAAAACTACATTCATGCATATCGCTTTTGAACGACCCGCAGGCCCGAGTCCCGACTGAATCACAGAACCAACTTTATTTCATAAACGTTCTGGCACTAATCACAAATTCAACGCACCAGCGTCCTACTAATAACAGGTAGGCGTAGGGTTACACCGAGTGCTCCACAACTCGACGAAAATAGAAGAAAAAGGGCAGTTTCTGGTTACCGTCGCTCGACGCACTTCCACGTAAAAATATAAATTGCATTCACAAACAAACCGTGTGTAAATAAAAGTAGGTATTGTAGACTTTAACACGACGGTGTAGAGTTCTTTTTGTTTGTTTACTTTTTAATAGTTTCAATGGAGCAGCGAAGAGGAGAATATGGTACAAGTTAAAAGCTACCAGAGATCTAGAACTTATATTTCTACCTTTTTATCTATTTTCAGATCTAGCAAAAGCTAATCGATCATTGGTTTAAATCAATAAATCAAGTCATTGGACACGTGTCAGCAAAACCTCAGCCATTGAATATTAGAACAATGCGATTCAATATATTGCAACATTGCAGATTTGCCAACAGTTATTTCAATCATACTGATATCTTACGAAAGTACGAAACGTGTTCACCAATCATTAATTAATTAATAATTGTTTAATAATAGCTTTTTTGGAATCAGTGCCAGAATGCCAAATACTGCAAAGTATTCACATAAGTAATTATACCTACTAGGACAACTTAAATCTGGAAGAGGAACTCCTCAGCCGTGATGATCTCAAATAATAAATTAAGGTAAATATTTTGTCTGAACAATTTAATAACGATTATTTAATAGTCAAACGAACTTACCTGTAAGTGAAGTTCGATGGTAATTATACTTGTTGTTGTATTGTCCGAAGATGATTAGGAAGACTAGTGTAGTCTCGGCTTTTAAGTCACCGACGCCTACATAAGTTTAAAGAAAAAAGTTTCTTTCCGAACGCAAATGCCTCCTGTCATCCGCTTCTGAAAATAGGTTCATTAAGTTCATAGCAATTTATTGGTTTTACAACATAGGGTTCATGCTCATATGACTATATAGCATGAAGATTCTGTGTCGGGTGGGACTAATCATCTTCGGACAATACAACAACAAGTATAATTACCATCGAACTTCACTTACAGGTAAGTTCGTTTGACTATTAAATTATACTTGTTGTTGTATTGTCCTCGATGATTAGGAAGACTAGTGTAGATGTTTAAAGACTAGTTGTAAAATCAACAAACATTTATATAAAATCAATAATCATTTATATAAAAGCATTAAGCATTCATATAAAATCAATAAACATTTATATAAAAACATTAAACATTCATATAAAATAGGTAAACATTTATATAAAACCTATAAACATTTATACAAAATCAATAAACATTTAATTAATAAACATCTGTCTAAAGTCAATAAACATTCAGATGAATATAAAATAACTAATAAGTAATTTTTTACAGTTCAGGTTTAATCATTACCAGTGTTATTAAAAATTGCTTCAGAGAATTTTCTATTGTTCACTATTGGTAAATTTTTAACTAATTCCTTCTATCATATCCACAGCTGTAGCTGGGCTTTCATACTCCATATTCCATTGCTAGAGAAAGGAACAGTTATAAAAGGTTGGCATTTGTTTGGCCCAGAAAAGTTAGCATATCAATCCTTAAAGTAATACGATTTTGTGTAATCACTACATAATAAATATATATTAGAGATATTGTTTGCACTTTTCCACTTGTGGTTATTTATTTATTTATTCAATAGTTGTACAATTACATTTATATAATAAGTTGGTGCAAACATAAACTCATTGGAGCAACAGTTATAACAGCAACAGTGGTAACAGTAGCAGTTAGTGGTTCTAACAGTAATATAGTTACCGCTTTCTTGATAACAATTTGTAAATCACTTTGTTGAATGTAATCTAGTAGAGAGAGAATAAAACACTGAAAACATCCCAATTCCCAAGAATTCTCTGGATCTTGGAGGACTTAACTTGAAAAAGTCTCTGAACAGTATTTTGATATTTCATCTGTACCTTTATGTGGTCTTATAGTTAGAGATAGAGCTGAACTAACAGAATATGAAAATAGAGGAAAAAACCTTTATTAATCCTCAAAACGAAAAGACTGAATAACTTCAGTGATGGTTTGCTAATGCATATAATATTTTAATTACTTACAGTATCTTGTCTTGTCTATACAATTGCAGGTAATGAGGCAAGCATTAATATTCTGTATTTTCAATTATTGAATTCCTAATAATATCAACAGCTTCATTACTAGTTCCAGAAAACCTAAAATATATTCCTGATAATACTCCTGCCATCAATCCCAGTTTTTTTTTTTTTTTTTTTTTTGTGAAAAAAGGGATGTAACTATTTGAAATTATGTAAAGTGCAGGTTCCTGTATCACAAAAGTATTAAATTAAATAATGGAAAAGACCATGGTTGAGTAAGGTATCTATTTCCTATAATACCAGTTGTTTGTCTGTAATTATCTTTTCTATAGGTTCCAGAGCCATAGAGAATTTGAACAAAATATAGAATAAATGATATTGGTCTCAATACCATTCCTTCCATTGCCACCTTGTATTGGCAAGGAGCATCCACCACTTATCACAGCGCAACCCCTGGAGATCCCAGGGTCATGATGCATAAGTGTGATACTTTGTGTTAGTCCATGATACAATTATTAATCAATTGGAGGTTCACCCAATACGGATATAATATTTTGATAATTTAAAAACACCTAAGATTCCCTTCCACATTCAAAATCTGCTATCATAATATTACCTTTGGTATTTATGTAAGTAATATCGAGTAAGTAACCATCTATTTAGATTCGCACCAATGCTTTTCAGAAATGTATGTAATAGCTCATCATAAAAAAGAGTATAATAATGTATCCATTATGTACCTACTATAACTATGTTTAATAAATAAAAATTTTGATTCTGTACTTATATTTTCAATTCTTGAAAAATTTCAATAACTAGTAAATGACTGACTGAACACTTAAGCCCAGAAAAAAGGGGCAGCACTCAATTTTGATATGAAAAAACTGAGCTGAATCTACAGTTCATAGTATAATAGCAATCTATGGGCCACACCATTTGACACCATGCGGGAGAAGCATCTGTGAATATTTTTATTAACTCAAAAGAACTGGCTATGTTTATAGACCAAGCCAAATGATATGATATATTCATTGCAGTGTTTATATCATAATTATCATAAAAACAAACTGGCAAAAAAGAGGGTGTACTATTAGGTACCTCTCTGCCCAATCCTTCGGGGATTACAGGTGTGATGTTATTTTACCATAACTATCTCTTAGAACAAGGTATTTGTTCCATTCGAGTTTCTTAGTGAATAGAATCCTATAGTAATGGCTGGACAATATTAAAGTTTTAAAACCTTAAAAACAATTTTAATTCGACTTTTTATCAATAAATTCTAAATTATTTCTTTTCTCTTCAGTGATGTTAAGGTTTGTCTTGACTTGTTAAGCTATGTGAATAGTATTAAGAAGTAAACCTAGAAGTTTACAGTGTCGGATAGGTATGAAATGACATTTCTCTTTGGTTCTGATGATTGCATGTTTTCTAAACATTATACATCTCTTAAAAAATTAAAAGGCCTCTCTAAGGGTCCTTTGAAACCTGTAATGGGTTTCAATGTTTTTGTTATTTATGTTTATGGGGCTGAACATAATATTGAAAACATAGCATTTGCCTTGTCTCATGCAATAAGCATCCAATCCAATGTGACAAGAAAAAACCATTATTCTGTAAAAATTGGTATACTGTTGTATACTAGGTCATCTCCAAGTAAACTAAACATATGTAACGCCTTTTACATAAAAAACGGAAAACTATGTTTTTGTGCCTTTGACAAGGAAAACATGGTAAGCAAAATTGTTTTTGTAAACATGCCTTTGGGTAACAAAATTCCATTGCTATTCCACTTCTCTATTTCAGATACTATCTGAATAAATTCAAGTATAGAGATTTTATCATCTAGAGGAGTATCACTCCATCACCACCATCCAATTAAGAATAACTGGGTCGCTTGAGTGACTAGTTTCCAATCATAAATTATATTTTAGTCCACCAACCTGTGAATTTAGGGGGATGATTTCTCCTGGCCACCTGTCTGCTGCACTCGTACTCTTGATGACGCCCCCCCCCTTTTTTTTTTGCATATCTGCCAGAGGAGGGCCTCGCCAGTTTTAAAAATTTATTGGTAATTTTAGGAGCATTTGCTCTGGGCACCCATGTGCTCTCTCTAGGAGTGAATTTTATGTTACACTCATCTTTAATCCTCAACCAGATTTATTTATAGATTTTTCTGAGATTAGTTTCTCAGCGTCTTCACCCAAAATATATGTTTCCGTCTATGAATGCAACAAACTCTTGAATGTCTTTGTTGTTTATCAACAATAAGAGTGATCTGTGTCCCCTTGCTTGTATCTTAATGTATACACAAATAACAGAAGCATCATTCAGCTTCTTCATCATCATCATCATCGGTCTATAATGTTCCCACTGTAGGGACTCAGGCCTCCTCTCTAGGAGAGGGATGGGCTATATATAATCCACCACACCAGCCCAGTGCGGGTTGGTAGATTCAGCTTGTATGTAATGTATGTAAATCTTCTCTTCTTTCTCTGGGTGTATATCCACATAAAGTATTTCAAGAAACTTGATTATATAATAATTCTTTCTATGGTACTTACTTCATTTAATTCTTGATCTGCATTTTCAACTTCTATTGTGGTTATCCATATACCAATTCCGGGCAATCATTCTCAACCGATAACGGGAGGATATTTTCTAATCACTGTGGAGGGACAATTTTACTGTCTTCACCCACATAAGGTGACCTCCTATGGTATTTCACCTTCTCGAAGAAAAAACATAATGCATGTTGAAGAACAACTACACATAAATAACCTGTAAGTTCCCAAAAAACTTCCCGTGAAGGTTATTATATAACAGTCAACCACGGTACACCCACAGAGCACCCTGTGAAGGTTGCTGAGTTCTCGACATAGCCTTTTAGACCGCGTACGCCCCCACAAGACGTCCCAGGCCAGGCAAGTCGTCCATAATGTATCCATTTTAGACTTCATAGTCCGTTGCAAGTCGTTCACTTTCCTTGCAGGTTATAATAGAACAGTCAACCGCGTGTGTTCCTACCGAACACCCCCCAGGTTGCTTACGGCATTGGCGGTGTAGGCCATAAGGCCAGGCAAGTTGTTCATAATGTATCCATTTTGGGCTTCATAGTCGTTGCAAGTTCCAACGGAGCGGTCTCAGGTCATGTTAATAGCCAACAAGGGCAAACATTTTAAACTCTCTGTACTCCGATGTAGTGCCCACATGGCAATCATGCCGTTAGTTGCAAATAGGTACGTGCAAAGCGCAAGGCATAAAAAACATACAATATTTTAGATGTAGCGATTATTGCCACATAACAGAGCTTTAGGCTTTTGATTCCAATTCTTCAGCAGTAGGCAAAAAACAAATTAAGGTCACACAAGTGAAGCCATTTTGGTTTCTTACTTCTAGCACTCAAAACAGAGCTAATAGCATTTTATGCGCTTTCCGCAATATCTTTAATATCTTCAGTAGCTTCGACTTTGTTAACACCAACTTTATTTTCCCATTTAAACGTTAAAATAAGACTTATCAACCTAAAAAATAAATAAAAATAATTGGAAAGAATGGCGCCGGTATGACATAAAATCCGAATGAACCTATTTTCAGAAGCGGATGACAGGAGGCATTTGCGTTCGGAAAGAAACTTTTTTCTTTAAACTTATGTAGGCGTCGGTGACTTAAAAGCCGAGACTACACTAGTCTTCCTAATCATCGAGGACAATACAACAACAAGTATAATCATAAGAGGGAGAGTAGGCATATGTACCCGACTCGCTTATCTAAAACGAAGACACTTGCTGTTCCTACAGTGACAAACTACTTTAGTAAGCGTACAAGAAAATATGTAGTACCCTCGTTAGTGAACGAGCTACCCCCACAATTGATATTGCATGTCAAATCTAAAGGTCAACTTAAAAATGTTCTTAAAAAACACTTCCTCTCATTGTGTCCCTAACTAATGCTGTATCTGTGCATAATAGTAATTTTCCTTAGGTTTAAAATCTGTTTCACTGTTGTTGTTGTTAGTTTAGTTTATAAGTTTAAATGTATATTTTGTTGATATTTTGTTTAAGCAATTATGTCAACGATAAGACACTTATTAGGTATAATTTCATTGTGTAAAATTACCTTCCTTAGTTGTAAGTTATTTTTTAAAATCATAATTTGTAAGAATTAGATTGTGAAACGAGGACGACTGCCGATAAACTGTTTTGCAGTTTGGCAGACTTTTTGTATGTTACTAATGTAAAGATTTTAAATAAAATTAAAAAAAACAAGTAAAAACACCCCACCACACCACAATCATTGCCCTAAATTAATGGAATCTTTTTTTTGTTTTAACTTTATCATGTTAAGATTTTAAGATACATCAATACATGGCATTGTTTCCCTATCTAATAAATAAAAGTTAGCCTTGTAAGTTTGTCGCTGTCTCTTTTATGCTTGTATGCGCACTCACTGAAGGGCGTCGCAGCGGAAGCCCCTCACCCCGCACCGCGCCGCTCTACTGTATGATGTCCATTGATGAATGGAGTGCACTCGATCAATGGCGCAACGCCGAAGTACCTCATTCACTGCCAATACTGCTCCACGTGTGAACTCTAGAAGAGCCACTCCATACAATGGAATCAATCGAACTTGAGCAAAGAATGAACCAACTTTCACGTGGGTGGCGGAAAAGGTCGCTTAGGGAGTTGGTCGCCCATGAATGAGAACAGTAGCTAATATTCCTACTAATATTATAAATGCAAAAGTTTGTGAGGATGGTTAGATGTCTTAATGTTTGTTACTCTTTCAAGCGAAAACTTCTGAACCAATTTGAATGAGATAAACACACAACACACACACACACAAACAGTCTCACGCAGGGAGAAGATCTATGTCTCAGCAGTAAAAACTCCTCTCCCTCCTCCCAGAAATACATATATCTAACTAAAGATCAAATTCATAAGATCGCGTTTAGCGATAGTAACGCCCATTGTGGCACCCTAGGTGTAAGTTTTGCATGGTGTAATGTACTTATTGCATAATAAAGTTTTTTCTGCTAAGATCTTGGCTGATTATGATAACATTGATAACATAGAAATTCATCATGCAATATGAAGCGCCCTAATCCAAAATAGTGATCTCCAATCATTCGATTCGTAAAGCAGGCATTCAACACGTATGTTGATTAACTGTCCTAATATAGTATCTTCACCCTATGCACATCACACTGTAATCCTTCTGAACAGTTTATATTTCGTTGGTATCACATCAGTGTGAACGCACCTTTCTGTTGGAGTGTGAGCTTTAGCAATGCATCGTTAGCGATGTTAGCGATCGACTATCGACGAGTGAGTGTTGAAGAAAGATCGCTCCATATTCAGCGATGATTTATTTATATTCAAACCAGGGAGCAGTTTCGAAACTCTCAAATTGTAACAGCACGGTTTGGAAGTATTGTTTGAGAACGTTCTGTTTAAATGACCTAATTTACTTGCTCAAGGCGAAGAATAATGTACTCGTTTATTCAAGTGAAAAAATAAAACGACGGCGAGGACAAAAATAAGGAAGCAGCATTTTAAGCGAAGATTAGTCTATTGTATCATGGCAAGAACTATGATTGACGATGAGTATTGTCTAAAACAAGGTGATTTAGACAAAACTAACATGAAACTAGATGAATCACCATTTCTGAACAATCATTGCGAGCAGGCTTACAATCACACTGTTCAGACGGCCGGGATGTAGAAACTACATTACATCGTTAGAAGAGCTGCATGTGCGCGAGTTTACCAAACAATTCGACTGCAGCTGCAGCACCACGTCAACATCGGACAGGGCTTCAAACACCCACGCATAAGCAGCTTCAGTTGCATGCACATTACAATGTTTACGACCCCATCACCCCATACAGGCGTTTAAACGCAAGGCCCAAGTTTATTTTATTGTGTTCCTGCAGGAGCGACCATTGCTTACAGTTCTCTATGAACAGTAATTACTTGAGGAATGTCCGTAGCTGATGATAAACTAAACAGCAGATTTCTTGGGCCTTTATAGGTCAAGATCTGTTTAGGGCTGCCATACGTCCTGGACTCCCGGTACACTGTGACGTGTCCGGCTCTGGAACTTTGTGTACCTACTGATCAATATGTCAGTTGATCAGTCCCAGTTCTGTTGGTTAGCTTAGCAGAACAGCATTGTTTAGTTTCGCGTATGTGTATCGTAAATTGTTTTAACAGCTTTTATTTCTTTTTTTTTTTTTCTTTTTTCTTTTTCTTTTTATAAACCACAATTGAAAACGAGCAAGCTGTTATACTAGGTAACTAGCCCCAGGCTAGCACTGTTCATTCATCCTCTCCCAAATACACGTCCCTGAAAGTGGACCATAAAAAAATTGTCTTTCGATTGCGCCAAAAAACTGGCGATTACAAATCAGTATTGGTTTCAGTTTGGTTGGTTGCAGAGGCGATTATATCTGAAGCAGACCCTCACGAATCTCCCAACTATGAAGTACATAATCTGTAGTAAAGTTTACTAATGCCTTTTGGCTGCAGAGTACCCGCACTAAAGTGAGCCATACACGAGCGAGTTCCGCGCCCACTCAAACGACGTGCTACTCATGTACTATGTGGTTGTATGGGACAGATTACGGCGACCGTAATTAGTGTGTAGGACACGTTTGGTGATATTATGTGTTACAACAAATTGTTGTGTACGTTCAATTAGTGTTTCGATTATTGTTTATGCAGTTGGCAAACTGAATTGTATATCGATTTGTATGAGCAATGCAATGAGTGAAATAGGTGACTTTAAGTATAGTAAGATCTTACTGTTAAAAATGGTGCTGCTTTACGTCAACACTCCACTCGAATTAGTTTCAGTACCTTACACAAGGAATACATTAGTTCGACAGCTAACGAGTAACAGCTCTGTCCGGGGCTTATGTAAACAAGTTGATATTCATGTCAGTGCTCACTCAGCGCCAGTAACGAGGGAAATGGTCCGCAACCATAGATTATCATACGAACTAAGAACTAACTAACTAAATACGTGGTATAATACCGTGTTCCTTACAAACTTCTGTAACTCTGGTAGTGTGTAGATTCGGCAGTTATTTCGTGGTTGTTACGGACAATGAATGGGCAGTATTATGTACTTTGTTATGCAAATATGAGCTCTTTAAAATGATGGCTTTGAATACGGATACATAACCCGACTTCTAGTTATACAGAGTAAAAGTTTTTTTGGATTTATGATATCGACTTGCATAACCGTCTTTATATTCGCATAATAATGATACTTGAAGAAAGAGTATTTCGGAAGAAAAGCAGCAGTGAATTTCATACTTTTATCATACCTCCAAGTCTTGAAATCCGACCGAACTATGGACACCTGTTCCACTCAGCCCGGAACGTCAACAGCTGATGTTCCGATAAGGCCTTAGAATTTTTAACCGATTCATATAATCATGCAAGCTGCGTCAGTTTTTACTCGAGTGCACTCAGCAAAAGGGTAACATTAGTTCACAGATCATCGAGCACTGCCGAGTGACGGTTTAGTACATCACTGGCTGACTGGCTGGTCGAGTGATTTTGATGTTGAAAGTGAACGTGATATCTCCTACCACTCCTGGCATTTTAGTAATTGTCCAACAATTTGGAGAACTAGATTTGTGAGAAGGAATTAAAACTGACAACTACAACTAAAGTAATTACACAGGCACCTACTTCGCATAAAAATCTTTAAATCAACCTTATAATCTCGCCCACATTTCCATAAAAGCCCAAGAAAAGCCAAAAAGAAAAAAAAAAGAAAAGAATCTACTTATGGAGTTCTTCTTCGTTCTATTAAGTGTCAGAAGTGAATGTGACACCTCTGTGTGGTGTTGTAGGCCTGGTACTTGCTACCTGCATGTTAAACCGATAACCTATTGGCCTCGCCGTTTAGTACCCGACGCGGCTAATGCTATAAATGGAGATTCTGTGCTGCAAACCTACTCTTGGAAACTACAATAGTTTGTGGTGAGGCGAAGTAATATGCGTTTCATTTAGATTGTGCAGTTTTATAAATGCACAATTTGCAGAATCTTTGCAAAGAAACTTAGCATTTTTGGTCCTGTAGTTACAATCAATCCTGGTTTAAAGTTTATTTCTGGAAGCAAAGGCCGTATCGTATAGTATAGCCCCCTGGCCCTGGAAGACATCTGTGCGGCCTGGGGGCCAATTCTCGATTTTCGACATTTATCTCGAGTTCGAGTTCGTAAGTCTATCTCTATGTCTATCAAAAATATCTCTATCTCTACCAAAAAATTTCGAATTGAGCAGAATTCCGTATTCTCAGTCAAAATAGAAATAAATGTCACGAAAATGTCGATTCGAGTGAAGCTAATGTTACCATTATGAAGAATCGCGCGTTCCGTTTTAGGTAGCTATGAGTGAATGAATGATTTTGTTTTAAAACGCTGACTAAACCTAATTATTTAAGTATAAAAGAAAGAAAGAAAGGAAGAAAAAGTATTTATTGGTTTCACAAACAAACAAGTAAACATAATTATGAGAAACACTTAAAATTAGGACATAATTTATTTATTAAATTTGAATAAGTCCCGTGCAAAGCCAAAGTAAAACGAAACGTTTAGTGTAAAAATAATCAGTTTGACAGCTGACTGTCTGTCAGTGACTAATAAAATTATGAAGCAAACAAGTATAATAAAAATATAAGGTATCCTGAATTACAGGAGCCAATAGATCTAAGTATTAGAACCCTTATTAAATCTTTATTTAGTCTGAAGTTTTTAATGACTTCTGTTTCGCTCAAGTCGTAAATATCGACGGCGGGATAGCTGTTGTCGCCGTGTATTGGCCAGTTGCTCGCCACTTTCCAACAACTCCGAGATAAAAATGCTAATAAACTCGTCCATCTTTCAGTGGTTTCAAGTCCAATCGTAGGTACACAAATTACAGAGTCTGTCTACGCGAACCTTCGCGCAGACAGACTCTGTAATTCTCTTGTTTTCTTGAAACGACGACCTCGTCGTTTCAAGAAAACACAATGCACAAATCAAAGAGTATAAATCGAATTTCCAGTATGAGATGCCAATATTTTATTTAAAAACTAAAGAAAAGAAAACACAGTGTACAATCCAAAACTCAACAAATTCACTCAGAAATGACGTATCTATATAATCGACATGACATCTCTACTGCTCAGAAGCACTCGACATGAACTCTAACGTTAGCCTTCGAAAAATGTCGAATTCGACATCCCCAGAATAGCAACTTTTAAAATTTCTCGAAAAAATGACGTCATTAGAAATTTTTCTCGAGTTCGACACCATCTCTAAAACCGAGAATTGGCCCCCAGATGTCCGACGCGACTATCTTTAGAAACAATTGGACTATTAATTGAACACATGCGTTTTTGTTCATCAGGTACGCAGTACGTAGTCGTACGACACTCCAACACATGTTTTTTTTCTCGTTATTGTCGTCATTTTTTGTTCGAGATATTGGTCGAGTAATAATTAAGCTGTTTTTCGACCTTGTTACTAGGTGATTCAGGGCCACATACCAAATATCTAGACTTATTTGATATTAATCCTCTATGCTTGGACGTGACAGTCACTTATATGCAACGCAATGCAATCACCAAATAATATTGATTGGTCGTGATTCATTGATTAGGCTGAAAACTAAACGAAATTAAATTATCTCTACTGCTACAGAGGAACCTTAAAGTCCAAAACTAGCGACGATCAAACGCAGAGATGAGGTACTCAGCTGTTCCATTGATCTCCCAAAAACAACGAATACTGACAGGGACAGACTGCCTATAGCAACTAAAATTCTGATAAACATTAGAATACCAGTGAGATTCTACACGATGACACCCTAGTCCTGCATTAGTAAATAGGCAAACTAATCAACGATGTTGACCTGATTGTGGAGATGCACAAATAGTGCAAGCTCTAACTTAGACAAATGACTGTTTTATTGGCCATAGATAACAATGATCATCGCGAAACTGGAGCGCGACATGGGTGCCGGGCGATGCTAATTAGAACATATTGTCGAGTAATTGATGTGGGAGCACTCCGTCCTACTATTTTCATGGAAATATTATCTATCATACATAACATAAAACAAGAGAATCTTGGCACAGTCAATTTAGAACGTGAAAAGTCTCCTTTACATTCGGATAAACACGTACATCTTGTTAGTAGTTGATAAACCAATTTTCTAACCTTTTATGATAATTGAATAAGAGCAAGTCCCGCTTATAAAGACATGACCACTTGTCCAGTAGTATTTATTGCATTGAAATTAGCTAATTGAATTTAATGCTTACAAACGGTACCGCTCTTGAACTATAAAATAGCGTCATAAATATTGGCCGTACAAGGCAACGGCGCGCGCGCACCGATCCATAACCACTCTCCATTCGATACATTGGAGATGAAATGCATTTAAAGTAAACTCAGCCTTCCCCACGGCCAAGTTAAATTAAATATTCAATCTTGAATATAATATTATTGTCTAAATTAATCGGTTTATTTTCTTAATCACTTGTCTAAATTTAAATTAAATCTCGCCTTGAAACATAAATGTTAATCTGATTGTACCTAATGCAATTACCGATGAATAAATTGACATCAATATTGATGTGTTTACTACTTGCACTCACGTAGATACGCAATGTTTGTCTGCTGCATTAATCAGTTATAGGAGTAACTTAGCATATTTAATTGCTCCGGCACTCAATGCTACAATGGCGCCTGTTAACCCAGCAACCTTAGTTGTTTTGGTGATTATAAATTACACATCTTTTTAAATCTTATTTTTACTCGAAAATAGTGTCAACTAAAACAAAATAAAACTGGCAAACTGAATTTCAGTGACAAAAGTAAACGCATTTTCAAAACCGTCTACTATAGTGTCCACAAATCACTCGTGTCGAAGTAGAAAGCGACTGTTTTTCAACACTTTTTCACGGCTGTAATCGTTAAGAAAGCACGTAACACGTGGCATTATCTGCCACATCTACTGTCCACTGCCTGTCCACGTACTCTCTACAAGAGGGTGTTTTCTAATAGTAATAGCTGTGTGTCTGTGACGAGTGGACGATACACCGGACAGAAATTGGAAACGAGACAGATTTCGCGCTAAACGTTGTAAATAGGCGCATGTTATAGCACAGTGGGTATTTATGTAGCATCTAATAGGTGGGTCCGGTCCACTTGCATGTGCTCTCGCCGCTTCTTGTCACAGCTTCACTTTTCTCGTCTAAGTATACATTATACTTTTCACTAATGTTGCTTTGCTGCTTGGACGGTGTTTAGATTTCTTATACGCCGCATCAAGCTAAAGTAGGGTTGGTCACTAAGAATTGCAGAAAACATGTAGAAAAATAAATTAAACTTTTTTTTTTATAAATAAACAACTAACAGTGTCCTAGATCTGGCTAGGTATATTTTCATCGCATTCACTGCTCTATACATCTAATAAGAGTACAAGCTAAAGTAAAGACTATGTTTTGGTGGACAGAAGGATAAAAATAGCTGCTTGTGATACCCTAATCAGGAGAAATCCATGAAAGGAAGGTGTAAAGCAAACGCATTATATAACCATGTCATAAACCTGGACGAAGTCAGATAATAATACAATATTGCGACGATCTTCATTAAAACAAGTGCAACGACAATAGTTTGAGGAGCATCTCTCCGAGTGAGGCGTGCGGCGCGCGATGCGATGCGTGTGCGCCGAGAAAGTGCAGCAGCAGTAATTAAATTGGGCAGATCGCAGCACACTTAGCACGGAAAGCGGAACTGATGGTTACGTCACACGCCACAACACCTGCTCATACTCGTAGGGAATAGGGATGCAGAACACTGCGCAGGAGATGACGATCTCTTATCATTTCACTAGACTAGGTCAGTCAGTAGTAAGTAGTAACACGCAACTAGACTTTAGATCAGTTAATAGGGTTGATTACCTATCAAAAAAATGCTGGTGCTGTTGATCTTACTGACTTAGAGTAGGTTAGTCAATGACCTGAATAAAATATCCAAACTCAAGAAGTCAAGAGTAAAATTCTAATTAATGATGATGATGATGTATGTATTTAGAAATATATAAGTATGTTTATCAGTTGTCTAGTACCCATAACACAAGCTCTGCTTAGCTTGGGACTAGATGGCGTTGTGTGATAGTTGTGGAATATTATTATTATTATTTATTATTATTATTAATGATAATTTTGACTCTCAATCGACACTTAGGAACTTAGATAGAATTACACTGCATGAACGTCAATACTCTTAATTAATGTGAAATGGCACAAGAAAACAATCAGCAACGCAGAATTCCGTCAATCCACACTATTAAGCCGGTCACGTCGCAATCAGGCCCTATGACACGATGACATAACTTTCGTCTGTCATCTCCCGGTGACGCAACTGCAGCCACTGACACCGGCGCCGCTGGCTGACACTTTGATCCCGCTGACAGCCGTGAAGCGGCTTTCAATCACAACGCGGGTAACGAACCAGAGGTGACCGATTCGATTCTGTCAACACAATGAGTCAGGAAGCGAGTCGTTGAGAAATTGGCGAGGAATGAAATGTAGAGCAATTAAATGAGAAGAGAATGAATAAATAGAGAGATGAGCCAGAAATCTTCGACGAAGACAATAATAACCCCGAGGAACCCTTGCAACAGTAACAAACAATTGAGTAGCCATGAACTTATGAATGAATTGTAAAATAATGACATCACCCCAACAGCTTGGTTCGGCAATTAATAAAGCGGAACTAAGCCATCGAGTTACGTGTGAAGACGTTGTGGCGCCTTATCGTGGCGATTTCCAATCTAAAACAGAAGGGTAAGTAGTTAAGTACAAGGTAATCATAAATAATAGGACGTGCGCGCGTGCTGTGGTAGTTTTGACAGTAAGTGAGAGCGATACTGAATTAAAGTACATTTGTATTGTATTGTATTTTTTATTGTAAAACATGAGTATACATCAAATAATATGTGCAAGGTCTTAAAATAAACAGGTCGATCTGCATGTTTTGCCATGTATGGCGTACAAAATAACATATTTTTTTGGTTTAGATAAACCATAAAACAAATAAGAAATAACTTGACTCTACACAGCAAACAATGAAATTAATAAAAAAGTAATGCTAATTAAAAAATAAAACAAAGTAAGTATTGTTTTTTAAAGATTTGTGACTCAAATTGTAAAGAATGTCGTAATTATAGGAATCTCTTTAATTAATTGCGTTCATTTAAAAATTCTGATATGGTATAGTAGCACTTGTTTAAGAGGTATTTTTTTAAATGTATTTTATTTAGATGAAAAAGAACAAGATTACAATGGTTACAATGCTTCACACTTTAACCTTGATGTCCTATTTCGCCTGTACGTTCGGTTGTCTGTAATTATTGTTGATAATCCTAATCTTAACAATATTGTCTAGTTAACCAGCATCAAAACTAAAAGTAGAAACACAGAAGCAAATGATCTGAACCTGAGGGCCTGAAATGAAGAAAGAATTTAGGTTCGTCTCGGCTCGGCAAATTTGGAGGAATAAATACAAAGAGCAAGGACAAAATTCAAATGAGTCCTCTAAATAAAATCGCTCTTCTGTACCTTTTTATTGTATGGTAACTAATGGTAAGTGGCAGTAATCCCTCAGACTTGGTCGGAGGGGTCGGAGCGTCGCTTGAGCGCCCAAAATGGCGCGGCCGCCCATTGCGGCGGCGATAAGCGGATAAACTCAACATTAGCGTATTCAGGGCGCGTGTAGAAAGCTGCCCAAACAGTGCCACATTAGAATAGGACTCTCGACTCTATAGACAAAGGTTCAGAGTACCGGTGAGCTATTCGCGCTCAGTTCCGTAATAAGATCCAATTCCGCTCCCAATGGGCGCAGTACTCCATGCTGCCGTACGAAGTGCGCTACGTTAGTTACGTTAGCGTCCTTTTTAAGTTTAATTGCAGTAAATGCAGTCGTTTGTCGCAAATTGTGGAAGTTGTCACAGTGTGCAGTGCACTGCCCTCATTCCCACCGTGTGGACTGTGGACTACACTCTACCAGGCTCTATTTTACTTCGGCTGGTCGTAAAGGAATGGTTTAAGATTTTATAACAGTTATAGGTGAGTGTATGTATGTTTATAGCCTATCCATAGGTTCCATTTGTATTTGTCATATCTCTTACTCATTGTCACGATCATAATAAAATAAATATTCGATAATATACAGAATACAAATTACGACTATAGAACAGAGCGGGTCTATCCATGGGGGCATGATATTGAAATGAAATCAGGATCTACAGATTATATTTACTTTGTTGAATCAATATCAATGAAATGATGAAGTCCAGCACTCATTAAGAGTTAAAATGAGATTGCCCCACACATACACCACTTATATTATGTTTATGACCCCAACCGACTACGTTCTTGATTTATCAAAGTCAAAGTCAAAAATATTTATTTCAAGTAGGCCAGTAACAGGCACTTTTGAATAGTCGAATTAAACTAACTGCGGCACTCAGAGATATCCAACGATTACTCAAGCCGCCACCCAGCAAAGGCCTGACATAGTTTTGTATGACAAAACCGCCAAAAGCCCTTACCAAGCGACGGCCCAAGCAACCACTGAAGCTCTCCGAGTGCGGCAGTAAACTACTGAACTACTGAAGCTAAATAAACTAAGCTACAGTCCCAGTCACAAGGCATAATAACTCGTGAGTGTACTGTAGTTGCCAATTCCAAAGCGTTGGTCTCATGAGAAGAATGGCAAGAAACTTCATGGACACTCTTTTAAAATCGTTTGGGTTTACAATATGTTCAAGGTACAAACATAATCTTGATAGAATACACACATGAAGACTATGCAGATTAGTGTTTGAGATGGTCTTTTGAAGAAAGCACCACACAGATTTGAGTGGACCCGTCCAGTCAGTGCAAGCATTTGTCAGTTATCGTGGAGCTCGACTTATAACTCGAGGAGCTCAACGTCACGACGATCAATACCAAAGAAAGGACATTTGGGTGGGTCGCTTAAAGTACTCAAACTGCCAAACAATCGTTAAAATTAAATAAAAACCCACACGGTCCTCTCCTCACATTCACAATATGAAAATAATAAATCAATTCCAAATCACTTCACCGAATATGATTTAGTGCTCACTATGACCACTCCAACTCTACGCTACTATTGTTCTATTGTCAGGTAAATAGTGTAGCAGCACGATTATCTAACATTATCTCAACGGTGGCGAGGTCGCATTCCGAGAAGGGCTCTGCTGGCCTCGGCTGACCATAGCCAGCGACATAGTAAGCGTGGCGGCTACCGTAGCCCGTAGCACGCGCTGCTCATTAGTTAGATAATTGATTACGATTAGACCTTACTTAACTTTAATGTCTGACCTTTCATCTAATAGTTCTATTGTTCCTTAACTAAGCGCTTATGATTGTTTTATTTTAAGGTAATAAACAAAGAAACGCTGA
This sequence comes from Diarsia dahlii, assembly GCA_949775195.1. NCBI lineage: Eukaryota > Metazoa > Arthropoda > Insecta > Lepidoptera > Noctuidae > Diarsia > Diarsia dahlii. The sequence goes on from OX459197.1 coordinate 23,408,067, forward strand.
AAACAAACATCTAGTTGAGAGGAATCTCTATTTGCAAGTTCAAATAGGCACAACCATCCTTGATCGAGATCAACACTGCATTTTTGTAAACACTGTTACTATCAAGTAGTTACTGCAATTCCTAAGGTCAGCTGTATTTATGTCCTCTCTCGATTACCCCATATTCTTACTACGTTATTTTCTCGTCAAGTGGGGCAATATAGCTCGGAACACTTTCCCGCAGTCGGCACTGTGGCTAATGCCTAATGGCTCGCTTGGGGGAAATCTTTCTTACTTAGATCAACACCTCGCGTGAGGGAAATGAATTAATTTAAACATAGCACATTCATAGTCACTAGTGTAATCATGAAAGATTTAATTATTAACTTACCAATTACTTAAAATATCGGTCTCATCCTACATTCAATGGTGAACTGCAACAAAAAGAAAATACACGTTATCACTGTTTGTTTGTTTTTGTCTTGAAGATTTCAAAATAAGTACTCTAAAAGCGATGGAAAACAGAGCAAGCCAATGTTCCATCTACCAGGGGACCACGAATTGATAGGAGCACTTCGGGATATTGATGATCTATTTTGAAGCAGAGCAACCTGAGTTCCGGGGCGGGTGACCCTTTACCGGGCCGGGCGCGGCACCGCAACGTAAATCAAACCGGAGCCGCGGCTTTCTCCGGTCAATGGCTATGCCTGCAGATATTCACTAACCGCTAATACCACTGCCGATATCGTTTACATTGATAATACTCACGACCAAACTCCGCAAACTGCATTGCAACAGAGCTGCATAGTTGCACACAGAAATACAGTATCATTTTGTCTATCGATTGAGCCATGCCCATGTCTTCTGACAGAACGATCGGTCAGGAAAACCTAATGAAATTCAAGGTCTCATAGAGTCTTGACACCTACTCTACACCGAGCATAATTGATTGGACACCTGTTAAGATAATTAAGTATTAAGTAAATGCTTCTGTATGCAGTTTGAATAAGTATCTGACGTCGAGCTGCACAAATGTAATGTAATCAATCTAATCGCTGTGTGGTTGTGAATATTAATGAGTATTTATGGCTGTCCATTTGGTCATTATTATAGGTACCCACGTTTTGTATTGGGCATCAAGCATAATTAAGAGCAGGAATGCAGAAATACACCAAAACCCTTTTCGTATTTCCAATTAATTCCAATGATCACTGAATTCGTAAAAAATCTGAGTAAGTCCGTTCTGCAGACTCTTTCTATTTACATGGTCTACATCTCTGGTACATGATCACTATCTACATTTCGAGAAGTAACTCACTTCCTCATAGGACGCTGACGGTAGACTAGCCCGAACGGGAAACACACAGGATTATGGAAATGTTTATTGCAATCGGAAAACTCGATAACCGTTATATAACGAATCGATTGCAAGCTATTACGACTATTGCCGAGTGTTTCCGATCTCATTTACCGAACTATTCATTATTTATTTGCCTTATGACCGAATTGTTTTCATTATTTTATTTAGCAATGTTTTTGTCTATTTCTCACAAGATTTATCAAACTATTACACAATTTGTAACAGAAAGTTTAATGTCAACTTGAGATATTTGCAATATTGCAGATTAATTTAGTTATTAATTAGATGCCGTGACAGGATATTTGTCTGGTTACTAATATATTATTGTGAAGTAAATTAAGCAATTTGTTAGTTATGTAAAGTTAGCAGTAGCACGCTGAGCGGAAGCTTTCCCTAAGATCTTGTTTACTGTCTGTCCTTTTGGCAACAAGTACTTACCTAATGATGTAATTATTACTTAATTAATTAGTATTCAAATAAACAGGACTACACATTCTTAACATTTAAATTATGTGGCTAAATCCACATCATTTTAATTTCGTGTAATAATTTTAGTACAGTCGAGGTCAAAAGTCCATCAATGCCATTTTAATATTAGACAAAAAAAAACAATATTAGTTTTGTGACTCGTAACAATGTTTCGATGTTGAGAGTTGAGACGTTAGTAATGGAACTTTTAGTAAATTATCTGAAACTGTACTTTCTTTACTTACATATTTTACAATTTCAAAACAAATAAAAACCGTTGACACTAATACGCTTAACGCACTTTAAAAGAATTTCCAAAACGCTGCAATTCCCATTATATCTAAGAGCCAATTTTTCAGTCGAAATCCTTTAGTTCAGCTTTCTAACATTTTAACTTTCTTCTCTACCTGTACGAACCTACTCGTAAATTTAATATAAAACTGTTGACACTCAAATTATTAGCGACCACATAATAACACATAAAGTGAACTTAAATATGCATAGTTTAAACAATAATTTGCATAGTGATTGGTCGGAAGCTGCGATAAATGTCGAGTGACCGGCGCGCGGCGCGCGCGAAGCGGTCGACAAATAACTAAACAAACACGCGGTGTCTGTCCACTGTCGCACGATACGATACCACTTACCAGTATATTTGTCTGTATGCACGGCCGGCCGTCGCCGTCGGCCAGTATTGGTTTTGTAGTTCATGATAGAGCTCTTTACCAATTTGATTGAATTTCACTGACACCGTTTGATTAAGTATAGGTTAGGCGACCAAACAGATGATAATTATTCTTCTAAAGACAATTTTGGTGCGTAAAAGCTGACAATTAAATCGCATACATTCTCAAGCTGCGATTAAAATTCAGGCCAAGCACCAAATATAACCAAGGGCTTCACTTCCTCGAGTTCACTTTTATTGATCGCTACAAACCCCGAAGACAACAGTTCAATCTTACTTTTACAATTCATCATCAATGCAAAAGGCTCTAAATCGATTATATTGGATACTGATACAGCCGCCGACGGTACAGTTCTGCTCGCCTTGACCGTGACGGCGCGCGTCGAGAGTGAAACCGTAGTACAGTCGCGGCCGCTCGGGCACGCACCGCGCTCAACTGTACCGTTTCACCGGTGAAGCGGTGCAGCGGTGCCGATAGACATGGCTGTGCTATACACGTTGAGATACTAGTGCTCAAGTCAAGCGAAACTGAAGCGAATCCGCACGAATAGATGGAAGAGCTATAAAGGTATAATCAATACCCGCAAGTGCACTCGTATAGGCTGTTTAGAAACCTGGGATTTTTAAACTACGACTGCACTAATGCAAAGCTTTATATTTCAAGGAAAGTAGAAAAAAGTATGGATAGAAGGACCGATGGGTGGACTGCAATAAGAATGATATGATTTGAATTTGATGATGATGATGATTATTAAGTAATACCAACTTAGTTACCAAAAATTTTCTTTAGTGTCTCAATTCAAAGGTTAAATTAAGAGTGACACAGTCTTAAACATGGTCCAATTAAATCTTGCAATTAAGATGATAATAAAAGCAATGTTTAATTCGCATTACTAGTAATTTCGCAACATATCAATTATAGCACGTGCGCACCATAGACCACAGTCATAGCTTTTAATGAGTCGCCCGGTGTTAAGATCATGACCAGCAGATTTGCATGCGGCGCTAATTGCAGACAATTCCAATTAGCATACATCACGCAGGCGCTTGAGATATCATCGAGAGATTCACAGAGAACAGTTGTGTCACAATTTTGGTGTTCAATAAAATATATTCAATTCTATTCTACAATGAAAAAAGTTTGGAAGAAATATCAAAAACGAGTATTTAACACAAGACCTAAAGACACATATTGAGGTATGTGGTGGCTGATGAAAATATTGAAATTGTGAGACGGAAGGAAATATGACTGAACTTGTTTACATATGAGACAAGTTTAATTTTAGTAGATTAAGAAGAAGTATGGCATTGAAAATTTCGGACATAGGAGAGCTCTCTCCAACAGAAAATATACGATCACTTGTTGAAACACTATAATTATATTAGGTACTGAAAGTTCTAACGAGTGGTGGTGGATTTTAAATGCAACAGGTGGGTTTCCATAAGACATAGTAGGTATACATAAATCTAGTCTGCATAGTGAGAAGGTAGTATTTTTATTTTCCTATTAAGATCCAGTGATAGCGAACTGTGGAACAAAGGTAACTGACCGATTCTTCAAACCTATATAGGTACCAATCCACGACTCATAACTTATTTTGTCGCCGATATGAATCTAGATGACATCTTTTGTCAACAAGATGCTTACGATACATTGTTTCACTTTCTTGTAGTGAAGCTTAATTTATTATGATTTACAATTACTGTGATTACACATCAATCATAGTCATTACTTCACTTCGTCACTTCGTAACTGCCACCGTGGTCGAGTGGTTTAGGCGTTTGCCTAGTGACCCGGTGGTCGTGGGTTCGATTCCCACGGGAAGCATACTTTGTAAAGTTGTTTCCAGTTGGTTAGGACATTGCAGGCTTGAATCACCTGATTGTCTGATAAAAAGATGGTTCCGTGCTTCGGAAGGCACGTATAAGCCGGTGGTCCCGGCCGCCAAATGGCGGTCGTCAAACCATGTCAGAGGCCCTTGCGGCGGTTTAGAAACTCTGACACTAGGGTGTGTGGGGTCGTTAGACCTTACTGCCCACACGAAGAAGAAGAAGAAGACTTCAATTCGTCATTATGATTAATTCAAGACAAAGTTACACTGTGAGCAACGTCTTCCATTCGGTAAGTCACATAATGCGTGCCACGCTTTGTATTCGCGGCCATTGGACGCGAAATGACTATACATTACCATACGGGGCATATTTATGACACGCATTGAATACAATGTGTTTACTACTTACTACATTGTTGTCTTGTAGCAACGACCTCATTTAACACGAGTGCGTGCAAACAAATAAATAAACAGTGAAACACTTTTGTCTCCGACTGTACTTCTGTCTGTATTCAGTTTGTCAAACTGTTACGTGTTTGACGAATTGTTTTTCGGAGTTTGTTGTGTTCGGCAAACAATTTGAAGTTTGATTGATTTATTATGACTAATTGCATTGCAAACAAAACGAATTTTATTTAAGATTAGCGTTATAAATTGAATGTAATGATTGCGAAAAACATAACTTGAAGAATTCTCAGGTCTTTTGATTCGGCCAAACATTTTGAATCAAATTCAATGTTTTCGTTATAAATACAAAATTGTAGTTTTATTTACTTGCAGATTAGCATACAGAAAGGGTTACCTCGTCAAACCTGAAAGTTGGACCCGCACCGCGGCGGACTGGGATCGCAAGTTTCCCGCATAATTAAACTTCCTACATCACTGAGCATGGAATGATGAAGTATGTGCTAAGTTACATAACGCCAGTAATTTTGTATAGAAACCACATCAATTGCCCCTCAAGGTCCGCAGACTATAGAACTTGACGTATGTTAAGAAGTTTTCACTTTCCCCGCACGTGCTACGATGACTTGAATTTTATAATCATACTATTATCATCTAAGAAGCTTAAACTTACTGTACAGAAGGCATTATATTATACAGCAGTAAATTAACCATTGTTATCAAAATAAAACTGAACTATGTAATGGGGTTGGAATTTTCTTACTTCCATAACAAAATTACTTATAATCCATTGTTTTGTAAAAAAAAAAAATATAAGTACTTATTAAGTAAAAGAAAAGAACAACATTATATTTCACATCAGGGTTTATTCAGCCACTCATTAAAATATTCCGTAAGGAAATCAACCATCTTAAACTTAGCATTTTGTATGACGCAGGATATTCTCCAATATGAGGAAAAGCATAAGGAAAGTGACTTTCTATAAAACCATTCGCCACGATATCGTTTTCACTACATCCTTACTTGTAAATAAAAGATGTTCAATTTGTCATACTCTCACGAGTCACGTGGCCACAGTAAATATAGAAAACATGGTTCATCGCCGTAAACCGCAGATGATTTGTTGTTATACATTCGTGCGCTCCTAGTAAACAAATGAACGAAAATATTATGTATTTGCTTTAGCATAAAAACTGTGACTACCACAGAAATATTCCAGATACTTTCACACTTATTTGCCTCTGATTAATAAAGTCAATGCGATATTTTTTGTCTGCTCACAAGTGTGTCAAGATTGCAACATTGTCTCGCGACAATAACGTTCCTGTGGAGTTGCCGTTGTCGCAGGCAACATGACTGTGAAAGGACTGCAGACATGCGGATCATGCCTTCACACGCATCATTCCAAATCTTAACATGCATCATTCTTTACATGCCTTTCGCCATTCATATGTAACTGCTATATTATGCAGTGCTAGTACTGCAGTTCTGCTGTGATCCAGTTAAGTTGCGCTTGCTTGATAATGTCACAGCGTCAAGGTCACGCCCCCCACTCCAAAAAGGTTAATTAATATCTTAAACGCTTGTTATTTCAAGTGTAGCGCCATATTGAAACCGTTGCGAAAGTATTGGAAGCAAGAATGATCTAAATGGATAGTTGTTCCCCGCAATCATGTCAATATTGAAGATATTGATTAAATATTATAAGTAACCTGAGAAATAAGTGAAACAAAACTTATGACATTGAGAATAATGATGTATTCCATGAAGCACACCCAAACGAAGCACACCCAGACGAAGCACACCTAAATGATCACAAAAAAAGCTGAAGACCTACAGTGTAGTATAAAAAGAAAAGGGTAATTTATTTACCACCATAGCGAATATCGACTAACATAGCGGTAGATCAATTTACCACAGATACCACAGAACCTAACATAAGAAAAGGCAAACAAAAATTCGAATTTAAAGTTTATTTTACATTAGAGCACCGTTTTACGCACGTTTATCATGGGTAAATTCATTATGCTTATTTATGTAATTTACGTAATCGTAACAAAGTGGAAATCGTAGCGAAAGTGAATGATACCGCTTGTCACACAGTTCGGAGACAGTCAAGACATTGATAACATAATGTTCAGAAAAGTAAATACCTTACCCAAGATTATATCTATTCTTTGTTTCGGTGGAATCCGTAGAACCAAGTTCCAATATTTGATGACAACAATGGTCCCTTGTGGAAAGTGAAATAGGTTTGTCATTTGACTATTAATATAGAATAGATCAATAGAGAAAGATAAAAGAAATGATGGATAAACAGTGAAATATGATAATATAGTAAGAAAAGAAGTGATTGCTGAAACAATGAGTAGCGAGTTAGCGACACATGCTGCCGGCCCCAAATCAATTGGGATAAGGGCAGGAGAGTGATGATTTATGCTGAGAATGATTCCCTCTTTACAGAATTATACATTATTCGAACGCATCATCGTTGATCAAAGCTATATCAAAGACATCCTGAGTTCAGTCAAAGCAATTTAACAAAGTGCACGCATTACCGGTACAACCGTACAACGCACAGCCAATCAGGAAATCCTCACATTTCACGTTTCAATACAACTGCTCGCAATTAAAATTAACCTAAAAAAGTCAGGAAGCACCGAAATAACGCGTCAAATATGTAACGCGGTGAAAACCGCTGAAATGTTTACGAACTGAATATGTATGGGATTACAAGCATTTTATGAGTTCTTTGAATTTACATTGATTTGATGCGTCGATACCAAGGCATCATGAGAAGTCAGAAGGTTTTTCCTTTTAGCGAGTGGTGTGAAAATTTTCCTCTATCAAAACATCCGTACGTATTCCGTTACAACCTTTGTGGTCTATCTTCAATAGTACCCCCAATACCTATGAAATGTATGGAAAGTTATGATAATGATGAGGAATAGTCAAAGCCCTCGTTAGTTCTAATGTTTCAGTGGAAATATAATTTCCCTAGAGGAGTTTTCAGTAGAACAGGGAGTAAAAGGAAATTGCTTAAAGTGTACTTGAGTAATAGGGGTTTCATGTTTTGGTAATATGCAAGAAACTCATCTTTAAAAGATTGTCTATAAGTTTATTTCTTGAGCTACAAACTATACCGTAAGGTACATAACTTACTACGTTAACGTTGCACGGTTGCACTAACGTAACTTTATGATAACCTGGTAGTATGCGCTAATCAGTTTACAGTAAATATCGAGCTCATTGGATTGATTCACCGCGACGTGAATTATGTTAAACCCGATGTTCTTGTATGAAGCAATTCATTATGGTAATTCTGTTAATTTATGAACTACTGGAAATAGGTCACTCACAGCTCGTACGGAGCTCGGTGGAGGCACTGGCGCCGTACCACAGAAAATGTTCTGAAAGGCGTCACCATCAGTTTCTGTAAAACTTTTACAGCCCGTGTCTGAATAACTAGAGCATTATTAATATTAATCAGCCATGAATCGGTTCCTTAATAACGATGTAACATTATATGCAGCTAGCTTACGGTAACTTAAGTGAGACGGTGTGCGATAATTGATATTAACGCTCGCTAATTACTGTTGCAGTTTTTCGTAATTAGTTATGCAAATAATCGTACGGTTGACGCGCGTCACATAGCAAACTTAGCTCGGCTACATTAATGAGTCAATAATTACTTAATTACCTATTTTACATAATAAATAGGTTAGTAATCAATAAGTCATTTATTGCTCAACACTTAAATTGATTACTTGTCAATGTTAATAATTGTTTATTAGTCAATTGAAATTGATAATAAGTTTATGCCAATTCTAACTTTGATGTACAACTGAAATAAATATATGAAGCCTATGAAGTAGCTTTCTGAGTGTTACGCACGTTTTATGTGTTACTTTAATGAGTTTTAGTTATTATACATATAACACATAAAATCTGTTTTCCGTTTAGCTCTTAGCGCTCTAGTTAGTAAATTCCTTGAATAGATCTAAAATGTGTGAGGAAACTGCCAGACTTCATCCAAAGAATTGTCCAATTAAAATATCGGAGTAACAATTATGTGGTGGTTACTCAACGTAATAAGAAACCAGTAACGCGTCATGATTGGCTGCTTTCTTCTCGTTACTGCCCGAATGTCATGCTCTATGCTCACAATTTCTACGTTTGCGCGCGCGCAGCCCAACTTTTTGTTTGGTGTTTATAAACAAAGGTGGTGGACGGTGAAATTTTAGCTGAAATTGTCTCGTTATGTCCCTAGGCGATGCGGCGATGCGGCGACACACCGCAAATAGAGCATGGAAATTATTTACATTTACAACTATTACGATGTTTCATTTAGATTGAAGCACGGTTCAATTTCCCTTTTTAAATCGGCGCTACGTAAAGTACGTACGTTTTCTCTGTAGACCAACAATTTTTTTTGAAATGCTACGCACGAACATACCAAAGTAATATAATATGTAAATTTTGGCGGCACTTATGTGCATAAAATATGCACGTAGTATGTAAATTAAGAAAATATTGCAAACTATATTTTTAAAACTGTACAAAAAACCGAATAAATGAACAAAAGACGACACAAACTGGTTTGACAGAGTACAGGGACCATCGTGAGAATACCCACAGTAATTAAAACAATATCATAAAATTACCAACAGTTTAGTCAGAACAATTTGACCGCTACAACGATCCTAAATAATCGGATTATGGGCTAGTATCGATATGAATCGAGTTGGATCCGATACGCGTGGCCAATATAACTGCCTGAGAAACAAAACGGTAAAACTGAGGAAATGATATGTCGTTGAGGTCAGGGTAGGGCTGACACGTGCCTTTATAAAACATCATCATCATCATCAACATCAGCCTATAATTCCCACTGCAGAGACTCAAGCCTTCTCTCTAGGAGAAGGATGGGCTATACACATAATCCAATACGCGGGCCCAGTGCGGGTTGGTAGATGTCACATAATATATGTATCTTCGAATATTTTGGTTCTAAGATATGCCGGTTTCCTCACGATGTTCCCTTCACCGTCTTGAGAGCAGTGATACACATAATAAATATAGAAGTAGGAAAAAACTTGTTGAGGTAGGTGCATATGTACACTTCTAGAAGCTCGAAAAATATATTGGTATGCAATGCAATCAACAATCAAAACTGAGGTCGATTTGTTCTCGCAACAGTCACAATTAGGTACAACGACTCATCTTGTTGCAATAAAAAGCAATAACCAAATAAAAACACAATGTGTTTATCAATTTGACATACCTCAGTACCAAGGTATGAACCTATTGTGTAAACCTCGTCCAGTCATTCGTTTTGGTACTCGGTAGTCAGATGCCTGAAAGACTGACTGTAGTGTATATCTATTTAATAGATATGTTAACACTGTCTCACAGCCACAAGTGGTTAGGTACGCTGTCACTAATGACGTCTGTCAGTTACATGATGGCGCGAAGTTATGACGGTCGAGCGGCCTGGACCGGAGACTTGGTGGTGTTGTGTGAGCCTGTGATATAGTAGAAAACAGTGACAACAACCTATTAGGTCTACCACCAGAGGATACCACAAGTGGCGACGAGGATAAATTTACATATTAATACTTAGGAAAAGTTTGCAAGAAACTGTCCACAATGTTTAAAAAAAAAAAAAAAAATATTATGTTGTTATTTGAGTGTAATTAATACTAATAATTAATGATTATTGTATGCCACACGTACTGGCATTAAGTATTTCAAGGTAAGGGAAGAGTTCTGTTATTGTTTTATCACAATGGGCTGTTTTACACTATTTTGAAGAGATAGATCACACAGTAATAAATGAATTCTGTGAAGTGAAGTGATACATGGCATCTAGATATTCAACTTGTTGGTAAGTTATTATGAACTTAATTAAGTATTTAGTAAGTCGGAACTGGCTCAGTTGCCATACAAGGAGAAGAAGAAAAAAAAAAAAGTATTTAGTACTTACTGAACGTCAAACTAGATACTAGGATTCTAGGATATCAATAGAATAAATACAAGTTGATGACAAATGATTTAATTCATAACACATTGGTTTTAAACTTCACTTATCTGTTATAAGCAGACTGCTAACAATAGGTTAAATTCTTAATATTCCTATAGCTGTGAACATGTTGACTTACTTCCTAGTAAGTAAGACTTTGTATTAGAGTGATGATTTATCACAAACCATTTCCTATAGTGACTAATAATAACCTTGATTGTATGAAGTATAGGTAAGTAACCTAGGTACTTATTATTTTGAAAAGGTCCATTATTTGACGTCACCTCAAACAGTCCTTTTAAGGGAGAACTGACATTTGTTGAAGACTAAGCATCAAGTTATTTTGATGATTTTGAGTAGTCTGATTTTGTTGATACCTTCTCCTAAACAATATGAGTACAAACTTAATAGGTACTTATAATTAAAAATATACCTAGGTAATTGATATGTGTTTTTATTAGACAAAATAAACATTGTATGGAGTATAACTTCAAGCCCTACAATTTAAATATTATGTACTAAGAAAAATATAGGTATGTAGATATGTAGACCTAAAGAGCAATGGAAAGAAACATGTCGAACATCAGGCTTAGTGACGAAATCTGTAATTTGGAAATATGAAATAAGACAAAAGTAACGGATATAATAGCAAATAGAACATCTAAAATGGAGTCGGACAGTGCATATGCTATGTTGCAAAATAAATAATGGAGTTTCTGGAGTTTATTCATAACCTTATAGTATCCAGAAGCGGACATTAGGAAACAGGGGTGTCCGAAAACAAGATGGACCGTCGATATCAGTCTAACCCTAGGGCCATACTAGACCAGAGTTGCAGATGACCGAGTTCAATGGAGAGAGCTGGAGAGGTCAATGCCAAGAGGCACGCGGAACTGAGAGAGATATTATAAGAATAAAGAAAAAACAAATTGTGTGTATTTGGTATAGCTATGTCGAGGAGATATCCAGTTTTGTTTGTTTTGTTTATTAATGTGATGTCCGGCCTATGAAAATGGATTGTTCAGTCTGTAAAGATACCTCTGTCAAAATACAATTTCGAAGTTTATTATTATTACCTGGTGTGTCGAATGAAATGCAAGTATAGAGAAGTATGTAAGGAGGACATGCTGTGGCGATCCCGAATGAATTGGAGTAGGGGCAGGAGAATGTTGACACTATGACTCATTGGTTTCAGGCATGGTAGCTTGTTGTGCGGTCCAGGTTTTGATCACAGGTTGAGGAGAGCTTGTTGGGTTTAACTCCTAGAAGCCAATGGGTCGGGATTACTGTATGATTGATGGTATAAGATTGCCCCATAATGCAAGCTTGATGTTATGTAAGGTTATGTTAATAATATGCAAGAATATTAATAATAGAATAATAATATGTGCAATTTAAAGTGAACATTCAAATAATAACAGCCTATGACTGAGGGGCAAGTCTCTTCTTGTACAGAAAAAGAAGAAGAAATTAAGTGTTTGAAAAAAAAATATATACTTAAGCATGGTTGACAAAGGATTAGCTTGTGGCTTGATAGAGTTAATGCTCGATTCGATCTTTGGATTGAACTGTGTTGCCTGGATTGGTTCGAGGTCCACCCATTGCATGCCGACTTTCCTCAATGCCTCGGAGGATACGTGGCAGTGTAGGTGGTTAGTGTCCTGAAAATCTGGCAACCGGTTTTGCCAAGGGGTGTCGTGCTACCGGGTACTGACTGAGTTGTGGGAGTTGGATGGGCGGTCGCTCCGTGTGGAGTGATGGTGTTCGGCTGCATCTGGTTGGACGGGAGGCCGGGCGGCATGACTGAGAAAAGGTTAGGCAGATAATGATAAGTACTGTTGTACCACTCTTGTGCATGAAGTTTAAATAATTAAAATACTGTTTGACAAAATTATAGTTTGAAATAATTCATAAATAAATATAGTTACACAGGTCACTTAGTTCAGAGTAGGTTTAACTGAAATATGAGGCTAATGTATAAATGTCGGCATCGAGTCGTATTCGGTATTATATTAATATTGTACCTACAGGGTTATTCGTGCCTACCCATGTACTGTGTTTCTAATTCATCTTATTGTTTGAGTGTATCGTTGTACGAGACTGTTTTCTTCATCCAACTCTACCCACCGGGGCCCACAGCTAACCAATGATTAGTGCTAAAAAATTATCCCTTCCCGATATAGTATAATGTGTTTTAGTAATAACTATCATACAAATCAAAGAAATTAAATAGTAAACGCACGGTTGGCGCAGTGGCTGAGCGATTGGACTGCTGCGCTGCGTGTCGCGGGTTCGATCCCCGCACGGAACAAATATGTGTATGGCCTACAGATAGTTGTTACGGCTTTGGGTGTATTTGTGCATGTGAGTTTGATGTTTGTGGACGCACCCGCGATACGGGAGAAATTCCTATTAAGGGGCAACGTAAAAAAAAAAAAAGATGATATGCAGCAATAACACATATAAGTATCTCATGTATTATATTAAATTTTGTAAGAGCGGTGATGGCCTTGCTCGACTTAGGTCGTGGGTTCGAAACCAGGCAGGTTTTTTGTGTTCATTCACTCATCACCAGGGAACGCTCTTAGTATTGTATTAAATTTATTAAGAGCGGTGATGGCCTTGCTCGACTTAGGTCGTGGGTTCGAAACCAGGCAGGTTTTTTGTGTTCATTCACTCATCACCAGGGAACGCTCTTAGTACGGTGAAGGAAAACACTGTGAGGAAGACCGGCATGTCCTAGAACCAATACTTCTAAGGCATGTGACATTTAACCATCGCACTGTTTACGCGTGGTAAGATATTTAAGGCAACCATTAAATTGGGATGCGAATATCCATAACATTTGTTTTTAACAAGCAATAAAATTGGATGGAGCAACCGCTGAGTTGGCTCAAAATAATCCATTACATTGGCTGGACAAAGGCAATTAAATTGGATGGAGCAACCATTAGGTTGGCTCATGATAATCCATTAAATTGGATGGAGCAACTGTTACGTTGGCTCGTGATAATCCATTAAATTGGATGGAGCAACCATTAGGTTGGCTCATGAAATCCATTAAATTGGATGGAGCAACCATTGGGTTGGCTCATGATAATCCATTAAATTGGATGGAGCAACTGTTACGTTGGCTCGTGATAATCCATTAAATTGGATGGAGCAACCATTAGGTTGGCTCATGAAATCCATTAAATTGGATGGAGCAACCATTGGGTGGGGTGGCTCATGATAAACCATTAAATTGGATGGTAAATATCCATTAAATTGACTGATGAGAAGAAGTAACTAAATTTGACGTGTTCACTGGAGGGTAGCGGTCATTAATCCTCACGGTGACCAGCCGGCTTGGAGAAATATGGTGAACTTAATAGAAGAGAAATTAAATCCACTACTTGAAGAAAATCCCAAACTTAACAACGAGGTGATGATAATGGAAAACAAAGTTGAGAACCTAGAAAAAGAAATGCGGAGAAACAATATTCAGCTACAAGGGTCAAAGAAACAGAGACAAATAACACTGAGCTCATGAATTTAGTTGTGGAATTCCTAAATGACATAGGAAAAAAGTGTGGAATATGAGAATTTGAGATGTGGGAACTCAACCAGATAATAAGAGTCAACATAATGATGTTACAAAGGATTTCCCTAAAGAGGTATTACAATTTAGAAAAGAACTCAAAATTACAACAACAGGAAGAAAAGAAAAGAAGAAAGGATATTCGATATGATAAAATTATAATGAATAAATAAAATGTAAAAATCTTTCTCTACATCAGAAAATGTACGAAGATATATTATTATCCAGGTATAGGAAGAGAGAAGTCTTGGTCTTCTCTGGGTCATCAATAATTTAAACTGAAAAAAGAAAAAACAATCAAACCACAAAGTTTTTGGAAAGTTCGCTTTATTTAATGTATTTAAATTCAACCCCATGATCGGTTACGGAGCAGGGACCATTGGAACTTTTCTTTAGAAGATGTCATTGAAAAAAAAAAATGACCGTTAAAAAAAAAAAAAAAAAAAAACAATGAAAAAGAAAGGAATATGGAAATAGGAAGAGGAATATGGAAATAGGAAGAGGAATATGGAAATAGGAAGAGGAATATGGAAATAGGAAGACGAAATCATACAGACCCGCAGAGGTTAGAATAGACGATGGAGTTCATGAAAATAGTCTAATAAACTATTAACCTTAATCCTACTCCACACTTAGTGGAGGCTACTGGAGGAAATGTGCAAATGGGGTAACTGGGTAAAACCTGAGAGGGTACATTGTACATGCATTTAGAATTGGTTGGTATATAATTGGCCAGTGGCAGTCAGTCTTAGATGATAAAGTACATCTGATAACAAAAAC
Organism: Diarsia dahlii; assembly: GCA_949775195.1. Taxonomy (NCBI): domain Eukaryota; kingdom Metazoa; phylum Arthropoda; class Insecta; order Lepidoptera; family Noctuidae; genus Diarsia; species Diarsia dahlii. The sequence goes on from OX459197.1 coordinate 23,423,178, forward strand.
ATGCTAGTATAGTGGAACATTTTATATTCCTTAGTTATTGAATTAGCTTGATTACTGAATGTAATTGTGAGCGTATTTGGGTAAAGCATTTTGATTAAAACAAATATAATAAGGAAGGGATGTAGTGTATATCTATTTAATAGATATGTTAACACTGTCTCACAGCCACAAGTGGTTAGGTACGCTGTCACTAATGACGTCTGTCAGTTACATGATGGCGCGAAGTTATGACGGTCGAGCGGCCTGGACCGGAGACTTGGTGGTGTTGTGTGAGCCTGTGATATAGTAGAAAACAGTGACAACAACCTATTAGGTCTACCACCAGAGGATACCACACTGACAAACAGTGTTACCAAGAGACCAGTCTCTAGTGGGGGCCAAGTAGGCAGTCGTTCGATTTGAAAATGCTAATATTCAGCTGCATTCGGTTAGAAGGTTAGTCTTCAGCTAGAAAGGTAAAAGGGTCCTTTCATATCTGATGTAGCATGCCTGATCTCTCACCTCGTGCCAGCCCTACTCGCCACGTTTAGTCTCGTCTCGTCACCTTCCTCGATGGTCTCGCTATCACACGATCGATACAATTCGATTCATCTCGCCCGTGGAGCATTCTCGCCGCTTCTCCGTCAGGTCATCGTGTTGAGAAATACTAATTAACATTAATGTGCGCGTGTCGTGTGGGTGTTGCACATTTACAACAAACATATTAGTGATTGATTGCTTTACAAACGGCATTAATAGGTGCGAAGTTTGGAAATCGATTGATATTGTGTCCTTAAGTGCGTCTTTTGGTCTCTCTATTTCTGTCTACAAAATCGGTTCTTTTGCAATATATAGAGCAGAGATAAAACATTGTAGGTATAATTAAGTATCATTTACGTCTTTCATCATTTATTATCATTGTATTTGATTTATGACAAGGGTTATCTTAGTATTTGTATTCGGAAGAGCTCGAGATGCACGAGACAAGACACGTTTTACCGCAACGGAATAATCACATGATTCATTATAATTAAAGGAACTTGCACTGAAAAATATTCGTGTAACAATGTGGTCTTTGATATAAATAGTAATAAAATGACAGCATTGTTCTTGTTCAATACATAACTGTGATCGGAAACCGTTTGTGATAAATACAATGCAGTGGGCACACACAATAGTTTAATTATTTCTTGAAGAACAACACGCTTCCAATCCGGTCCGACTGCTCTGGCAAGTTACAAGCAACCTTATTTGTTGGATGTATGTACTGTAAACTGTTGCTTGCAATGATTTTTAAAGAGCGCCAACGATTCGAATTTAGCTTTATTTTTCGCATTCAACGTTAGATAACAAAAGTCGTTGATAACATGAAACTAAAAATATAAAATGCAACAAAAATGCACGAATATTATTGAAATGCAACAAGTACTAGGCGACCAGAAAGAGTAGGAGCTAGCTCTTCGCAACTGCATCCATGCAACTTTCTTGATTATATTAAATCAACTTAACCTACTAGTCTCTAAATTATCTACCTCATTATCTTCGACATATTATTCTCTCCTAATACACCCACTGATTCAGAAGACAGTAGGTACATAAATAAGTGCTAATAAATTATGATGTTCTTCTATTATTGAATAATTTATGGCGTGTCAATTAATAAGTTGTTAAAGTAATAAATCACAGAGGTGTCAGAGTGAATGCATTTTTAATGTTAAGCGATAGCCATTATTGAGCAATAGTTGAGTGAGATAGCTTTGATAGACTTCTTCATCTTGTAAATACAAGTAACGTACGTAGGTTAAGTAATGGTTAATGTTAAAGTTAACTGCTTTGAGTTATGTAAGTAAAACCAGAATGACGATATGACTGTTCTCGCGCAAGACATTTGAAACTGCGTCGATAATACAAAACCGTGCGTTGTTACTCAATGGCTGTAACACGAGTGCTGCTTGTTTAATACATTTCGACAGTAAATCTATCAGTTTTATCGACAGCCATTGTTTCCATATATTATTTACTGCCGCGACTTGAGCTGCGAGCACGCTCAGCGTCGACCTTCAAAGCTTACCATACAATACAATCAACATTTCTCCCAGAGCGCCTTGCTTTAGCTTAAGCTCCTTATTTTATGAACAGTTGCTTATACAACCAAGGTAAATCCTTAAACAAGACAAGCCTTTATAAAATCACGCACGATCCGCGTTCACTTCCTCCGTTACTGCAATCCTAGTAAAAGATCCTATTCTTATTTCCTACCGGGGCTTATTCCTGAACATAACCAAATACAATTTATTTGGTTGATCATCAAGATGGCGAAATCATCGTGCATTGTAAATATCGTGTCTGTTCAGTTATAATACGCTGTTTATCTTATCAGCTCGATCTCGGCACATTATGTTAACTGGCGTTAAGCGTGGCAGGAGCTTTATTGTTATTAACTCGCATATCTACTGGTTACTGCCTGATTTATGTAATATTTTGGGTTTTGCAAACGATTTCGTCTCGACGAGATGAGGCATATGATTCATCTATTAAATAGACGCCTGGTTTACTAGACGAAATCAATGAGGGAATGAAGGGTGTAAGAAGGGCCAGATGAAAAAAAAGATAGAGGCATCAGTGATCTCATAAATACAAATTTGACAACAGATGAGTTTGACGCCGGCGACACTCCGTCTGCTAGCGCAGCACCGTATGACGCAGCTGATGCACAGCTGTCGTCTGCTGCGCCACTTGTGGGAACCAATACAGACGAACGCACACAAGGAGACACGTCATAAACTAGCCATTAAAGTCCAGATGAAAAACAAATTAAAGTCTGGAAACTAGCACCAACTACGCAACATTTGTGGGATGCTGGCATGAAAGATGCAGCTAGACGTAGAGACTAGAGACGTCAATGCAGATTTTTTATCAGACAGCAAATATTTAGACAACGAAAGATATTATAGATTTCGATTAAAGATTTTAAATACACAACAATCCAAGTGGAGTCAATGGGAACTTAATTGGGACGTAAGACGACCCCTGTTAAAAGATGGTACTGGTCAACAAAATTTCACTAATGTTATCAGCAAAGGTAAAGGCAGAGGTGTAGTTGGTGCATACAGTGCGCGTGCTGTGTTTCGCAGGTCGTATGTTATTGGGGGCACTGGCCAACCAGCCTGCGAAAAGATAATACGAAGTAAATCGTTTGCTTTGTTTATATATGTTTGCTTATGTTTATAATTGTATACCGGCGCAACTCGCGAGTCGCTTGTTATCGGCGCGTGCGTCACTGTCCGCCACAACTGACTGGATATTAACTCTGATAACAGCGCTCTTATCAGCTGCACTCCTAATCTACTTTCTTATATTGTTTACTGGAATTTCTTTGACTCTCACAGCAATTATTTTTGATTAAACTGTGACGTGACTCTTCTCGTTTAACGGACGTGGTTCTTGCAATTGTAGTAGTGGCAAAGATTTTCCAAATCTAGTAAGAACGGAGATCGGTAAGGACAAGCCATGATTCCGCCCAACGGTGTACTTCTTGCTTTAGTTATATTTGTTAAACCTATCAAAGGACGAGGGGGACAATCTGCGGCAGTAGATCCTTGACTATAGTTGACGGTACTAGTAACAGCAAACTAGTTTGTCTCTTCATCCCACGCTACATTTTCCGGTTCGCGGTCGCTATTTGAGAACCTGTCTTCCTTACCGGAACTATTGGTGAGAATACCAGGGCAATATGGGTTGCAAGCGACTTTGAAACAGACTCCGGGGCATTGTAATGAACACTTTAGCAGAAAGGACAATGTGTGGAAAAGACATTGTTGTTTTGAAATCCCGAAAAGGTCAGTGTAACAGTACAGGGTAATGATATAACAGTGATAAAAGGAAAGATCACTCTCTGTTAACCCTAGTTTATTTATGTTCTCATTTTTATCGTTACATAATTTAAAAAACGATACTTGAACGCCAGATCGGCCAACCAATAAAGTAAATTGAATACATGGGAGAATTTTGGGACAATCATGCGATTAGTCTCATGAATAATTTGCGTTTATCTTGTACTGCATCATACTATTATCTACGGTTATTAATGTTGCTATTAAAGAATTATGATAAGTATCACAAACGAGTCAGCAATTTCGCATTAGTCTTAGATCACTTGTTTAGGTCATTATTGTTATAATAAAATTGTAGGTACCAATGTCTATTGAATTGAAACTGCTTTAGCAATATTTGTTTATTGGTATTTCTTGTTTTCGTAAAGCTCTTATTGGAATCTGATCTCCCAGTACAAAATTTGGAAACAGATCCTGGTTCATTTTTTTCTTTAATAATTATGAAGCCTGTTTCAACAACTCTGGTTCGCTCTGGTCTTATCTTGAACTCGATTCTTGCAAGGCCTTTACATTTAATCAGCAATAAATAATAGTTACCTATTAAAGTAGACTATCTATCTAATTGCTTTACTATTGCTTATTGTTTAGTAAATAATAGATTCTGCATTAGACAATAATAAACATACTTTGATAAAAGCCAAATTAATATTATGCAAAGTGGGACATGACACATGTGCTTCTTATCAAACAAATTGCTCAGAACTTTCCTACGATTATATTATTCTTAGTGGAATTATGTCCGATATCTATCTTGTTATTTATTCAGGGTACCTACTAGCTAGTGAAGAAATTCAAGAGGCTAATACCCTAAACCCGGTCACATCAATTTTCTACCGGTACCTACCTATAGCTACTCACGGAAGGAGGCTTTTCTTCGTCTCTTTCGTGTATAGTATGCCGAGGTCCTTGAACTTTGTGCACGGTTATACATTTATAATTTAACAATAGGAATAGTTTCTAGATTCAGTCAAAACAGTAAAAAAATGCACAATGTGTTAAAAATATTTTTACTCACCGTTGATAAATAACGATGTAAAGTTACAGAAGTTACAGTTGCTATTGTTAGTCTACGTTACAATTCGTTGTACTAAATAAATCTTAGACACATCACTAACCACATTACAGCCGCGTTAATTTAAGGCGAGTTCACACGAACATTCTATTTGTGCTCATCCCCCGAAAGGATATAAATATTGCGGAGGAAGCGCGGTACGGAGCCTGTGAAGGCGCGGCGCGCACTGTGTGTGTGTCGATGTCGACCCTGCCGCCATACCGCCGTGCCGTGCCGCGCCGTGCCGTACCGTACTACGAGCACATCTGGGAAAGTGGCCGCCGATATGCAGGAGCGAACCAGCGGAAGGTCAAGTTCACTCGCTCAGATACAATTTTAAGGCCAGACATTCAGGTTACGACCCAGGGGGCGTATTACGACCTCTAAGTAAACCAGCTTGTTTCCCGGCCATTCAATTTATGTCATTAAACTGCCTTGTTCTTTTTCGTATTACGACGTACGTTAAACAGACCGGAATCCTCCTGGAATGGTTGTCTATGGCTGATTTGCACTGGTTTGAATATGACGTTCGGAAATCGACTTTAAAGTTACCGGTAAGTATCGGTTTTACAAATTTACGTGTAAAACCATCCTTACACGGTTAAATAGTGTGATTATAGTGATAAAATATAATAAATAAATACAATTGAAATTAATTAATAGTTTTGGTTATTAATATTAAAATATATAGTAATGGAGTTGCTTAGTGTCTCACGCATCTGATTTCTAAACGTGTTTTTTCTAATTGTGTTTCGCTGAGCCCGCAATAAACAAACTGATAAGCTGAGTAGAGAGAGGACCACTTGAAACTAAACTTAGAACATTGAAAAGGATGTTGAAAGATTTGTGTGATTATTTTTGAGAAAAAATGGTCAGAGAGTAACTTATTGTGTTATTTGTGGCGTTGCATTGTGCATTGGTGCAAGAAAGTGGTTTTGCTCAAGCTTTAAGGAATTTTATTAAGAATGGCGTGAGTAATACTTGTATTAATATTTTCGTATTTTGATTTAGAAAAAAATGCTGTATTTAGCTTGCATGTGCGGCAAGTTTAATAATTTGGTAATCTGTTTTATGATCGATCACTACGACACTGTAGGTTGAGCTACAGAGTGTGCTGATTTTTCACCAACGGGGCGTTGATAAGAACCCGTTGCATAGAAAAATAGTGCTACTAGGACTTGCAAGAATGATTTAATTTTATAAATAAATATTTAACATGAAGGCACGTTAACCAAAATAGGTATCAATTGGGTTAACCTTCTTAAACTTTCCCTCAAGTGATGTCTGATGCCCTTGCAGGCCCAGCCGAATTCTGGGTCTCACTTCCCCGCACAAATTGTGGACTAACTGTTTGCTTAATCTATGAAGTTTTATAAACTGCATTTCATCAACATCAAACGGGTCGCTAAGATCTCGAAGGCGTCTTCGTTGAAGTTTTGTTTCGTTATTAGATTCTGAAGCATCATTTTCGAGAAATTCGAAGAATTCGAATTGTCACACATGTTTATGTTCACTGATCGATAATTATTGGGTCATAGAATAACTTAGATTATTGATTAATTAGCTTAAAATAGAAAACTATGTCAAAACAATTCACAAAAAGTTAATATAAACCGGCGCAAACTGAATGGCATAGAATGACAGAAAATCAAGTCAACAAATGTCAGTTTGAATGTCATAATACGAAATTTACAAGCCAATTTACAAGGCAGAAGTCAGTCAAGTGTCACGTGACTGATGACTGGCAAGCAATAAGAGATCGTAATACGTAAACGCAAGGCAGTTTACTATACGGGCTATACTGACTGGAATTAAGAGTTTGTAATACGCCCCCAGCACGCATATAAATTGCCGCGCCCTTTATGCTGTCCTGGTCATTTACTTACAACTTTGGTTGTGAAGCATTTATATTGCCTTCGTTAGTATTGACAACTACATTGGCCTGCTTTACGCCTTCCAAAGTCGTCACGATATCGTGATGGTGTTCAAGTTATAAGTGCACGCAACTAACTACCGTACATGTTATACTAATAAATAAAGCTGGATCAAAGTTGGAGTTTCTAGTTTCTACCATACCCACTAAAGCTAAGTCAATACTTAATAAAAAACCCATATTACTTGGTAATAACCATCATAATAATAAAAAAAAATCTCGTGACATAGTTGTATGTATAGCAATTTAATCACATTGTTAATTTCCTCAAGCTATTGCATAATCTAAGAACCAGAACGTTCCAATTAGCCAAAAAACATTTAGGTACCAAAAAAAAAGTATCAAAACTACAGATTCTTTTTTTACTGCACCAAAAATTGGTTCCGTTCAACATTCGTTATACACAGCATCTGCACCACGTGAATTAATCTCGCTACTTCTCCTCTCACTCGCACCTTTCCCTTTTGCAGTAAAAACGAGAGGGACGAATGACATCCGCAGCGCGCAAGTCCTCACCCCTAGAGTTGGCAGAAGAATGATTGCCAGTTTTGGACAATCAATAAGTTGTAATGGCGGGATGAATGGAATCATGGCGGCGTTACCGCGCCATAAACATGTAAAATTATGGGCATTGTTTGGCGGTATTCCGCACTATTCCGCAGTGACTGTGAATATTTATGGTGTTTTATTGTATGTGGTTTTAAGCTATTCTTTTGCTGTCATGTCTGTGCGCCATTATTTTTGACGTCTACAACCATTTTCAAATTGATTGCCTTGCTGTTGCATAATCTCTTTCTATTTACAAGGTAACCACTTAATGAAATTGCATCAAGGTTAATTCCATTTCCACTATTCCATAAAACCCTTTTCGTACAACAGCTATAAATATTTCGATAACCCCTCACGCTTGTAAAAATTAGTACCCCGACATGAGCCCGACATCATCAAACTATCGACCCTCGTTCTCACAAAACAAATTACCAATTAAATGAGACAAGCGTGGGTTACACCCAACTATAATCTTATTAGAGTTATCCCCTAGGAAGTATAAATAGCTGTAAGTTGATAAGCAATGACCCGCGGGCCCAGGGCACAGGGCACACGGGCACGTTCGAGTGGTTTTCCCACGAATCTCTGAAGAACGCTAGACAAAGTTATCGTTCAAACTTGAAGTGGTTGGTGTTTGTTAGAGAGGCGATAAATCAAAGCTCATAAATACATTATCTGATACTAACTAACTAGCACTCCGCGTTGGTATGCTATGATCTATCTGTTGAGTATATTTACAGCTATGGACATTATTATGTCTGTACTTCTGCAATATATGGTAGGTACCTATTCTTTGTTAGACTTCGATGTACCTGAGCATTATTTTGAAATAGTGATCAATCGCTGAAGTAATCAGTAGCCGAGACAGCAAAAACTCTCAACGGAGTTTGATAAATAACTTTGTACATTGTACATACACATACATACATAAACTCACGCCCTTTTCCCATGGGGGTGGCAGAAACCACAGAACGCCACCTGCTACGATTCTTACATAAGTACCTTTTGCCTCGTCCACATTCATACATCTGGTCATACACGCACGCCGCATATTTTATTACCCACGACGGAACGGAGACGGTATATGCGTTTGGGGTGAGAGGTTGTTTGTTTGTGTGTTTGTTTGTTTGTGTGTTTGTTTGTTTGTGTGTTTGTTTGTTTGTGTGTTTGTTTGTTTGTGTGTTTGTGCAAATACATGTTGCCATTTTTCTCCAAAACGACTAGTCCGATTTTGATGCAGTTTTCAGTTATGGGTTCGGGTTTGATTGGTGCATGTTCTTAGATAGGTGTTACGGTGACAACTCACTAGGGGGCGCTGCAGCACACATTTTTTGTGCAAATCAAAGTTGCCATTTTTCTCCAAAACTACAAGTCCGATTTTGATTCAATTTTCAGTTATGGGTTTAGGTTTGATTGGTGCATGCTCTTAGATAAAAAAATAAAAGTAAAAAGTTTAAAGTAAAAAGCAAAATTAAAATTTTTGAAAAAACCCACGACTGTTAAAAATTAATTCAAAAAAGGATAAAATAACATAAAACACTTAAACACCCACCTTAAAAAAACCCAAGAATGTCCGTCGGGAGCTGAACATTGCAAAACTAGTTAATTTAATGGCAGCCCCCGACGGACATTCTTGGGTTTTTTTGTTATTTTATCCTTTTTTCAATTAATTTTTAACAGTTGTGGGTTTTTTCAAAATTTTTAATTTTGCTTTTTTTAATAAATACCTACTTTATACGAAAAAAAAAATTAGTGTGACTGCAAAGATACTGTTATGAGAGAATGACAGCACAATGTAGCATTCTAATTGTCTCTGATTATCTTAATAACGAACGACGAGAGAATTAAAACTGTGAACGCAAACGACTCGACAGTAATATCATAACCAGACATAATTGTTATTTTCATAAAAATAGGTATGCAACTATCTATCTCATAACTTTCTCTTTAGGGCCGATTTTTCAATCCCCAGATAAACAGTAGACTTTGTTATTGCGGCAGGAAAGCTATACTTTCATAACATCCATCTCGAACCCACAACACTTACAGATATTTCATCAACAAGATACTCATATCTACCTTAATAGTGATCAGTTGGTAACCACAATATTCTAGTCGCTGAAACACAATAGGCCAAAGGTAACGACGACATTGTGGACACAATTGAACTCACTGAACACAATCACAAAACTACGTTCGTGGTTATAGAAATAAATTGAATCGAGTAGCGAATGCACATGTGTTGTTTAGAACTTTAGAACAAGCCTCTCCTGACGCACGCGCTATGTAAATGCCATCTTTCACTTTATTGTGAAGAAGACTACTACCACCTTATTACAAAACGTAGTTAAACCTGGTTGAACTTAGACTTGGTTTATCTCGCATGACGTCTCACTTCAATAATTTTCAAAAGAAAGTGACAGCATGCGAGATAAACCAGGTCTAAGTTAAACCAGGTTTAACTACCTTTTGTAATAAGGCGGCTAATGTCTGAACAGAGAAACATATTGCTTACTATTTATTAAGAAAAAAAATTGATACGTAATACACATCGAAATAAGTGCTTTATAGTTATGTTTATGTAAATGACTATAATGAGTGTATTGATGACCTAGTCGTTCAAATTACATGTGTTATAATTATATCATGTACATAATACAATAGTTCATTAGCAACAGAACACTGACAGCGAACATGGACTTGATTTCAGGAGACCTAGCGTAGCGACCTAGCGATATTGAAACTTGCTATCGTAATCGCTTCTTCAATTGATTTTCCTGCAAAGGCATTTAGAATTATAGGAAACCACTTTGCAAAGGACCGAGTAGTCAAATACTGCAGTGTGTCGAGCTATGGCTACCTACACTAACTACATATTTAAAATACTGTGTACTACAGGACACCCAGACTGCTAACCGCAAACAATATTCATCAAGGACTCTTGTACAATTAAGGCGTTAGATGGTAATAACAATTGCTGATCATGTGCTACTATTTAATGAGTGGCCACAAGTGTCAGCCCATGATATCACTGATATTTCCATAACTGCTATATTTACTGAGACAACACACATGTTCCTTGATAACCACGTCGTGGTGAATCACTCGCGAGAGGAACAATACGATAGCAACGACATCAAATTGTTGATCAAATACAAGACAAAGATACTGTTGTCATTAAAATCTGGTAATTAGCATGATAATGGATGCTTTGAAAAACATGGAAATAGTTTTCATTTAAGTCATCCAATGATGACAATATGTTTACGGTACCAACTGAAAATGTTTTGTTTTTCTTACTTTGCATATTTCTAAGACGTCAATATCTGCGACGCAAATTGGGCAAACTTTGATACTATACTATACTTTGATTTATTGATACTATCAAACACAATTTATTATACCAAAAACATTTAACTGTCGAGTAACCCCAAAACATCTCAAAACTGTCGCACTACGTCAGTCTAAAGAACAGGTCTAAAGTAAAAGCTTAGAGCAGCGACTCAGTCACGAGTCTCGAGGCAGACAGGAGGGTGTGCGAGTAGCTGGAGAGATGCTCGACACAGGTGCGACACCTTGGCAAGCCGCCAGACGCCGCGGCTACAGGAAGTAATGCTTCGGAGAATACCTAGACGTACACCACGTACCTCAGCATTCGACAAGCCATTCGAAGCTTTCTGCATAGAGCTTTATGAATTTATAATAACTTTTAGTTAGTTCAGTGCAGCTGCGGCCATTAGTTCCACCCTAAGTTAGAAGAAGTTTCGCTGGGGATGATAAATTAATTAGCTTCATCATGGTGTTTAGTATTGTTGGAGGTTTACCCCAGGGTATAATATTAGATCCTATTTCGTTACTAATAAAATAATAAGTCTTCAGTTTACCTCGTACTCAAATGAATTGTCACGTTTGGTTTGGGAAGAACTATAAAGTAAGACTAATACTTGAAAATATTTAGATAGGTGGATAATTATATCTATACTACTATTTTTTTTTTTAAATTGATCGTTTCTAAGCGGGCAATAATACAATATGACTTACAAAATTTGCAAACTAATTTCTACTCCACGCAATGCGGTGAAAGAAAATGCACTTTTGAAGTGATATAACTTGTCTACGTGTGGCAACGTCAGTTTTCAGTCAGTTATTAATAACCTATGCATACATGAGTATTTTAGTTCGTACGTGGGCGATTCAAGCGCGACGTGTTCCGACATATCGGTGACAAAAGTTGACAAAACAAACGAATGTGATTAATATGGTGAAAGCTATCGCCGAAACGGTCTCTCTCTAAGCATACAAATATTTGTAATACAGTCTAATGTGAGAACACACTTTCCTTCACAACAAGTGATTTAGCGGGCTGCACATACAAATATTAGTCATCCGAGTATAAGTAAACTTTTAAATAATGATAGATAACAAACAGGTTTACTATTCAAATAACAACGGTAAACTTTAAAGTTGAGAAATACAGAGCAAGTTATTACATCTAAGAACTTCACTTCACCGGAACCATTTACCACACTGTAAGTTAGTTAAATCAACATTTTCCATTTCCACGAAAAACTAAACAGAACAGCGTCCATTTCCGCGAAATGTTATACCAGGCTTCCAGACTGCGGTGCATTGAAAAGCTAATAAAATGCAGGAGGTAGTAAACCCGGTGCACACTGTACTGTACACAGTTGCATAGAGTGGGTTCTGTCTAGACATGCGTGAATAGTACAGTAGCGTAAATGCGGCATTGCCAATGCGCCAATGCGCGCTGCCGCGCCGCACTTTCCCAGAATTCAGCAAAGTGCAAGTTTACCCAAACATACACTGTAATATGCTACACTATTCATTATTTAGCTTGTGTCTATTGTAATTAAGTTTTAGAGATTCCGTAAAGTTAGTCGCTTGCCATTTGGCGGATTTTCCAAGATTTTTCTATCGTGTAGGTAATGCTTTTTAGTGAACTTTTGATTAATTTCTGTTAGATTTCGACGGTTCTAGAGACACAATTCTGTTTTGGAAAATAGAATGACGTGACGTTAGGAAAATTTGCTCTTTACCGCATTCATTTCATCAAACCGCATTAGCCATAAAAGTAGAAATGTTTTGTAGTCTAACTACTCGGAAACCATATCCCGCCGAGCGTCCATCTTTGATCTCACGATCAGATGCATTTGACGCGTTGACTGATGTTTGCTGCTATAAGCTTCGGTTTAAAACGTACATCTTATAAATCCGTTTACTGGCACGTAGTTCTATTTCTGTTGTTATGTTTATAAATTTTTCTAACGCCATATGCGATGCAGTTGCTTTCATGTTACGCACTTGAAAGTAAGTACTGTCTTTAAAGTTTTGTGTACGCATGGAGAATGGAACCCTCTCGCCGACAAAGTGGATCGTGAGGACGATAAACAGAAGCCAGTTTTAATATCTCTCTTTGTGGAGGAGCTGCCAAGACAACCACTGGTATTAGAAGTGAGCGTGTTGAATATTATGAGCCATATTGCTTTGAACAAGTTAGATTGCGTGTTAGTGAGGAACATACTCCTCCGTACGCAATCGTTCAAGAGAATTTTGTAGAAATGTGTTACAATTCCTCGGTTTGATTCTTTTTGGTGTCGGTCGGAAGTCGTGAAGCTCGAAAAGAAACGGCAACATTTGTGTTTCGTGGAAAACGTTCAAATTGTGCACACAGCGGGTCTTCTTAGCTGTTTGGTTTCCTGAATTACAAGTTCTGAATAATGTTCGCAATAGAATAACTAAGCAAGTACACATTGACTCACGCTTACACAGCTGAGGGTGGTTTGTTTTTCAGCGTTCATGAGTTCAGGTGTACGCTAGTCATTATTATAATTTGTAATTTACTCTATGTGCGCCATTGTGGAGATACCTAGTGATGTTTTTTTCGTGTCAAGAGCGAACATAGCACTTGATCAAACACATCTGTGTATGTGTATTATGTATGTGTTGCACTGTTGTATAGGATGCCAGTGACAAGCTTGAGGATGTTACGAGAAACAATAGAATTGTTGGAAAATATGTTGAACGATTAGCGAGGATGTAGTTAATAACATGGTGAGTAGTACCCACTGCTGATTATTAAGAGCGACAAGATTAACTAAGCTTGTATAGGGGTAAGGGGCGATTGATTGATTGATCAATCAACAAAGGATATTGGACTTATTGGTCCTTGGTATTGTAGGGGACTGAATTTTGTAATTCACCTAAGGTGGACTATTTCATTGACTCCAGTAACTCTGCATCACCATATCTACATAAGTACGTAGGTACTTAGGCATCATTCAATATATTCTCCAGACGTCTCGACAAAAGCCTCCGCGCCACAACAAAGATTAACAAGCATCGTCCTACGTAACCCTGGGGATTACGCGTCGCATACAAAGGGCTGGGCTGAGCAAGAGCGTCGTGATTGCTATGCGCCGTGGGAGGCGGCTGCGTGCTCGACTGCTCGTCCTGACGCCGCGCCTGTCGCAGACCGACTGGCCATATTCATGCACACGTCATAACTCACAAGAAAGCTTCGAGGTTTAGAGGACGCTTCCGCCAATTGTGTGCTAAGGATGTTGGGCATTTTGAGTAAATTGATCTCCTAATAAAGCTGTTGTTCTAGTACTATCTTTTTCATCATCCGCTACAATGATTAGCGCTATCTAATGACCTGTTTCTTTGAACTGAAAGAAAATGGTGTTGAAATTGTCGTTGCACCCATCATTCCTATGAGCGCGATACAGAGCAATCCATCACGTAAAGTGTAACGCAGCTAGAGCTCGGCATTAGATCTACATTTGAATCGGAATATGGTAAGCTGTGACGTAGCTGGCCATTTACAATCTGAATAAATCACACAGGCCGTTGCAATAAAAAAGTGTTAGATTATGTACTCGCTAATTTAGCTCTTCAACGGACCATTTTGTGTAAATGGGAAGATGAACAGATGGTTTACGATGCGTCCGGGGTACTCTTTCATGTCGTCGACAAAACACGACGCTTTTTAATAGGTTCAGAACCCTCCCCTCCTCCTTGTTCCGCTCACCGCATAATGCTTTAAGAATTAGTGGAGAGCCCTCTGAGCGGCGGAATTAAAAATATTATTAATTAACTTCGTCAGGAAAAGATGAAATTAATTAAGCCAATTTCATTCAAGTTTTCCTTTTGATGAAGGTATCTTGATTAATATGCGCATTCAGGATGTATCTTTCTGGTTTGCTAGTTATTTTACGGCTCAGTTTGTATTGATCCTATAGATTGCTCAAGCACCGGGATCGTTGTGATTTATCCGCAGTTTCTGCAGACGTGGGCCACAGCCGGCTAGGCGGGCCACACGCGGGGTTTCATAGCCCGGCTATAAATAAACGTAAGGGTTCGACCAGCGACCTGCAGATACAGCATAACTCGCTTCATTGCTCATAGTATAAACCACATGAATACCGAGTTAGATGATCCCGCGGGAGTCGTAAAAGTCAATCTTGAAGACAGGAGCGCAGGACTTAGGTACTGAAATAAGTTGTGATGGTATGGTACGTGTCGTACAACGTGTTATAGAATAGACCTATGCTATAGACTATAGACCGAATCCTTGACTGTTTTTGCATTGAGCCTTGTTGTAAAATGGGAAAAAACTAAAGCAATTGTTTAAAGAAAAAAATAAAATAGGAAGCTTGTTAGAGCTTCCCCTATTTCAAAGGACCTCTCCATTAAAGTGCAGTCTCAATTACTCGGAGCGCATACATAGACGTGGCGGTAACAATGCAATAAAATCGTTGAGTGGTGGACTGTTGTATTAGATGACGAGGTAATTGCAGCAGGATGCGGGCCGAGCCCCGAGGGTGCTCTGCGTCCCGTCTGCCGCCCTAGTTCTCCGTCGGCCACTTCATCGCTCAACACTTCAAACTTTTGTTTATATTGTGGATATTTTGGAACAGACAATGTAACTTGAGTGTCAGAGTGTATGGTTACCGTCTCCGAATGGTTTAGAAAGTTATTTATTTATCACACTATGCTTGTTTACCAAATTTTCTAAGAACTTAATAAACTGTTTAAAATCAAGCTTCCTTAGTTGGTGTTTAGATAATGTTTCAGTAAGTATAGGTTATTGTTGGATACGGGTACAAGTGAAACTACGGCTGCCTGAGAACGCACTGAGCTTTATTTCCAAACAACGCGGCTGGGCGCGGAGTGCGGGGCGCGGGGTGCGGGGCGATGCGCGCGCGTCGTCTGCGCAGGCAGTCCTTGGCGCCGCGCATCGCTACACAGTTACACACATTGCTTGTAGGTATACAAGTATACAACATCTCCCAACCCTATTTCGAAAGATACAATAGGTACAAGATACAATCAGATAAAAACAACACATAACCATACGAAATAATAAAACTAAAGTAGGTACATAAAGGTCCTTACAACTACTACTATTGTCACTTGCCTAACGCCAGGCTTCTATAGTCTACTTTTGGAAGTTGGCGCAACACCCTACCGGGATGGCCAGGCGCCACAGGTGCGGGAGGCGAGGTCGGCGTACTTGCACCCTGCCCCCCCTCCCCCGCGGCGTCAACTTGAGACGCGGGTTGGGGGCTCGGTGGTGCTGCTGATGATATGTCATCATCACCATCATCCTCTATTTCGCCAGCATCCCAACTTTGCTGTACATTGCTATTGCCTTTATATAACACAATCTGGTTTTTGTGTTTTTTTACTACACTCCCTGTTAAATTGTCTTTAACCAAATACACAATTTTACCACTTTTGCCTATTATTTTGCCTCTGCACCACGTGAACTTGTCTTTATTGTTAAATTTTTTGTATAAAACTTCGTGTCCGTTTTCAAAACTTTGTGTATTTTTGCCTCCGTAGAATTTACTCTGTAAACACTGTTTTGCTTTCACTGCGCTGTCCAGTGACGCGTGTGAGGGCGACGACAGCGGCGGTTCCGGCGACAATAGATCCAATCTTGATCTTAACTTATGGCCAAAAACTAATTGAGCCGGAGAGAACCCTGTTACTGAGTGTACCGAATTCCGATAGTCAAAAAGATATTTTAACAGTTTAACCTTGGTGTCTTTTTGGCTGCTACTGGATAAAATACAGGATTTTATACCCTTTTTTGCGATCTTTACGTAACTCTCGGCCTGGCCATTGCTCGCAGGATGATAGGGCGGTGATGTCACGTGCTCAATCCCGTTAATTGTACAAAATCGTTTAAAATCTTGTGACGTGAAAGCAGTGCCGTTATCACTTACAATTGTATTTGGTAACCCGAACCTTGAAACAAACTCGTATAGTTTTTCTACTGCCGCTGATGAGGTCGTTGAACCACACATATCGTAAACTTCCACCCATTTCGTATAAGCATCTACTACAATTAAATAATGTCTATTATCTAACGGACCCAAGAAATCTATGTGCAACCGGTAAAATGGTTGAGGTGGGTATTGCCAGGGCGCAAGCGGGGCGCGCGGGGGGGTAGGTCGTAAATGTATGCAAACATTACACGAGTTGATCATAGTTTCTATTTTTTTATCAATACCCGGAAACCAGAACCGCGAACGAGCTTCGGCCTTTGTTTTTACAATTCCCAGGTGGGAAGTATGAAGTTCGTTTAACATTTTCATTTTTAGGCTTTCTGGTAAAATCAATTTATGCCCTCTCATAACACAGCCGTCTTCATAAGATAATTGATTCCTGCATGCGTGGAACGGTTTTAAGTCGACATCCGACACGCTTCTAGGCCAACCCTTAAAAATAAAATCAATCACCTTCATTAAACTAGCATCTCGGCTAGTTTCCCTGCGTAATTCGTCCCGCGTAACTGGCATGTGTCCGTCTATTACAAAGTGGACATACGACGCGCGATCAATCGGGGCGGCCGCGGCGGCAGCGTGTTGAGCGCTGTCCTCGCGTTCGCTGTCCGCGGTCATTGACCGCGATTGCTTATCGTCGTCGGGAAGACTTGCGCGGGACAAATAATCCGCGCTGTTGTTTTCGCTGCGAACGTATTCTATCTTATAATTATATGCGCTGAGGAACAATGCGTATCTTTGTAATCGATTTGCCGAAACCTCCGGTATACCTTTATGCGGCCCAAAAATTGAAATTAAAGGTTTGTGATCAGTGCGAAGGATGAACGGGTCTGACTTACCGTACAAGTACTGATGGAATCTCCGAACTCCAAAGATAATAGCCGTTGCCTCTTTCTGAATTTGAGAATAACGTTTTTCAGCTGTGTTTAGAGTGCGTGATGCAAACGAAATGGGACGCTCGCATCCATCTATACCTGTTTGCGATAATATCGCACCTAACCCATTAGGTGAAGCGTCCACTGTGAGGATTAACTTTGCATTTGGGTCGAAATGCGCTAACACCTGATCCGACGTTAAATGTTTTTTTATTTTGACGAACGCTCTTTGATGCTCGTCGGCCCAATGCCATTTAACACCCTTCCTTAAAAGATCGTATAGGGGACTTAAAATTTCGGACGCCTTAGGTACAAAATTACGGTAATAATTGACTAATCCTAAAAATGATTGAAGTTTGCCTACATCAGTGGGCACTGGAGATTTCTCAATTGCTGTTACTTTATCTGATGATTTTTTTAAACCATTTTTGTTAATTACATACCCTAAGTAATTGATTTCATTCTTAAAAAATTCACACTTTTCTTTTTGCAAGGTTAGTCCTGCGTCTTGCAGCCTCTGTAACACTGCCGTTAACCGTTGTAAATGTAATCCCGGTCCTTCGGCTGTGATAAGGACATCATCTAAAAGACATAACACACCGTCCATACCAGATAATACGTTTTCCATTGCGCGTTGAAAGATAGACGGTGCGCTCGTTAAACCAAAAACCATACGTGTATACTGAAACAAACCGCGGTGAGTATTTATGCATGTAATCTTTTGCGAGTCTTCGTCTAAAACAAACTGATTATAGGCCATGGATAGGTCTAATTTTGAAAACTGTTGACCTCCATGCAATTTTGAAAACAGCTCGTGGATAGTAGGCAACGGGTATTGTTCTACAACTAATTGTTTATTTATGGTTACAGAATAGTCTGCACACAGCCGAACACTTCCATTACGCTTTAATACTGGCACTACGGGTGATGCATACTCCGAATGATCAACCTGTTTAAGTATCCCTAAGTTTACAAGGCGGACTATCTCTTTATCCACCTTGTCTCGCAATGCAAAAGCGATGGGACGCGCTTTGAAAAATATTGGCACTGCATCATCTTTTAAACGTAATTTAACCTTGAACTTATTGAATTTACCCAATTGATCTGAAAATACGTCTCTGAATCTATTATGCAAGTCATCGATTGTTTTTGCTTCATTATTTATGAAATTACAGGGTGCTAGTTTTAACTTAAATAAGGATAAAAAATCTCTTCCGAGCAATGGCGGGCCTTCGCTGCGTACCACGTAAGCATCTAGTGTGCGTGTGCTCAGCCTATATGTAACCGGGAGGTGAATTATACCGAGACACACAATACTGCTGCCCGTGTAGGTAAATAGCCTTTTCTTAGGTGGTAACAAGGGTAACCTGCCAAAACATTTGTTGTATAGACTCTCGGAAATTACTGTTACTGCAGATCCACTATCAATCTCGAATTTGATTTGTGAGCCGTTTATGGACACGATTTCTGTCATGGGTTCTCCCCGCTCTGAAATGATGTTACAACATAAAACCTCACCATCGTCGTTCTCCTCACTCACGTCACCGGCCACCACACTTTTTACTTTGCACATTCTACGTAAGTGACCCTTTTTATTACACTTCCTACAAGAATAACTCGCGAATCGGCACTGAGACGATGCATGGTTTTTTCGACCGCACACGGAACACTTCTCCATTACCGGTTCCTTATCAGAACCCGCACTCTTGCCCTGCACCTTGAACACTGAATGTTCTTGCTGTGTGGTCGACGCCGTCGTGGAAACGCCGGCGGCGGCGCCTGCCCGCGCGCACCGGACGCTCTGCGCCAACTCCACCGCCTTTGCCAGGGTCAAGGTTTCTGTGTCCTTTGTGAACAGTTTGTCCCTCTCGGGACCCGCCAACATACCCATCACGAAACGGTCTCGCAATGCCTCTTCTACGTTGGCGAACTTGCAATGTTTCGTGAGGCCACGCAGTCTTGCCGCCCACTGCGCATGCGTCTCGCCCGTTTGCTGCGTTGCCGCGTAAAATGCGTACCGCTCTCCGAATCCACATTTTGTCGGGGAAAAGTGAGTGTCAAGGAGCACATAAATATCTTCTATTGGCACCTCCTCCAGCTGTTTTGGCAAAGCCAAGTCGGCTGCGAGCTGGTAGGTACCATCCGCGAGTGCGCTCAGTAGGATTGCTCGCCGTCTTGAACCCGTAGCGTCGTTTTTCTCCGAAATCTCGTTTGCCACGAACCATTGCCGCAGGCGACTTTTGTACGCCTGCCATTCGTGCACTGTGTGGTCGAAATTACTTAAAATACCGAAATTAAACTGAGCCATCTTGTTAAAGCGTGGGTCGCTCTCGTCGCCACTGTTGGATACGGGTACAAGTGAAACTACGGCTGCCTGAGAACGCACTGAGCTTTATTTCCAAACAACGCGGCTGGGCGCGGAGTGCGGGGCGCGGGGTGCGGGGCGATGCGCGCGCGTCGTCTGCGCAGGCAGTCCTTGGCGCCGCGCATCGCTACACAGTTACACACATTGCTTGTAGGTATACAAGTATACAACAGTTATAAAAATAAATAAACACCCACCGCTGTAGACATTAGCTAAGATTTACAGAATATGAATTTATAATCGCAAACGGGTGTCGTGTCGAATTTAATGTCCAAAATCGCCGTAATGAAGCATATTAATTGTCAAATAATTTTAACTAATGCTTGGATCGTGGACTCGTGGGCGGAAGTGTTAGTGCGTGTTCACGTACGCGCGACGCGACGCGCGGCGCGACCTGCGACGCGACGAGCGGCGCGTCGTGCGATTTTTGTGTTCACGGACACGCGATGCGTGCAGCGGCAGATATCATCGCACGCGCAAACACAAACGTATGGCAATGTACTACGCTGTTCATACAGACGCGGGGCGGTGCCCGCGGCGGCGCCCGCGGCGACGGCCGCCGCGATTATCGCGGCGACTTTTCAAGCGGGTAGCAAAGCACGCTGCGTTCTCAATCAAACCGACTAGTTTTAGGTATTGCTGATAAAGTAGTGTTTTTGGGGTCGCTGATTACAAAAATGAGAATGAAAATCCAAGATGGCGCCGACGAAAATTTTTGGTTTTTCCGTCATGGGTGTCGTTTTAATGGTTTTCGGGGTCGCTGATTATGAAAATGAATTCAAAATGAAAATCCAAGATGGCGCCGAAGAAAATTTTTAGTTTTATCATCATGGGTGTGGTTTTCATGGTTTTTGGGGTCGCTGATTACGAAAATGAGGTCAAAATGAAAATTCAAGATGGCGGCCAGGGAAATTTTTGGTTTTTCCGTCATGGGTGTGGTTTTCATGGTTTTTGGGGTCGCTGATTACGAAAATAAGCTCAAAATGAAAATCCAAGATGGCGGCCAGGAAAATTTTAGTTTTTCCGTCATGGGTGTCGTTTTCGTGGTTTTTGGGGTCGCTGATTACGAAAATGAGGTCAAAATGAAAATTCAAGATGGCGGCCAGGGAAATTTTTGGTTTTTCCGTCATGGGTGTCATTTTCATGGTTTTCGAAGTCGCTGATTACGAAAATGAGCTCAAAATGAACATCCAAGATGGCGGCCAGGAAATTTTTGGTTTTTCCGTCATGGGTGTGGTTTTCATGGTTTTCGGGGTCGCTGATTACGAAAATGAGGTCAAAATTAAAATCCAAGATGGCGGCCAGGAAAATTTTAGGTTTTTCCGTCATGGGTGTCGTTTTCATGGTTTTTGGGGTCGCTGATTACGAAAATGAGGTCAAATAGAAAATCCAAGATGGCGGCCAGGATTTTTTTTGGTGTTTCCGTCATAGGTGTGATTTTCATGGTTTTTGGGGTCGCTGATTACGAAAATGAGGTCAAAATGAACATCCAAGATGGTGGCCAGGAAATTTTTGGTTTTTCCGTCATGGTTGTGGTTTTCATGGTTTTTGGAGTCGCTGATTACGAAAATAAGCTCAAAATGAAAATCCAAGATAGCGGCCAGGAAAATTTTAGTTTTTCCGTCATGGGTGTCGTTTTCATGGTTTTTGGGGTCGCTGATTACGAAAATGAGGTCAAAATGAAAATCCAAGATGGCGGCCAAGGAAATTTTTGGTTTCTACGTCATGGGTGTCGTATTCATGGTTTTTGGGGTCGCTGATTGCGAAAATGAAGTCAAAATGAAAATCCAAGATGGCGGCCAGAAATTTTTTTGGTTTTTCCGTCATGGGTGTGGTTTTCATGGTTTTTGGGGTCGCTGATTACGAAAATAAGCTCAAAATGAAAATCCAAGATGGCGGCCAGGAAAATTTTAGTTTTTCCGTCATGGGTGTCGTTTTCGTGGTTTTTGGGGTCGCTGATTACGAAAATGAGGTCAAAATGAAAATTCAAGATGGCGGCCAGGGAAATTTTTGGTTTTTCCGTCATGGGTGTCATTTTCATGGTTTTCGGAGTCGCTGATTACGAAAATGAGCTCAAAATTAAAATCCAAGATGGCGGCTAGGATTTTTTTGGTTTTTCCGTCATGGGTGTGGTTTTCATGGTTTTTGGGGTCGCTGATTACGAAAATAAGCTCAAAATGAATATCCAAGATGGCGGCCAGGAAAATTTTAGTTTTTCCGTCATGGGTGTCGTTTTCGTGGTTTTTGGGGTCGCTGATTACGAAAATAAGCTCAAAATGAAAATCCAAGATGGCGGCTAGGATTTTTTTGGTTTTTCCGTCATGGGTGTGGTTTTCATGGTTTTTAGGGTCGCTGAATACGAAAATGAGGTCAAAATGAACATCCAAGATGGCGGCCAGGAAATTTTTGGTTTTTCCGTCATGGGTGTCGTTTTCATGGTTTTTGGGGTCGCTGATTACGAAAATGAGGTCAAAATTAAAATCCAAGATGGCGGCCAGGAAAATTTTAGTTTTTCCGTCATGGCCGCCATCTTGGATTTTCATTTTGACTGCATTTTCGTAATCAGCGACCCTAAAAACCATTTAAACGACACCCATCCCATGACGGAAAAACCTAAAATTTTCCTAGCCGCCATCTTGGATTTTAATTTTGAGCTCATTTTCGTAATCAGCGACTCCGAAAACCATGAAAATGACACCCATGACGGAAAGACCAAAAATTTCCCTGGCCGCCATCTTGAATTTTCATTTTGACCTCATTTTCGTAATCAGCGACCCCAAAAACCATGAAAACGACACCCATGACGGAAAAACTAAAATTTTCCTGGCCGCCATCTTGGATTTTCATTTTGAGCTTATTTTCGTAATCAGCGACCCCAAAAACCATGAAAACCACACCCATGACGGAAAAACTAAAATTTTCCTGGCCGCCATCTTAGATTTTCATTTTGACTTCATTTTCGTAATCAGCGACCCCAAAAACCATGAAAACCACACCCATGACGGAAAAACCAAAAAATTCTTTGGCCGCCATCTTGGATTTTCATTTTGACCTCATTTTCGTAATCAGCGACCCTAAAAACCATTTAAACGACACCCATCCCATGACGGAAAAACCTAAAATTTTCCTAGCCGCCATCTTGGATTTTAATTTTGAGCTCATTTTCGTAATCAGCGACTCCGAAAACCATGAAAATGACACCCATGACGGAAAGACCAAAAATTTCCCTGGCCGCAATCTTGAATTTTCATTTTGACCTCATTTTCGTAATCAGCGACCCCAAAAACCATGAAAACGACACCCATGACGGAAAAACTAAAATTTTCCTGGCCACCATCTTGGATTTTCATTTTGAGCTTATTTTCGTAATCAGCGACCCCAAAAACCATGAAAACCACACCCATGACGGAAAAACTAAAATTTTCCTGGCCGCCATCTTAGATTTTCATTTTGACTTCATTTTCGTAATCAGCGACCCCAAAAACCATGAAAACCACACCCATGACGGAAAAACCAAAAAATTCTTTGGCCGCCATCTTGGATTTTCATTTTGACCTCATTTTCGTAATCAGCGACCCCAAAAACCATGAAAACGACACCCATGACGGAAAAACCAAAAATTTCCCTGGCTGCCATCTTGGATTTTCATTTTGACCTCATTTTCGTAATCAGCGACCCCAAAAACCATGAAAACGACACCCATGACGGAAAAACTAAAATTTTCCTGGCTGCCATCTTGGATTTTAATTTTGAGCTTATTTTCGTAATCAGCGACCCCAAAAACCATGAAAACCACACCCATGACGGAAAAAACAAAAATTTCCATGGCCGCCATCTCGAATTTTTATATTGACCTCATTTTCGTAATCAGCGACCCCAAAAACCATGAAAACGACACCCATGACGAAAAAACCCAAAATTTTCCTGGCCGCCATCTTGGATTTTCATTTTGACCTCATTTTCGTAATCAGCGACCCCAAAAACCATGAAAACGACACCCATGACGGAAAAACTAAAATTTTCCTGGCCGCCATCTTGGATTTTCATTTTGACCTCATTTTCGTAATCAGCGACCCCAAAAACCATGAAAACGACACCCATGACGGAAAAACCAAAAATTTCCCTGGCTGCCATCTTGGATTTTCATTTTGACCTCATTTTCGTAATCAGCGACCCCAAAAACCATGAAAACGACACCCATGACGGAAAAACTAAAATTTTCCTGGCCGCCATCTTGGATTTTAATTTTGAGCTTATTTTCGTAATCAGCGACCCCAAAAACCATGAAAACCACACCCATGACGGAAAAAACAAAAATTTCCATGGCCGCCATCTCGAATTTTTATTTTGACCTCATTTTCGTAATCAGCGACCCCAAAAACCATGAAAACGACACCCATGACGAAAAAACCTAAAATTTTCTTGGCCGCCATCTTGGATTTTCATTTTGACCTCATTTTCGTAATCAGCGACCCCAAAAACCATGAAAACGACACCCATGACGGAAAAACTAAAATTTTCCTGGCCGCCATCTTGGATTTTCATTTTGACCTCATTTTCGTAATCAGCGACCCCAAAAACCATGAAAACGACACCCATGACGGAAAAACTAAAATTTTCCTGGCCGCCATCTTGGATTTTCATTTTGACCTCATTTTCGTAATCAGCGACCCCAAAAACCATGAAAACGACACCCATGACGGAAAAACCTAAAATTTTCCTGGCCGCCATCTTGGATTTTAATTTTGAGCTCATTTTCGCAATCAGCGACCCCAAAAACCATGAAAACGACACCCATGACGGAAAAACCAAAAATTTCCTTGGCCGCCATCTTGGATTTTAATTTTGAGCTCATTTTCGTAATCAGCGACCCCAAAAACCATGAAAACCACACCCATAACGGTAAAACCAAAAATTTTCCTGGCCGCCATCTTGGTCTTCATTTTGACCTCATTTTTGTAATCAGCGACCCCGAAAACCATATAAACGACTTACGACACCCATGATGGAAAAACTAAAAATTTTTTCGGCGCCATCTTGGATTTTCATTTTGAACTCATTTTCATAATCAGCAACCCCGAAAACCATGAATCAGAAAAAAAGTTCCATCGCGGGTATCGCTTCATCGAGAATTGCCGCTGCGTGCGTCGCCGCGATAATCGCCGCGGGCGCCGCCGCGATAATCGCCGCGGGCACCGCCTCAAATTCAAATAATCGCGTATAAAATCGCTTCTCCGTGAACGCACTCATACACCGCCATATGTTTGAATTTAATCGCCAATCGCGTCACGCGTCGCGTCGCGCGTACGTGAACACGCACTTAGTGAGTGTGTTTATAGACCAGTAGCTCTACCATGAGTTTACACAGCAAAAACTCGCTAGCGTCTCCGTAAATTAGTTGTATGAAATATTGTACAGCGCCCCTAGCGCTCACAGAAAGAATTAAAATTCATACCATGAGCGCTATAGATTACGAAAGGTTTAACACCTAGCGTAATCTATTCGATAGTCACTAACGTTCTTCAACTGTCACCATACAAAACGGTACCATGAGTCACTAATTTCACTAAACCTATCGAGTAAGACGCTTACGCCCGAATACTCGAACGTCACTCAATTATAAGTAGCCCTCAAAACTCGTGCTATCTCTGTCACTCTGCGTTAAAGTAACAAAGACAGCACGAGATTTAAGTGCAACTTAAAATTGAGTGACGTTCGAGTATTCGGGCGTAACTTTAGTAGTTACCTAGCTCACTAGCATTTTGGCGTGTGAAACATATGTTTACATCAAAATTATATACGTTTTTGAGTCTAATATAGTCAAAATAATGTCTGCAAGTGTTTATTTAGCATGGAATATGTTAGTGGTCGCTAAATTTGAAGACCAACGACTTGAATAACATGAATTTCAAGCCAAAATGTTAGATACCAATTGGAAAATATAATTTTGAGGAAAGTTCAAACTTACCTTTCTATAAACTCTACCAACAATTGGAACTGTGTGATACTGGTCCTCATTGTATTAAATAATCTGTTTGAATCTATAGTATACTTTTAAACTACACAACGCAGCTCTTTCACTCAAGGTCAACTATCAAACTTACAAATTGAATACACGACAGTGACATATTATAAGGAATAAAAATTCAAAAACCACTTAACACTATGTGTAGTCTACTATCTGTCAACTTTTCAATTTCGTCGGTTTATTTGTGTAGATACCGTTCTCTCTTCTTATTAGTGGGAAAGAAAGAAACAAAACATGAGTAGAGTGAAGTTAGCTAGACGACACAATCTATCGAGCTTACCTTAGCGCCTGCGTAAGACTCCGTAAATCTCATGGTGCAAACATAATCGTAATCTATTTGATCCACGTTAGCACGCTAGCGAGTACAACGCTAGCGATTAAGTTTTCGATGACAACTCATGGTAGAGCTACAGTTACACGATGGTAAATAAAGTTTAGTGACAAGTCCACCGCTGCTAACGGAATTATATACATTATAATATATCGCCTGCCCGGTGGCACCACTGGAAGTCTGGAAATATTGAATTTACTCACTCTAAATAATCCTACTAGATTCCAGGTGACAATGTATATTTTGAAAAACTAACTGTATTCAGAGAACTTTAATGATTACTTAGGCCATGGCTTGGCATGGCTTTGGCTTTAGTGATGGCCTAAGTAATCGTTGAAGCTCCTCAGGGCGGCAGTAAAATAATTAAAGTTAATGATGTGTTTAGTCCTTTAACCCACATGATACAATCTAATAACACATTTTTCATTGCAGCATTTGCAGCCGCTTGCATAAAAAGCGAATGGTCCAGAATACTCCAGATAGGTCGGTCAATTAATAAAACCATGTTTATGTGCATTTCTGATGCATGTGACGAGTGAAATAGACGAGATTCAGTCGTTTCATAACTCTACCGACACCACTACTTGACTACAACATAACGTTCAAGAGTGACGAGCATTTAGTGTTACGTTTTTATTAGACAACGTTAAAAAATAGCTTTGGTAAACTTACGTGGTACTAATTTCTGTTCATTCCACTCTGCATGAGGTGATAATATGCGAATAAATTAGCGGGTGACATAATGAGGACCAAGCAGAGATCGCCATATTGATAAGATGTTGCAAAAACTGGTTCAGCTTCATGTGCGCCTAATATAAAATTTCAATTTACAGACGAGTGATAACAGATAGGTAATGAGACTTTAGCCTGATTAGTATTCAAAATAGTTTGAAGTTTTGAACTATGTAGTATTTAGTACGTAATCTACGGTAGTACCTATTAAGCAATTTAGTAATTTTTGCCTAAGAGATAGGTAATACAAAATTAGTTAAATGGCGGATACTTGAGTTATCCCGGTTCTGACATAAAAGAAAATAAACCATTTAGTCGTTCTATTTGTGTTGTCTTACGACTAATTCACGGTCCGCCTGCACCGGGGAGGAAGTCCATGCCGAGTTGCCGGCGCATAGGTAGTCGCCCTGACAAAAATATCAATATTTGAGCTCCTCTGGCCGCTGCGCTCCGTGTACCTTCCCCGGCTATACGAATGCTGGAAGGAGCATAATGGACCGGAGGGATCGTTAAAATTCTTTTAACGTTTCCTACGGTAAAATAACCATGCTCTTTTTGCATACGGATGTTTTATATAGGGAGAGCTTTACCGACTAAAACTACAAGGGGAGGATCTCAGGCGGAACGCTTAGGACCAAATAAACCACGTTATACGGCAAGTTCTCAAACAGAATATAAGAAGTTGTGTGTAGTTATATTTCCACTTACAAACAAACAAGGTATTTCCATAACATAAACAGGAGATAATAAAAATAATAAGTGTCACAGTAACACTTGGAACACTGATGTAATCTGCATTTTGCGTCAAATGTAGCGAGATCAAAGGTCCCGGGGCGACACTCGCGGAAGTGGTCAATTAAAACCAGAACCCGTTGACACAAAGTCGACACCATATTATTATGTCCACGCATTTCAAAACACCGGTAGCAACTATAGCAGCACTAACATGTCACACTAAAAACATAAATTGCCAAAACTAAGATAAAGAAAGGCTATTCCAGTTCGAGATGGTAGGTGTACGCATAGCGGTGAGTGCGTATCCGCCTCGACCGGTCCGCTGCGACTCCTTTTTGTCGCAAGTCGCAGTCGCCGAGCACTGCCCCGCGACCACGCGGTACTACAAATAAATTACGATAAAACAAGTACACGTGAACACCGCGAATATCCTAAAGGATAATCGCCTAATCGTGCAATTCAGAAATGTTCACGTATCAGAATACTTACGTGAACATTTCTGAATTGCACGATTAGGAGATTCTCTGAAGGAATGACGAGATAAGTAATTACATTGTAGACTACAGTCAGTCACATTTGGTTATCAAAAGTCCATACATTCAGTGAACTCGTCTTTAATTCTAAAACGTGAATAGTGGATCTATCTATTATTCCGCGTTGCGATCACTGAACACTACAGTACTCTGCAGAGTGCTCTGTACTCTACAATTAATGTCAAACCATGTACAGTACTGCATAACACCAGCGTTAATGATTGCGCAACGAGAAAGCCTAATTAATTAGTCATATGTTCGCTTAAAAAACGTTAAAGCAGCGGCGGTGGCGTATCGCGGACCAGCGAAAGTGAACAAATACGAACACATTAGTGATGGCACATAATGAGCGAAAATAATACCAAGTTACAGCCGTTATTATACCAGTTTAATGTTTTGGAAAACTTTCCTTCTTTCATAAGAAACGATAAAGTGGACTGAGATACTGTCGTTGTCGTACTCAAATACCGAGGACGCAGATTTTTATTTAATCAATGGCTGGAGCCGGTGCGCTGTGGTTACTGTCAGAAAGAAAAATAAACTGCAAAAGGCGAATCGTTAAAAGTTCAATGAAACTTTTCCCATAAACCAGTCGAAACTAAAAAATCAAGGTAAAAGTGAGCGCCATCGTTTTATTGTAGCCACTAACTTTTCTAATCCACTTGCTACATGAGGTGTGAACCATTTCATATTTGAATTTATGAATATCATTACGGCAGCAACTGTTCTTATTGGAGCATTTGCATTTGATTGCACAGTTTGCTCTGAGACTAGTCCGGTAAGGAAAGTAAATAAATGATACACTAAACACACAATTACACAACTTACTGGCGCAACATTATCATCACATAGAAACTATTGCAAATATCACATCACCTAATACAGAAGTGACAACAAAAACGTTGCAAATCGAAACTAGTCTAGTTATTAATATCGCACTCCAAAATACGGATCAGTTAACGTTAGCCAAGTTGTGTTTACGGTTGGTGAACTTGAAAGTGAAGTGGTGGAGTACTATCGAAGTGCCAGTAACGCCAGTATCGTTGGCAATGTGGATTCAACGACACTGTTTGGGTTTCATTGTGATAGGGACAATGGCTGCGCTGTGGGTGTGCGCTTACGAGGCCACGTGGGCGGTGAAGAAGACATTGCGTGGTGTTACGAGAGCACTGCAGGCAATCGCTCCGATGATTGATGATCACAGTGGTGCTGGTGTAGCTGATTCAGATTCAGATTCAGATTCTTTATTTGTTAACATAGGTAGTACAAACAGGTGTTACATTTTCATAGGCGCTCTATGTTTTGCCATTTGGCGTACAAATATATATTTTACATTTAAATATTAATATTATCTACGTGCAACAAATACTATTATCAATTTAAATTATAAAAAACTAGAATGCTAATTATAAAAATAGTTAATTAAGTTAAAAATTCAAATAGTTAATTATAAAATTTAAGAAAAAACAAAGATAAAAATG
Organism: Diarsia dahlii; assembly: GCA_949775195.1. Classification (NCBI taxonomy): domain Eukaryota; kingdom Metazoa; phylum Arthropoda; class Insecta; order Lepidoptera; family Noctuidae; genus Diarsia; species Diarsia dahlii. The sequence continues at coordinate 23,452,977 of OX459197.1, forward strand.
TTAGAAAAAATAAATAAATATCAATTAAATAAAAAAAAATAAAAAAAACAAAATAATGTCAATCATGTCATAAAATTTAAAATTAATACGGAAATGTCAAATCAATTAGCTATTCCTTCAATGTCAACAATTAAGTCTTAGATAAGTAGCACAAAATGGTAAAAATGTCAATAAAATGTATCAGAATAATGTCATGGATTGTAATGAAATAAATACAGTAATGTCAAAAATAGAGGACCTAATGCTTATTATCTATAGGAGGCATTATAGAACTGTCGTCCAAATAGTCCTTTAGCGAATAGTAGCATTTATCAATTAATATTTTCATAAGCACTCTTTTGAATTTGTCCAGGTTAAACGATTTTAATGTCTCAGGCAGCTTGTCGTTTAGATTCATCTCTGGTTCAAGTAATTGTAGTAATACCTACATGAAGGAAATTAACCAATGCGCCAGATACCTACTAATCTAGACCCAATTTCTTCTTTAAATTAAGTAAACGGCACTTAAAATCTATAAAATTCATATTAGCGGTGTTTTTAATTGTTCTAAAATCCGTCTAACGGTCACCGCTCACCAGTCGAGTATGCGAATAGAGATGTTAAAATTAAACAAATATTTAAATGAGCAAATATTTAGGATCGTTGACCCGCCGTCAATTATCTATTGTTAAAAATTTGCAATCAACATGGCATGCGTTGACGCAACGATAGTTACAATACAACGCGAAGCTAATCGGTAAAAAAGGTTTTTATTAGTATAAAAGTTGCACGTGCAGTGATCTAAGTGTTCGGGTAGTTAGCAAACAATTACAAACAACGATATTTAATTGATCGTTTTGTAATGTGGGAGAAAACAACCCGAACTTTTGGACTTAGGTCAGTCAAATACAAAAGATTTTGATGATTTAGCAGATAACACATTCTAATTAGATGGAAGGGTAGATTTAAAAGTACAGATTTATAATCTATACAAGATACCATGCGTCGTACAACTAGAAACTCTTGTATCACATTCACGGATGAAAGAATTAGCGGTATGAATCGATTACGCTGTGCTAATCGATGCAACACGGCGTTCGCGTTACAGTAAGAATCCAAGACTACTGACTACGTTTCATCATGCATACGATGCAATGATTGACTGTTCATTGCACGATGGACGTAACCACAGTGCAATAACGGCCCCAAACAAGCATTGTCTTGTCTCTGCTAATCGTTTGGCCACTAGTGTCAAAACTGATGATATTTACAAGAGTATTGTCAAAGCCAATGCAACGGGTCGGCATTACAACGGTGATTGCACCGTGTTGATGTATATGGCTTGCAACAACGTCTGTCGAAGCTTCTAACATCGAAGTAACTTGTCGGTGAGATAATAGGGGATCGGACAAAAAAAAACTAATTAGTCCGTCAGATAGATTTCCAAAAATTATTGGACACGTATTTTTTCTTTTTTCACGTAAACTTAAAATGAAGACGATACAGTGCTTCGAAAACTCGTGTGACGTCATATGATAGTACATTTTGACGACACAAGTGACGTTTCAAGCCCCACTCCAAGATCTTTGACGCGTTTTATCTTCGTCATTTTTTATTGATTTGATAAAACAAAAAACACGTATTCAATATTTTTCGATAATCTAACTTACGGACTAAACAGAATCATAATATTTTGACCCAGTCCGATCCCCTATTATCATCATCTTATCGTTAATACTTATTACCAGTTACTGCACCATTAGTGTATTCAATTGAAACATTGGTCATTGATGTTAGTAGTTTTCTGTTATTTATAGGTAGGTCATCTCATCTCAAATTGGCTATTGTGGACTATTCAATTTGGAAGCCCGAAGAATATTGGTAAAGTTCCTGATTTCTAAGTAACCAATCCTCAATTTCTTGAATAGTCTACGCAGAATAATTCTGCGTAGTTGTATTCATGACATTGCTGGACTCCTAGTACTTATCGCCTTATTTAACATATAAAGGGCGTCGATGCTATCGCCGGCGCTTTGTCCATAGGCAGACGGACCCACCGAGCGCCACTCATTCAATCACTACATTCTAATTAGGAAACCTGTTATTCATCCTTCATCATTATTTGTTTTAATTCAAATGGAAACTATGTCTGGAAGACTGGCAAGTGAAGTGGTGCTCATTCATTCATGGACATGAATTAACATTCATTCCGTTCTTTTAAATTGCTCTGCTCGCAGAGCTTGCATTCATTAAATTCCTTTCTCGTGTCGTAGAGAGTTGCAATGCTACTGTCTGTCTGGCCAGATATTTATGATGTCAATGTCAGCTGCTCTTGTATACAGCTAAATAATATCCCCCGTACTCAGCTAGGTAATAATTCTACAGGAGATCTTTCCAACGTTTACGAGCGACGACGGGACATCGTAATCGGAACACAAATAGTAAAGTTTAAATATGAACGACAAAGCCATAAATTAACTGTAAAAAAGGTAATAAATTCAACTGTGCACTGAAGACAACACAATATTAATATATTCATAGCTTTGTACCCCATGTTTGGAAGGAACTTTAAGAACTAGACGGCTGTTTTCGGCAATAAAATATCTGCCGAATTCGTTCGCGGGTCAGACCGATGCAGCCTTGCCAAAACTACTTTTAAATGTGATTTTTGCTTACCAATTATATCTAGACCACAAATGGTAGGTAGTTTGCATTTATTTATTAGTCTTTTATAACTGCCGACATTCTTGCAGCGTATATCGTTTCATTTTTGGAGTTACACGCTGGTAGTCCAATAACATTAGCATACAAGAAGACAGTGCGAGATGATTTTGAAATCCTTATATGTTTTTTTTATTTTGACGGTTCTGTATACCTAAAATTCTTTTCATCATTCAAAGACACCATGTCGTTTGTTCTGACCCCTCGGGCCTTCTAACAAGTAGTGTAGTAGTAAGCTCATGATGGTCTCGATTAACGTCGCCAAGTGTCACGAGTCACGATCCACTTCTTACGACAGTTATCCACTTTAAAAGAGTGTGGTCGTTGTCTAATCTGCGAGGCAGTTGAGATAACCGCCCGGTCAGACCTGTCCCTTTATTGTCCCTCCCACGCGGCACTGCTCTCCTAGTCGCGACCACACCGAGGATACGATCATAGGAGTTAAAGACCCCTGTGTGGCGTGTTATTCGTATGATCGTATCAGTTACAACATCATTAGTTGGGAATTTGTTGTTATTATGATTGTATGTATAATGAATACGTACAATGTCGCTCAAATTCAGATATATTTACTCAGAGTCATTTGCTTTTGCACCCGGAAGCTAATAAATTAATAACTGGAGAGCTCAAACGAAAGGGTGAGGTTCTGAAGAATTGGTCTAAGAAATAGACACAGTGAACTCTGGTTTTAAAAGATGGTAAAATACGTATTATATTGATCGTGCAACAATGAAAGATGAAAGTCAGACTTTCGCAACATAAAGCCCATAAAGGATTCCCTTCATTTGAGTTGCTAATCATCCTAGTTCCTCGCAAGTTTCACAAACAGTGAGGTTGACGGATGTGTCATGTCATCATGTGTCACCTACTCTCCGCACTGACCCAAATCTGCTAATACACTTGTGGGACACGTCTCGGACGATGAACCCCACTTGTTCTTAGATAATATTATCTCTCCCACTCACACTGCACACATAGCTCTACCACCATCCTTTTCCCTTCTAAATATATACACTACTTAGAGTACACTGTTACAGTTTCGCTGTTATCTTGCGGAAAAACAACCAAACAAATGAAGGTGTGAGACTGTGCAAACGGATGCAAAGGAAAGTCCAATCCAAACATCATCGTAGTCAACGTCGCATCGTTCGTTTTAAATATTCAGGCTACGCTTTTATTGACATATCGATAGCTTGATGTTTCTATCAACTGGCCATCTCTTTTTACTATTAGCATTAGAAATATTTGTGCAGATTTGCGAATTTCTAATCGCATTTCTGTACGTGACGAGAACGGGCGGTTAAATGGTCTGTCCTTACGTTTATCTGCGTGTTTTATCGTCTTAGCACGTAATTGTATATTTTCGACACCTTTTTATTCATCAAAACAGTTAATAATTTCGTCAAAGTATGGCTCAGTATAAATGCGTGAAACTGTCAGCGTTCACTGGCGATGCGGTGGTTTGGTCGGTCCGCTGCGTAACGACTTCCGCTCCTCGACTGTAGGACGTGTCTCAAATTTATTATGATGCTCCTTTTAAAAAACTTATATTTAGTTTATAATATTATTTTTGAAATAACTTTAATTCGTTTGAAAGGCTAGCTAAAGACCCTCAGCCTGCTAAAGTTGAAGGAGTTTTTCATCGTGGATGTCTTGCTATCTATAATGTACCTTGGGATCAATCGTTAATGTTATTATTGTAGCATAGTATTACAAAAAATCGGAAACGCCAGAAGCTAGGTACAAATAAAATGCATTTTCAGAAAATTGCCTTTAGTCCTCACATAAAAACGGAATCTTATTTGCTGAACGCTGTATGGCGTCATTTAAATTAGCAAAAAATAATAATACATAAAATGATTTACGTGTCATTTCTTTTAAATCTCATCAAAAGAAACGAGATGATGGCACTCATTTTGATAATGAATGCGAGTTGAAACAAAGAAGCAAGTTTACAGAAATATTCGCATAATACATAATTATTTTAGCACCATTAGCACATTATTATTTTAACACAGCTCATCCGCCAGAGATAATGAATGTATTTTTATAATCGTTTATTTTGTACAATAATGTTCTGGGAGCGATTGTGTCCCACGACTGAAGGTCGTGATGCCCAATGCCACATGACAATCAGCTCGTCATGAGAGAATCTGCTGCTTCCGAAAACTATTAGTGTCCGGAAGCGTGGACGCTGATCGCATTGGATAATACGATCCAATCATTAGGCAAATGGCCGGTTGGTCTGCGCGGGCTGCACTGTTATAATAATTTGTTTTTTTTTTAAGTGAAAACTTCTTTAGCGGCGCTGAGCACTTTTTTTTTGTATGGGTAAAAACTTTCAAACTCGCGTCAGGGTCACGTGATGCTGATCGAAAAAGCGTAAGATTTTTCGATCAGCATCACGTGACCCTGACGCGAGTTTGAAAGTTAATATTGAAGTTTTCACTTCTGCCGGCACTCCCGGAGTGCTACCTTTTTTTTTTTTTTACTAGCCTGTCTTGTCCCACTGCTGGGCAAAGGCCTCCCCCATTTCCTTCCCTCTTTCCCGATGTTTTGCCTTCTCTGGCCAATCTGTAAGGAATGAGTCTAAATCGTCACGCCAGCGTTTCTTGGGCCTGCCTCGGCGACGACGAGCGTCCTCAGGCACCCACTCTCACTCTGTGACGATTCTGGCCCATCTGTCTTGTCCATTTTGATTTGTCGTAGGTACTTATATTTATTTGCGTTTTGTGGCCGATAGCACGCGTTAGCCGCCAAGTTATCTTCATAAACGGAAGCTCAGTGCTTATTGTAGTATCTTTTCAGAGACCATACCTACATCATTTCAAAAATTGTCGTCACATTCAATTTGTAAGTCAAGTGTTCAATAGTAAATGGACCCACCACGTCCGATCCGAAGGGCGTAGGAATCAGGATTTGAGTCACGAATCACCGATCACCAGTCATCTCCATAACCACGGACGCATTTGAACGATCAGTTTCTTAAAATAATCTAAAATTCTAACTAGACATGTCTTACAAATTCGACGCGATTGTAATTGGCCAGTACGTGACAAGCATTTACATGGCGGATGGCATACGATTCTAGCGAATTGAAAAACTACAGGAAATGTTGCCATGTTTGAAATCTTTAATCGTTTTGGGATAGTGCCGGGCAGGCAGGGGGGCGGGTGGTACAACATGGAACAGGTGGTATCGGCAACATGGCCGAATGATATCACACCACAACACATGGCGTGTTACTAATGTTATGTGATAAAAACTAGTCCATAGATGAGTCCACAATGGCTTGTTTATTAGGTGTCGATGTTGCGGTATGATTAACGAACTCAACATCTAGCAAAATGCCTACCATGAACCCTACTTTACCTAATTAGGGCTCCCTGATTTGGTGAACGAACTACAGTATTGTCTAGCAGGGTTGAGGATAACAGTATTTTTTTCTAACAGGGTGACCACGGGCAAAAATAATTTCCCGTGGAACACCCAGGTGGACTACGCAGGTGGACCACGGGCAATAAACGGGTTTTAGTTTTTTTACCATCGTAGGGCTTCAACTGCTGTAAGCTTTTGGCATAGCAAGTTATTGAGTGAAGAACATCACAAATTTATTTTTGAGGTTGCTTCAGTAGACCACAGACACATGGTTTGATCCCACCCAGCACTAAGCTGGGGAATATTCGCCAATACTCGCGTATCCCCAGTTCCACTACGAACTGCGACATGTAGAGCGTGGGAGTGTGTGGGTGAGGTGTTGCATATTCATCAGCGTGCGCGCAAGACGCCGCCACGTGCTGGTGGACGATGGCATATGGGTGGTGGCCTCTATGGTGGTGGCCGATGGTCGTCGATGTGCAGCCTTCACCTATATGCAAGAATTGTTAGCTCAACAGTACGAATAGTTGTCGTTAGTGGAAATACCAGAGCATCACATCCATATGTGCATTGTGTTGAGTAGCAATTTTTTTGTAAATAATTATCTAATTTACATAATTAGTACTTACTTATTCGTGTGTTTACCACTTATTATAATTATTATAAAGATATTAGCATTAACCCTCTGACAAAGTATGTCTCGTTATTTTTTGGGAACCAATTAAACGTAGTACCATCGTCCACTGCGCAGGTAATACGTTTTTTGCATTGTTTTTTCTGTGATTTTAATTAAGCAGTTTTGAATATTTTTTTATAAACAAGTCCACATACGCGAGTACATAAAAACAACTCTATAATGAACAGCGAGTGACCTCAGCCCGTCGTCGTCGTCGCGTCGTAAGAAATCGTAACTATCGATATATAAATCACTAGATCTTTTCGCACAATGAACGATCAGATTATACTGGTTTTGTATAGCTTGATGTGTAGCCGTGTGTACCAAGATTTTGTAACAAATTCTGATTTAAAAGAGTGTCCATGGAGTTTCTTGCCCGTTCTTCTTCATGAGATCTACGTTAGGGAACTGGCAACTGCAGTACTTTCACAAGTTATTATGCCTTGTGATTGTGACTGTAGCGTAGGAGTGCAATACGTCGTTTCGGGAGTTGCTGCGTCGGGCTGCGCGGCGCCGGATGTTACCGGCGGCGAGTGCTGTGGGTGCGGGAGCGCGTGGCGGTGTGTGCCGTGGCGGCGGGTGTGCGGGGCTCCGGGTCGCGGGGCGGCGGTTGCACGTTGCGGCGTGCATTCGTTGTTCCGTGATTCGGGGTCTCGAGCAAAAATCAAAATCAAAATCAAAATTCATTTATTCAAACTAGGCTGATAATCAGCACTTTTCGAAGGTCAAAATTTACTTTACCTACTTTACTACAGTGAAACTTGGTTAACTGGGACTTGGATAAGTGAGAAACCTCTTTAACTGGAACTCATACTGGGGTCCCATGAGACAGATTTGAATATCTGAGACACATTTAACCAGGTTTCACTGTATTTACATTTTTATAAGACAGTCCCCCAAAACGCCCACCCATCGACACTTCCTAGTGTTTAGCTGGAAAGAAGAAGTGGCGGAACAAACTCCCCAGCACACATCTGTCTGTTAGGTTGGTTAGAAGAACCAGACTCGATACAATAGCAAGGTGTCAGTTACATTTAAGATTTACTACAGACACAATCAGTAATAAACAAAAGTATATAACAATAAACAATGTAAAAATAAAATAATAAATACATAACATAACAGTAAACTAAGTTTGGAGAAAGAACACAAATAACAAACATTGTCTTGTGTTCAACTCAGCGACCAACTATTCTTATCATCTAAGTAGTCGTTAATAGAATAGTAAGCTTTTAAACAAAGATTAGATTTAACTTTGGCTTTAAACTCATTAAATGGCAAGTCTAGAAAAGAAGATGGCAGTTTATTATAAAATGTAATCCCGAGCCCTACGAATGAATTGTGAACTTTGTGAAGCCGGTGAAAAGGAGCGCGTAGTTTATGCTTATTTCTAGTGTTAAAGTTATGGATATCACTGTTTTTAGTGTACAGGTGGATATTTTGTCTAATATATAAAATGTTGGCAAAGATGTACTGAGAAGCAACCGTGAGAATACCAATCTCCTTAAAAAAATCTCTAAGGGAAACTCGGGCACCCAGCTGATAAATTGCACGAATCGCTCGCTTCTGCAGTACAAATATATTTTGAATATCAGCAGCTTTGCCCCACAGCAGAATACCGTAGGACATAACGCTGTGAAAATAACTAAAGTAGACTAACCGTGCTGTATCAACGTCAGTGAATTGTCTTACTTTTCTGACGGCGTATGCGGCTGAACTTAGCCTTCCCGCTAGGCTTGATATGTGTAAACCCCATTGTAATTTTGAATCTACTGTTATGCCCAGAAATACAGCAGAGTCGGCAGTTTCCAGCTCCTGATTGGCGAGGATAATATTGGGACCTAGATTTCTAACATTGGGTAAAGCGAACTTAATTATTTTAGTTTTCTTGGCATTAAGAACAAGGTTGTTTGTTGTGAACCAATCCGTGACCATTGATAGCGCGCTGTTTACGTCGTCAAAATCGTGTCTATTCCTATCTACTTTAAAGATAAGAGAGGTATCATCTGCAAATAATACAACGTCACAAAAACCCTTTAAATAATATGGCAGATCATTAATATAAACCAAGAATAAAAACGGACCCAGTATTGAACCTTGAGGTACACCTAGCCGAACCGGTAGCCCGGAAGATTTCGCGCCATTTACGTCTACACATTGGAATCTATTTTGTAAATACGAATCTATCACATCAAGGGCCTCATTTTGAACACCGTAATGACGCAGTTTCCGTAAAAGCGTGTCGTGATGTACGCAATCAAAAGCTTTAGAAAGATCGCAGAAAACACCGATTGCATTTTGCGCTTTCTCCCATGCGTTAAATATGTGATTTAGCAAAGCAACACCTGCATCCGTAGTCGAACGACCCTTTGTAAAGCCATATTGATCATTATGAAGGAGTTTATTTAAATTAAAATGTACTAACAACTGTTTGAGAATTAATTTTTCAAAAATTTTGCTAAAAGCAGGTAAAATAGAAATTGGTCTAAAGTTCCCAATATCATTTTTACTGCCCGATTTAAATAGAGGGATGACTTTACTGCTCTTCATAAGGTCAGGGAAAGTACCCAAATCAACGCATTTATTGAAAGTAACAGCAAGACAGGGGGCTACGATGTCGATAATGTTACTTAAAAGTTTAATAGAAATGCCCCAGTAATCACCTGTGTTTTTAGACTTAAGTGAATTAAAAACGTTAACTACATCACGAGGTGTTACATGTTCGAAACTAAATACGTTACCACATTTAGAGACGCTGCTATGCAAAAGATCTTCGGCTTTAGACGGCGACGAACTCAGGGAACGAGTCGTCGCTATAGGTATGCTGGCAAAATACTCATTAAAAGCCTCGGCTACGTCGGCTGCTTTATTAACTAATTTGTTACCCACCATGATCTCAAGGTGATTATCTTGTTTAACAGATTTACCTGTTTCATTGTTAATGATTTTCCAAGTGGCTTTAACTTTATTATTAGAATTTTTAATGGTTTCGCTTAAGAATTTAGATTTTGCAAAAATACAAATCTTTTTAAATAATTTGGAATAATTTTTAACATACTCTAGAAAAGTTGTATCAAACCTGTATTGTTTAAGACCATACAACTCGTATAATCGGGCTCGACTTTTATAAATACCTGGTGTAGCCCATTCGTTGTTGCGGTTTGCGTCGCTGCGTGCTTTTGTGCTCGCAGTGTTCGTTGTTGCGGGCATTCGGTGGCGTGTGGTTCGGCGTGGTGACTTTCGAAATGACGTATTGCACTCGTAGTTTCGTTCTTCTTCCGTCCTTCTGACATTCAAAAGTGCCTGTAATGGCTTAATTGAAATAAAATATTTGAGTTGAGTTTGAGTTTTGAGTCATGTACTGAGAACCAAAATGTAAATCTGAAATTCAATTTGAGTTATTACGACTTGTGCTTACCGCTGAAGGCACTCAGAGCAAAACAATGACAAACGGTTTAGAACTTTAGATACAATACAAGTTCTTGCCACGTGGGAGTGTGGGACCAGGCCATAGACCAGGCTCTCAGATATAATGAAGAGGTGGTATCCGCTTGTCCAGCGGAATCGGGAGCCAACAATGATGAATGGCATAAAAACGCCAAGCGGCCGAGGTCGACTCGACTGCCACCGGTTGTCGACATTTAATTAAAATAATTCCTCACACTACCTGTTGCCTTAGTAGGTACACACGGCTACACATCAAGCTAACAAAACCAGTTAATCTTGGCCTCTCTTTACTAGATCTTTTCGCACAATGAACGATCAGATTATACTGGTTTTGTATAGCTTGATGTGTAGCCGTGTGTACTTCATTGGATAATTTTTTAGGAAATTAAAAACCTTGCGTGCATAATTGGACAAACTACTGATTGTACATGAGTTATTTAAGTTGTTAATTAACCATTTTGTAATGAGTAAAATGTTTCTAATTGCAGTGCAGAAATGCTGAAACATTTAACGCTAACAAACTACAAGATTAATTTCATTCAAAGGCTTGGCGGAGAAATGTATCCTTTTCTTGTTGATCATTTTGAAATTGAATAGGTACCAAACTTGTTATATTACTCGTAGAGGTATTATATTCTTACCTATCTTTAACTGTAAATACCAATGATTGGTAAATACTATAAGGTTCTTTCCCGATAAATGATAAATCCTAAAAGATCGTAAAAGTGAACAATAAAACTGACCGCATCCAACATCTTAATACCTACTAAGGGACCGAGCACACTTGTAAGCATAAATCCAAAAATAATATACACGCTAATCCTCATTCACTTTATCGTGTCAATCTTATAGCGGGCTAACACCGAGTTTTATGAAAATACGCAAAAGTTATGTGTTGTGTTCTTCAAACCTAAGTCAGTCTGAGTAAATGTAGGCTCTGAAACCAAATGATAACGTGCGTAAATGGTTGACGTCATTTATTTACTGTCAGTACACTATCGTTACGTACACAACACAATAGCACAAAGTGACATAATAATACAGACATTACGGTGTAATTATAGTTACAATAAAAACCTTGCTAGAAGCGATGACTCGCTAAAAACCGATGTCTTGTGATCTTGTCTCAAGCAGCTATTATATAGCTGAATTAGATGTTACACACACATCGCACGCTCATTACTGTCTGTAATTAATAGTAATTATCATATCGGATGATTAGCACACAGATACTGTTTGCTAATCGTTGCAGTAATCGATCAATCAATATCAGTCATAATGTCAAATTAAGAAAGTGTTGACGAGACTTGACATGTGACATGATAGTAAGTATGCTCATATATGTATTCTTGGGTAATTTATCCATCGGAGGTAATTCTATTCATCAGCATTCCTAGTAACGGAGATGCAGCAAATTCTTCTTTTGTAATTAATTAGTTAAATCGTAATTTCATATAATTGCACATTTGAGAATGCCAAGTTTGCTGAAGTTTCAAATCGATGCATCATAGCTAGCGGCGGCGGGTGGGGCGGCTAGTACGCAGACTTTAGACTGCATAGCAGCATGCCAACTTTAATGTCCTCATTCGTCGTACTCCTGCCGCCTTAACGCTGTGCCTAATGGCCTGGCAAGTTGGCACGTCCCGATGGGGGTACACCAAACTTGTTTACTGCCGTGGTGAATTCGATGGCTTTTGAAGTTTGAAAGTATCGGAAAATGAAAAATTGGTGGATGCTTCTCTTGAAAGTGCTAAATTACGTTTAAGGCGAGGTTGTAGTACTTTGTTTTTATGAACGCACGACCTCACCCCCCCGCCCTGCCGCGCGAGCGATATAATGCCTAAATTTCGACTGTTTTTTTCTTCTTGGAGAAAAATTATAAAGAAATTATACAATATGTTTTCAACATTTACTTCAGAATAAAAAGTTCTATCTACTGATATAACTTTCATATAAATTCATGATAAAATGTCTTAGCAGTACACGTTTTAAATTGTGATTTAGTCTTGTTTGATAAAAAAAATTATCGAGCCGATCATTCTAAATCGCGTTTCTATCTTTACGATTTACTTGAGAGTATGTTCAATTTTTATGTAATGATTTTTATTTATTAAAAAACTCATATTTAGTTCGATTTTCAAAGGTTCAGAAATCTTAAAAAGTAAGTACTGCAAAAATCTTAGTTTAAGGCGGGGTCGCCTTAAACTAAGATTTTTGGATGTGAACGGAGAATATGTAATGATCTCTGACACGACGCGACGCGAACGTGTCAAAAGTTTATCACTAGTTTTGTAATGAGCAGATTCCAACTAAACCGCAAATTACGTGAAAATTGCATGCTTGTCTTGCATTAAGCGTTAAATTGAAAACGAAGTTATTTCTTACACCAACTCTTTATTACCTTGTGCAATTACTTGATTATGTTATTTTATATGTTACGGCTAAAGGTGGGTGTGAACATAAACTTAAGATTAGCCGGCTAAACTTAGGTCTAACTTCGAGGAGGTGTTAATGTTAGTTTCTTCTATCTTTAGCCGGTTAAACTTAAGTGTAACTGCAGGCCCTTGGCTAAAAATGTAGAAGGAAATGAAAAAGGAAATGATGTAATAATCTTTACTATTTTGACACGAAAACTTTTATTAAAAAATAATCACCCTCATTATATGTTACCGGCCAGCAGCAGGCCCACACTATCGCGTATAGTAGGTAAGAACTAGTTTGGCCTTGGCGAAACTAGTTTGTCCTAAAATCGGGTTTGGCCGGTAACATATCTATTGTAGGTATTCAAAATTACAATTATTACAATTACAAATATCTACCTTATCATTAAAATAAAATAATAAGGAACCATTTGTTCATAACAGGAGCAGAAATACGCAAAATTAAACAAAAACATTGCCACGGGTGCGCGCATTGTCTCCCCCACCTCAAGCCCGGCGCGTCCATCGAATACATTTTTAGCCGTTTCGTTTCGGTTAATGTGCATATTAGCCGGCTAAAGATGGAATATCACGACACAAACTAACATGATATCGAACTTTAGCCGCTTCTCGAAAATAAACCTAAGATTAGCCGGTTAATCTTAAGTTTATGTTCACACCCACCTTTAGCCCGTAACATAATTATACATATAACTACATAAAGCTTTTCCCTGAGGCTTCTACTGCGTATATGTCGAAAAACATTATGTGGGATCGGTATAGACTATAGACGATATCCTATGCGTAGGGCATTAGGATAATTATCATCACCTAACCCGAGTCTATCCGTGTGGCAGACGTACAAATCTCAACAAAAGTTATTTACACATTTATTATAATTATTATTAATACGGACAACCGCTACGTGTTTCTTACTGCCAATTTAGCATTCCTGGAACAATATTGAACCTTGAAAAATTGTAAAATGGAGCGTTTGGGATAATTTCGCTCGTTGTGTGCCGCGATTCCGCATTGTCTGTGAGTATAACGACATTTACGAGTTAGTGGAAGGCAAGTACCTGTAGCGGCTGTAGCCGGTAGTTACCTGAAGCGGACAAAACTAAAACCCGACTACGACAAAAAAAAACGACGCTGAAAAAGTATGTAACAAGATTTTCAGGATAGAACAAAAAGAAAAGCCGTAGTCACACGGTATTAAAGTGTTTAGGTTGGGACCTATAACGTGTGACTACGGCTTTTCTTTTTGTTCTATCCTGAAAATCTTGTTACATACTTTTTCAGCGTCGTTTTTTTTTGTCGTAGTCGGGTTTTAGTTTTGTACTTTTTTTTTTATTTAAACAATTTTGGTGTTTAATATTTTTTTTATTGTTGACTTTTTGTCCGCTAGAGGGCGTGATTTGAGCAATATTTTGGAAATGTACAAGTGAGGCCCTTTCAAATGATACCAAACACGGCGTATTTATCTCCATTTTTATTTTTAAGCCTTTTTGTCCGCTAGAGGGCGCCAAATCGCTTTTTGTGACACGTCACGTAGCCTATGTTCAGCGGGAAATTAAGACGGTTCTAACGATACCTCATATGTCGAGTTCCGATAAGTAGATTAGAAGCTATGAGGGAACAGATGAAGATACACACATACATACATACAAACATACATACATACATACATACATACATACATAGCCAGTCAAAATCAATAACCCTCCTTTGGCTTTGCCGTAGTCGGGTAAAAAGGACAGTTAGTGCGTGTTCACGTACGCGCGACGCGACGCGCGACGCGATTGGCGATTAAATTCAAACATATGGCGGTGTATGAGTGCGTTCATGGAGAAGCGATTTTATACGCGATTATTTGAATTTGAGGCGGTGCCCGCGGCGGCGCCCGCGGCGATTATCGCGGCGGCGCCCGCGGCGATTATCGCGGCGACGCACGCAGCGGCAATTCTCGATGAAGCGATACCCGCGATGGAACTTTTTTTCTGATTCATGGTTTTCGGGGTTGCTGATTATGAAAATGAGTTCAAAATGAAAATCCAAGATGGCACCGAAAAAATTTTTAGTTTTTCCATCATGGGTGTCGTAAGTCGTTTATATGGTTTTCGGGGTCGCTGATTACAAAAATGAGGTCAAAATGAAGACCAAGATGGCGGCCAGGAAAATTTTTGGTTTTACCGTCATGGGTGTGGTTTTCATGGTTTTTGGGGTCGCTGATTACGAAAATGAGGTCAAAAGGAAAATCAAAGATGGCGGCCAAGGAAATTTTTGGTTTTTCCGTCATGGGTGTGGTTTTCATGGTTTTTGGGGTCGCTGATTACGAAAATGAGCTCAAAATTAAAATCCAAGATGGCGGCCAAGGAAATTTTTGGTTTTTCCGTCATGGGTGTCGTTTTCATGGTTTTTGGGGTCGCTGATTGCGAAAATGAGCTCAAAATTAAAATCCAAGATGGCGGCCAGGAAAATTTTAGGTTTTTCCGTCATGGGTGTCGTTTTCATGGTTTTTGGGGTCGCTGATTACGAAAATGAGGTCAAAATGAAAATCCAAGATGGCGGCCAGGAAAATTTTAGTTTTTCCGTCATGGGTGTCGTTTTCATGGTTTTTGGGGTCGCTGATTATGAAAATGAGGTCAAAATGAAAATCCAAGATGGCGGCCAGGAAAATTTTAGGTTTTTTCGTCATGGGTGTCGTTTTCATGGTTTTTGGGGTCGCTGATTACGAAAATGAGCTCAAAATTAAAATACAAGATGGCAGCCAGGAATTTTTTTGGTTTTTCCGTCATGGGTGTGGTTTTCATGGTTTTTGTGGTCGCTGATTACGTAAATGAGGTCAAAATTAAAATCCAAGATGGCGGCTAGGAAAATTTTTGGTTTTTCCATCATGGGTGTCGTTTTCATGGTTTTTAGAGTCGCTGATTACGAAAATGAGGTCAAATAGAAAATCCAAGATGGCAGCCAGGAAAATTTTTGATTTTTCCGTCATGGGTGTGGTTTTCATGGTTTTTGTGGTCGCTGATTACGTAAATGAGGTCAAAATTAAAATCCAAGATGGCGGCTAGGAAAATTTTAGGTTTTTCCGTCATGGGTGTCGTTTTCATGGTTTTTGGGGTCGCTCATTACGAAAATGAGGTCAAAATGAAAATCCAAGATGGCGGCCAGGAAAATTTTAGGTTTTTACGTCATGGGTGTCGTTTTCATGGTTTTTGGGGTCGCTGATTACGAAAATGAGGTCAAAATGAAAATTCAAGATGGCGGCCATGAAAATTTTTGTTTTTTCCGTCATGGGTGTGGTTTTCATGGTTTTTGGGGTCGCTGATTACGAAAATGAGCTCAAAATTAAAATCCAAGATGGCGGCTAGAAAAAATTTTGGTTTTTCCGTCATGGGTGTGGTTTTCATGGTTTTTGGGGTCGCTGATTACGAAAATAAGCTCAAAATGAAAATCCAAGATGGCAGCCAGGAAAATTTTAGTTTTTCCGTCATGGGTGTCGTTTTCATGGTTTTTGGGGTCGCTGATTACGAAAATGAGGTCAAAATGAAAATTCAAGATGGCGGCCAGGGAAATTTTTGGTCTTTCCGTCATGGGTGTCATTTTCATGGTTTTCGGAGTCGTTGATTACGAAAATGAGCTCAAAATTAAAATCCAAGATGGCGGCTAGGAAAATTTTAGGTTTTTCCGTCATGGGTGTCGTTTAAATGGTTTTCATATAATAATAATAATAAATCCATTTATTTCAGAAACATTGTCCATATGCACATGTGAAATCAAATTTTTAAAAATATTAGGCACATTTAAGTAATTAATTAGAGTCATCAATATAAATTTAAAAAAAAAAAAAAAAAAAAAAAAAACACATTATAAATTAAAATCTATTAGGGTCGCTGATTACGAAAATGCAGTCAAAATGAAAATCCAAGATGGCGCCGAAAAAAATTTTTAGGTTTTCCATCATGGGTGTCGTTTATATGGTTTTCGGGGTCGCTGATTACGAAAATGCAGTCAAAATGAAAATCCAAGATGGCGGCCATGACGGAAAAACTAAAATTTTCCTGGCCGCCATCTTTGATTTTCATTTTGACCTCATTTTCGTAATCAGCGACCCCAAAAACCATGAAAACGACACCCATGACGGAAAAACCAAAAATTTTCCTAGCCGCCATCTTGGATTTTAATTTTGAGCTCATTTTCGTAATCAGCGACCCCAAAAACCATGAAAACCACACCCATGACGGAAAAAACAAAAATTTCCATGGCCGCCATCTTGAATTTTTTTTAATTTTAACCTCATTTTCGTAATCAGCGACCCCAAAAACCATGAAAACGACACCCATGACGAAAAAACCTAAAATTTTCCTAGCCGCCATCTTGGATTTTAATTTTGAGCTCATTTACGTAATCAGTGACCACTAAAACCATGAAAACCACACCCATGACGGAAAAACCAAAAAAAATCCTGGCCGCCATCTTGGATTTTCATTTTGACCTCATTTTCGTAATCAGCGACCCCAAAAACCATGAAAACCACACCCATGACGGAAAAACCAAAAAATTCCTTGGCCGCCATCTTGGATTTTCATTTTGACTGCATTTTCGTAATCAGCGACCCCGAAAACCATATATACGACACCCATGATGGAAAAACTAAAAATTTTTTTCGGCGCCATCTTGGATTTTCATTTTGACTGCATTTTCGTAATCAGCGACCCCAAGAACCATGAAAACCACACCCATGACGGAAAAACCAAAAACTTCCTGGCCGCCATCTTGGATGTTCATTTTGACCTCATTTTCGTAATCAGCGACCCCAAAAACCATGAAAACCACACCCATGATGATAAAACTAAAAATTTTCTTCGGCGCCATCTTGGATTTTCATTTTGAATTCATTTTCATAATCAGCGACCCCGAAAACCATTAAAACGACACCCATGACGGAAAAACCAAAAATTTTCGTCGGCGCCATCTTGGATTTTCATTCTCATTTTTGTAATCAGCGACCCCAAAAACACTACTTTATCAGCAATACCTAAAACTAGTCGGTTTGATTGAGAACGCCGCGTGCTTTGCTACCCGCTTGAAAAGTCGCCGCGATAATCGCGGCGGCCGTCGCCGCGGGCGCCGCCGCGGGCACCGCCCCGCGTCTGTATGAACAGCGTAGTACATTGCCATACGTTTGTGTTTGCGCGTGCGATGATATCTGCCGCTGCACGCATCGCGTGTCCGTGAACACAAAAATCGCACGACGCGCCGCTCGTCGCGTCGCAGGTCGCGCCGCGCGTCGCGTCGCGCGTACGTGAACACGCACTTACTCAAGTTAGTGCGTGTTCACGTACGCGCGACGCGACGCGCGACGCGATGGGCGATTAAATTCAAACATATGGCGGTGTATGCGTGCGTTCACGGAGAAGCGATTTTATACGCGATTATTTGAATTTGAGGCGGTGCCCGCGGCGGCGCCCGCGGCGATTATCGCGGCGATTATCGCGGCGGCGCCCGCGGCGATTATCGCGGCGACGCACGCAGCGGCAATTCTCGATGAAAAAGTTCCGTCGCGGGTATCGCACCCGCGACGGAACTTTTTTTCTGATTGATGGTTTTCGGGGTCGCTGAATATGAAAATGAGTTCAAAATGAAAATCCAAGATGGCGCCGAAAAAAAATTTAGTTTTTCCATCATGGGTGTCGTAAGTCGTTTAAATGGTTTTCGGGGTCGCTGATTACAAAAATGAGGTCAAAATGAAGACCAAGATGGCGGCCAGGAAAATTTTTGGTTTTACCGTCATGGGTGTCGTTTTCATGGTTTTTGGGGTCGCTGATTACGAAAATGAGGTCAAAAGGAAAATCCAAGATGGCGGCCAGGATTTTTTTTGGTTTTTCCGTCATGGGTGTGGTTTTCATGGTTTTTGGGGTCGCTGAATACAAAAATGAGGTCAAAATGAACATCCAAGATGGCGGCCAGGAAATTTTTGGTTTTTCCGTCATGGGTGTGGTTTTCATGGTTTTTGGGGTCGCTGATTACGAAAATGAGCACAAAATTAAAATCCAAGATGGCGGCCAAGGAAATTTTTGGTTTTTCCGTCATGGGTGTGGTTTTCATGGTTTTTGGGGTCGCTGATTACGAAAATGTGGTCAAAAGGAAAATCCAAGATAGCGGCCAGGATTTTTTTTGGTTTTTCCGTCATGGGTGTGGTTTTCATGGTTTTCGGGGTCGCTGAATACGAAAATGAGGTCAAAATGAACATCCAAGATGGCGGCCAGGAAATTTTTGGTTTTTCCGTCATGGGTGTGGTTTTCATGGTTTTTGGGGTCGCTGATTACGAAAATGAGCACAAAATTAAAATCCAAGATGGCGGCCAAGGAAATTTTTGGTTTTTCCGTCATGGGTGTGGTTTTCATGGTTTTTGGGGTCGCTGATTACGAAAATGTGGTCAAAAGGAAAATCCAAGATAGCGGCCAGGATTTTTTTTGGTTTTTCCGTCATGGGTGTGGTTTTCATGGTTTTCGGGGTCGCTGAATACGAAAATGAGGTCAAAATGAACATCCAAGATGGCGGCCAGGAAATTTTTGGTTTTTCCGTCATGGGTGTGGTTTTCATGGTTTTTGGGGTCGCTGATTACGAAAATGAGGTCAAAAGGAAAATCCAAGATGGCGGCCAGGTTTTTTTTTGGTTTTTCCGTCATGTGTGTGGTTTTCATGGTTTTTGGGGTCGCTGATTACGAAAATGAGGTCAAAAGGAAAATCCAAGATGGCGGCCAGGATTTTTTTTGGTTTTTCCGTCATGGGTGTGGTTTTCATGGTTTTTGGGGTCGCTGAATACAAAAATGAGGTCAAAATGAACATCCAAGATGGCGGCCAGGAAATTTTTGGTTTTTCCGTCATGGGTGTGGTTTTCATGGTTTTTGGGGTCGCTGATTACGAAAATGAGCACAAAATTAAAATCCAAGATGGCGGCCAAGGAAATTTTTGGTTTTTCCGTCATGGGTGTCGTTTTCATGGTTTTTGGGGTCGCTGATTACGAAAATGAGGCCAAAATGAAAATCCAAGATGGCGGCCATAAAAATTTTTGGTTTTTCCGTCTTGGGTGTGGTTTTCATGGTTTTTGGGGTCGCTGATTACGAAAATGTGGTCAAAAGGAAAATCCAAGATGGCGGCCAGGATTTTTTTTGGTTTTTCCGTCATGGGTGTGGTTTTCATGGTTTTTGGGGTCGCTGAATACGAAAATGAGGTCAAAATGAACATCCAAGATGGCGGCCAGGAAATTTTTGGTTTTTCCGTCATGGGTGTGGTTTTCATGGTTTTTGGGGTCGCTGATTACGAAAATGAGGTCAAAAGGAAAATCCAAGATGGCGCCGAAAAAAAATTTAGTTTTTCCATCATGGGTGTCGTAAGTCGTTTAAATGGTTTTCGGGGTCGCTGATTACAAAAATGAGGTCAAAATGAAGACCAAGATGGCGGCCAGGAAAATTTTTGGTTTTACCGTCATGGGTGTCGTTTTCATGGTTTTTGGGGTCGCTGATTACGAAAATGAGGTCAAAAGGAAAATCCAAGATGGCGGCCATGATTTTTTTTGGTTTTTCCGTCATGGGTGTGGTTTTCATGGTTTTTGGGGTCGCTGAATACAAAAATGAGGTCAAAATGAACATCCAAGATGGCGGCCAGGAAATTTTTGGTTTTTCCGTCATGGGTGTGGTTTTCATGGTTTTTGGGGTCGCTGATTACGAAAATGAGCACAAAATTAAAATCCAAGATGGCGGCCAAGGAAATTTTTGGTTTTTCCGTCATGGGTGTGGTTTTCATGGTTTTTGGGGTCGCTGATTACGAAAATGTGGTCAAAAGGAAAATCCAAGATAGCGGCCAGGATTTTTTTTGGTTTTTCCGTCATGGGTGTGGTTTTCATGGTTTTCGGGGTCGCTGAATACGAAAATGAGGTCAAAATGAACATCCAAGATGGCGGCCAGGAAATTTTTGGTTTTTCCGTCATGGGTGTGGTTTTCATGGTTTTTGGGGTCGCTGATTACGAAAATGAGCACAAAATTAAAATCCAAGATGGCGGCCAAGGAAATTTTTGGTTTTTCCGTCATGGGTGTGGTTTTCATGGTTTTTGGGGTCGCTGATTACGAAAATGTGGTCAAAAGGAAAATCCAAGATAGCGGCCAGGATTTTTTTTGGTTTTTCCGTCATGGGTGTGGTTTTCATGGTTTTCGGGGTCGCTGAATACGAAAATGAGGTCAAAATGAACATCCAAGATGGCGGCCAGGAAATTTTTGGTTTTTCCGTCATGGGTGTGGTTTTCATGGTTTTTGGGGTCGCTGATTACGAAAATGAGGTCAAAAGGAAAATCCAAGATGGCGGCCAGGTTTTTTTTTGGTTTTTCCGTCATGGGTGTGGTTTTCATGGTTTTTGGGGTCGCTGATTACGAAAATGAGGTCAAAATGAACATCCAAGATGGCGGCCAGGAAATTTTTGGTTTTTCCGTCATGGGTGTGGTTTTCATGGTTTTTGGGGTCGCTGATTACGAAAATGAGCACAAAATTAAAATCCAAGATGGCGGCCAAGGAAATTTTTGGTTTTTCCGTCATGGGTGTCGTTTTCATGGTTTTTGGGGTCGCTGATTACGAAAATGAGGCCAAAATGAAAATCCAAGATGGCGGCCATAGAAATTTTTGGTTTTTCCGTCTTGGGTGTGGTTTTCATGGTTTTTGGGGTCGCTGATTACGAAAATGTGGTCAAAAGGAAAATCCAAAATGGCGGCCAGGATTTTTTTTGGTTTTTCCGTCATGGGTGTGGTTTTCATGGTTTTTGGGGTCGCTGAATACGAAAATGAGGTCAAAATGAACATCCAAGATGGCGGCCAGGAAATTTTTGGTTTTTCCGTCATGGGTGTGGTTTTCATGGTTTTTGGGGTCGCTGATTACGAAAATGAGGTCAAAAGGAAAATCCAAGATGGCGGCCAGGTTTTTTTTTGGTTTTTCCGTCATGGGTGTGGTTTTCATGGTTTTTGGGGTCGCTGATTACGAAAATGAGGTCAAAAGGAAAATCCAAGATGGCGGCCAGGTTTTTTTTTGGTTTTTCCGTCATGGGTGTGGTTTTCATGGTTTTTGGGGTCGCTGATTACGAAAATGAGGTCAAAAGGAAAATCAAAGATGGCGGCCAGGATTTTTTTTGGATTTTCCGTCATGGGTGTCGTTTTAATGGTTTTTGGGGTCGCTGATTACGAAAATGAGGTCAAGATGAAAATCAAAGATGGCGCCGACGAAAATTTTTGGTTTTTCCGTCATGGGTGTCGTTTTCATGGTCTCAAAATGAAAATCCAAAATGGCGTTCAGAAAAATTTTTGGTTGGGGTCGCTGATTACGAAAACGAGCTCAAAATTAAAATCCAAGATGGCGGCTAGGAAAATTTTAGGTTTTTCCGTCATGGGTGTCGTTTTCATGGTTTTTGGGGTCGCTGATTACGAAAATGAGGTCAAAATGAAAACCAAGATGGCGGGCAGGAAAATTTTAGTTTTTCCGTCATGGCTGCCATCTTGGATTTTCATTTTGACTGCATTTTCGTAATCAGCGACCCCGAAAACCATATAAACGACACCCATGATGGAAAAACTAAAAATTTTTTTCTGCGCCATCTTGGATTTTCATTTTGAGCTTATTTTGGTAATCAGCGACCCCAAAAACCATGAAAACGACACCCATGACGGAAAAACCAAAAATTTCCATGGCCGCCATCTTGGATTTTCATATTGACCTCATTTTCGTAATCAGCGACCCCAAAAACCATGAAAACCACACCCATGACGGAAAAACCAAAAATTTCCATGGCCGCCATCTTGGATTTTCATTTTGACCTCATTTTCGCAATCAGCGACCCCAAAAACCATGAAAACGACACCCATGACGGAAAAACCAAAAATTTCCTTGGCCGCCATCTTGGATTTTAATTTTGAGCTCATTTTCGTAATCAGCGACCCCAAAAACCATGAAAACCACACCCATGACAGAAAAACCAAAAAAAATCCTGGCCGCCATCTTGGATTTACATTTTGAGCTCATTTTCGTAATCAGCGACCCCAAAAACCATGAAAACCACACCCATGACGGAAAAACCAAAAATTTCTATGGCCGCCATCTTGGATTTTCATTTTGACCTCATTTTCGTAATCAGCGACCCCAAAAACCATGAAAACCACACCCATGACGGAAAAACCAAAAATTTCCATGGCCGCCATCTTGGATTTTCATTTTGACCTCATTTTCGCAATCAGCGACCCCAAAAACCATGAAAACGACACCCATGACGGAAAAACCTAAAATTTCCTTGGCCGCCATCTTGGATTTTAATTTTGAGCTCATTTTCGTAATCAGCGACCCCAAAAACCATGAAAACCACACCCATGACAGAAAAACCAAAAAAAATCCTGGCCGCCATCTTGGATTTACATTTTGAGCTCATTTTCGTAATCAGCGACTCCAAAAACCATGAAAACCACACCCATGACGGAAAAACCAAAAATTTCCATGGCCGCCATCTTGGATTTTCATTTTGACCTCATTTTCGTAATCAGCGACCCCTAAAACCATGAAAACGACACCCATGACGGAAAAACCTAAAATTTTCCTGGCCGCCATCTTGGATTCTAATTTTGAGCTCATTTTCGCAATCAGCGACCCCTAAAACCATGAAAACGACACCCATGACGGAAAAACCTAAAATTTTCCTGGCCGCCATCTTGGATTTTAATTTTGAGCTCATTTTCGCAATCAGCGACCCCAAAAACCATGAAAACCACACCCATGACGGAAAAACCAAAAATTTCCTGGCCGCCATCTTGGATGTTCATTTTCACCTCATTTTCGTATTCAGCGACCCCAAAAACCATGAAAACCACACCCATGACGGAAAAACCAAAAAAAATCCTGGCCGCCATCTTGGATTTTCCTTTTGACCTCATTTTCGTAATCAGCGACCCCAAAAACCATGAAAACCACACCCATGACGGAAAAACCAAAAAAAAACCTGGCCGCCATCTTGGATTTTCCTTTTGACCTCATTTTCGTAATCAGCGACCCCAAAAACCATGAAAACCACACCCATGACGGAAAAACCAAAAATTTCCTGGCCGCCATCTTGGATGTTCATTTTGACCTCATTTTCGTATTCAGCGACCCCAAAAACCATGAAAACCACACCCATGACGGAAAAACCAAAAAAAATCCTGGCCGCCATCTTGGATTTTCCTTTTGACCACATTTTCGTAATCAGCGACCCCAAAAACCATGAAAACCACACCCATGACGGAAAAACCAAA
The DNA here is from genome assembly GCA_949775195.1 of Diarsia dahlii. NCBI lineage: Eukaryota > Metazoa > Arthropoda > Insecta > Lepidoptera > Noctuidae > Diarsia > Diarsia dahlii. The sequence goes on from OX459197.1 coordinate 23,476,917, forward strand.
AATTTCCTGGCCGCCATCTTGGATGTTCATTTTGACCTCATTTTCGTATTCAGCGACCCCAAAAACCATGAAAACCACACCCATGACGGAAAAACCAAAAATTTCCATGGCCGCCATCTTGGATTTTCCTTTTGACCTCATTTTCGTAATCAGCGACCCCAAAAACCATGAAAACCACACCCATGACGGAAAAACCAAAAAAAATCCTGGCCGCCATCTTGGATTTTCCTTTTGACCACATTTTCGTAATCAGCGACCCCAAAAACCATGAAAACCACACCCATGACGGAAAAACCAAAAATTTCCATGGCCGCCATCTTGGATTTTCCTTTTGACCTCATTTTCGTAATCAGCGACCCCAAAAACCATGAAAACCACACCCATGACAGAAAAACCAAAAAAAATCCTGGCCGCCATCTTGGATTTACATTTTGAGCTCATTTTCGTAATCAGCGACCCCAAAAACCATGAAAACCACACCCATGACGGAAAAACCAAAAATTTCCATGGCCGCCATCTTGGATTTTCATTTTGACCTCATTTTCGTAATCAGCGACCCCTAAGACCATGAAAACGACACCCATGACGGAAAAACCTAAAATTTTCCTGGCCGCCATCTTGGATTTTAATTTTGAGCTCATTTTCGCAATCAGCGACCCCAAAAACCATGAAAACGACACCCATGACGGAACAACCAAAAATTTCATGGCCGCCATCTTGGATATTTATTTTGACCTCATTTTCGTAATCAGCGACCCCAAAAACCATGAAAACCACACCCATGATGATAAAACCAAAAAATTTCGTCGGCGCCATCTTGGATTTTCATTCTCATTTTTGTAATCAAAGACCCCAAAAACACTACTTTATCAGCAATACCTAAAACTAGTCGGTTTGATTGAGAACGCCGCGTGCTTTGCTACCCGCTTGAAAAGTCGCCGCGATAATCGCGGCGGCGGTCGCCGCGGGCGCCGCCGCGGGCACCGCCCCGCGTCTGCATGAACAGCGTAGTACATTGCCATACGTTTGTGTTTGCGCGTGCGATGATATCTGCCGCTGCACGCATCGCGTGTCCGTGAACACAAAAATCGCACGACGCGCCGCTCGTCGCGTCGCAGGTCGCGCCGCGCGTCGCGTCGCGCGTACGTGAACACGCACTTAGCCAAACATTGCACTGCGGAGCACGGAGTACCTACCGGTAACCGGTGCGTTTTTGTGGAACATCAAGGTATCGCCATCGGAAGTTCATTACCTTGAGCGAGTGTTACATTACATAGCTGGCTAAAACACAAAATTTTAGCCTTAATAAAAATTATGAAATGTGGTGCAAGTTAAATAAAACTCTACTTACGCACGTTTTCTTTTAGATAAGCTGCAGAATGACCGGTTGTTATCAAACATAGAATTCGTGTTTTTTGGGAAAACGTAAAGTTTTTAATTTTGTATAAGTATTAATTATCTTCAATAAAACCAAATCACACTCAGTAAGTGACTGAGGTTGCGTACGTACGTACCTACACAATTAAATACATTTCGTTTGTTAATTTCAGTTGTCAAAAGTTCAAAACAACTGCAAGTGGCTCTAATTTTAATGATAACCGCGTGGTATTTACGCAGGCCTTGCGAAACGTTCTCCTTCGAATAAATACTTAGCATTTTTTCCGAATTGTTTACAATATGGATACCGCTACGTAGGTAATCATTTCATTCATTATTTTGATCAAATTAAATAATGGCCACGCCATTCTGACCAAAATAAAAAGCAAGTGCACACGGACCTTAACAATTTCCTGCAAAATAATGTTCGATCTTCATAAATGTTGAATTGTGATGAACATTGTTAAGATCTTTTTACTAATGAAAGCAATAAAGTGTGATAGTGATATCGCTTATCTGTCATTATTTCATTAACAAGGTATTTTCCAGATAACGTGGAGACTTGGAGAGGCGCCGGCAATGTCATGTTGACATAATGATCGATTATCATAGTAAATTAAATTACATTACATTAATTTCATGATAAGTTAGGTTACAACGGAACATCACTCTCATTCTAATATTAATGGTAACTGATTATGTTAAATATTCGCGTGTATTTTAATTAATTTCAAATTAATACATAATGGAAATGAGGAAGTGGAATACCTGAGCGTTATGTAAGAAATTAACGAAATTATCGGCTTGGAACAAATATTTGCTTAATTCGCGTTAATAACAAACCCGTTCAATTATTAATTTACCTACTTAGAGGTACTTACATTTAATTAAAAAGGAGTAAGTAATTTTAATAATAATTTAAATTGAGGTAAGTAGGTAATGAAATCAAGTAGGTGCGTAATAGCCAGGGAATTATGAAAATCAATTACCTACTATTACATATCCACAATCTTTGATCAATTAAACATTATTTACAAAATATCTGTCAAATTAACTTGGAAAACTACCCTCAAAAAGTATAAACAAACTTACCGAGTTGCAAATTATCACCGGACACCGGACAGCACTCACTCAGTACATAACTGCAGTTCCACAATGAACACGATAACTATCACCCACTAATTACTTCATTCATTTATAACGTTTGTCTTGTTAAAGTCCGCGTGAAATACTCCGATGTTTGGTCGCGATGTCGCGCATGCGCTTGCCGGACGAACGTGCACACTCCACGGCCGCCGCGTGCGATATGCGACCAGCGAGCGGCCTGCGGCAGCGGAATTGGTCGCCGACGAGCGAGCGACGACGACGTCCGGCGCGCTTCGCCGATTGCACTCGGGGATTTTCGATGTACTACGCTGCTGACTAAGGCGCCGAATTAGGGACTTTTCTGGAGAAAGGAAGAGATATTTTTTATAAAAAATCTTACGAAAAAGGTAATGCTGACATAAATGCGATATAATTATCTTTATCAATTGATTAATTAACCGACTTCAAAAAGGAAGAGGTTCGTCGGCGATCTTTTTATTTCTTTTTTTTATCTTCGTTCCCCGTTACTCGAAGATGGCTGGATCGATTTAGATTTTTTTTTATTTGTTTTAAAAGGGTATATTTCCCAGGTGGTCCCATGATCATCAAGTCTGGATCTGATCATGGGATCCTGGAGAAATTGAGAAAACTCTTCAAATTTTATAGGCACACTTGAAGTGATTTGAGTAGTTTTTGGCAGAGTTCTTTCTCAGAGTGATCCCATTTCAATTTGGTGAAGATCTGATGAAGAAGTTCGGAGACAGGCAACGGAACTCCTCAATAAATGATAGCAAACGAATGGGATTGCTGAAATCTCATGTCTGGCTTTTGTTTACACCAGTTCATAACATAACATCACGCCGGTAGGTACGCTGTGAAGGGGTAAGCACATGTGAACCACTAAAAAGTGAAAAATAAAAACTTTTTAACAATTAAAAGAAAACTGACTTCAAAAAAAATAAAACATAAAAAAGTGAAAAATAAACTTGAGAAGAAAAATCAGTTTCTGAAGTCGGTGGCAAAAAATGAAATCAAACAAATAAAAGTCACCGACTTCAGAAACTGATTTTTCTTCTAAAAATAAACTTTTTCACTTCTTTGTGTGTTTTTTTTTTGTTGAAGTCGGTTTTCTTTTTCGTTAAGTAAAAAGTTATTTTACTGTTTGAAATAACGCAGTTCAATTTGTTATTTAATAAGTGGGAAAACTTTGATATTGCAGTCGAGGCGGAATGACACCCGAGCCGCTGCTGCAGCCGACGTTTTTATGGAGTTGAGAACTGCAATAACAAAATATGCCCCACATGTATCAAAGGACGTTCTATCGACTGCGGCGATGCCCAAAACCATAAAACGGTACAGTATGTATGGTACTTTCGAAGAAATGAATTATATGAACGAAAACTCTACAAGTATTTTTTTTACAGAAGTCGAAGTAGTATGGTTGTCTTCTTGAAGACACCAAATAAATTGGGATAAGGGCAGGAGAATAGACGATTTTTTTTTATATTTTTTTTATTATAAATGGGCTTGCTCTTGACTTACCCCTTACCCAGAAGAAGCCTGTTTACTCGCGACTTAAATAGATTAGGGTTCTATGAACTCGGAAAAACCGAAAAAAACCGAACCGAAGCAAATGAAATTACTATGATCTTCTAATTCTTCCTATGATTTAATTTGCTTTTTCCGCAGTTTGCTTTCGTCAGGTTGAAGGAGTGCAACATGGGGTTGCATGAAAGGCCTCCCCAAGCGACGTACCTACTCTATTAGTTCTAGGTATTACCCTCCTCGACCGTCTGGCTCACCCTGGGCCTGGGCAGTACTAGGCAGAGGCAGTCGACTTCGGTTTTGATGACACATATCATATTCTCTGGTCACGCATGTCCTCAGTCGACCGGCAAAATAACAATAACCTCTACAAAGCTACATCAGTGTGATGAAAGCATATTGCTCAGCTTGTTTCTCGCGAGTGTAACACTTGAAGAGCTCACACAATGACGTCACGAGATCTTGATCCTGACACTGCATTGTTGGCGAGATGCGCACACGCTGCGCCGGCAGCGGTGGCGTGGGAGCGGAAACCGAGAGATCGTTGTGAATTACCTTTCGACACTCATTAGTCGCTCGCCGTGTCTTGTCGTCACATAGGAACATCATTACCACTAAATTACTAACTTCGGTCTAGCGACGAGAGAGCCTAAGTCAAAGTCAAATTATTTATTTGCAACAAATGTGGTACTTACAAAAGATGGTAAAGTAATACTGTAAGTAGTGCAATGACACATTTCGCCATTAACTTGGCATGCAGACATTAAAGATTATAATGCTTAGTTCAAAACACAGTAACTAAGTGCATTTCTTAGTTTGAGCTTTTGGTGTATGTGGTGTCCCTAAGTAACACAGAAACGCTGTATAATAGCTGAATCACTGTCCACATTAGATTCTTAAGCTGTACAAGCCTGCTGAATAGAAGCATTAGAGGCGCCGTCTCAGCTGATATAACTCTGATTTGGGCACAAATTAAACAGCTGTTAGCTGAATAACTGTAACTTATTGAATAACTGTAGCATTATTTAAGCATAGGGGTAACAGTCACCCCAAGAGCTGAACATTGGCTGATTGTTAGACTGGGTGTTACCTATTATAAAGCACAATGGCTGATTAATTATTAGACGTGAATAACCTATTACTCTGCACAAACTACAGCCGTGGATCTTTTTAAAGCTTCAGCTGTTAGAAGTAGCATTTGTATTTATTATTTTGGTGATGTTTGTACGCGAACCATTTTGTGGCCATGGTTCGTGGTAAAATATTAGTTTTCGGTTACTAAAACGTTGGTTTTTTCTTTAACATGCATAAAATGTGATTGAGAAAGCAAGTTTATTGTCAAATATGGTATTGTTGGCTCAAAGTCACGCCATCAGCCAGTAGCCGTGCGGCAACCGACAGAAGTTCATAAAACGAGGCGAGCGGCGTTGCAACGGTCACTTTTTGCTTGGACGGCGCTCGGAAAGGACTTGCTACCCGACCATTATCGTGTGCTTCGCTATTTTTGGTTTATGTTTTTGCTCGTGTACTGATTATTCCATTTTGCTAGTGCTATTTCTATTTGATTATTGTTTAAAATGTTTGTCGTGATATTTTTGTAAAAGTGTAATCTAAACGATATTAAACATTGTTTATTTTGTTCACGTATTTCACTTCTGATTCCTAACAGTATAATTATAGGTGAAAATCACGCGCTCTCATAATATTATGACAGTTTACTTAAAATTTATAGAATAAAATAAGCTGATGATACAATAAAAAAGCTGGAAATCTCTTTTTAATTGAAATTTAATTTGACAATACGCTGTTTACTTAGAAATAATTGGTAACCTTTCGAATCTAGTTGTTATTTTTGTTGACTAAACCAAAATAAATTGTTAGTATTATTCCTAATTAACAGATTAACATCTGAAGAATGGCGGATATCCAATGTGCACCGCATTAATCACAATGAAATGCTATGTGCTGTCTAAGAATTCACTCGTGGTACATAAATGCGTAACAAGCTGAGACGGGTAGTTTTTGTGTCAAACAAGTCAGCTACAGATCCATGTAAAGCATAATAGTGGATATCACGTAGGTACACAAATATTGTGCACAACGAACCAACTCTCTGTACGAATTGGTTTAAGAGGGATCGTTGAAAACAGCATAATTAATCCGAAAAGAGCTCTTGGAAGGAATTGGGGGAGGCCTTTGCCCAGCTGTGGGACAGCGCAGGCTAAATAAAAAAATACTGGGCGCTAATGATAGTCCTTCAGGATCTTATTTAACGGCATTAGTAGATTAATTGCCTATGCCAGTACAAGTATTCAGCTCCAACCAGGATCAAAGGTTACATGTGATATCATTTATAGCAGTTTGCTGTAATTTAGCATCATATAAATTCACCCATAGGTACTGATCATGTGGGCTAAATAGTGTTATTATAAGATTGCGTGAAGCAAGCTGATTAACACAGTAAAAGTTCAACTATGTTCAGCAAGATGATTTAATTGTTAATTGAAGTCACAGAATAATTGATTGCATTAAAGCAGTTCACATGTTCTTTTTTAAAATGCAAGCATTTTATGGGTACGTTTGTGGCCTTCAATTCAGAATATAGCTACTTTCAGGTTCACAAAAATATTATATTGTAGCTGAAAGTACTATTGATTGCCAGATGCTGATTAACACAGACCTGAACACCTATATTAACGCTCAAAACATTAGAATGTTACTTCCGTGGTTGTTTATATAGTCAATAAACAGACGAAAGCGTAATTTTCAGCTTTTGCAGTTCGAGTGAACTCTAATAAGTCTTCTTTAATGCTAAAGTTACTGATGTGGACTTATGTGACATCCAATAATGCAGTTTTGTGCTACTTGGGGTGCTGCTGTGCACAGCACTATAAGTAGTAACCTTAACGTTTTATAAAAGGATAAAGAAACAGAAAACCTCTAGAACTAACATAATCAAACAAAGTTTTCTTATACTTAGGTTTGAATAGCGACAAAACCTGTTAAACGTGGCCACTATTTCTGGAACAATTCTTCTGAATGTGCTCTCCATCACTATATTTGCACTGGCAGTCAACCTTCACATTACTCGCATAATATCGCCCTAGCAAGCTTTAATGAATAAAATATTTCGTGCTTTTATCAACGGATCTGCATACAAGCTGTCGGCGGGGCGGAGCGCGAGATTGCAGGGCGAAGCGCCGCACAAAGGGGCCGCCGGCACGTCGGGGCAAATCACCTACATTTCGCTGCAATCTTTATGAAGTTGACCTGTGTGTCTGTGTGCCGCACAGCCTCCACCGCCTCTCGGAGCCGACGACACTCTCGTTTTGTTGTACATCGCGCGACATGATAAACTGCCCTCGTGCTGCATGGCATACCAATGTTCTGTTCATGATCGTAGGTAAGTTTATACTTTATTACAAAAACAAAAATTCTTGAAAATGCCATTGAAATGCATCCTCGGTCCTGAATCAAGTCCCCTTTCTTTGAACAAAGCGCGCCAATTCATGATGTACCTACCCAGTATATCCTACCATAATTATTATCGACCTGTCCATCATTCATGTACAAAATATCCTACTTATACCTCCACGAGGTCTACTTCAGTAAACCCCTACCGTACTGTATCCCGCACCCCTGTTGGTTGATAAAAATTGTTCATGTTCCCGTACTCCAAACTTTCATATTCATAACCATTTGGCGTATTAAAAGCTCGACGAGGCACATAAAAAGCTCTGCACGGATTGAATTCCCCTTTCAAATTCTCATTCACAACGACCCACCCTTTTACCGAATTATATGGAAATGACTACAATACACAACACATGCATATATCTGATATAATAGGTACCTACATAACTACATGTACATACAATGGGTACGATCATTATGGCCCGTGTTAATAAGGAAATTAACCCCACGCCGGCAACAGGTGCGGTGGTGGACTGGTGGCACACAGGGTGCGCCGCGCCCAACTACTCAACCACATTACAAATGGATGTTTATTGCTAAGGCCTAAGGTAAATAAATATTACTTACTTGCCTTCTATGATTTATCTGAATTCAGAAACCTGAACGGTGGTTCTACTCTTCTTCCAACAGTTTTTCAATTTCTTCATTGTAGGTACATTGAACTTTTTTCTAGAAGACGCTGGGCAGCTTCTATGCTTTGCCTTTACAAGTTTATAAATCATGCTCATTCTTATTATAATTTTTAGAAGATTTTTAATTTTAAAGACATGCAACATCGTTGGCCTTCTGCACCAAACTACTTCATGGTAAAACACACCCCGTTAGCTGATGAGAGTTAGGTGTTCAGTCAGGCGCGGATCCACCGTTGTGGGCACTGTGGGCATGCCCACAACCCTAATAGACTTGTGACGTCACATTTTTACGGTCATACGGGTCATGGCCCCATCAAGATTATCAAAAAATTGCATTTTTTTGGAAATTTTATAAATTATTAACTTTCTGCACAACAGAAACAAACCATTCCAAGGCAGCAACCAAATATTTTAAGCTCGCTTCGCTCGCTATTGCATTTTGGCCTTTTTATTAAAGTCTTTTTATGTTGACGTTTAGTTTTGTTGTCATCTCTGTATGAATAAACAAAACGAACCCAATCTATGGAGGTGGGGTGGGATGCTTAAATGTTGAAGCTCTCTTCTCTCGCTCCTGCATTATGTTATTATCAAAAGCGGTTTCAAAGGCTTCCGTCTTAAAACCTGATACTTTCGAGGGCCAGCTTGCTCTACTCGCTCTTCTGTTGTCTTAATCTTGACAAATTCTAACTCATCTCGGGGAACCTTCTCACCTTCCCCCGAAATCGAAACGATCAACCCATCCGAGGCAGAACGCAAAAAAAATCTCGCTCGCTGCGCTCGCGAATACATCCTGTCTCGTTTCCACAAGAATTGCCAGAGTGCTTTCTATTCTCAATCCCGTATGAATGAAAAGAATCAATTTTTTCCGAGGACGTGAAAAATTTTCGAGCTCGCTCCGCTCGCTCTCGCAATTTTTTCGCATTGGCTGTTTTAGTAACTCCTGACAAGACACAATTTCAAACAGTAAGAAAACATCTTAAATTCAAACTGGGTACTAACACTTTTAGGAGCTCATTACGCTTATTTTTGAAACCTGCCTTTAGAGCTCTTTTCGGGGAACTAAAGATGGACACCCCGCCCATAGTGTCATTAAATCGATCATGAGCGAGTGCATAATCCAACTCGCACTTGGCCGATTTTCAGGTGACTGTACCCACAACCTTTTTTGAGGGCTACCGGCTAGATCCGCGCCTGTGTTCAGTGGTGTCTAACAATATTACCTATGTCCATTACTAAGCCGGCTCGCTAGCTAATGCATTAGCACATAGGGTGCGGGTTGCATAGTTTATTGCACGCTTTCCGATTTATACGAGTACTTTGTGACACTTTGATAATCAAAATAATGATGTTACAAAGTTAATGAAATATCGAAGGTTTCGACGTTAGAATCAATAAGTAGAATTCTTACTGACTTGTGCAATGATTATTTCACACTTAGTAATATAAACAAACTAGTATTTGCGTGGCTGCGCGAGCTGCGCGCAGCTCGCGGGGCGTGAAGAGGGGGAGAGGGGGAGCTTTGAAAAATGATTTCGACTAACGCATTGCACCTCTCAATGAATATGAAAAAAAAAAAAGTTTCAATGCAGCTCGCGGTACTACCTACCCCTACCTACACCTACCTACTACCTACCTACACCTACCTACACCTACCTACACCTACCTACACCTACCTACACCTACCTACACCTACCTACACCTACCTACACCTACCTACACCTACCTACACCTACCTACACCTACCTACACCTACCTACACCTACCTACACCTACCTACACCTACCTACACCTACCTACACCTACCTACACCTACCTACACCTACCTACACCTACCTACACCTACCTACACCTACCTACACCTACCTACACCTACCTACACCTACCTACACCTACCTACACCTACCTACACCTACCTACACCTACCTACACCTACCTACACCTACCTACACCTACCTACACCTACCTACACCTACCTACACCTACCTACACCTACCTACACCTACCTACACCTACCTACACCTACCTACACCTACCTACACCTACCTACTACCTACCTACACCTACCTACTACCTACCTACGCCTACCTACCTACACCTACCTACTACCTACCTACACCTACCTACTACCTACCTACACCTACCTACTACCTACCTACACCTACCTACATCTACCTACACCTACCTACACATACCTACACATACCTACTACCTACCACCTACCTTCCTACTACCTCCTACTACCACTAAAAAAACATTACCCTAAGGTTTGCTTGTCGTCGCCCCTGAGTTACGCTTCACCCACTCAACCTTCGTTACGCTAAGGAGGTCGCCGGCTCGCTTCGCTCGCCACCTCCCCCCTTGGCTCCACTCGGTCTCGCAGGTTCGCTCCACTCTGGACCTACCTACCACCGGAAAGCTATCATGACATTATCCCTACGCTACGGGGGTCGCCGGCTCGCTTCGCTCGCCCGCTCCCCCCTTCGCTTTACCGCTGTACCACCACCGGACAGGTTTCGACGCCTACTATAATATTTGTTCAAACACCTAATGGCTATCTCTAACCGTTATAAAGTTACAGCCCTTTTAATTTTAGGGGAGGTTGGGGAGCGGAGGGTATACAAATTTCAACGCCCCTCAAATAGATTTAGGTAAGAATCAAAAAAAAATTCAGGAGTAAAAAAAGAGGGGAAGAGGGGGGGGGGGGTGAAGGGGGGGAAAGGGGGGAGTTTCTAAAAATGATTTCGACTAACGCAATGCCCCTCTATATGAATCTGAAAAAAAATTCGTTCCAAGTCTCTTTATTTCCGAGATCCGCCTAAAGGGGGGATAAAGGGGGGCAAGGGGGTCAAATTTGAAAAATGGTTTTTACTTCCCCGAGCCTCCTCTATACGAATTCCTAAAAAAACACACGTAATGTCTCTTTATTTCCGAGATCCGCCTAAAGGGGGGGTGAAGGGGGGCAAGGGGGTCAAATTTGAAAAATGGTTTTTACTTCCCCGAGCCTCCTCTATACGAATCTGTAAAAACAAAAAAATACGGGTCTCTTAGTTTCTGAGATACGATGGAGAGGGGGAAGAAGGGGGGGGAAAAGGGGGGGTTTGGCACTTTTCTCATACTCACGAGAGTTACTTGTTTACGAATCTGTCAAAATATACCCACCTCCCCATCCACCATCTGGGAGAACAATTCTGTCAATAGATCAGTCAGTCAGTCAGTGGTAATTTAGCTTTATATAGTATAACTAGTATTTGCGTGGCTGCGCGAGCTGCGCGCAGCTCGCGGGGCGTGAAAAAAATATTACCCTAAAGATTGCTTGTCGTCGCCCCTGAGTTACGCTTCACCCACTCAACCTTCGTTACGCTAAGGAGGTCGCCGGCTCGCTTCGCTCGCCACCTCCCCCCTTCGCTCTACTCAGTACCTACCTACCACCTGAAAGCTATCATGACATTATCCCTACGCTACGGGGGTCGCCGGCTCGCTTCGCTCGCCCGCTCCCCCCTTCGCTTTGCCGCTGTACCACCACCGGACAGGTTTCGACGCCTATTATAATATTTGTTCAAGCACCTAATGGCTATCTCTAACCGTTATGAAGTTACAGCCCTTTTAATTTTAGGGGAGGTTGGGGAGGGGAGGGTATACAAATTTCAACGCCCCTCAAATAGATTTAGGTAAGAATCAAAAATTTTTTCAGGAGTAAAAAAAGAGGTGAAGAGTGGGGGGGGGGGGTGAAGGGGGGGAGAGGGGGAGTTTCTAAAAATGATTTCGACTAACGCAATACCCCCTCTATATGAATCTGAAAAAAAGTTCGTTCCAAGTCTCTTAACTTTCGAGATCCGCCTAAAAGGGGGGAGAAGGGGGGCAAGGGGGTCAAATTTGAAAAATGGTTTTTACTTCCTCGAGCCTCCTCTATACAAATCCCTAAAAAAACACACGTAATGTCTCTTTATTACCGAGATCCGCCTAAAGGGGGGGTGAAGGGGGGCAAGGGGGTCAAATTTGAAAAATGGTTTTTACTTTCCCGAGCCTCCTATATACGAATCTCTAAAAAAACACACGTAATGTCTCTTTATTTCCGAGATCCGCCTAAAGGGGGGGAGAAGGGGGAAAAGGGGGGCCACTTTGAAAAATGATTTTTACTTTACCGAGCCCCCTCTATACGAATCCCAAAAAAAAACACGTAAAGTCTCTTTGTTTCCGAGATACGATAGGGAGGGGGGAGAAGGGGGGGGAAAAGGGGGGGTTTGGGACTTTTCCCATACTCACGAGAGTTGCTTGTTTACGAATCTGTCAAAATATACCCACCTCCCCATCCACCATCTGGGAGAACAATTCTGTCAGTCAGTCAGTGAGTGGTAATTAAGCTTTATATAATATAACTAGTATTTGCGTGGCTGCGCGAGCTGCGCGCAGCTCGCGGGGCGTGAAGAGGGGGAGAGGGGGAGCTTTGAAAAATGATTTCGACTAACGCATAGCACCTCTCAATGAATCTGAAAAAAAAAAAGTTCCAATGCAGCTCGCGGTACTACCTACCTACACCTACCTACTACCTACCTACACCTACCTACACCTACCTACACCTACCTACACCTACCTACACCTACCTACACCTACCTACACCTACCTACACCTACCTACACCTACCTACACCTACCAACACCTACCTACACCTACCTACACCTACCTACACCTACCTACACCTACCTACACCTACCTACACCTACCTACACCTACCTACACCTACCTACACCTACCTACCTACACCTACCTAATACCTACCTACACCTACCTACTACCTACCTACACCTACCTACTACCTACCTACACCTACCTACTACCTACCTACACCTACCTACTACCTACCACCTACCTACTACCTACCTACTACCTCCTACTACCACTAAAAAAACATTACCCTAAAGTTTGCTTGTCGTCGCCCCTGAGTTACGCTTCACCCACTCAACCTTCGTTACGCTAAGGAGGTCGCCGGCTCGCTTCGCTCGCCACCTCCCCCCTTCGCTCCACTCGGTCTCGCAGGTTCGCTCCACTCAGGACCTACCTACCACCGGAAAGCTATCATGACATTATCCCTACGCTACGGGGGTCGCCGGCTCGCTTCGCTCGCCCGCTCCCCCCTTCGCTTTACCGCTGTACCACCACCGGACAGGTTTCGACGCCTACTATAATATTTGTTCAAACACCTAATGGCTATCTCTAACCGTTATGAAGTTACAGCCCTTTTAATTTTAGCGGAGGTTGGGGAGGGGAGGGTATGCAAATTTCAACGCCCCTCAAATAGATTAGGGTAAGAATCAAAAAATTTTTCAGGAGTAAAAAAAGAGGTGAAGAGGGGGGGGGGGTGAAGGGGGGGAGAGGGTGGAGTTTCTAAAAATGATTTCGACTAACGCAATGCCCCTCTATATGAATCTGAAAAAAAATACGTTCCAAGTCTCTTAACTTTCGAGATCCGCCTAAAAGGGGGGAGAAGGGGGGCAAGGGGGTCAAATTTTAAAAATGGATTTTACTTCCCCGAGTCTCCTCTATACGAATCCGTAAACAAAACAGAACACAAGTTAAAAAAAAGGGGTGAAGAGGGGGGGGGGCGTTAAAGGGGGGAGTGGGGGGAACTTTGAAAAACGATTTCGACTCACGCATTGCCCCTTTTAATGAATCTGAAAAAAAAATGTGCCAAGTCTCTTAACTTCCGAGATCCGCCTAAAGGGGGGGTGAAGGGGGGCAAGGGGGTCAATTTCGAAAAATGTTTTATACTTCACCGAGCGTTTTCTATACGAATCTTTAAAAAAAAACACGTAAAATCTCTTTATTTCCGAGATCCGCCTAAAGGGGGGGAGAAGGGGGAAAAGGGGGGCCACTTTGAAAAATTATTTTTACTTTACCGAGCCCCTTCTATACGAATCCCAAAAAAAAAACACGAAAAGTTTCTTTGTTTCCGAGATACGATAGGGAGGGGGGAGAAGGGGGGGGGAAAGGGGGGGTTTGGGACTTTTCCCATACTCACGAGAGTTAGTTGTTTACGAATCTGTCAAAATATACCCACCTCCCCATCCACCATCTGGGAGAACAATTCTGTCAGTCAGTCAGTCAGTGAGTGGTAATTTAGCTTTATATAGTATAATAACTAGTATTTGCGTGGCTGCGCGAGCTGCGCGCAGCTCGCGGGGCGTGAAGAGGGGGAGAGGGGGAGCTTTGAAAAGTGATTTCGACTAACGCATTGCACCTCTCAATGAATCTGAAAAAAAAAATGTTCCAATGCAGCTCGCGGTACTACCTACCTACACCTACCTACTACCTACCTACACCTACCTACTACCTACCTACACCTACCTATCTACACCTACCTACCTACACCTACCTACCTACACCTACCTACCTACACCTACCTACCTACACCTACCTACTACCTACCTACTACCTACCTACACCTACCTACCTACCTACACCTACCTACCTACACCTACCTACTACCTACCTACACCTACCTACTACCTACCTACACCTACCTACTACCTACCTACTACCTACCTACTACCTACCTACTACCTACCTACTACCTACCTACTACCTACCTACACCTACCTACACCTACCTACCTACACCTACCTACCTACACCTACCTACCTACACCTACCTACACCTACCTACACCTACCTACCTACACCTACCTACCTACACCTATCTACCTACACCTACCTACCTACACCTACACCTACCTACACATACCTACTACCTACCACCTACCTACTACCTCCTACTACCACTAAAAAAACATTACCCTAAAGTTTGCTTGTCGTCGCCCCTGATTTACGCTTCACCCACTCAACCTTCGTTACGCTAAGGAGGTCGCCGGCTCGCTTCGCTCGCCACCTCCCCCCTTCGCTCCACTTGGTCTCGCAGGTTCGCTCCACTCAGGACCTACCTACCACCGGAAAGCTATCATGACATTATCCCTACGCTACGGGGGTCGCCGGCTCGCTTCGCTCGCCCGCTCCCCCCTTCGCTTTTCCGCTGTACCACCACCGGACAGGTTTTGACGCCTATTATAATATTTGTTCAAACACCTAATGGCTATCTCTAACCGTTATGAAGTTACAGCCCTTTTAATTTTAGGGGAGGTTGGGGAGGGGAGGGTATACAAATTTCAACGCCCCTCAAATAGATTTAGGTAAGAATCAAAAATTTTTTCAGGAGTAAAAAAGAGGTGAAGAGGGGGGGGGGTGAAGGGGGGGAGAGGGGGGAGTTTCTAAAAATGATTTCGACTAACGCAATGCCCCTCTATATGAATCTGAAAAAAAATTCGTTCCAAGTCTCTTAACTTTCGAGATCCGCCTAAAAGGGGGTAAAAGGGGGGCAAGGGGGTCAAATTTGAAAAATGGTTTATATTTCCCCAAGCCTCTTCTATACGAATCCTTAAAAAAAAACACGTAAAGTTTCTTTATTTCCGAGATCCACCTAAAAGGGGGGAGAAGGGGGGCAAGGGGGGGCACTCTGAAAAATGATTTTTACTTTACCAAGCCTCCTCTATACGAATTTTTAAAAAAAAACACGTAAAATCTCTTTGTTTCCGAGATACGATAGGGAGGGGGGAGAAGGGGGGGGAAAAGGGGGGGTTTGGGACTTTTCCCATACTCACGAGAGTGACTTGTTTACGAATCTGTCAAAATATACCCACCTCCCCATCCACCATCTGGGAGAACAATTATGTCAGTGAGTCAGTGGTAATCGAGCTTTATATAGTATAACTAGTATTTGCGTGGCTGCGCGAGCTGCGCGCAGCTCGCGGGTCGTGAAGTGGGGGAGAGGGGGAGCTTTGAAAAATGATTTCGAATAACGCATTGCCCCTTTCAATGAATCAGAAATAAAAATGTTACAAGTCTCTTAACTTTCGAGATCCGCCTAAAGGGGGAAAGGGGAAAGGGGGCAAATGGGGCGACTTTGAAAAAGGTTGGAGAGGAAAATGGGGCAAAAAGGGGAGGTTTTGCACTTTTTAGCTACTCATGAGAGTTACTTATACGCTTCACCCACTCAACCTTCGTTACGCTACAGAGGTCGCCGGCTCGCTTCGCTCGTCACCTCCCCTCTTCGCTCCACTCAAGACCTGCTTACCACCGAGGAAAAGCTATCGTGACCTTATCCCTACGCTACGGGGGCCGCCGGCTCGCTTTGCTCGCCACCTCCCCTATGTCGCCAGCTAGTCAGTCTTCATTTTAAAAGTCTTTACTTCAACATTAATGTTTTTGTGCAAAATCTGGGAAAATACCCTAAAAATGGGGATGTTTTTTTTGCAACAGGCCACAATAGTTAACGAAATACATAACCGGGACAACACAATCCGGTCAGACGGTGCCGGCTGTCCCATTTATTGTGTCGAAAATCGGGATTTTTCATCATTTTTCCAAGATGGCCACCACACTGTCCGCCATCTTGTTTTTCTGAAAAGTCTTAATTTTTCTGAAATATCGAGGATACAAGCTACCGACTGGTGTACTTGGTGTTGCCAAGTTTTAAGTTTAGTAGAAGAAAAGAATTCGCCAAAGTCGGTTCTGATCCGAAAATTAAAGCTCCAATTACTCTCGGGGTTGCCAGCTGAAAATGATGAAAATGGTCAAATATCATTTGAGAGACCCCATTCTTGGTGTTTATGTAAAATTTCCATTCAAAATGTCGTTATTTCTACTTTTCATGTTTTCGGGGAAAATCTGGGAAATTTAATTAAAAATGGGGAAAAAATTTGCACCAGGCAACACTCCTTGACAAATCACATAACCGGTCAATACAACACAATCTAGTCGGGAGATGCCAGCTGTCCCAATTATCGTGTCGAAAACTGGGATTTTTCATCATTCTTACAAGATGGCCGCCACACTGTCCGCCATCTTTTTTTTTTGAAAAGTCATAATTTTCCTGAAATTTCAATGATATAGGCCACCAACTGGTGTACTTGGTGTTGCCAACTTTTGACTTTAGTAGAACAAACTAATTCGCCAAAGTCGGGTCTGACCCAAAAATTCTAGCGCCAATGGCTCTCGGGGTTGCCAGCTGAAAGTGATGAAAATGGTCAAATGTCATTTGAGGGACCCCTTTCTTGGTGTTTATGTAAAATTTCCATTCAAAATGTCGTTATTTCTACTTTTCATGTTTTCGGGGAAAATCTGGGAAATTTCCCTAAAAATGGGAATTTTTTTTTGCAACAGGCCACAATAGTTAACGAAATACATAACCGGGACAACACAATCCGGTCAGACGGTGCCGGCTGTCCCATTTATTGTGTCGAAAATCGGGATTTTTCATCATTTTTCCAAGATGGCCACCACACTGTCCGCCATCTTGTTTTTCTGAAAAGTCTTAATTTTTCTGAAATATCGAGGATACAAGCTACCGACTGGTGTACTTGGTGTTGCCAAGTTTTAAGTTTAGTAGAAGAAAAGAATTCGCCAAAGTCGGTTCTGATCCGAAAATTAAAGCTCCAATTACTCTCGGGGTTGCCAGCTGAAAATGATGAAAATGGTCAAATATCATTTGAGAGACCCCATTCTTGGTGTTTATGTAAAATTTCCATTCAAAATGTCGTTATTTCTACTTTTCATGTTTTCGGGGAAAATCTGGGAAATTTAATTAAAAATGGGGAAAAAATTTGCACCAGGCAACACTCCTTGACAAATCACATAACCGGTCAATACAACACAATCTAGTCGGGAGATGCCAGCTGTCCCAATTATCGTGTCGAAAACTGGGATTTTTCATCATTCTTACAAGATGGCCGCCACACTGTCCGCCATCTTTTTTTTTTGAAAAGTCATAATTTTCCTGAAATTTCAATGATATAGGCCACCAACTGGTGTACTTGGTGTTGCCAACTTTTGACTTTAGTAGAACAAACTAATTCGCCAAAGTCGGGTCTGACCCAAAAATTCTAGCGCCAATGGCTCTCGGGGTTGCCAGCTGAAAGTGATGAAAATGGTCAAATGTCATTTGAGGGACCCCTTTCTTGGTGTTTATGTAAAATTTCCATTCAAAATGTCGTTATTTCTACTTTTCATGTTTTCGGGGAAAATCTGGGAAATTTCCCTAAAAATGGGAATTTTTTTTAAACCAGGCCACACTCATTGACGAATCACATAACCGGTCCATACAACACAATCCGGTCGGGGGATGCCAGCAGTCCCAATTATCGTGTCGAAAATTGGTATTTTTCGGCCTTTTTACAAGATGGCCGCCATAGCATCCGCCATCTTGTTTTTCTGAAAAGTCATAATTTTCTTGAAATCTCAGGGATATAGGCCACCAACTAATGTACTTGGTGTTGCCAACTTTTGAGTTTGGTAGAACAAACTAATTCGCCAAAGTCAAAAAGTCCCAAAAATTAAAAAGTTCAATATTTTTTGGGGTTGCCAATTAAAACGAACCAAAATGGTCAAATGTCATTTGGGGGACCCCAATGTTGCCGGCTAGTCAAAGTCTCTGTTTAAAATGTCATTATTTCTACTTTTCATGTTTTTGGGGAAAATCTGGGAAAATACCCTAAAAATGGGGAAAATTTTTGCACCAGGCAACACTCGTCAACAAAACACACAACCGCTCCCTACAACTCGAACCCGTCCGATGTTGCCAACTACCCGAAAAATGGATTTGAAAAAAATCGAAATTTCCAACTTTTTACAAAATGGCCGCCGCAGCGTCCTCCATCTTGGATTTTTACATTGTCATAATTTTTTCCAATCGCCATTAAAATTACCAACAAATTGGCAGACTTTTCGTTGGCGGTTCTAGAATTTAGTAGAAGAAAACAATTCGTCAAAGTCGAGTGAAGAAAGTCGACAATTTCAAAACGTCCTGGCGCGGCCGCCATCTTGTTTTTTTTTTTTTTTACTTTTTTTTTTTAATGGTTTTAGATTTGGTATAGGACTTCTGAGTCGAAATCCATCCAAGTCTTTCCCCCACCGAAACCGGAAATGGACTCGCCCTCCGTCTTGGATTTGAACTTTCCCTATAATTTTCCTCTACTCGATTGGTCAGATTACACATTTTTGCAAAACATACCCCTAACCCATCTCTCACCCATTCCGAGAAACGACATGTCAATCAGTGAGTCAGTGGCTTTGTAGTTTTATATAACTACTAGTATTTGCGTGGCTGCGCGAGCTGCGCGCAGCTCGCGGGGCGTGAATGGGGGGAGAGGGGGAGCTTTGAAAAATGATTTCGACTAACGCATTGCACCTCTCAATGAATCTGAAAAAAAAAATGTTCCAATGCAGCTCGCGGTACTACCTACCTACACCTACCTACCACCTACCTACACCTACCTACACCTACCTACTACCTACCTACACCTACCTACCTACTACCTACCTACACCTACCTACTACCTACCTACACCTACCTACTACCTACCTACACCTACCTACTACCTACCTACACCTACCTACACCTACCTACTACCTACCTACACCTACCTACACCTACCTACACCTACCTACACCTACCTACACCTACCTACACCTACCTACACCTACCTACACCTACCTACACCTACCTACACCTACCTACACCTACCTACACATACCTACTACCTCCTACTACCACTAAAAAAACATTACCCTAAGGTTTGCTTGTCGTCGCCCCTGAGTTACGCTTCACCCACTCAACCTTCGTTACGCTAAGGAGGTCGCCGGCTCGCTTCGCTCGCCACCTTCCCCCTTGGCTCCACTCGGTCTCGCAGGTTCGCTCCACTCAGGACCTACCTACCACCGGAAAGCTATCATGACATTATCCCTACGCTACGGGGGTCGCCGGCTCGCTTCGCTAGCCCGCTCCCCCCTTCGCTTTACCGCTGTACCACCACCGGACAGGTTTCGACGCCTACTATAATATTGGTTCAAACACCTAATGGCTATCTCTAACCGTTATGAAGTTACAGCCCTTTTAATTTTAGGGGAGGTTGGGGAGGGGAGGGTATACAAATTTCAACGCCCCTCAAATAGATTAAGGTAAAAATCAAAAAAAAATTCAGGAGTAAAAAAGAGGTAAAGAGGGGAGGGTAAAGGGGGGGAGTGGAGGGAGTTTCTAAAAATGATTTCGACTAACGCAATGCCCCTCTATATGAATCTGAAAAAAAATTCGTTCCAAGTCTCTTAACTTTCGAGATCCGCCTAAAGGGGGGGTGAAGGGGGGCAAGGGGGTCAAATTTAAAAAATGGTTTTTTTTTTCCCGAGCCTCCTCTATACGAATCCCTAAAAAAAAACACGTAAAATCTCTTTATTTCCGAGATCCGCCTAAAGGGGGGATGGAGGGGGGCAAGGGGGTCAAATTTGAAAAATGGTTTTTACTTCCCCGAGCCTCCTCTATACGAATCCCTAAGAAAACACACGTAATGTCTCTTTATTTCCGAGATCCGCCTAAAGGGGGGGAGAAGGGGGAAAAGGGGGGCCACTTTGAAAAATGATTTTTACTTTACCGAGCCCCCTCTATACGAATCCCTAAAAAAAAACACGTAAAGTCTCTTTGTTTCCGAGATACGATAGGGAGGGGGGAGAAGGGGGGGGGAAAGGGGGGGTTTGGGACTTTTCCCATACTCACGAGAGTGACTTGTTTACGAATCTGTCAAAATATACCCACCTCCCCATCCACCATCTGGGAGAACAATTCTGTCAGTGAGTGAGTCAGTGGTAATTTAGCTTTATATAATATAACTAGTATTTGCGTGGCTGCGCGAGCTGCGCGCAGCTCGCGGGTCATGAAGAGGGGGAGAGGGGGAGCTTTGAAAAATGATTAACGCATTGCACCTCTCAATGAATCTGAAAAAAAAATGTTCCAATGCAGCTCGCGGTACTACCTACCTACACCTACCTACTACCTACCTACACCTATCTACCTACACCTATCTACCTACACCTACCTACAACCTACCTACTACCTACCTACACCTACCTACACCTACCTACACCTACACCTACCTACACCTACCTACACCTACCTACACCTACACCTACCTACACATACCTACTACCTACCTTCTACCTACTACCACTAAAAAAACATTACCCTAAAGTTTGCTTGTCGTCGCCCCTGAGTTACGCTTCACCCACTCAACCTTCGTTACGCTAAGGAGGTCGCCGGCTCGCTCCGCTCGCCACCTCCCCCCTTCGCTCCACTCGGTCTCGCAGGTTCGCTCCACTCAGGACCTACCTACCACCGGAAAGCTATCATGACATTATCCATACGCTACGGGGGTCGCCGGCTCGCTTCGCTCGCCCGCTCCCCCCTTCGCTTTACCGCTGTACCACCACCGGACAGGTTTCGACGCCTACTATAATATTTGTTCAAACACCTAATGGCTATCTCTAACCGTTATGAAGTTACAGCCCTTTTAATTTTAGGGGAGGTTGGGGAGGGGAGGGTATACAAATTTCAACGCCCCTCAAATAGATTTAGGTAAGAATCAAAAAAAATTTCAGGAGTAAAAAAAGAGGGGAAGAGGGGGGGGTGAAGGGGGGGAGAGGGGGGAGTTTCTAAAAATGATTTCGACTAACGCAATGCCCCTCTATATGAATCTGAAAAAAAATTCGTTCCAAGTCTCTTAACTTTCGAGATCCGCCTAAAGGGGGGGTGAAGGGGGGCAAGGGGGTCAAATTTAAAAAACGGTTTTTACTTCCCCAAGCCTCCTCTATTCGAATCCTTAAGAAAACACACGTAATGTCTCTTTATTTCCGAGATCCGCCTAAAGGGGGGGAGAAGGGGGAAAAGGGGGGCCACTTTGAAAAAATATTTTTACTTTACCGAGCCTCCTTTATACGAATCCGTAAAAAAAAAAAAATACGGGTCTCTTTGTTTCCGAGATACGATAGGGAGGGGGGAGAAGGGGGGGGGAAAAGGGGGGTTTGGGACTTTTCCCATACTCACGAGAGTTACTTGTTTACGAATCTGTCAAAATATACCCACCTCCCCATCCACCATCTGGGAGAACAATTCTGTCAATCAGTGAGTCAGTCAGTCAGTGGTAGTTTAGCTTTATATAGTATAACTAGTATTTGCGTGGCTGCGCGAGCTGCGCGCAGCTCGCGGGGCGTGAAGGGGGGGAGAGGGGGAGCTTTGAAAAAAAAATTCGACTAACGCATTGCTCCTTTCAATAAATCTGAAAAAAAAAAAATGTTTCAAGTCTCTTAACTTCCGAGATCCGCCTTACTCCCTACCTACACCTACCTACTACCCCTACCACCTACCTATACCTACCTACTACCTACCTACTACTTACCTATACCTACCTACCTACTACCTACCACCTACCTACTACCTACCTACCTACACCTACCTACCTACCACCTACCTACTACCTACCTACTACCACAAAAAAAACATTACCCTAAAGTTTGCTTGTAGTCCTACCTACTACCTACCTACCTACTACCTACCTACCTACACCTACCTACTACCTACCTATCACCTACCTACTAATCCTACTACCACTAAAAAAACATTACCCTAAAGTTTGCTTGTCGTCGCCCCTGAGTAACGCTTCACCCACTCAACCTTCGTTACGCTAAGGAGGTCGCCGGCTCGCTTCGCTCGCCACCTCCCCCCTTCGCTTCACTTGGTCTCGCAGGTTCGCTCCACTCAGGACCTACGTACCACCGGAAAGCTATCATGACATTATCCCTACGCTACGGGGGTCGCCGGCTCGCTTCGCTCGCCCGCTCCCCCCTTCGCTTTACCGGTACCACCACAGGATAGGCTCCTTTCAATGAATCTGAAAAAAAAAATGTTCCAAGTCTCTTAACTTCCGAGATCCGCTTAAAGAAGAGTGGAAAAGGGGTCGATTTTGAAAAATGGTTTTTACTTCCCCGAGCCTCCTCTATACGAATCCCTAAAATAAAACACGTAAAATCTCTTTATTTTTGAGATCCGCCTAAAGGGGGGGTGAAGGGGGGCAAGGGGGTCAAATTCAAAAAATGGTTTTTACTTTCCCGAGCCTCCTCTATACGAATCCCTAAAAAAAACCACGTAAAATCTCTTTATTTTTGAGATCCGCCTAAAAGGGGGGTGAAGGGGGGCAAGGGGGTCAAATTTGAATAATGGTTTTTACTTCCCCAAGCCTCCTCTATACGAATCCCTAAAAAAAACACGTAAAATCTCTTTATTTTTGAGATCCGCCTAAAGGGGGGGTGAAGGGGGGCAAGGGGGTCAAATTCAAAAAATGGTTTTTACTTTCCCGAGCTTCCTCTATACGAATCTCTAAAAAAAACACGTAAAATCTCTTAACTTCCGAGATCCGCCTAAAGGGGGGGGGGTGAAGGGGAGCAAGGGGGTCAAATTTGAAAAATGGTTTTTACTTCCCCGAGCCTCCTCTATACGAATCCCTAAAAAAAATCACGTAAATTCTCTTTATTTCCGAGATCCGCCTAAAAGGGGAGTGAAGGGGGGCAAGGGGGTCAAATTCAAAAAATGATTTTTACTTTACCTTGCCCCCTCTATACGAATCCCTAAAAAAAAACACGTAAAGTCACTTTGTTTCCGAGATACGATAGGGAGGGGGGAGAAGGGGGGGGGAAAAGGGGGGGTTTGGGACTTTTCCCATACTCACGAGAGTTACTTGTTTACGAATCTGTCAAAATATACCCACCTCCCCATCCACCATCTGGGAGAACAATTCTGTCAGTGAGTCAGTCAGTGGTAATTTAGCTTTATATAATATAACTAGTATTTGCGTGACTGCGCGAGCTGCGCGCAGCTCGCGGGGCGTGAAGAGGGGGAGAGGGGGAGCTTTGAAAAATGATTTCGACTAACGCATTGCACCTCTTAATGAATCTGAAACAAAAAATGTTCCAATGCAGCTCGCGGTACTACCTAATACCTACACCTACCTACTACCTACCTACACCTACCTACACCTACCTACACCTACCTACACCTACCTACACCTACCTACACCTACCTACACCTACCTACACCTACCTACACCTACCTACACCTACCTACACCTACCTACACCTACCTACACCTACCTACACCTACCTACACCTACCTACACCTACCTACACCTACCTACACCTACCTACACCTACCTACACCTACCTACACCTACCTACACCTACCTACACCTACCTACACCTACCTACACCTACCTACACATACCTACTTCCTACCACCTACCCACTACCTACCTACTACCTCCTACTACCACTAAAAAAACATTACCCTAAAGTTTGCTTGTCGTCGCCCCTGAGTTACGCTCCACTCAGGACCTACCTACCACCGGAAAGCTATCATGACATTATCCCCACTCAACCTTCGTTACGCTAAGGAGGTCGCCGGCTCGCTTCGCTCGCCACCTCCCCCCTTCGCTTCACTCGGTCTCGCAGGTTCGCTCCACTCAGGACCTACCTACCACTGGAAAGCTATCATGACATTATCCCTACGTAACGCTGCGGGGGTCGCCGGCTCGCTTCGCTCGCCCACTCCCCCCTTCGCTTTACCGGTAGCACCATTTTAGTCCCCCGAGCCTCCTCTATACGAATCCGTAAACAAAACAGAAAAAAGGGGTGAAGAGGGGGGTGAAAGGGGTGAAGAGGGGGGGTGAAGGGAGGGAGAGGGGGGAGCTTTGAAAAATGATTTCGACTAACGCATTGCCCCTTTTAATGAATCTGAAAAAAAAAATGTTCCAAGTCTCTTAACTTCCGAGATCCGAAAGGGGGGGGTGCAGGGGGGCAAGGGGGTCAAATTTGAAAAATTGTTTACACTTCCCCAAGCCTCCTCTATACGAATCCCTAAAAAAAAACACGTAAATTCTCTTTATTTCCGAGATCCGCCTAAAGGGGGGGTGAAGGGGGACAAGGGGGTCAAATTTAAAAAATGGTTTTTACTTTACCAAGCCCCCTCTATACGAATCCCTAAAAAAAAACACGTAAAGTCTCTTTATTTCCGAGATCCGCCTAAAGGGGGGGAGAAGGGGGAAAAGGGAGGCCACTTTGAAAAATGGTTTTTACTTTACCGAGCCCCCTCTATACGAATCCCTAAAAAAAAACACGTTAGGTCTCTTTGTTTCCGAGATACGATAGAGAGGGGAGAGAAGGGGGGGGAAAAGGGGGGGTTTCAGACTTTTCCCATACTCACGAGAGTTAGTTGTTTACGAATCTGTCAAAATATACCCACCTCCCCATCCACCATCTGGGAGAACAATTCTGTCAGTCAGTCAGTGGTAATCGAGCTTTATATAGTATAACTAGTATTTGCGTGGCTGCGCGAGCTGCGCGCAGCTCGCGGGGCGTGAAGGTGGGGAGAGGGGGAGGTTTGAAAAATTATTTCAACTAACGCATTGCACCTCTCAATGAATCTGAAAAAAAAAATGTTCCAATGCAGCTCGCGGTACTACCTACCTACACCTACCTACCTACACCTACCTACACCTACCTACACCTACCTACACCTACCTACTACCTACCTACACCTACTAACCTACACCTACTAACCTACACCTACCTACTACCTACCTACACCTACCTGCTACCAACCTACACCTACCTACTACCTACCTACACCTACCTACTACCTACCTACACATACCTACTACCTCCTACTGCCACTAAAAAAACATTACTCTAAAGTTTGCTTGTCGTCGCCCCTGAGTTACGCTTCATCCACTCAACCTTCGTTACGCTAAGGAGGTCGCCGGCTCGCTTCGCTCGCCACCTCCCCCCTTCGCTCCACTCGGTCTCGCAGGTTCGCTCCACTCAGGACCTACCTACCACCGGAAAGCTACCTTTACCGCTGTACCACCACCGGACAGGTTTCGACGCCTACTATAATATTTGTTCAAACACCTAATGGCTATCTCTAACCGTTATGAAGTTACAGCCCTTTTAATTTTAGGGGAGGTTGGGGAGGGGAAGGTATACAAATTTCAACGCCCCTCAAATAGATTTAAGTAAGAATCAAAAATTTTATCAGGAATAAAAAAAGAGGTGAAGACGGGGGGGGTGAAGGGGGGGAGAGGGTGGAGATTCTAAAAATGATTTCGACTAACGCAATGCCCCTCTATATGAATCTGAAAAAAAATACGTTCCAAGTCTCTTAACTTTCGAGATCCGCCTAAAAGGGGGGAGAAGGGGGGCAAGGGGGTCAAATTTTAAAAATGGATTTTACTTCCCCGAGCCTCCTCTATACGAATCCGTAAACAAATTAGAACACGAGTTAAAAAAAAAGGGGTGAAGAGGGGGGGGGGGGCGTTGAAGGGGGGAGAGAGGGAAACTTTGAAAAACGATTTCGACTCACGCATTGCCCCTTTTAATGAATCTGAAAAAAAAAATGTGCCAAGTCTCTTAACTTCCGAGATCCGCCTAAAGGAGGTGTGAAGGGGGGCAAGGGGGTCAATTTTGAAAAATGTTTTTTACTTCCCCGAGCCTTTTCTATACGAATCCCTAAAAAAAACACGTAAAATCTCTTTATTTCCGAGTTCCGCCTAAAAGGGGGGTGAAGGGGGGCAAGGGGGTCAAATTTAAAAAATGGTTTTTACTTCCCCGAGCCTATTCTATACGAATTTCTAAAAAAAAACACGTAAAATCTCTTTATTTTCGAGATCCGCCTAAAGGGGGGGTGAAGGGGGGCAAGGGGGTCAAATTTAAAAAAAGTTTTTTACTTCCCCGAGCCTCCTCTATATGAATCTGAAAAAAAAATCGTTTCACGTCTCTTAACTTCCGAGATCGGCCTAAAGGGGGGATGAAGGGGGGCAAGAGGGTCAAATTTGAAAAATGGTTTTTACTTCCCCGAGCCTCCTCTATACGAATCCCTAGAAAAAAACACGTAAAATCTCTTTATTTCCGAGATCCACCTAAAAGGGGGGAGAAGGGGGGCAAGGGGGGGCACTCTGATAAATGATTTTTACTTTACCGAGCCTCCTCTATACGAATCCCTAAAAAAAACACGTAATGTCTCTTTATTTCCGAGATTCGCCTAAAAGGGGGGAGAAGGGGGGCAATGGGGGCCACTTTGAAAAATGATTTTTACTTTACCAAGCCTCCTCTATACGAATCCCAAAAAAAAAACACGTAAAGTCTCTTTGTTTCCGAGAAACGATAGGGAGGGGGGAGAAGGGGGGGGAAAAGGGGGGGTTTGGGACTTTTCCCATACTCACGAGAGTTAGTTGTTTACGAATCTGTCAAAATATACCCACCTCCCCATCCACCATCTGGGAGAACAATTCTGTCAGTGAGTGAGTGAGTGGTAATTTAGTTTTATATAACTACTAGTATTTGCGTGGCTGCGCGAGCTGCGCGCAGCTCGCGGGGCGTGAAGTGGGGAGAGGGGGAGCTTTGAAAAATGATTTCGACTAACGCATTGCCCCTTTATATGAATCTGAAAAAAAAATCGTTCCAAGTCTCTTAACTTCCGAGATCCGCCTAAAGGGGGGGTGAAGGGGGGCAAGGGGGTCAAATTTGAAATATGGATTTTACTTCCCCAAGCCTCCTCTATATGAATCTAAAAAAAAAATGTGCCAAGTCTCTTCACTTCCGAGATCCGCCTAAAGGGGGGGTGAAGGGGGGCAAGGGGGTCAAATTCGAAAAATGTTTTTTACTTCCCCGAGCCTCCTCTATACGAATCCCTAAAAAAACACACGTAATGTCTCTTTATTTCCGAGATCCGCCTAAAGGGGGGAAGAAGGGGGAAAAGGGGGGCCACTTTGAAATATGATTTTTACTTTACAAAGCCCCCTCTATACGAATCCCTAAAAAAAAACACGTAAAGTCTCTTTGTTTCCGAGATACGATAGGGAGGGGGGAGAAAGGGGGGGAAAAGGGGGGGTTTGGGACTTTTCCCATAGTCATGAGAGTTGATTGTTTACGAATCTGTCAAAATATACCCACCTCCCCATCCACCATCTGGGAGAACAATTCTGTCAATAAGTCAGTCAGTCAGTGGTAATTTAGCTTTATATAGTATAATAATATCCACAAGTGGGACAGGTAATAAATAAATACAAATCGCGTGTGGGTGACACAACTTTTAATAAATACCCAATAATGATCGATAAATATGATGAATTGTTCCTTGATACTAGGATTTCATAGTATCATATCAATAATATTTCCACTATTCATATTTATGCGTATCGCGAGGTGATTAGCGAGGCTCTGATGTAAACAGGCGCCCACGCCACCCCCGCGCGGCGCTGGCCGCCTGGTACTTACAGCAGGAACTGCACCTAATGACACCATCACAACAATTACAACTAATAATGACCATAACATAGCACGTGTTCACACCTACACCGAATCTACCTGAGATAATGCGCAATATTTAATTTCTGCGCAGTTCTGGCCATAAATTAGCATATTGAATTTTAACCTTCCTCGCAGATCACACTCAATATACATCTATACCTTGGGTGTGTCGATGTAGATAGACGAGATTGTATAAAGAGAGTGGAATGTCATCAGCTGATTGAATTTTGTTGATATCTTCAGTGTTATGAAAGTTTGTACCTCTAAACGATCTTGTGTTTTCAAATCATCCACGTTGTGCAAGTATGCATCTGACTATTCAGCCATCGCGATCATGTAAAAGCTGTAAACGTAAAATGTTTCCATTACAAGTAAATGGTAAGACAAATCAAACCTTCAAACTTTTCATCTCTATTTTATATTACTAGTTAAGTTATACTACAAAATGAAACCAGTTTTCCATTATAAACGCTTCTTTTCAAAGAACTCTCAGGAGAAAATGTCGTGTTTCAGCTAAAGCGGCGGTGAAGGAAGGCGGTCAAGTGAGTGAGGCTGCCGCCCGCAGGCACGAACTGCTTATTATTGAGAAACTGGAGCACGCCGCCGCACCAGCTAAATGAGGATAAATGCATGCTAACACAGCTGTTTGCTCAGCCTACCTAGGCCTATATTTACTATGAAGCTTTAAAAAACTTTTGAAGCTGAATGAAGGTGCCAGGGTTTTCAAGAATTTCTACTGGTGGAATCCATTCAATTCATTAGAGAATATTGTTTTCAATGGAGACATGGACAATTGGAAATCTGTAAAAGCGAACACAAATTAACTACATAGTTAATCGGTCGGTACATTATTGATCGAAGGTCGGTACCTAAGGAATAAGGATAATCAAGACAATTCTAACTTTGGCGTAATCAAGAAGTTCTCCACAGTAACATTAAGAACTATATAGCCACTGACAGTTCTAAAAGTAAACATTTTAGATTTTTGGATGGAATGCACAAACAATCATGCGATGCATTGGTAATCTTGCCTGCATTGCACCGAAATCAGAGTGGCAGTGACGAGCCCGCAGTGCGGGATCCGGAACATGAGAGGCCGGGATTTGTACACCACTACAAGTTTTTAATGGCTTTGGATTCCCGCCAACCAATTAGCAGATGATACAGCACTCGGATGTGGTTACAAAATGTTTTTATAATAATACCTGACTAAATTAAGATGAAATCCTTCCGCTCTCTGTCGGACTGAGCCAACTAAAGTTTATTTCTCTTCTGAGTTATTTTTCTTTTAACTCTTTTACAGCAAGCGAGTTACCGACACGCACGCGACGGCAGTATGTGGCAGTTTGGGCTCTCCCTAACCTTATTTAATTTTTCGGCGAATATGTTTTTCAACTTCATTATTGGATGGACTGTGGAACCACTTGTACACACGGCTACACATCAAGCTATATATTTCTAGTTTACGCTGATCTCGCACTGTACGGAAATCCTATACAATGCCAGACCAGCTTATACTGGAAATGTATAGCTTGATGTGTAGCCGTGTGTACAAACTATTGATTTAAATTTTACAATGAAATGTTATGAAGTTATTGACCAAATTCCGAGCAATTAGTCACATGAAATCCATAACACTAAAAGCGACAATATTAAATATTAACATGCATTGAAAAATATATATTTGCTTTTTTGTATTCCTTGTTACGCACTTAAAAATCAGGACTCTGGGCTTCTGGAGTCGACTGGTGCGATACAATAAAATTATTTCGAAAATTCGAAACCACGACTGAAACACTCATGAGTTCAAGACGATTTTTGCTTCAGTAGAAATTCACTTGAACTCATTCAGTGAAATCCATACTTGATACTATCCATACTAATATTATAAATGCGAAAGTAACTCTGTCTGTTTGTCTGTTACTCAATCACGCCTAAACTACTGAACCAATTTGCATGATTTTGATACCCGAGAAAGGACATAGGCTACATTTTAATTAAAAAAAAAAAAAAAACTTTATTCAAGGGGTTGAAAGGGGGGTACGAAAATATTACTTTTGGTCGCGATAACCGGCATCGGTAGCGATAACCGACATCCGCGCGGTTGAAACCGCGGGCATCAGCTAGTACTAAGATATTTGCGTAAACGATAGGGCGGGTAGGTAGGGGGTAGCTACTTACTTCAGCTACAATATCGGCAATCGCTGGTATTGGTTGTGTGTGTGGCGACCTCCACGCCTTGCACAGCCTGTCTCGGGCTCACGTGACTGCTCCATGCTTGTCTGCCACACGTAAATAAAGATTGATGTAACAAACGAACAAGCTCGCTGAAACGCACGACTATTAGCCGGCTTTGTGTTCGTGCACGTAATACTGTGCTTTTATTGCTTTTGTTCCCCCCTCGAGACGATCTCGTCTGCCTCGGCTCCCCTTCCGCATTCCTGAAAAGAACTTAGCCAACGCCCTGATGTTACTGTGTTGTTAGAGTAGGTAGGTTGGGGATGTTTGACTGCGTATGAAGTAGGTACGTACGATACGACACATGTAGAGATACAGAGGGTCGTCTCTTGGGTGTCAATAGCTGGACTCTGCAGGCAGAGCAGGTGCAGGACACAGTTATCGTTTGACGAATTTTCAGTATGAGTTAGGCTAAAGCAAACATTACGGATAAATATCATAACCCTTTCTTTTAGCTTTGCCGTAGTCGAGTAAGGAGTAGTTATTTAGGAGTCGGTAAAGGAAACTTTGAATAAAACCTAAACAGCGCTGCACAGACCAGCCAGCAGCAAGAGCGTCTAAGAACAAGTCTGTCCTTGGTCTCACTCTGGTGAAGTCATCTTATTTACGATCTTGATTTCTTCATACAGTACGGTCTACGACGTAACAACACTTTTGGTATTGGATAAGGATAGGATATAGTTTTAATAGTTTACACAGTTTACGCAAACATTCTTTTCATTATTTTCTGCGGTCCTGCCTGAATAAAATGTTATATAATCGTAATCGAGCGTTGTAAGCATAGCTGCTAATGTTTATGTGCAGGCACCCAACTTAAGGAATTTTTAAAAACCTCGTTGATTTGGAGGTCGTAAACTTTACTGCTGTGCTGTCCTGGGTTCGATTCCTCGGTCAGGAATCGTACCACTATTGGGTTTTCCATCAGGAACTTCTTAGTAGCAACCTGTAGTTTGGACTTGTGCCCTGGTTGACGGCAATAGGCTCAGCCCCTTTTAGAAGGGATTTAACTAAGGGAATATAACTGGCAAAATGTACCTAGTGTATGACCTCTGCCTAATTCTGTAAGAATATACTGGTGTGATGTTCAATTTCCTGAAATATTAGGTGGGCACTCTGAACCCATGGCCCCAGTGTTTCAACCCCAAACGGGTCAAATACTGTAACTACCAATAAAGTTATTGTATTTGCGCTGTCTGAGGATTTCAGCACCTGCAGCAGCCGCCCCACAGCATAGCGCACCGTGATAGAAGATGGGATTGCGCAAGCCAGTTGCATCCTACACCACACCAAAGCCCTACCCTACTTCCAAAGCATTATGGTCATGTCATACCATCTGGTCTCTGTCTGACTCTTCCCATCGAGGCGTACCAACTCATTGGGTTCTAAAACCGACGGTGGCCAGAGCTCTACAGATAAGATGAATTTCGAACTACAATCTATTTATTTCGCAAGTAAATAGGCTTCTTCTGGGTAAGCTCGTTGCATCGTCGACCTGTGGTCGACCTCATCTCTGCCCTTAGGGCAAGATTGAGGTCAAAAACTTCTCTCTTTTGATACTTCATCATTTCATCATTTCAGCCAAAAGACGTCCACTGCTGGACATAGGCCTCCCCCAGGCGTCGCAACATTGACCGGTCCCGTGCGTCTCTCATCCAGCGGGTTCCTGCAACCTTGACCAGGTCATCGGTCCACCTAGTGGGAGGCCTTCCAACGCAACGTCTTCCGGTTCGCGGTCGCCATTCCAGAACTTTTCGGCCCCATCGGCCATCCGTTCTGCGAGCAATGTACCCTCACTACCCTGCACATTGCCACTTAAGTCTGGCGATTCTTCGGGCGACGTCGTTAACCTTGGTTCTCAAGCGGATGTCCTCATTTCTGATTCGATCACGCAAGGAAACTCCGAGCATAGCCCTCTCCATTGCCCTTTGGGTGGCTTTGAGCTTTCTGATAAGGCCCATTGTGAGCGACCACGTTTCGGTCCCGGTTTTGATACTTGTATATATTTTATTATTCTAATTTTAGTTCTGTAAATTGTAGTTTGAAAATATTGTAAATATACCTTTACATATTGTGTTTCTAACTTAGGTTTCGCAAGATTCCGAACGTTTTCTGATTTTGACAATTGACATTGCTGTCAAAGTTACTAATGTCAGAATCAAATGACACAAACTTTTGACTGACTGGCTGTCAGCCTGTCATGTCACACTCACTGATCACCGTGCCAAGTAGAAACATTTTAGAGTATTTTTCCATTAAATTCCTTATAAGATCTTCCATAAATCACTTTTAGAAATTTTCCACAATGTTTGCCAAACCATATAAATTGAAATCTAACAATACTCTGAAGAATTCCGAAAAGTAAGACCAAGTTTTAGTACACTATGTCACTGACCATATTTCAGTGTGTTTTACTTAAAAATTACTGGTTTATTGCAGAAAACACCTAGCTCAACGTATACATGACCAGTTCCCGTCGACGACAGAAGAAAAAGTGAAGGATATAGTGTCCGTGAAGTCTAGTTGTATCTGTATGAAGTTGGTGCTGCACTCCGGTGATATGGTGAACGTTTACTCGGTGGACGGCTTGCCCATGGTGATAGAAACGGGCGAGGGGCTCATCCCGACCGTCTGCGCGCTGTGGAAGGTGCCTGACCTGGTGCCTGTGCTAGCTATCCACACACCAGTGCTGCCCAAAGTATGCATTTT
This sequence comes from Diarsia dahlii, assembly GCA_949775195.1. Classification (NCBI taxonomy): domain Eukaryota; kingdom Metazoa; phylum Arthropoda; class Insecta; order Lepidoptera; family Noctuidae; genus Diarsia; species Diarsia dahlii. The sequence continues at coordinate 23,510,200 of OX459197.1, forward strand.
TAAAGATATAAGCAACAATCTTTTGAATTAACCACCAGGAATATTATTCAGGATGTCTACATTTCATACTGCCAAGATGTTGTCTTACAGTATTTTTGCAAGACTCAGCATAAAAAATACTCAATTTCATCTCTAGGTGCAAGGAGGTGCGCCTGTGTACTTGCCAGGGGTTGCAATACCGAGTGGCGGTATCGGATTCCCGATGTTCCAGCGTGGTTCACTCATTGGTCTGTGCACACAGGAGAACGCAGCTGTCTGCATCATTGGACGCACCACCATGTCTAGTGCTGACATGCTGCTCAGAGCTGCGTAAGTTGTAATCTATCTCCTTATCTCAAGAATGAAGGCAGCAAAATATTGTATTCGGTCAGAATTTGAAAAGCTTTGAAAGCATCTCAAAAACAAAACTCTCATGAAAAGAAGAAATGAATTAGAAAACAAAAAAAATATATTTTCATTTATATAACATTACTTATTTCACATAAAAATTCTAAATAATGTTAATTGGTGTGTTTCCAGAGGAGTATGTTTAGACACAATCCAGGTGTTTGGCGACCAGCTGTGCAAAGACAACAAGTTCAGTAAGATAGAGCGGCCCAAGCTCGGGCCGGCAGGGTACAGCCAGGGAGACATCACCATAGACCTCTCTTCACATGTCAGTCAGGTAAAATGTGGTACAGCCTTGTTTTTAATTTATTTAACACTACATTCGTCAAGACATCAGACATACAGGAAGAAGCACCCTGGTGCAGGCTTTTTGCCAACAACATTGTTCTTGTTGGTGAAGATGGACCTGAGATCCAGAGCAGGTTGGAGAAATAGCAATAGAAGCTGGAGAATGGTGGCTTGTAAATCAGCAGAATTGCGACATGTTCTGCGATTTCGGCGGTCTCGCCAGCCTTGGAGTCATAGCGCTAGATGACGCGTTTCTTCCTGTCTGCTCCGACTTCCGGTATATCGATTGACTCGTGCGATGGCGAAATAGACCGTATTGTTAAGCACTGATTTAATACGGAATGGATGAAATGGCGGCAACTCCCGCATTCCCCTTAAACTAAAGAGGAAGATTTATAAGACAATGGTTAGACCTGCCTGCTGTCTTGTATGGATCAAAATATTGGGTGAAAAAAGGGTTGAATGAAATGTATTTACATGTGGCTGAGATGAGAATGCTTTGGTGGATGTGCGGTGTTACGCGAATGGATAAAATAAGAAATGAGTACATAAGAGAAATCACAGAGAAATTCTGAAACTGGCACCGGTGACTGAAAAGTTGTGTCGTGGTAAGATAAGGGAAATTGTGGAGGAATGAGGAAAATGTTGTGAGGATGGTCTGTGTTAAGGATGATATGGTAAGAAAGGAGGTGTCTCATGCATGAGATGACGAGCAACAGAGAAGTATGGAAGAATAACCGTGGCGTAGCTACCTTGGGTGGCACCCGGTGCGAAAGTTGGTGGTGTCACCCCATCGAAAGTAAAAAGCAATAAATTTTATATGATAAAGGACATGGATCATTTATTATTTATAATATTGAAGAAATAACAAACAAACAACTCACGCAAAAATTACTGATATGATATTAGCCATTTTTGCATAACCCTATAAGTTTCGTCCATAGAAGTACTAGGAAATTAATGTAATTATAAAATTATCTTACCTGTAAAATATTCGATATGCATCAATCAATCTTTTTAATCTTCACAAAACAGGATTTAAGTTTCTAAAATATTGTTTTTTTATTATCTACTAGCTGAACCCGCGCATGCGTTGCAATGCTTTTTTCCTACTACCCTACCTACTACCCTACCTACCTACTACCCTACCTACCTACTACCCTACCTACCTACTACCCTACCTACCTACCCTACCTACCCTACCTACCTACTACAATACCTACCTACTACCCTACCTACCTACTACCCTACCTACCTACTACCCTACCTACCTACTACCCTACCTACCTACTACCCTACCTACCTACTCTACCCTACCTACCTACTCTACCCTACCTACCTACTCTACCCTACCTACCTACTCTACCCTACCTACCTACTACCCTACCTACCTACTCTACCCTACGTACCTACTACCCTACTCTACCCTACCTACCTACTACCCTGCCTACCTACCAACCACTTTCTCACCGTTAAAACCTTCTCTGGACTTCCACAAATAATTCAAGACCAAAATTAGCCAAATCGATCCAGGCGTTGTTGAGTTATGCGCTTACCAACACATTTTGCGATTCATTTTTATATTATAGATCACTATAGAATAATACACGTTTAACAATTCACGCCAACCAAACATAACATACTTCTTTCACGAAACAAATGGTATGGGACGGGGAAGCCCCCACGACAGCGTCAGGCTCTTTTGCGGGAATCCTCGAAATATACATAGAGCTGAGCTAGTGCTAGTGGAGGAATCCCCGAAAAAGAATTTTTTGTGCCAACGGTTTATTTATTTTTTGTTTGTACATTGTTCTTAAAGTTGAGAGACCGGGTGGGTGTCACCCCAACTAAAACTATGCAGATTAGTAGATACTAATCTCAGATGAGATGGTCTTTTGAAGAAATAACCTATACAAAATACTGCAAATATAAATAAAAATAGCCATAATATATTTTATGTTATCCATGACTGGTCTGGAACTATCTATACTTAAAAAAAAAGTATAGTATAAGAGTAGGACGTAACTAGTTCCCCTTACTGCTGAAAGTTAAATTTAAGACTACCGAATACCCTACCTTTTCCATTATTGTAATTGTCACATTATGTGTACATAAACAAATATAGTCCATAATGATGTTACCACTACAGATGAGTATCCAACCAGTGAGGGAGGAGTGGCCCACCCTGGGCAAGCGACCACCACCCACACCGGTGCCAGCCCCACCACCCACACCGGTGCCAGCCCCGCCACAGAACGAACCTAAAGTGATCGCTGTTGAGGGGCAGCTAGAGGACGGGGATGACGAAGATGATGGTGTTGATGATAGTGTACTCACAGGTAACAACTACTTGCTGAGGATCGGTGACAGACGTGATGTCCAAATAACAGTATGTATATGTCACAGTCAAGACTGTTAATCAGCTATTATAACAAATTATTAGGTGGTTTCTGTTTTATTTTAATTCTCTACTCATTTCGTTACCATAATACGTACATCGATAAATTAGCTAGGAATTAAGAAACTTATTAGATTGTTAGGTTTTTTTAACCATTTGGATAACCTTGTGCAAGAGCTAACATTTATTTGAATACGAGTAGTAAACGCATTTAAACGTTTATAATAAACAATGCAACAATTTGAGGGCTTTCACTGTCATTTCATTTTACTTTGTATAGTTTCGTACATGAATAGGTGATGCCCTGCACTGGGACATCATAAACTTACTAAGAAATGGCATCCAAGATCAATTCAAAGTGAATGCACGTAAATAGCTTAATTTCTTAGTATGTTAAAATTTTTGTGAAACCTTTTTCAGAGGACTCTCAAATAGAAGAATACGACATCCCGACGGACATGGACGGTCTCCTGCGATGGTGCTTGCTCTCATACCTCAAACTAGACGCTAAGAACGCTGAACTGCCGCTCAAAACGAATCTCTTGTACAGGTCAATATGCTTTGTTTTTTAGGGGGTGGTAAATCATCAGATGACTCCTCCCGCTGGGCAGAGCGGTAGGGAGTGTCAGACTTCTACTGACTAAAAACCACCCACGTTCCTTCTTAGCCCTTTGTGCGGAGGCCGCGGTATCTCTTTCGAACAACCCGCAGCCTCGACGGGAGGTCAATATCCTTAATGTTTTATTTAATGTGATGAGAATTGTGAATCCGCGGCATTTAATCTCGAATTATGTTGAACAGTAACATAAAATAAAAAGATCTCAAATGCAATGTACATTTGGATAAATAATGTTTATTAACGTTTCAGAAATCATTTAGTAACCCTGTGTCCTCCGGAGCGGACACTAGAAGTAAAGAAATCGTCCTACAAGAAACTTGGCAAGTTTCTAGAAGCTATGCAGCAGGTACACATGACACTACACTATTTGTAACAAATCGGGTGACTGTAACTAACTTGTCGTTGTCATGCTTAGCTATACTAACTTCTAACCATGTAGTAATAAGGAGCAAAAGAGAATGGGCGAAAATGTATGAAAGCTGGTACACCCCTCCAATAGCAATGAGATATACGTCGTTGGATAGCTCTTTTTAATTGAAACAATATTTACTATTACAGTTTTGTTGAAATGTTTGTCCGTTTTGAGTTATAGCTCAAAAACAAAAGTAAAAATGGATACCTATTAACGTTATAATATCTTAGTGTGTAAGCTAAAATTACATCAATGTCGTTGTATATAACGTAATTCGTAATTATCATAACAAAACATAACATCACGCCTGTAATTCCCAAAGGGTTGGGCAGAGGTGTAGGTGCCTAATAAATAGTACACCCACTTTTCTTCAGTTATGTTTAAGTCCCATGTAATAGGGGGCGAGCCTATTGCCATCAACCTGTCACAAATCCAGACTCCATGGCTGCTACCAAGAAATTCTTGAGGGAAACCCCAATAACACTTTGTCCGACCAGGGAGAATGTAATGAAAGCTGGTACACCCCTCCAATAGCAATGTCATCTGTGTCGTTGGATAGGTCTTTTTAATTGGAACAATATTTACTTTGACAGTTTTGTCGAAATGTTTGTCCATTCTGAGTTATACTTATGTTAAAAACAAAAGTAAAAATTGATATTTTTAATATTGTGATATTTTGGTGTGTAAGGGAAAATAACACTAACGTCGTTGTTAATATAATGTAATTCGCAAATAACATAACATACCATCACGCCTGTAATCCCTAAAGGGTTAGACTGAGGTGTAACTAATAATACACCCATGTTTTCGGCAGTTATGTTTCCCATGTAATAGAGGGTGAACCTATTGCCATGAACTAGGCATAAATACAAATTCCTTGACTGATACTGACAAATTCTTGAGAGCAAATCCAATAGGTAACAATTTACCCGACCCGGGAATCGAACGCAGGGCCTCATGTTCAGCAGTCGCGCTTGCAACCACTAGACCAACGAGACATTCAAAAATTACCAATTAAAATGTACGTAAACAGATAAGTACTTTGTGTCGGAATACTAAAAACTTGCTTTAACTTTGGTTTTTGAGCTATAACTCAGGATGGACAAACTATTTCGGCAAAACTGTCAAAGTAAATATTGTTCCATTTAAAAAGATTTATCCAACGACGTATATGACATTGCTATTGGAGGGGTGTACCAGCTTTCATTACATTCTCCCTGGTTGGACAAAGGGACAAAGTGTTATTGGGGTTTCCCTCAAGAATTTCTTGGTAGCAGCCACGAAGCCGCGATTTGTACACTGCAGTTGATGACAATAGGCTTGCCACCTATTACTTGGAACTTAAACATAACTTGGGTATACTATCAGGTACACCTCTGCCTAACCCTTCGGGGGTTACCGGCGAGATGGTATGTTATGTTATTTGCGAATTACATTATAATATTATCATACAACAACGTTAGTGTTATTTTCCCTTTTTTTTTTGGTGGCCCTTACACACCAAGATATATCACAATATTAATAATATCAATTTTTAACCGACTTCCCAAAAAGGAGGAGGTTCTCAATTCGATTGGTATTTTTTTTTTTTTTTACTTTTGTTTTTAACCTACAACTCAGAATGGACAAACATTTCGACAAAACTGTCAAAGTAAATATTGTTCCAATTAAAAAGACCTATCCAACGACATAGATGACATTGCTATTGGAGGGGTGTACCAGCTTCCATTACATTCTCCCTGGTCGGACAAAGTGTTATTGGGGTTTCCCTCAAGAATTTCTTGGTAGCAGCCATGGAGTCTGGATTTGTGCCAGGTTGATGGCAATAGGCTCTATTACATGGGACTTAAACATAACTGAAGAAAAGTGGTTGTACTATTTATTAGGCACCTACACCTCTGCCTAACCCTTTGGGAATTACAGGCGTGATGTTATGTTTTGTTATGATAACTACGAATTACGTTATATACAACGACATTGATGTAATTTTAGCTTACACACTGAGATATTATAACGTTAATAGGTATCCATTTTTACTATTGTTTTTGAGCTATAACTCAAAACGGACAAACATTTCAACAAAACTGTAATAGTAAATATTGTTTCAGTTAAAAAGAGCTATCCAACGACGTATATCTCATTGCTATTGGAGGGGTGTACCAATAAGCCCATTCTCCTTAGCTAGATAGCTAGCTACACTATAAAGCGCAGTGTAGCTTCAGAGCCGTTTACACCAAAGCCGTAACAAGCGAGGAGATCTAACGAACACGAGAGACGAGACACAATAAGGATTATGTGGTTATACCGCAGTCAGTCTTTTCCTATACGTCTATTTTCCGCGTCGCATGTCCGTAAACAAGCCAACGGCACGAACTAGTTGGTGGGCGGGGCTAAAATGCACGCTATTTCATCCGACATCACGACCGAAATGCATAGAGCGAAAGAGACACAACTAAAACGTGCGCGCGATTGTTTCTATGCAGACCTTTGGTAGTATGGATACCATTAAAAATCCATTGAATGTATCTGTTCAAAATAAAATTATTTGAATTATTTAATAACTAATCTATGCCTGAATGGTTTCACTTTTTTCATTTTCGTACTATATACGTAACTTATTTACGCCCAAAGATGGTTAAAATTATTGCTAAAATATGAAAGTTTCGACGCTCATAACTTCCAAACCAATATTTTTTTTCCAATTCTGCTTAGATAATGACAAGACCAGTTGATACAATTTTTAATTTTGAACCTACACCGTCAACCAGAGGAGTAATCACCATACTACGTTTATATGGAAGAATGACTGGCTTGTGCAACCTTAACACCGGGTGTAATACTGCGGCCGTAGTACCAGCACGTAGTCGTAAATAAAATAGGAATCGTACAAAAAAAAACTAATTAGTCCGTCAGATAGATTTCCAAAAAATATTGAACACGTATTTTTTACGTAAACAAAAAATGTAGACGATACAGTGCTTAGAAAACTCGTGTGACGTCATATGCTAGTACATTTTTAACCTACAAGTGACGTTTCAAGCCCCACTGCATGATCTTTGACGCATTTTATCTTCGTAATTTTGTATTAATTTGATAAAACAAAAAACACGTATCCAATATTTTTCGATAATCTAACTGACAGACTAAACAGAATCATATTTTATTGAGTCAGTCCGATCCCCTATTATCGTATAACATTTAAGTTACCTAAAATGTTCCCTGTGCAGTGATAAACATCGATAGATATGAAAATATGAATACATCCTTCGTTACGTTAACACCGCACACTCGTACTAGTTTACGCGTCTGATTTAGTCTGTCAGTCGGCAATACAGTGCAATCTTACCGCGTATATCTGTTCAAGGAAGGCTTGCTCGAGGTGCGCGAGATAGAGAAGGGCGTGGCCGCCGTCACCGCGGTGAGCCTGCAGCACCCGCTGCTGCGCGCGCACCGCCTGCCCGCGGCGGAGCGCCTGCGCGTGCGGGCTGCGCCCCCGAGTGCTGCCAGCCCGGACTACGTGCCGCCCGTGGTGCGCGAGATGTACTGCATCACTGCGAACGTGGCCGACGTGTTCGCGCCGCTCAAGTGAGTGTAGCCCCTGTGTGTGCTGATGCCCTGGTACCTGTGACCTGGTCAACTTCTCGGTGGTATGCTAGTCCAGTCATTTGGTTCGAAAAATTTTCTCTTCTTTCATTTTGTTCAACATATTTTTATAGTATATATATATATAGTCCTCCTTACCGATTTCGGTAACGGCGACCCCCACAAGCTATTTCCTAGCGTGTGCCCTTATGTGGCTGGCCAGACCGAATTTGGTTTTAAACACCCGGTCACAGTTAAAGCAGTAGAGTTGACCGGCAGAGTTGTAGGTGTAGGCGTAGGAGGGCTTAGGTCTCTCTTTACGTATTTGGCGCTTTCTTTTCAGTTTTTCGACTCGCTGTTTTTCAAAAGATTTTATATTTTTGTAAATAGTAGAGCGCCAAGACGACCTATGCAGAGCAAGCCTCTCCCAACCACTAGGATCAACAGCGCAAGCGTTAAGATGCCTCTTGAGCACATCCTTATAGCGGAGATGTTGACCGCCGTGCTTTCGCTTTCCCTCTGCCATCTCCGAGTAGAAGACCGCTTTGGGCAAACGGTAATGCTTCATGCGAAGGATGTGCCCACACCATCCGAGTTGGCGTTGCATCAGTAGTGCTTCTATGCCAAACATATTGGAACGCTGCAGAACCTCAGTATTAGGAACTCGGTCCTGCCACTTAATGCCTAGGATGGATCTCAGACACCTTAGGTGAAACGTGTCGAGTTTTCGAATGTCTGGTTTATATAAACACCATGTCTCCGCACCATAAAGAAGGACAGGTATAATTAATGCCTTGTAAACACAAACTTTTGTCTCCAGCTTTAAGTCATGTGATCTCCAGACACGGTCATTTAGTCGTCCAAAATTAGCAGCGGCATTTGCAATACGCGATGGTATCTCCGAAGCCAAGGTGTTATCATGCCTAATGTTACTTCCAAGATATTTAAACTGCGTGACTTCCTCTAGTGGTTTTCCATCTAGATTGAGCGTGGCATCATCAGCTTGGCAGCCTCGTGGTGGTTGTTTGAGGACCTGTGTCTTGGAAGCACTGATCACTAGGCCAAATCGTTGACAAGATTGGTGTAGTGCGTCAACATAGCTTTGGAGATTTGCCATGCTATCGGACATGAGACACACATCGTCAGCGTAAAGTATCTCCAGAATGGAGATCTTTTGCAGTTTTGATTTAGCTCTAAACCTAGTGACATCGAACACGCCTTTATCAGTCCGTACGTTAAGTTTTATTTGGTCACTACAGTACTGCAGGGCGTCTCTCATTACAACTGCGAAGTAAATGGAAAAGAGTGTGGGTGCCATGACGCAACCTTGCTTTACTCCACCTGTAATGTGGATCTCCTCAGAAAGATCGTTTTCGTGTCGAACCTGAGCTTTCATGCCAACATGAAATTGACGTATGAGGTTGACGAACTTCTTTGGATAACCATACTTTTGAAGAATAAGCCATAGGGCCTCGCGCGGAACTCTATCAAATGCTTTTTCTAAATCGACAAAGCACATATAGAGGGGCCTTTGATGTTCGAAGCTTTTCTCTTGGAGTTGCCTTACGACGGATATGGCATCGACAGTACCTCTGCCAGGGCGGAAGCCACATTGGCTTTCAGGCAGATATTTTTCAGCTAGATCGCTCAGGCGGGTGTTTAATATGTTTGCAAGAATTTTACCGGCAGTAGAAAGCAATGAAATGCCTCGGTAAGAGCTGCAATCGGAGACATCTCCCTTCCCTTTATACAGCTGTATTTTTATAGTAGAATGAGTCGGGAAGGAGATATCGTCAAAAACATCTATTAGACGAGACGCCATTTTACCTAGATGGTCGGCGCGAGCGGCAAAGATACGTCATACGAGGTGGCAAAATTTAAATTCGGAATATAAAATTGCCAATTTTCAAAACTCCCGGAAAACTTTTTAGGTAAAACTACCAAAATGACTGTACTATGCATGCATCGTCGTCGATGGATCGGACGATAAGTGCGTACGGTAAGATAGTGTCTACGACCTGCCTGTAAATGGATAAGGAAACACTAAACGGGGAGAAAAAAAAGCAAGTGACTAGAAGATCCTTTCATTCTAATCTATAAAATAAAAGAAGACCAGAATTGAAATAAAAGTATGTCTTGTTATATCGACACATCGCTCACTAAGTTTTTTCTGAGCGATTTAAGCCGATTATCCGTCGTTAAGTGTTGTATCTTACTACTGATTGACCATATAAATCCTGTCCCCAGGAAGGGTACAGCGCTAACATCGGGCGAAGTCCGCACAACGCTGACAGAGTATGTGAAGACCCGCGGTCTGAACTCGACGCAAATGAAGGGCGCAGTCACCGTCGACGCGGCGCTCGCTAAAATTACTGGGAAACCTGTACAGGTACATTTACGATATTTAAATTCTATGGCAAAGATCAGTACAAAGAAATCAGTATACGTACTTTTCTTAGCGCCGCCGCCGTTGCATTACTATCACAAGTATTGGATTAACCACGTGATGGCTTCCGGCCACCATGGACCCTGAGTAATGGACTAGCGCGCCGTCCGGCCGGGTTGTGACGTCACAGCGCGCTCGTGTGACGCGCGCCTCAGATGTGAGCAACATTGCAGGACGACGTCCGCACAGAGCGTCGAGCAGGACGAGTCATTTCAATATTTCACACCCTCCAATAAAAAAAGGTGTTGAATTAACAAGGGCACATGTCCTTGCCCAAGACATGTATCTAGTAATACTTACAGCCTTACAGATCTTTCAAAACCGACGAATGTGTTAGTCTATATTTTTTTTTCATTATTGGGACAGATATACTCAGCTGGCAAGCAAGTTTGTTTTAGTGTGCAGTAAAATATCCATCACCATCACCATCAACAGCCTATTAATGTTCCCACTGCTGGGACACAGGCCTCCTCTCTTTTTGAGAGGGATGGGCTATAATCTACCACGCGGGCCCAGTGCGGATTGGTAGATGTCACATGTTTTCGAATTTTTTGGTTCTAAGACATGCCGGTTTCCTCACGATGTTTTCCTTCACCGTTTTGAGAGCAGCGGTGATGAAATAAATTACACAAAGTAATGTGCCTGCCTGGGTTCGAACCCACGACCTACTGTTCGTATGTCGGGGCCGCCACCACTGGGCCACCGCTGCTCTCAAAATAAAATAAAATAGTAAAATATAAACAATTTCAATGAGCAACCCGTAGGACGCAGTGAAGTGGGACATCCTGATGTCGGCCGTCCAGAGTAAGATGACGCCGAGCACGGAGATGCAGTTCTGTGACGGCAGCGTGAGGCTCAGCAAGAGCAAGCTGGAGCCCGTGCGCATGCAGGTCGCGCAGCGCAGCGGGAACAAGAAGGTATGTCTTACAGTCAGCGCAGCGGGAACAAGAAGGTATGTCTTACACTCAGCGCAGCGGGAACAAGAAGGTATGTCTTACACTCAGCGCAGCGGGAACAAGAAGGTATGTCTTACACTCAGCGCAGCGGGAACAAGAAGGTATGTCTTACACTCAGCGCAGCGGGAACAAGAAGGTATGTCTTACACTCAGCGCAGCGGGAACAAGAAGGTATGTCTTACACTCAGCGCAGCGGGAACAAGAAGGTATGTCTTACACTCAGCGCAGCGGGAACAAGAAGGTATGTCTTACACTCAGCGCAGCGGGAACAAGAAGGTATGTCTTACACTCAGCGCAGCGGGAACAAGAAGGTATGTCTTACACTCAGCGCAGCGGGAACAAGAAGGTATGTCTTACACTCAGCGCAGCGGGAACAAGAAGGTATGTCTTACACTCAGCGCAGCGGGAACAAGAAGGTATGTCTTACACTCAGCGCAGCGGGAACAAGAAGGTATGTCTTACACTCAGCGCAGCGGGAACAAGAAGGTATGTCTTACACTCAGCGCAGCGGGAACAAGAAGGTATGTCTTACACTCAGCACTGCCGCGTCATCGATGGACGAAATCAGAAATGTGCTAAAGCTGAGCATAACTAAATAACTGCACGCTCTAACAAACTTACGCAATAACGCAATGTAACAAGCAAGGTAATATGAAAAGCACTATGGAAATTCTGTTACATTGCCAACACACACATACACACATTGTTCACGCACACACACCCACTCACACACACACACACTTCCACTCACACACACCCCCACACTCCACATCTACCCTTTTTATCACTTTTTATTTTATCTTTGTTTTCTTGTTTTGCTAAATGATTTATTTGTTGTCCATCTTCCTGCTGCAAAAATGAAATTATGTTCTCGTAAATTAGACAAACTCTCTTTACAAGGCACCCATGAAAGGGTTGGGCCTAGCACCTTTAATACAAGTTGTCTTGTCAACTTAGCAAGGGTGCTAGAGTCTCCAAACATATAGTGTTTAACGACTCCATCTGTTTGTTTATAACCTTATGTTGTTCAAATGTACACCTTTTTATTGCAAATAAATTATTATTATTATTATTGCATGATACATTGCGCTAAATATGGCCGGAAAATTCTTTCATTGCATGTTACATTGCGTAAGTGTGTACCCGGTTTTATATTTCGTTCTCGTTTCATATTTCCTCCGTAGTAGGTACAAAGCAGCGCTGCAACCGCGCGGCACTTCGCGTTGCGGCTAATATGAAGGCGGGCGCCTAAGCAATCGTTGATAACTTCATTAGCTCAGATAACATTGCCCCAATACAATGCCAAATGATCAGTAAATTACCTATTCGATCGTAGCAACACGTGATGTGATGTGACGTCATGAAAATCGTTATTTTTAGTCATTTGAAAATTTTATACGACTAATCAAAACTCAACTAAAATTGTAATTTCATCACTACGGGACATAGGTGGTTGAAAAGTAGTAAAGAATATATTCCCATGAACAGGTAACGCTCGTATCGAACCTGGAGCAGTTCGGGTTCAGCCTGCCGGCGCTGAGCCACGTGTGCCAGACGGGCGTGGCGGCGTCCTGCGGGGTGACGCGCTCGCCCGGCGCCAGGGCCGACCAGCTCATGCTGCAGGGAGACCAGGTAACCACCCTCACATACCTGAACGGATAAAGAGATCTCCACATTTTGCTAGTTTTTACTGAGTGCCATATGTAATAGGAGATGAGCCTATTGCCACTCTCTCGGCTGCTACTGAAATATTCCTGATGCAAAAAGCAAATAACACTGCCTGAGCAGAGGATTGCACCTACCAGTGCCAGGAATAGGCAATAATCAAATGGATGCCAACCACTAGTCGACAGTGGCGTTGGTCTCGTGGTCGCATCATCATTCATCATTTCAGCCAAAAGACGTCCACTGCTGGACATAGGCCTCCTCGTGGTCGCAATAGGGATGTTAACAAAAAAAAAACTAATTAGTCCGTCAGATAGATTTCCAAAAAATATTGACCACATATTTTTTCATTTTTCACGTAAACAAAAAATGAAGACGATACAGGTGCTTCGAAAACTCGTGTGACGTCACATGATAGTACATTTTGTACCTTCAAGTGACGTTTCAAGCCCCACTCCATGATCTTTGACGCGCTTTATCTTCGTAAATTTTTATTGATTTGATAAAACAAAAAACACGTACCTATTCAATATTTTTCGATAATGTAACTGATGGACTAAACAGAATTCTATTTTTTTGAGTCAGTCCGATCCCCTATTGCTCAGTGTGAGGTCCTCCATGTTTCCATTTCTCAGGTCTAGTTTTCCTTTGAAAATACTTTCAAGGGAATAGGCTGACCACACACAACTGCATAGCCCCTATTACTTATATACCATGCCAAATGTGGAGATACTTCGTCTTCAGGGTCCACCTCTACCTACCCTTTTGGAAAATACAGTTTGTAAATTAGTTAATTTATCAATGAAAGGATGTTGTAATGTAACTTTAGAGGATAATTCAATTTCAACATTCTTTGTCCTCAAAAAATATTTTTTACCTGTGAACCTTTCGGTTCAAGCAATGCATACACTTGATAGGTCATGGACCCCAAGAGCTATGTCCTCCTTCAAGGGCAAAGGGATATAACTTACTTCTACTCATCATGATAGTGTTATGTTGAGGATTCCCTCTGGCAAGGTTTGTGTGACCTGACACTGTCTTGTGTCTTTCTGTGTCTGTGGCTTGTTGTGCTCATTTAATTTCATCTTTTACAGACATACTTCATTGCCAAACTCCTCATAGAAAAGTATGGCTTGCCCAAGAAGTTCGTGGAGGGAGCTGACAAGGCACTCAACAAAAAGAAATGATGGAACACCTCCGAGGAACTTGTGGTGGCTACAAGTGATGCTGATGACTCAGAGTGCAGTGATAACCAGTGTGATTGTGAAATAAAACAATACATGAGCTCCTTACGTTTATTTATACTTATTATTTCTTACATGTACCCTTATAACTAGAACACACCTCAATGAGATGCATTCGTTTTAAACTAACTTTAATACAGTGAATATGGCAATCAAGTTACTTTTACACAAACTTATAGTGCTTCACACTTTTAAAAACTTATTATTTTAAAGTAATTCTAACATAATACTTATTACAATTTAAGACTATTCTGTTACAAACTGGAAGACAAAAGACTAAAGTTCATTACATCACTGAGTTGATCCTCAACTGTTAGTTTGTCAGGTTTTTTTTTGTGATTTAAATGTAAATAAGTCTATAAATGTATTTTACAATATAAAATTCAATTTAGCATAAAAGATTTTACATAATTTTTGTCTTTTGTAAATATGGCAGAACTATACATATCACAAATTCAATCATATTTACAAGTACACATATTTAGATAGTGTATAATTAAAACATACACCAATATAAACCATACATTTGATATACATAATTTGAAATATAAAATGTTCATATAAAAATATTCTTTCTTAAAATTTCACTATTCTAAGGTTAGGGTGGGTTGATGTCCGTATTTCATTTCAATTTTTACAATTAAAATGTCAAATAGAAATATCTGGTCCTTACAACATAAGAGTATACTATGACTACTATGAGATACTACAGTTAAGTGGAAGCTTAACACTTACTCTACACTAATGTTATCTTCTAGATAAAAACCACAACCAATACTATAAATCCATAGGTTTGATACCACAACACAATGAATAATACAATTTGATAATTTTCAAATAATAAATTTCATCAGAGATCAAACTTACAATGACAACTTTATACAAATAATCTTACATGCAAGCTACATCTACAACTAGATCTTAGTGGCTGTCATAAATTTGAAGGGAGTTTTGAAGTTCAGCAGAGACATGCGACTCTTGGACTTCTTAACATCAGGAGGAGCCACAGGGGTCTGTGGCAGCCCCTGTCTCATGGAGGAACGAGTCCTCTCAGAGATGCTGCCCTCACTCACCTTGGTACTGCTGGACTCCATGCTCCAGTGACTCCTGCAGGAGAACATGGACTGATGAGATGTGTTGGAGCCTTTGGAAGTGAGGCTCGTTTTGGAAGGAGTCTTCCTCATACTGCTGTGGTTTGTGATGTCACTGAAGATGTTCTTGCTAGTCTTAGCTTGCTTAGAAGGAGACGAGTGACACCACTGCATGTGCATGGAGGCTCTCTTCTCAGAAGGCGACTTTTTCAAATCCATATATTTGAACTTATTGATGTCTTTAGCCAGAGCCTCCTGCCTCGGAACTTGATACCCTTCTGCATCCACATTGTCTAGCTCATAGAATGTCAAAGTGACACTGTCATCACTCTCTGTGAATGGGTTGGTTGCTGTGAAGTGTACCTTCTTGGTGGACATGTCAGGGAACATGTCCCGGCGCGGCATGTTGTCGGCGGTGATCTTGGCGCCCGTGATGATGACGCTGTCGTCGCCCGCGTCCGCCGACAGCGAACTGTCGAGGTCCTCGTACGCGTAGCTCTTCCTGCGGCCGCGGGCGCGCACAGAGCCGCTGCGTGGGCGCCGCCGACGAGACAACCACTCGCGCCTGTCGTCCTTAGCTTGTTTCATCATTGGAGGCAGGGTAATACCATTACTTTCACCCTCACAACCTAACTCCAGGGAGGCGTTGAGTGGGATAATCTTAGTACATGGGCTGTTCACTATTTCCTTAGCTATGAGGTCCCTCTCCCTCTTGTTAAGCGACTCCTCGCGGTGGCGCAGCGCCACAAGGCGCGACATCCACTGTTGGCTAAGAGTGTCCTCTGAAACTCGCTGGGGACAGTTGAACTTGTCTAATGTTTCAGTGTAGGGCTTCCTGCTTCGAGGCACAAAGCCAGGCAGCTCCAGAGCAAGTGCAGCCAGGGTGGGGGATAGGGGGCTCTTTGGCGAGCATGACTGTTCAATCTTTTTGCTTGCTTTCCTCTTCGGACTGATGTTGCAGTAAATAGGACTATTTCCAATGTTGAACAGAGTCCTGGGAAGAGGCTCCACAGCTTTGCACAGTTCCACAGCCTTCTCTGAGTCACACATGTTCACTTCTGATGCTAAGTATGATGAGTGTTCAACCGAGATGAGTATGTCATTCAAACATTTTGGCCCCGTTTTTGATTCCAAGTTCATGAGGACTGTGGGATGGTACAGGACGACATCTGGGCGCATGTTGACGTTCCTCTCATCCATCAGGAAGCTGACAATGTCTCGGAGGTCGTCACTGTAGTGAAACTCCTTGATCTTGTCGTCGGAGGCGCCGGGGCGGTAACACAGCATGTGGATCACCTCCCCGATCTGTCGCATCACGTCCCCGGAGCCCTGCGCCGCCGTCAGCTCGAAACAATTGATGCGCAAGTCGCCACTGTCGTCCACAAAGATTGACCCTGAACTTATGCATTTCTGTACAACGACAACTTGCAAATCTTCCACAGCTTTGTAGGCCCGCGCCAGCTCGTGAAGCAGGTGCCAGATGAAGCTCTCCGCGATGAACTTGTCGGTGGCCTTGCACACTTCCAGTAATTCCTGAACACTTCGCCACGAATTGTATTCAAGGACAAAGTATAATGTTTTTGACGGGGTATGAAAAATGGTGTCATAATATCGTAACAAGCTCTTCGATGTCACTTTGCTTATTGTTTTCACTTCGTTAGCGACGTTTTGTATTTGTTCGTTACTGAACGCGGAGCAATCGTACGCCTTCCACGCAAAAATGTTGTTAGTGACCTTGTGTCTCACTTTGTAGAACGTACCGCCGCAGAAAACGTCTATAACTTGATAATCCTTTATTTTTTCCGCCATTTTAATAGTTATTTATTAAGAATTTAATTTAATTCACATTTTGCTATCGAAACAAAGCCATTGCACGTTTGAATTTATTCGACGGTTACGAAATTAGTGATGTTCCGAGGCCAGGTTTAAATCAGTCGATGAGCAGAATGACCGTTAACAATACGGTTGTTTTATATTGTATAGATTTTAAACATTATTTAAAAAAATATCTTAATTAAATTTTGCTTATCTTTTTTGACATACATTGCTAATAGTTTTTAATTAATACTATTTACTCCTCTTTTAAAAAAATATGCAGGCTGGCGCCTGTAAAATGTAAAGGTGCCAGCATCAACCCACTCAAAACTGTCAAAATGAACTTTGAAGATATTAGCTAGGAGGCCTCGGCACAAGGGCGAAGAAGGAACATGGGTGGTTTTTAGTCAGTAGAAGTCTGACACTCCCTTCCGCTCTGCCCAAGAGCAGGGGGGGTTATTTGATGATTTTCCACCCACCATAAAAAAAAGCTAATGCTTCAGCTAATAACTTGAAAATCAATTAAATTTATTTGAATAGATTTGTAATTGGTTGGATAAGCCTAAGCAATGCATAATTTGATAACGTTGGCAAAATTAAGTAGATTATTGTTATTTGTCTTATAATAAGTAGATATCTGATAAAAAGACAAGACAAAGATAAAAAGACACAATCCAGACTAAAATCTCGTGGACAACTAATCAAGAAGAAATTTACCAAATTATAAAAAAAAATGGTACACCTAGAAAAACATTTTGAAATTATCTAGCCACGAGTCTTGAGTTGATTGTATTATTCCAAACTAATAACTTATAAAAAAAATTAAATCACCAAAATTCCAAATTAAATAATTTATCGTGTGCGGACATCACTAGCGATTTGTTCAGAAACACATCCATTTTTATTTAAAGCTTCCGTTCAGAAATCATACTGCCCGATAAATTCTTTTTTATCACTTTGCTTTAATTATAATAGTTGTCAAGATACGTAGGCACAGTCAAAAAACGTTACACAGTACATTCAACAACGGGTTTTAATTTTTTGGAGTGTGAGAAATCATCAAATAACTCCTCCCGCTCTGAGCAGAGTGGTAGGGAATGTTAGACTTCTAAAACCACCCATGTTCCTTCTTAGCTCTTGTACCGAGGCCGCAGTATCTCTTTCGAACAACCCTTAGCCCCGACGGGCGTCGGCCCTTGCCCCTTCCATGTTGCTGACAGAAAAAAAATTAAAATCTTTGAGGCGAGCGTGGACGGCGAGCTAGCCCATTACTCACCATCCACAGGCCCGCGCCTACGGTGACCGGAAGCCATCAAGTGGCCCCCGACGCCCGGAGCGTCTCCCGCGGCGGCTAAGACGAGAGGTTCTCTCCCTCTCACGTTCCGCCACATCCTTCGCTAGCATCACTGCTTCACCAGAAGAAGGAGGCGACAGCGTCCCATTTCCTTTCGCCCCGGACCATGGCTTGCACCAGGGCAGACCTCCACGATATGCTCCATCGTGTCCTACGGCCGCTCCTCACAATGGTAGCATTCGAGCGCTTCCTAGCTCCCGCCTGATTCGGTGCAGGTACCTCCCCAAACAACCGTGTCCGGTGAAAACCTGCGTCAGACGGAAGGTGAGGGCGCCGTGGCTCCTCTCTAGCCAATCCACAAAGAGGGGAAGGGGACTCTCAAACGCTCAACAACCTTCGGTTAAAATAGTGTTGTGCCTACGCGGTTTAAGTAATATATAATAGTGAAGCGGTTTATACACTGTTTTATTTCTAGTACTTACAGCTTTTGCCAATCTAATCACAACCGGACTTCACCCACAGCTGGGCATAGGTTCTTTTTGTTTGTGCCATCTGACCATCTCGCCGCCGGACGTCGTTCAAGAACTGGAAAAAGAAGTATTGGTATACTTCTTTACATAAGAGGAGGCCACTCACTCACAGCTTTACTCCACCTGTTATCACTGTGCCTTGCTTATGGTGTCCGGCTCAACTCCATTTGAGTTCCATAACTCGATTTCCGATTTTGAAGACCATCATACATCCCCGAATTTCGATGTTTGGAACTTAGTCTAGTAGATTTATGAAAAGAAAGACTGATGGCAGCCCAAATTATAACAGCATGGATGCCCACGAATCCGAATAACCCACCTTTAGGGCTAAAAAGAGCTACCTACCCGCCTAGGTGAGTCTGCGAGGTGTCATAAAAGTTCTACGATATCCCTTAGAATGAGGGTGCTAAGTAGTTCTAGTGGATGGTTCTATACACGTGCCTATCGGACCGCTTTAATACTTAAGAGTCCGTTCAAACAGACCGGCTCGGGGTGCATCGGCTGGCGCTCTTCTTTCACACAGACCGGCAGCCGTCGGCCGCGCGAGCATGAAAGAGCACGCACGAGGACCCGGTGGTCCGGTCGACCATGTAAGATTAGGTCATCAGAGGTAGTCGGTCGGCTCCTCTCATTATTTCACACACGTGTTAGGTTTGCTCTCAAAAAAATCTCATTATTAAAAGAAGTGACATGTAAAAATAAACCTTATTACAATGTAAAAAAAACTCAGTTTTAAACGTGATAAAAATCAGCTCTCCTCTCCGATTCGGTCGGTGTGAACGGACCCTTAGTCGTGGTACCTAGTTTTAGTTTTTATGCAAAAAAATCATCGTTCGGAGGCAGGTAAGCAGAGAGGTTAATCAGTTTAGTAAGTCCACATATTATTTTGTTGGGCATCTACGTGATCTACGGAACCCGACACGCACTTTTTAATGTTATCTTTCTGTCGGTTCCGGTAGACCTCGTAGAAGATGGCGCGACGATGTGGACAAGACTAGCGACCAGTGCAGTGGTTCACAATAGCCTTAGATCGAAAAAACTGTAAGTCATGGCTAGAGGCCTTTGCCCAGCAGTGGGATGATACAGGCTAACAGTACAGCTATCAGTTCCTGTCTGTATGGTCCGCCTGATCTCCGAAACGGCCGAACCGAGTCTAATGGGAAAAGTTAAGTTACTTTTATTAGTTTATTTTTAAAGTATACTTACAACGCGGGGTGATGACCATTATCACGTTGCCTGGGCAATCGAAGGCACCCTTTATTTTTACATTGAAACGCGCCTACAACTTTTCTGATGGCAATTAGTGAAAAAAATACGGTCCTACTACTGATTGCAGAACTAACAACCTCTGCGAAATACTCTCGCTAATTTGTAATGTGTGTTTAAAATTAATCATCAATCATATTGTTACAGAAGAAGAGGGTAGGCAGGCATCAGGTTTAAAACAAAAGTCATAAATAAAATGTAATTTCTTTAATTAATTAGTGAGTATAAGCGTGTATGCGGCACGACTGACTAGCAGTTACCAAATTATATCACAATACAATCATGATCCTTCCATTCACAATTTATTTAAATTAAATAAAAAGCCAATACAATGAATACATTATAAACAATACGTACGAAATATACAACTATTCCACAGTTGCAAACTTGATTTAACTAAATGTAAAGCAACTATATGTGTGAGAGCCGCGCCACTCGCTCGTGCTGGGTCACACTGGGGCCGTGGGCCACGCTGGCCCACAGTGGGCCGCTCCGGGCCACTCCTCGGCCGCACACAATATAATAATGATAATGACAGTAGTTCCAGACGGTATTCAAAAAGTATTGTGCGTTATTTAGCAACCTACTTACACTAGTTCATACTCCGTATTATGGATACTTTTGAAATACCTAAAATACCATTATTATTATTATTTACAATATTTGTATACAAGAATATAATTCATCATCATTGACTAGAAACTGTTTGGAAATAATATTAACATATTTATCCACAAATGAAATTTTACACATGAAGGAACAAGATCACGGCGAGGACCTGCGGACCTGCGGAGTCTCCGGGACTCCCAGTAGCTGCGGAGTCTCCGGGACTCCCAGTAGCTGCGGAGTCTCCGGGACTCCCAGTAGCTGCGGAGTCTCCGGGACTCCCAGTAGCTGCGGAGTCTCCGGGACTCCCAGTAGCTGCGGAGTCTCCGGGACTCCCAGTAGCTGCGGGACTGCGCCCGACTGACGCACGGAATGGACAGCTCCATCTTTGGTAACACATTTGAACATACATTACTGGATCACATGGCAAGTGCGCGCTGCACTCTATTTACAGCAATTTCATAATTATATTTCATTGAAATTCTAAATCATTTCATTTCACAGTAGAATTTAATATATAATCGTTGTAAACTACCTAATATCACTAGCTCAAACACGTGTGTTGGTATCGAGGCACAAAATAAAATTTTACAAAACAAAAGAGACAACAATGGTAAAATAAAATCTTATAAAACAAACAACAACCTAAATAATACGCGCACAGAGGAGTACCGAGCGACAGTACCCGGGCTCGGGCATGCAGTCTGTAGCTACGACTTAATACATACGTATTTAAATTAATATACAAAAGGTTCTTTGCCTTTCTAAATACTGGGAATTAAGTTAAGTGAGATCATGGTGACGCTCGCGGCGACGCGCACACTCCGGCGTCGCGCGACTGGAATTTGTGACTTCGTCTAGCTAACGTTATGTCGCGTCGCTGTCGCCGCAGTGTCGCGCGACGCACTGACCGCTCGGCGACGTCGCGTCGTGCGGCACCCGACAGGCGACAAGTGTCGCAAGTTTTTCGCTCGGGCATCAATCGAACAGTATAAAACCTACAACAAGGGCGGGGGCATCGCGGGGTGCGCTGCGCTCGCACTGGGAATGTAGCTATCACGCATTCCCGTGGAACGTCGCACCCGGGGCCGGGCGGGGCCGGGCTGGGGCCGGGCGGGGGCCGGGCTGGGGCCGGGCTGGGGCCGGGGCCGGGCTGGGGCCGGGCAGGGCCGGCTGGCGGCCTACCGCACGCCGGCAGTGCCGAGACGTTGGTGTGCTGTAGTGGGTCGCGTGCGGCCCGACTTGCGCGCCACGTGGGCGGCCTCCAGCTCCGGCTCTTTCTTTGTGGGCGTCGGTACACTCTGGAATATAAGATAAGACAGTTGTAATATAACCCAGTCGGGTATCGTAGGCGGCCGGTTTGTACCGTGCAGTATATATACCTGCGTGTGGTGTGTGTGTCGTGGCGGCGTGTAGGTGCGCGTGGTGGAGGGTAGCGGCAGTGGCTGCAGGTCCAGCACGTTCTCGGCGCGCTGGCGCGGCAGGCGCGCGGCCAGCGCGGGGCGGCGCCCGGGGCCTGCCACGGGCCGGCACGCGAGGGGCTCCGCCCCGCTGTGCTCGCGCAGCTCCCAGGTGTCGGTGTCCTCGTTGTACCTGGCACGCAGCACGGCAGGCCGCCCGGCGTCGGGCACGAAGCTGTCGGCCACGAGCAGCCTGCGCCGCAGCTCTGCGATGAGCGCGGCCTGCAACGCTTCATGTTCGCGTCGCTCTCCGTCGTGCGCCTCGCGTTGCTCCACCATCTCCTCACGTAGACACGCGTATTTTGATAGGCATTTCTTTAACCTGGAAGCATCAATACATTTTTTATAATATTTTATTCGTTTTACCTCATGAGCTGTGACAGCAAGTACCACTGCTTTCGTCCGACTGCAGTTCGTGGACTGGAGGTGCGTACCTCTGCGTCTTGTGGTCCACCTCCTGCTGCAGCGTGGTGAAGGTGTTGGAGACGTGCGCCGTGGTCTCCTCCTCCAGCTCGATCTTCTGCTGCATCTCCACCTCGCGCTTCTTCCGCGCCGTGATCTCACTGTGGCGCTGTTCCAAGATGAGCTGCGTCTCGTTGAGGTTGTTGATGAGCTCCTTGCCGCCGCCGCCCTGCACCAGCCGCTCCTCCAGCGCCAGGATCTGGTGCTCCAGCTCCTCCATCTGCTTCTTCTCCTGCTCTATCGTAGACTCGGCCAGTATGTTCTCATTCTCTATACTGACTGTCTCTTCTTCGGCTGAAATGAGAAAATAACAAAAAAATTTGAAACCAATAATGGTACAAGTTTATGCTATCAAACAGCAAAAGGCATTAAAACTGCTTAAATGTGATTGTAGATCCTAAGGCACTAACAACAGCTGAAAGCTGTATACTGGATTTACGTAGCATTATAATGGTTCATGTTTATGCTATTAAACAGCATGACGCATTTATTTGACTACTTAAAATGCTGTTGTATATCCAAATGCAGTAAAAACAGCTGAATTGTGGTTTGCTGCACTAAAACTAAAGGCCGTTTAATATGCCATTATCCTACCAGTATAAAACATCATAATGGTTTTGAAATACCAATACATAGAGTCGAGATGCTCGGTGAACTTAAGACTTTAAACGGTCCTTAAGTTTTACATAGGTATAGTATTCGTCTTGTAAAGTGGTTCCTGTGTTAGTTAGGAGTATACTCACAGTTGTCGGACGCAGTGGGTTGCGGCTTCTGTCTCGGCAGCTTGCGCGGCTTCTTCTCCTGCACACGTCGCTGCTGGATGAGAGCTCGCAGGCGCTCGATCTCCGCCTGGTACTCGCGCAGCTTGGCGTCCTTCGGGTCTTCGTTGCGCACCGGCTTGTTCTTTATCGCTGGAACATTACACACAATCTTCATCAGTAAATTACTTTGAACATGACATAAGCGTAATCAGGTTTCCCCCAGTGGATTTTTTCTTCCAACATTTGGTAATTAAGACATTGTCGAGGATAAAAACAGCTAAATATATGCTAGTTGAATGGATAGTTGTGTTACCTTTAGCTCTGTGTGCGTAGCGCAGCGTGGTGATGGTCTCGTCGTAGTTGTAGGAGGCGGGCCCGATGTTAGCTATCATGATGGTCTTGCTGTTGCCGCCCAGCGAGTCCTGCAGGATGCGCGTCAGCTTCGAGTCTCTGCAAGGTGCAGCTTTCATATAAATACCAAGCTTTGACACAAGCCTACAACATATCGATGTGCACGAAGGTTATCTGATCTGACATGAGTTGCCATGGCTGACCTGGAAGTTCCTAAACAGACTCCAGACTCAGGTAGGCCGAAGCAAGGAAAACTTGTTCAGGTGGAGATTCATAGATGACTGCTCTGGAGTTTAAAGGTGGTCTTGCCCCACAAAGTATGGGGCACTTGATATCGTGTCCAGCCTGTCCTGCTACCTGCACATCACAGGAGCTGATGGAGGCTACTGAAAGTGCCGAACTCGTCGCCAAATTTTGGGCCGACTCAATTTAAATTGTCATCGATACGCTAAGAAGAAAAAGATCAGACAGAAGCTTGAGCAACAAAGAGTACCTGTAGGGCACGTGCGGGCTGTTCTCCGCGAGCGCCGAGATGACGTTGCCGAGCGAGGAGAGCGCCTGGTTGATGCGCGACGCCTCTCGCAGGCGCTCCGCCGACGCGCCAGTCTTGCGCTGTCGCTCGCTGCCCGCGAGGTCCACCAAGTTCAACTTGCCGACGCTGTAACAGAACAAAATACATTAAGATACTTCTTCCTTAACTTAGCACCTCCTGCTACCTAGTGCCGAAGAACATCATTAATTTGAAAACATTCGAAATAGATTTGCAAATCCCGGGAAACCCGAGTGTAGTGGTACTTAAAATTTGTAGATTTCTATCTCTCTAGCAGTTTGCAAGGACAAGGCAAATCAAGATACGTTTGGAATTTCCGGTAAACAGATAAAACCAGATTCACTTTCCCTGAGCGATCGAACTGATCACGATCAGAAACTTAAGTGTATTGATGCCTTGGTGGTATGAACCCTAGTGCAGTTATTTCATCTTGTCCGCAAATCAGCGTAAAATCATGAGTAAAAACGGATATTGAGTTAGTCGCGTTCGATATGACTGCCTAATTGAATCGAATCACAGTCGGCGATACGGTCATACCGCTACGACCGTGTTTTTACTGTTTTTGTTTTTATTAGCAACTAAACAAAGGTCGCGGAGGCCTAGTTCTTTAAATAATTTGTAGCAAACCTGCGGTCGGTCGGGTCACGGGTGGGCTAATAAGAAATGCATGAAGGTATGCTTTATTTTCTGTGGCCCGGGTAGCCAGCTGAACTGGTGAGTGGCTCAAGGGAGCAGATATGTTTTGGTAATAGGTCGTAGCACTCGTAGCTATTCATCTTTTTTTTTGCTAGCCTACATTGTGTCCCACTGCTGAGCAAAGGCCTCCCCTTTCTTCTTCCATACCTGTACCTCCCTATAATGTGCTGTTTTTATCTTACAAGTAAGTAATTTTATTGGGTCACCGACACACAGATAAATACGTATAATACTCATGGTCTTTTTACATAGTTTAGTGCAAAGACTGAGTAAAAAACTTAAGTACCTACACCTTTAGTCACATAATCATTCTAAAAGCGCGCACACAAACATGAATGCAGTCTGCCCATAAGCGTCTGATCATAAAAATAAGGGCAAAGGTACATTGACCCCAATAATGGAGCAATGAGTGTCTGGATATTCAATAAACTTCGGACCCTAGTGGCATATGATACGTAGAGGAAATTAAAGTGGATAGCGCAGTAGGCGGCACCCCGGCAACCACCCGGCTTTCGGATGTGCCGCCATGCCGGGGCATTGCCGGGGCTATTCACCGCCACTCTATTGCCCGCTTCCGGACTACATTATATTCGCACGTCTATTTGTCAGTGCACGCACTGTCATTAAGCCCACAAGTAACAGAAGGTCCATTTTTATACACGCACGATGACATATCACTCCCTAAGACTGTAGAAAGATGCTGAAGCAGTTCAGGTGATTCTTTAATGTCTTAAAAATGTAACGTAATATTCCTGCCTGAGAATACCCGATAGCAGAGCTTTAGGCTGGGCCATCATAATGTCTGACCGTAAGTCTAAGAACAGCACAGGAGAGGAGTCAGCGTTCAGAATTTATCTCGTTTAGGTGCTACCCCCATAGCGACTTTAAACCAATAGATAACTTTGATTAGCGAATTTAATTGGCGAATTGATTGGACCTTCTGTCTGTATCCGTTTAGTGCGACATCTATTATTTGGTAAGACTTGTTGCTTCGTTTCTTTGGTTGTTGGTAAGTATGTTGTGAAAATTGACCTCGACGGAAAATCGATTCATTTGTTTTTATTGATTGTCCACGGTTCACCACGGTTCAGCTGACAATGTACTGTAAACGATTTCTTCCGCGTCGGCAGACGTCAGCTACTCAGCTCGTTCTGTTTATATTCGCGTTTGATTCATGCTATGACTAGGTTTTCGTGAACATGCCAACTAACGTCCGTACCTACGTAAAATCGCCGCTTATTCATAAAACATTATTAGTAACTCAACATAACCCTACATCATTTCCAAATAAACATAGTCTTTCCGCCCAAGATCAGCTCAGATCCAACATCATCACTCAGAGAGTTTTCTGTGCCCTTTACTTCCAATTAGTAGCTCCCGTCATTTTACTTGGAACTGAAAATATTGGATTTCAGTCTGATTGAGATTCAAAGAGCCTTCATATGAATTAAAGCAAACAGTAGGTACCATAATAACACTAAATCTATGATTAGTAAATGCGCAACATAGTTTCCAATAATAGCCTTACACTCCAGCTTTAGATGAGCGGCAGTGGGTGCATGTGAATGGCGGTGAGTCAGCACAGATGCGCGGGCTCAGGCCTACTTCACAGTCTATTAGTTCATGGCTGCGATTAATGCGGTACCTATGGTATGCAACGCGGGAGGATAGTGGTGCTGGTAAGCGGACCACCAGCTGTGACTGCGAGCCAGCTGAGCAGGAGACGGATTATGGCGTAGAAGGCAGTTACTGAAGCTGCTATTTCCAAGAGCATAGCATAAGCATACTCAGTCTGTAATGTCCCCAGTGCTAGGATTCAGGCTCTCTGTGAGGGTGTACCGCGTGTATCGTAATCTACCACACGAGCAGAGTGGGCTCTATGATTTTCTGTTTGATGTTATGATATGAGACACCCGAAGACCATAATATCTATTAGCTCTTTTCTAAATAGACTGACGTTTATATCGGTGTTGTGAGTCACTTTGTTTAACAACAAACTGTAATGAATGACACACACAGCAATCACAGTTGCTTATGGTGTTCCGTAAACTTCCATACATCATTTCAAGTTACGCATCTTTACAGGAAATGCTGATTTGATATTTCCTATAAATGCAGTAAAATACCTATATAATAGGTATGCATTTTATGTAGTCTAATAATAGCAGCTATGTCACAGTATACATATTATTTATACTGTGGCTATGTGTTATGGTCTGTTAATCTGTTTGTTCTTAGTCAATTTCATTCTAACTTGAAACAAACATTATCTTTACACTTATTGTCCATCCATAACATAAAGACTCGAGTTCAGTCGAGGTAAAACCAACTTGACAACAACTCATCCATGTCTTAAAACAAATAAATCTTTTGTTTTAGTGACCTGTACAAGTATAGATAAGTAAAGGGTGACACATTTCTGTTGAATTAAGGACACGGCGAGTCTCATCTAAGGTGCAAACATACATAGGTATATAGCAGATAGATAATGCACGCTCCTATTTCTACCTAATTTGCTTATCTTTTCCAAGCAAATATGAAAAATCTAAATAAGCGGTTAAACACCGAAAGAATAATATGCCAGGTCAGGTCAGACATTTGTTTATACATTTGTCTGAATGAAAAATAGAGCATTCACACAATGGTAAGCATGATGATGATAGCATGTCCATATCTGTATCAGTATCTTTAGTGGTGGTTAGGAAGTAAGTTATTGGTAATCTAGGCATAGCACACCTAGTACCAACCTAGTACCTACACCTACAGTATTACGGTTTGGGGGTGCCGCGCGACGCCGAGCCTCGTCGGGCTAAGGTCAGGCTTTCATCCTACCGAGTCTACCGCGCAGGGTTATGCTGTGGTTATGGGGCGCACGTGGACAAACAAGTGATGGTGCACTCACTCGTTCCTTAAAGGGAACATTTTGTCACAATTACATGGCTGACTAATTAGGTGGCGCCTGCTTTGTGTGAACGAAGACATCTGAGTTTAAAATAATCTAATCTAGGCGACGACGTAGTTGCATTCAAATATTAGTAAAATCTTCCAGATTACAAAACCTATATAATACTCTTTGTCTATTCATTTAGTGATGCAATTTCAAATCATTAATAGTTTAAACTCAACAAGTACTAATTCTACTCATATATTAGCAGCAATAAAATGATAAACATCAGGTCCTAATGTAAAATCCATTTGTTTACATAACGATTCCTGTCATTGTTGTTTGAAATAAATAATATAATTACCTATGTAAAATATTATTTCAACAAAAAACTTTATGGGGTTTTTTACTTGAGAAGTTTTTCTTACAAAAAATATAACACCTGCCAAAGTTCAAGAAGTTCGTTACCTGGTTACCTGAGTATTTATTACATTTTATTCGCAACGTAAATAAAATGGCGTGGTTTGTATGTTCAACGTAATATGAACGTAAATATTTGAGTACTGAATTATACCGAATCCACTCCATGCACTGCAGTTATGAATTTATGATCCAGATATCGGTCAAGTACGAATTACGATTTATGATTTGTAGAGCACCAATATTCTCTAATGCGAAAAATTCAATGGGGAAATATTTTAATCAAGAAAAGTGGAAAGAACTACAAATAAGTATAACGAATTTATTTTTCACGGCTTGAACTAAATCAGCACGCCTGTTCAACAGTTCAGCAGTGTTATCAAAACTTTTTTACGAAGAAACCTATCGGAAAACAAGTTAAGGGAAACGAACGCGACTGTTCTTAAACATGACATATCCATAGTTTTTATGAAAAGTTGTTCTTTTGTATCGACCTCTGCTATTGTCAAGGACGCTGCAATCGACGACATGGCAACATCGCGCACCTTTGTTACTATAAAGAAACTAGACGGATGAAGCTACCCTATGCTATAGCTATTTTTCAAATGTCATGTAGTAAAATAAATCAAACCTATCATCATTCACCCACCCTTATCCCAATAGGGGATCGGACTGGGTCAAAATAATAAGATTCTGTTTAGTCCGTAAGTTAGATTATCGAAAAATATTGGATACGTGTTTTTTGTTTTATCAAATCAATAAAAAATGACGAAGATAAAACGCGTCAAAGATCTTGGAGTGGGGCTTGAAACGTCACTTGTGTCGTCAAAATGTACTATCATATGACGTCACACGAGTTTTCGAAGCACTGTATCGTCTTCATTTTAAGTTTACGTGAAAAAAGAAAAAATACGTGTCCAATAATTTTTGGAAATCTATCTGACGGACTAATTAGTTTTTTTTTGTCCGATCCCCTAAGGGGTCGGCGCAGCATGGCTTCATCTTCCATACTTCTCTGTTTCTCGTCATCTCATGAGACTCCTCCTTTCTTACCATATCATTCTTTACATACACAGACCATCCATCGTTTCATTGGTCTTAGAGGTTATACCCATCCACATAAATCAAACCAAACCAATATCATTTCATTAATTGCGACGTAATAGAACGTTATCAAAAACTTTCGATGAAGTACATTTTTACCCGACTACGGCGAAGCCAAAAGGAAGGGTAATGATTTTGGCAGTCTATGTTTGTATGTTTGTATGAATGTATGTTCCACCGTAGCGCCTAAACTACTGAACGAATTTTAATAAATGAGGTGTCAATAGATTCGTAAGAATACCCCGGGCAATGATATTATAAATAAAAAGAGGTAGATATCGCATTAGCACGCACAAATTGTTGAGGACAAACTACGACAATTGGTGCAGTTTAGTAACTAGCTATCTCTTTTTATCTTAAACGTTCCGTATTATCTATCCCTGTCGTAGAACGCAACGATATCTGAACGCCATTCAGTATGAACATGGCGTATCTTTCTTTTTAATATCATTGAGCCCGGGTGACATAGGCTATATACATTTTATATATTATTTTTATGACGGAATTTAAATGTCAAAAACTTACCTCAAAAAATATTAAATTGAGATAATCCTAACATGTTTGGTATCAAATGAAAGGTTTTGGCAAGCACATTACAAATATGTAAATCATATTATAGTTTTAGTCAATATATAAGTACGTTAAGATTGCGGTCAAACAGTTATCGCGGTCTAGTTTGTGTTATTTACTCGTATTATGTAAATAACAAACCAATATTTTATTCGTAGTCGGGTTTTAGATTTTTAAACTTGTTGAAGTATAATAATATAATAATAATATTCCACAACTATCACACAACGCCATCTAGTCCCAAGCTAAGCAGAGCTTGTGTTATGGGTACTAGACAACTGATAAACATACTTATATATTTCTAAATACATACTATAGATAAATTACACCCAGACACAGAACAAATGATCGTGCTCATCACACAAACATTTGTCCTGGGTGGGAATCGAACCCACGACCCCCGGCATAGCAGTTAGGGTCACTAACCACTAGACCAACAGGCCAGTCAAAGTTAAATGATTGATAAGCACGTGCAACACGACAAGTCCACGAGAGTCGTGACTCGTGTGTATACATTGTAACTAAGTAGATACAGTACATAAGGCTCTATCAGGCCCGTGTAAGAAAGAAGTTCGACCAGACTACCAGAAACTGCAAAAAGAGCCCACCATAAAACCATATCAGTTTCATAGATTGCAATAAGCCAAATATTTGCGGTCGATTCAACTTTACAGCCTTGTAACAGCTCACACCTCATTGTGCCGGTGTCAACATGCGCCCCCGTCATCTAGGGCAAGAACAGACGGTAGCTACCGAATAAAGTTATGTGCAAATACACCCACCCCCACACACACATACGGTACTCCATCCAAGGTACATTCAACAGCATTCATTGAACTGACACCAACATACTCTACATACAAGCTAAACATATCCTGATCGCGCAAAAAAACAAAATTAATGAGATTATTATCTTCTGCGCTAAGAGCATCGTGAATCGTGATCGGTGTATTAGATCACTGATGTGATGCTGTGTTTTGTAATCATTAAACCACACGATTTGAATTGTTGTAATAAGATTGTTTCAATATTTGCTCGTACAGCCGGCCCGGATGGGTGCCAAACAAAAAACACGACAAAACGAATGAGTCGTTTCCTTCCGGTTAAGATCTAGCAGGTTTCCGGTAGTGTAGGAGGTGACTAATTAAAGGTGGGTGAAAATTAGCTGTTAACTCGTTAATTAATAAGTAATGAATAGGATCAGATACAAATCTACGTTTGTACGGTTGGCTGCCATTGAATAGTATCCACCCTAGTAAACAGTTTTCTTGGGTAGGCGGATACTATACTGGTGGATCCATCGCCACAATAACTTCTTGGGGATCTCAGTACACCGATTGTATATTATCATTTCTTTATCTGGGTTTACAATGATTGTGAAGGACGTTCCTTCCTAGCCAATTATTTTAGGACAGGGATCTCTAAGCTGCCTATACTCCGACTAACCGACATCTGTATATAAATGTAAGTAAGAAAGTAGTAGCAGTGCACAGTGTAATCGCTACCTGAATCATAATAAATAGTGTATCGAGGTCATTAACTGATAAGACTAGCAGCAAGCGTTAGTTCAAAGATTAATTATTAATATGACGACGGAAACATATTATATTTAGCTCGCTTAGAAAACTGTTGCCCAGCGAGGAAACATGGCAGAAAACTTATTCGTTTAGGCACAGATCTGTGGTTTAGGGTTCCTAAAAGTGCCTAAAACACAAAATATTTGATCTTCCTTTCAAGTGCAGTTTCAGTTGCAGTTAAAAGCAGACTCACAACATGATACTTCAGTAGACAGAATAAACATTAAGATTTTCGTAGAGCTTTCTCTACGCAAACTTCAGTGTTATGTGAGTAAACATTTTGCAGTGACCTTTCAGCTAACGCGAGATGAAAGCTGTTGATACAATCTCAACATTTTATAGGTCAGTGTGGAAACGCGCGCCACCTTTGATCACAAGCCTCCTACACGACGTACTGATAGTAATTGACCTATTGACCACTCATAAGCGACAACATGTCTAGAACCATACGTTACACGTTACATAACACCTATCACTCGATTGTTGAGGAAACATCGCAATGTTTGCTCGTCTATGTACACTATTACAGAACTATGTAAATGACATGCCTATGTCATGTTTACAGTCGCCCACAAAAACACGAGCTCGTTGAGTTTCTATGTATGTATTGAACCGCGGTCAGGCATCAACTCGACATTGTTATAATTTGTGTTACTTTTAGCACAATCGTGACAGCTATTACAATAAACGTATTTATGTGAATGGGTTGTAATAATGTGTAACTTTATGACTAGATATTTATACTGTGGCTAAGGGCTCCCACACAAACACATTACGACGACGTCGCGTCGTGGAAATCTACGACACGACGTCGTAACTTGTCGATGCACGATACGACGTCGTGACGTTAGAAACTCACGATGCAATCCTGCGCAGTTGTCTTGTTACTTTAATGAACAAATTAACCTTTATTTGGGTTCTAATTTCAAAAACATTTAAATATTCTTTTCAGGATGCGTCTAGAGCGGTCCATTTTTCGGAATGAACTAAAACACCACCCCTCTGTATCGACGGCATCGTGCCGTGTATCGTGCGTGGCACATAACGTTACGATGTCGTGTTTTTTTTACGATGCTCATCGTAGATTTCCCGCGTCGTATCGTGAAACGACGCCGCATCGTTGTACGACGCGACGTCGTATCGTGTTTATGTGTGGGAGCCCTAATATCAAAGTCATCATCATCATCATCATCATCATTTCAGCCGAAAGACGTCCACTGCTGGACATAGGCCTCCCCTAAGTGTAATTTTTACTTAGGGGGGGTTTGCCATAATCGCCACGCTAGGCACGCGGGTTGGCGATCGCAGTACGGTCGATACAAAAAGCACAGAGAACGCTGCTGCCCATTCTCTGGTACATCCCTTAGTCGCCTCTTACGACACCCACGGGAAGATATGGGATGGTGCTATTCTTTGCGTGCGACACCATACGGAACAATAATATCAAAGTGATATGAGTTAATAAGCAATGTTTATCATAAACAAACAAGCACACATAACGATATTTTATTTAAATAGTTTTGCATGTAATAAACTTGGTTTAAGACCTTCCAGGTAATGATTCATCAACATCACGTAGACCAACAAGGTTGCTTTTTGTTCTTACGTCATAACGCTTATGGCTTTTATCTAGCAGAATGTTGCTATTAGCGTAGCTGTCAGCTGTCAATAGACCAACTAGGGCTACTGGTGGGCGGCTGTAAGAGTCACGGTGTCTATACTATTGTTGTGTATGTGAGTTTAAATGTTTGTGAACGCACCCACGATACAGGAGAAATTCCTAGTGTGTGTTTTATAAAAAAAAAAACAAAAACAAAACTATCAGATGGATTGATTTCTATACTATGAAAACTATCTCAATCACAAACAATACGAGCGCTCTCTTTTGTATAGTTGTCTGTTAAATAGCGACTAGTCTATGGGCAAGGTCCGTGGGAAGGCTCTAGGCCTCTAGTGTTGTCACCCTATGAATGAGCTAGACACGGCCTAGACCAGAAGATGCTAGAGTTTATTCCATTTTATCAGGGGTTAGGGGGAAACTGGCCTCTGGTCCGCGGCCCAGATAGGTGTCTCAGATACAATAATAATAGTCCTGGCCAAATTTCCGCCATAGGTGACGCCCAGAGGAGGCTACATAGCCGTCGACGACGATGCGGGAGATATTATAGATACATTAATGAGCGGTTGAACTAATAAGTGTAATTACGAACATAACATCATTATCACCTCCGCAATGAGTACAAACATACGAAATCCGTCCTTGGCTCGTTAGCGGCTCTTTAATTACTCATTATAATTGTAGAACATAATCGTGCGCCGATTACTGGCCGCTATCTGATATACAGGCGATACTTAACTGATCAAGTGATGACTGAGACTCTTGTATTATTGACCAGTGATAACATACTATCTTTATGATGTGAGACTCAATGCTTTTGAAGGTTTTCCGTATCATTTAATTATTGTGAGCACAATGTTAGGTGATCAAAATATATTAAAGTGGATATTAGCATATTTTTTATTGGGCCAACCAAGCATTAAACGAATAACCATGCAATTAGTTGTGTTTGAATATTGAATGCACCAGGCGCTCAGGACGCAAGAGAAATCGCAGCAATGAACAGCTCATGATAATAATTAGCGAAAACATTTGATTGGGCGACAAAGCGTGGCCCAAATGTGCAGCGTATCGAACAGAGCAAGGTTATAAATCGTAACGTGACGGAGTGCCGCCACTCGTGCACCCGCCTGCCTGCACTACAGCCGCCTGAAGGGCCCTGAAACACAACCAGCCTTCACGCTACCACGCACTATTCACGACACGGACAGAACATCAGACCTACCCTGGGTATTCCACTTTCTCAAGCATTTCCTATCATCCACGATTGTGTGCAAGCATAGGGTCCAAAACTGATCTGGTGGTATGTGGGGTTCCCATTGTCGCCTTAACCTTCTGATCTTACATACATTGTGGCCGCTCTACCTCTCTTCCCCACCACCGTAACAATAGGGGATCGGACAAAAAAAAACTAATTAGTCCGTCAGATAGATTTCCAAAAATTATTGGACACGTATTTTTTTCTTTTTTCACGTAAACTTAAAATGAAGACGATACAGTGCTTCGAAAACTCGGGTGACGTCATATGATAGTACATTTTGACGACACAAGTGACGTTTCAATCCCCACTCCAAGATCTTTGACGCGTTTTATCTTCGTCATTTTTTATTGATTTGATAAAACAAAAAACACGTATTCAATATTTTTCGATAATCTAACTTACGGACTAAACAGAATCATATTATTTTGACCCAGTCCGATCCCCTATTACTTCTCGAAAATACTCTTAACATTGAAATTATTATACAGAGTTTCGGCGGGTTGTACACATCTAATAATATTGCAGTTTTAGTCTGTAAACAATGCAATGAAAAAGTAAAAGCAAACATACTAACATGTTTAACTTATGAAAGAACATCAAAATCTCGCTTGGAACCAATCGAACGATAGAAACTATTAAAATGTAATCAGTACCTTATCGGTGCGATAACATTTAGCGAAATGGAGTGTGAATATATCGTAAGGAAAATACTGAACAATCGGCTATATAGATAAATCATTGGTACTCGTTGGTACTCCACACAATATCGATACAGCTGCTAGATTAGATTCCTAATCTGAAACAACCGAGGAAAGTTTTAGTTCCTATCCACAACATTCAGTTATTGCCGGCATTTAATTATGATCGAAACAATATCTGATCCAACAAAGGTTTTATTGTTGGACAAATAAATTGAAATTAGATCATCTTCGCAGTTTAGGAGCGGGTTCAGTGAGTCAGTCCACTTTATGAAAGAGTTAGTCATTTACAGCCAGTCGACATCTCCATTCATGGAGACTATTGGAGACGCTGTGGCTACTAGGAGCTCATACGTAAAGAGCACATGACCACAGACATGACGCACGGCCACTGATGCGCTTATAGTAACCCTTACCAACCACACATAAATACTGGCAATTATAAGCCGGTATTGATCGAATACTGTTGTTTGTGAATGTTCTGCTGTTATAGAGCCATTAAAGAGGGTAACTTAAATAGATGCTCAGCTGGCTGTCACGATATCACGAACAACACGACCCGAAGGAACAAGAAGGATAATTACAAAATAAAATATTCCGCGTTTTCAAAAGAAATGCTCCGCTTTCCCTGTTTTCGTTTTAAGCCTTTTAAGGAATTATAATTCTTATGTATCTTACAGAGATCTTACATAAGAATTATAATTCCTTAAAAGGCTTAAAACGAAAACAGGGAAAGCGGAGCATTTTTTTTTGCTCATGTTCAATTATTTTAATATAACTTAGTTGTTATTGTTTGCAAATCATCCTCAACTTTATTTGAATGAACACTGTATCGTATCGTGTAACAGTGTAGCGTTTACGAGTGACATCTAAAAACACGTGCTTGAACACATAAGTCTATTTATCGCAAACAGTACGATAAACAACAGGAATTATAACTGGGATTAACAATAACATTGATAGAGACCGTTTACTGAGAAATCATTAATTAATTCCTTCTTATCAGTAAACCTGTATTATCTATCTCAAATGGAGCAGCAAGCAGAGAGACAGTTATCAAAAATCAATCAACCGTTGTACCTTGTACTTTTATTTTGAAAGAGTGTGTAAAAACGTAAGCACTAAATACAAAATAGTGTGAGTTAGACGTTGACAATGTCGACGAACTACATCGTGTGGCAATCAGAACTATTCGAAGTCGGCTTCACCCCTCAACGATTAAACAAGCTAGATTGATTTATTGATATGAACTAGTTATCAACGCCCGCCGCCTTCGTTGCCTGGTACAGCGCGCACGTTACAGCGCTAACGGGGTTAATCCGCGCTAGTACGGACTGGGCTTCAGCGCGTCTTTCTTCGCGACTTTCAGCAATCAAATAAACCTTTCGTGCTAATCATGGAGAACTTGCAGTTAACGAATTTTTTTCCGGAAGTTATCAAATCCGTAAATATACGTCACCTGAAAAGTTAAAAGAAATGTGATATGGCGCATTTCAAAATGCAAACCATTTCCCGCAATCTCTCTAGAGATTCAGCTAACACGAAAAACCGACTATCCCAAGGTTGTTATTCCAATAAATTGATTCATGTCTTACATGTCTAAGAACTAGGGTAGTATCATTTGGATGGCCGCCAATATGGAAAACCGTAGGGAAACTTTCAGATCACCTGGAGGTGAAAATGGAAACTATTTCTGAGCGGTCATCTTGTTTACATTAGTTTAACACATTTTCCCCGTATTCTGAAGCTGAATGAATTGTTCTGTGAAATGCACCAGCCTTGTATTGTTGCATTGTGTTCATTGTGCGGTGGAGACAATGATGTTACGTTATGTAAGGCACGCGTACGCGCATTTCAGGGTTTACACACCGAAGAAGGCCAACATCTTAGTAAAAGGCATAAAAGGTGTGAAAATTCATTTCATACTGGATCTACTGCCCCTATCCGCTGAGCTCCACTTGCAGTCCGCGCGAGGTAGCAGAGTTTGATTGACTATTATAGTATTAAGTTTTCCACAGCGCACGTGGCGTGTCGTGACTTCCCCGTCGTGAATATATTAGCGTTACAACTGAATGCATTACTTCCATATTTACGAGTCGGCTGAACATTACGCGCTGGATTCGATTCGTAACGAACGAATTTGAAGGAGCAGCATGCAGGGAATGGCAGGGATGGTTTTGTATTAAATTAGCATAATTTCCGCTTCATGCATTCAGGGAAGCCTGTGAGAATGTAGGCCGGTTGTGAATTTGTGATTGAGTGTTACAACGCAATACAAAATGTAGGTACCTACAATGAGGAGATTTCAAGTTATTGCGATCTCACCTGAAGTAAAGATCTTCATCGTCACTCCAGTCATCATCCACCCACGTATAATCAATCATATTTACAACACACTAAAACGTCAAACTTCACTTTATTACTGTGCTATATTAGGAGTTTTATCAGTTGGTCCTGACCAGCAGTGTTCAGTAAACGAAGGTTGAACACGTAATAGTTGGAAGCAGTCGCATCATCACTAAAGTGGTCCTTACTCGGCCAGCCCACTCACATTGCCAGGCGAGGTAATTTGGTGACGAATACAATCTACATGATTAGTAGAATTTGTATAATCAACATTGGTATGAATTTGATGAACGATCCAGCCTTGTGGCCTCCAACTGGAGCAACTCCGTCATGAATAACTAGTGCAAAGCCGCGGCATTACCAACGGTTGTGAAAAAGGCAACGTCCTCATAAGTGCTCCCAGAAGTGTTGAGTATTTCAATAAGCTGAAGCTTTTCTCTCGGAATTTGGTGTTTCATAACGCCTGAAAAAGTATTTATTTCGATATCCCGAGTTTGAGCTCTTCTTCACTGGAAATTCTGTGTATTCTACGGTTCCAGACAACAATATTATTTCAAAATATTAGAGAGTCTAGCATTCTCTGTTATATTTTTATGTATAAAATAAATCGATTTAGTATATTGTATACCTAGGAGGGTTGGCTGAGCGCCCAGACACTTTCAAAACGTTTTTGTTTTTCGTCTAACTAAATGATGCCCAGCTCAGGACAAAGACGGGTCAATGTTCCACGTATTGGATGAGTAAACCAATTTAGGCATAAACTGTTCACTTGTTCAGCTCATCCTTCGCACTTCACATAATTAGTGCGGCTGTAGTCAATATTACAGGCTGTCTAGACAGGTTCATTGTATATTTGGTCAGGCAGCTCTACGGAAATTGGATGGTTTAGAATTCAGCAAAAGCAGGGACCAACGACCTTAACGAAATCGATTACTGTAGCGCAACTTGGGAATTAAAGTGGGCAATGTTCCCCATGCAGTGCACTGCAAAATGCTGAGTTGATTCATTGACTAAATTTATTGCAATAGAAGACCAGTTCACTTCAGCTATCTCAATAATACGATGTCGATCAATGTTATTGTCCATATTAATGACGTGTACTGTTTCGACGTCCACAACTCAGCCGGGAGCCATTCGACTAGTTTAATTAGACACTTGCATATCCCTAGGGGTCTACGTCAGACAGATAGCTTATATTGGTGTTTGTTGCGAACTTGTGACGTCACAATGTGACCCATTTCGAACGGTAATAAGGGCGCACTGACGTCGACCGCGTCATGGCGTCGGGTGGTGCTCCATTTGAGTCACATGCCTTGTTTGCACTCACTTTATTACCCGTCATATTGATTCTAACAATGATACCGGTTTGCTTTTTGATGGATGAACTTGTTGGCAAATAGCAGTTTTAGCTTGAAAAAACCGTGCCATTTTTTTTGAAGTCGCAGTCAGTTTAAATACGATGATCATAATTATGTTTGGCTCAATTTACCTGCCTATGGAAACTTTTTGTGTTGACGCTTTTTCTAACATTTCAATTTACATTGAATAATAACGAATGTCATTGTGGCAGGTTTTGGAAACATCAGCTCAGAGTCGTGAGGTGTTCGTGAACTTCCTTATCTATTTCAAGCCGGAATAATTAATAAAAAAAGAAGTATATTCGTTTGCAACTCTACTGACCTGTTATTCTTATTGATTTATCATAAAACACGCATGCGGTACGTATAGTACGGTAAGGCCAGGTATCCAACAAAGCGGAGAGGACCGGAGACGAGAGATGTGCGAAAATTTGCATCTGGTCATTCGCCCTTCCTGTGATTGGAATTTGGCACATCTCCTTTCCGCTTTTGTGGATACCGGGCCTAAAGCTACGGTTCCACTGAGGCGGAGTGGAGCGGGGCTGTAGTGCTGGAATGGAGAAGAGATGTGGATTTCAAGCCATGTGATTGGTGAATCGCGGCACAGCTCGTCTCCGCTCCGCCTCAGTGGAACCGCAGCCTAACACAGCAAAATCATCTCTTCAACATTTTGCCATGGATGCTGAGGTGTTTCTGCATTTTTTTTGGAATTTCTGCACGTGTGACTTGTCTACATATTTCGTTGGCTGTATGTTAGTGTATTAGATGTTCGCTTACCGTATCCTGTTGGTCTTGCGGTGCGCCGTCTCTATGGTGACGAGGAAGACGGCGTGCGAGCGCGACGAGTGCTCGTTCATGTCGGTGCGGCCTGACGCGCGGTTGCGGTTGCCCGCCCGCATAATGCGCACCATCTCCGCCGCGCTCTTGCACACCACCGACGTCATCTCGGGGATGTAGAACCCGTTTAGTTCCTGGAACG
Organism: Diarsia dahlii; assembly: GCA_949775195.1. Classification (NCBI taxonomy): domain Eukaryota; kingdom Metazoa; phylum Arthropoda; class Insecta; order Lepidoptera; family Noctuidae; genus Diarsia; species Diarsia dahlii. The sequence goes on from OX459197.1 coordinate 23,549,894, forward strand.
GAAGGCTGCTTTGAAAACTAAAGGATTGTAATAAAGAGACTAAAGAGCTCTTAGGATCGATACCCAGGACCCAGGAGTTTGAATAAATGGTGACTGACAAAGACCCATAAAAAAAATATACAATGCAGAACTGAATTATGAAGCAGCGTCGCATACAAAAAGGAATAAGGCCATACAATGAAACGACCGTTTGTGAGCCCTTGGGAGAACTCGCAGGATGTTGCAAAAGCCGGTTTCAGACTCAACACAACTGAGGATACAATACAAACGATACTGGAATTGATTCCATCAGACATTGATTATGTGCTAGGATACATGAGTAAAAAAGGTGGTCGAAGTATTAAAGAAGAAGAGGAAGAAGTACTAGTAGACGTAGAACTATTAGCTTAACATTGAAGTAATGTGGTTCTTGAGGATCGGAATTTAGAGTGAGTACCAGGAAAGCATGACTATCGAAGAGTGAATGCCAAGTCTAGGTAAACACTAACGAGATACAGACAAGTGGTCACTGCGCAAGGAAAGCGAACGCTAATGAGCACTATTGTATTTAATAACGGCTGTATAATTAAGAGCTACCCCATCGTAATTAGCTAAGTGCTCGCTTCTTCAATTACCAGTCTCACATGATAGTTTTGGTAGAGTATTTCAATTTGTAAAGTGAGTTAGTCAGAGTTAGTCTACACTACAGTCTACTTTACTAATAATTTATAAGTTAATTAGGACAATTTTGATAATGATAGTTGTACAATGGTAATGGTTTTCGCCTAAATCAAGCTTGTGGTTCATTTGACCACTTACTCTGTTCCAAAATTTTGCAATTCACCCTATATTTATAAAACGTGATTATTTTAGAGTATCGTGTAGTAATGTACTTACCTAATTATTTTTATGTGCAATTAATTGAGGCCTTGATCTTAAGTGCGCCTGCTAGGACACGGCCGAGCTGAGCTAATAGCTGCATAAGGCTAGCCTGAACAATATGTTGCATACAAGTGGTATCTGGGTACACATTATTAAATGAAGGGGTATTACGTAAAGTGATCGTTTGCACAATACGCTGCAGAAAGCAGACATTTTCGGACCCATCCGAGTGACGCATGCCAAGGTTGTGAGTTATTGCGAATGCTTCGCGTAGGTACTTCATACTTAAATAGAACATATTACTTCAATGCAATACTTCGTAGATAATCCTCACTATAATAATACATGACTCATGCCAGTTTCAAAATATAATCATTGTCATGCATAATGTATGTAATAAACTGAATTCAGTGTATTATTACAAAATATGTGTTTTTTTGCGGCAGTAGTACTTTCATTTTAGACAAACGCGTGGATTAGGTACCAGGCTAGCATATTCACGTAGACGTGTGCCGTACATATGTACCGCATGTGCTATTGTTTGAGTGGACGTCGCCAGGCGACCGGTGCGGGCGGCGGCGACACATGTTATTATGCTTAGCGATATTGACTACACCACCATACCACAAACACCCTTGTCGTCTGTCGTTGCTTTACAATTACTAAGCTATAATTATTGTATTGATCTAGGAGCAACGGTTATGATTCATGAAATTAAATAGGTATCGTACCTATATATACTTAAATCAAAACTCAGTGGCCTTAGAATTTCAAGTTTTATTGAGTTAATAAATATGTTTATCTAGATAGGAAATTTATTTCCTTCAGAAAAAGGAAATAACACAATATTTGCACGAGTAATATTCGCAAGTTCCTTGGCGTAGTATTGAGTCATATTTCTACATTGTTCTGTTCCGCTGCTGAACACCTCACTGTTTATAACTAATTGTATCAGGTCCGTCCTTGTCCTAAAACTATATCAATTGTGTTGGGCTATTGCCTATTATGGAGAAGTCGTCATTTGTTGTATGCGTGCAAACGTACGCATGGCGGCATGGTCCCCTTGACCCGCTGCGTCGCTATAAACCGCAGCAGTCTGGCAGACTGGCGGAATGGCGGCGATGCAGCGATGGTCAAGCAAGGATGACCCGCGCTCGCTCATGAATTAGAAAATGGACGTGACCCGCTTAGATCATCTGATTGGTCGCGTGTCTCATGTCTAAACGAACTAACAGGTGCGGCGTTCATTAGTCTTCGGGTCTATGTAGTCATATTCTGAACTCTTTATTTTGAAGGTGCTTTTGAAAAGAGTTGTGAAGGCACCGCCTATACTATAATAAAGGATCGGACTGAATCAAAAAAAATTGATTCTGTTTAGTCTGGTCCGTCAGTTAGATTATCGAAAAATATTGGATAAGTGTTTTTTGTTTTATCAAATCAATAAAAATTTACGAAGATAAACCGCGTCAAAGATCATGGAGTGGGGCTTGAAACGTCAATTGAAGGTACAAAATGTAATATCATATTTATGACGTCACACGAGTTTTCGAAGCACTGTATCGTCTTCATTTTTTATTTACGTGAAAAAAGAAAAAATACGTGGTTAATATTTTTTGGAAATCTATCTGACGGACTAATTAGTTTTTTTTTGTCCGATCCCCTAATGGGATCGCTTGAGAAGGCTTATCACTAAATTAGTGATCGATTCGATGCCAACAATCCAAAATCTTTAGCGAGTGTTAAAATTTATAAAAATTTGGACAGTTTGTGCTGAAGTCGTCGCCGTTAGCGCATGCGCAGTCGAGGAGTTATTTAAAAACCTGTGGAAAAACATGATCGCCGACTCAGAGCAATGAGCTCATACTCTACATTATATGAAAACATTTGGCAAATTGAAAGTTTTAGAGGAAAAGCTTTCATTGACGTAATTCGGTATTGAGTTCCGTAATAAAATGAGATCGGTTTGGCTCGCAGCCAAGTGCAACGCAAGCTCATTCATTAGAAGAATAGACGGAAGCTACTACCATGCAACCGTATAACCGCGTACGGCCCTGTAGAGCAGTGACGCGCGTGTCTGTTATCGCACACTGATCAATAGGTAGGTGCCTAAGTAACTGATAAATTAGCAACTGATAGAGTGACCCTGACGGAGCTGAGGAACACGTGGGAATGACACGATGACACCACAGCTGTACTAAGTCGCGGCGGGGTTCATTCAGGAATTACTGATATCATTGATTTTAAAAAGCTTACCTACGTCAATTTGCCAGCCAACGATAAGTATTGTTCCAACAGCTGACAAATGAATGAAACTTTACGGTGCCGGTGTTCAGATGAGTTTGGACAAACTGAAAACATTGGACAAGCCTTCATGCTTCGACGGCACGGTTGGTGCAGTGGCTGAGCGATTGGACCGCTGCGCTGCGTGTCACGGGTTCGATTCCCGCACGGAACAAATATTTGTAAGGCCTGCAGATAGTTGTTTCGGGTCTGGGTATTTGTGTGTGTGAGTTTAAATGTTTGTAAACGCACCCACGATACAGGAGAAATTCCTAGTGTGGGGCAACGTTTAAAAAAAAAAAAAAAAAAAGTTGTGCATAATTCATGAATTTGTTGTACTTGTACCTATGTATGGATATGAGAGATGAGGGGGGGGGGGGGGGGGCAGCATTCTGTGCCAATGTGGTGTGAAATATTGGTCGATGGGATATCACAGCGGGGGCTAAGTACCTACCAGTTATATCATACAGTCACGGTTCTACAATTGTATTTGTTGAACAAACACTAAACACACTACAGAAAAGTGCGGAAGGTGATGAAGAGATGACATGAATACAGCTAGCTACTGCAATAATAGCAGCTAAACAGGTTAAGTGTCGCCCAGAACATCATGATACTGGCAACTAGCCGACAGGACGGAAGAAAACCAATAGTCTTGCAACTCTTCCGCTTCAACAACATTCTTATCTCCATTTCGAGTCATAAAGCCTTATTAGGTGGCTGTATAGAGTGATCCTTCTAGTTCTACTGTCGTGTCTGAAGGCTGTGTGTGGCGTCACATTGCGTCAGTGGTGACCGCTTGACGCGCGCCACCACCGCTCCACCGCTCCACCGCACACTTTGACAGTTAGCGGCGAGTGTCAACCGGGCAATGAGCAGCGCTAATGCACCGCGACGCAATCATTAAACCCGTACAAATCAATACGATTCCACACGGCAATAATCACACACAGAAGGAAATTGATAAACCTAACGAATGAATAAATGAATTTCCGTACGATAATAAATTATCACAATAGGGGATCGGACTGGGTCAAAATAATATGATTCTGTTTAGTCCGTAAGTTAGATTATCGAAAAATATTGAACACGTGTTTTTTGTTTTATCAAATCAATAAAAAATGACGAAGATAAAACGCGTCAAAGATCTTGGAGTGGGGCTTGAAACGTCACTCGTGTCGTCAAAATGTACTATCATATGACGTCACACGAGTTTTCGAAGCACTGTATCGTCTTCATTTTAAGGTTACGTGAAAAAAGAAAAAATACGTGTCCAATATTTTTTAGAAATCTATCTGACGGACTAATTAGTTTTTTTTAGTCCGATCCCCTATTGTAGCTAAATACTGACCAATTATAGAGGTGGTGTTCTAAAATTCACATAAAACCTATTTAGTACAAATGACCATTGTTGGACATACTTATTGGAAATCCGAATAATGATGCGATGACAAACACAACAAAGCACATGTTTGTAAAACAAGTAATTAAACATGACCGTGACACAGATGATGATGGTGGACATACATAACGTAGTAAGTAACAGCACACAGCGCGGTCAACCACGCACCTGCCATTTTGCATTATTATACTAATATTTGCTTTACTTCAAACAAAAGTGAGTAAAAAAACTATTGATCAACACAAAAACGTGTCAAGTGTTCGATAATTGCTCAGGGTTCTCAAAGTTAAGAGTTTACTTTGCGTGATAAGTGTGATATTATAAGATAACATCACACCTGGTCCTTGGACCCCCCAGGGGTTAGGCGTGATACCTAATTATGCGAAAATACTTTGCTACATAGGTGATGCGACATTTCTGGTGAACATTCTACAGTACCTGTCCCCTAATGGTGAGTTTCTTGCAGTCTTTGGAGAGCAGGTCCCGCACGTCCTCGAGGTAGAGCTCGATGTAGGAGCAGGACACGAGGTGCGTGACGTCGGGCGAGGCGCTGTTCTCGATGTGCGCCCAGATGTGGCGGAAGGCGCGCGGGATGATGCCCTCGTGGTCGGCCGTGCCCTCCATGGTGTGCGTCTTGCCGGTGCCAGTCTGCCCGTACGCGAACACGCAGCCGTTGAAGCCGTCCAGCACTGACGCCACCAGCGGCCGCACCTGGGACAAACATCACAAGTTTACATATCACTAAGGCTGAATCTAAGCAGGTTGAAAGATCTGTAAGTCCAAGGGAGAGGCTTTTGTCCAGCTAAGGGGATAACGCAGGGATGCAGCTGTTATAGGCAGGATGGCTCTCTTTTCGCACACTATCGGTGACATCTGGCTTTGTGAGTGTTTCAAAGAGACGTTACTTCAGTACATGCCCATAGCAAGTGGTTTGACGTGGCCATGACGTAGAATTGACCTTCAGTTGGAGCTACCCACGTCTGTAACACCCATAGGCTGAGATTGGCACAGTTAAGAGCGGCCCTGAAGTTGCCATAACATTATTATGGCCAATTTCTTTAATTTCAAATATACGCGTCAACTACTTAAATATTCGTTACCAGAAAACTTAGAACTTTACCCAAAACTGTAACTTTCAACAGTCGTGCTTCCTAAAGATGTTCGGGGTGATTTACTGAGAAATAGTTGAACAGTAGGGAAAGCTTTGTCGGAGGGATTCATTCCCGGGGGACTAAGGAGGGTAGAAGTTCATAGATAGTATGTGTGTGATGTGTCGCACGCACAGCGACACAGTCCGCCAAACACAATGCCTCTTTGGAAATGACCCAAAAACAGAACTTATATTTTATAAGTACTAATTCAGTATGTAATACATATTATATATTTTCCCGTTTGGGGAAAGTCTTATAAATGTGTGCTCAGTTGAGTTTTTAACAAAATACAACGGCTCTGCAAATTAGAACTTGCATAATGAGATTTTTGTGTAAAAACACTAAAGTAAGTATTATTTAATAGTATTATAAATAAACATACACAAAGCGCATGATGAATTAATAATGTTCAGTAATCAGTAAATGTCAGTAATCGATTGCATTAGATACAGCGCCAACCGCCAACGTCCCGCGTCCGTATCACAATATAAATATGGATCCGTATCATATCAGGCGCATGATTTTATTGAGATAAATAAAGTTTATGGACGTTATTCCCAATAGTCCCCTCTAGCCCTGTCCTCCGGGGTGACAGCTGGGAATTGTCTTCCCAGTTGTCACCGGGGTGACAATTTGTGCCGACTGTTCCCTTTGAAAACTGACTAGAGGGGACAAATGGGAAGTCTGTTTCTCAGTTGTCACCGGGGGGGTGACATTTGCTACGATTCCAAAAAAATATTAACTATTAAGTAAGTAAATAAAAATGTCAATCAAGTTATAAAGAATCAAATACAAAAAAATCAACATTATGTTTCCTTTAATAGGTACAATCACAGATTATTATAATTATATATTAACTTTAATTAATACTAATCGTATAATCATAGATAATCAATAAGGGTAAAGTTACACGTGCTTAATAGATGCATGCTTATTTGAAATCTAGCTCATTGATTTTGTGCCTTGCGCCGCAGATGTCATGACACAAAAAAATAGAACGTCCGTCGAACTCATTTGTACTTGCTTATTTAAGGCTTTAAATATCGTTAGCAAATATGTTTATGCCTAAATTTTTTTACCCGACTACGGCAAAGCCAAAGGAGGGTTATGATTTTGACTGGCTATGTATGTATGTATGTTTGTATGTATGTATGTATGTGTGTATCTTCATCTGTTCCCTCATAGCTTCTAATCTACTTATCGGAACTCGACATATGAGGTATCGTTAGAACCGTCTTAATTTTCCGCTGAACATAGGCTACGTGACGTGTCACAAAAAGCGATTTGGCGCCCTCTAGCGGACAAAAAGTAAGGCTTAAAAAATAAAAATGGAGATAATTACGCCGTGTTTGGTATCATTTGAAAGGGCCTCACTTGTACATTTCCAAAATATTGCTCAAATTTAAAATCACGCCCTCTAGCGGACAAAAAGTCATGAGTAAAAAAAATATTTAACACCAAAATTGTTTAAATAAAAAAAGTAAAAAACTAAAACCCGACTACGACAAAAAAAACGACGCTGAAAAAGTATGAAACAAGATTTTCAGGATAGAACAAGAAGAAAAGCCGTAGTCACACGTTATAGGTACCAACCTAAACACTTAAATACCGTGTGACTACGGCTTTTCTGTTTGTTCTATCCTGAAAATCTTGTTTCATACTTTTTCAGCGTCGTTTTTTTTGTCGTAGTCGGGTTTTAGTTTTTTACTTTTTAAAAAATCTAACCTCGCTGTTGCCGTACAAAATAAATTCCGCAATATGTAAAAATTATATAAAATAAAAAAAAATATTGGAGTTAAATCTGTGATTGTACCTATTAAAGGAAACATAATGTTGATTTTTTTTTTATTTGACTTTATATAACTTTTTTGACATTTTTATTTACTTACTTAATAGTTAATATTTTTTTGGAATCGTAGCAAATGTCACCCCCCCGGTGACAACTGAGAAACAGACTTCCCATTTGTCCCCTCTAGTCAGTTTTCAAAGGGAACAGTCGGCACAAATTGTCACCCCGGAGGACAGGGCTAGAGGGGACTATTGGGAATAATCCGTCGATAACTGCAAACACATCACCGTTCTGAAAAACGTCTATACGATGTTAAGAAGCGTTACGTCACCGTGAGCTTTGAGCACATGCTGCTAACCTTGCGCGCACGTGCCATCGCATAAATGCACTACAGAAGGATCATCCGATATAAAACGATAATCGTACGAAATGAGCGCACGTGTAAACGGAATACCAACAAAATTTGATACTTAGTATTTTTGTTTCATTAGATCAGATGTATCCTCGTTAGGTGGGTGAGATTGTGGGGACACTTAGCGCTTTGTGTAGATTGAGCCTTCTGCACTTTCTATTCTTGAAGTTGTAGTGAGTACACAACATTATTCGTACAAGTGTCGGCCGCACGCGCGGACAATCAATTATTTGCCAAACAAAAGGCTCGCTCAAGAATATCTATTTTCAATTTTCATGGAACAATTAGTATCACGTTGCGTAAATAATCAACAATGAATGCAACATTAACCGTATAAAACTAACTAAGAGCGTGCTCTATCAGAAGTTGTATCTTAACGAGCACGGTTGTATACATGATGTCAGGGATACACATTGTTTAGAAACTGCAATAACATAGTTGAAAGCAAGTAGTTTGCCATAAAAACGTTTAAATGGCGACGTGATGCATTCGTAATGCAAAATATGAAGTCATGTTAGTAAACTGCACTGAACTATGGCAAGAACATAAAGACAAATGCGGAAAATAAATGTCTTGCAAATTGTGCTATTCATTTTGACATGATAGTTTATAATACATGTGATTGTTCTTACAGAAGATTAGGAGTCATCGCATTTGCACGCGCTCTATCTGATATTTCCTATTATAGTGCTACTACAATAGAGTTTTAATCGCTAACACAAAACAACCGCCCATATTGACGCGCCGAGGTTAGCGTTGTACGCAGACACCTACACTGCGCTTGAATCTCAGCAATTTGAAGAAAACATCCAACATTGGAGACCTTCTATCACGCCAAGGCGACGCATTGAAAGTGGAACGGACGACAAGCTCGCGTAGGATGCATAGCGTAAGATGCTACCTTCCGCGTTCGAGCACTCGAACCATACTCTACTACATGATAATTGACATTGAGATTATATTGTACCGATACTTTTGTAGATATTAGTATTGCATTTGCATCGCTGAATCAGAACCTCAGAATATGCGGCCCAGACGGAAAAGATCCGCGACAATTAGCAAGCAGTCACTAACAGTGGCCGGAAGAGAATTAAACGTTGTTAGCGCTAGTCTACATAGAGCTACGTATAGTATCGTGAACAGGGTCGTAAAATATTCAAAGTCAAGCTCAAGAGCGGCGCGGGCGGGCACTGCCAAGCGATCAGCTGGACAACACTGCGGAGTGTCCGGATATGCAGTATACCATCCTCTCTGAGAGATAAACTGCGAGTGGCCCTTTAAAAAAAAAAAAAAAAGACCACTGCGGAGTGCGGAGCGAGCCCTGTAGCGGACGTGTCACCGGCACTCACCGGGACGTATTCAGTATTCACTGATGGCCAAGGGTGCCATTTTGTGTAGTTCCAATTTTTTTTTCTGCCAATCCCTTCGACGGATTTTTTTTAGTCGTAGTAGACGTTAAAGGTACGCACGCAATTTTTGTTTTGTTCTAGACACGGAGATATTGGGGTGGGGTAAGTTCACTACTTTTTCATAAGTTTTTTTTTAATACAAGGTTGGGATGTTATAATTATGTAGAACTTTAAATACCTTCCTCAACCCTACCTGTAAAAGTAAACCCGACTAAGGTATAAAACAAAAGTTGGCATTCGATCCCGCCTGCAGGCTTGCAACGTTTGTTTAATTTTTATCACAATGCGCAGCCTTGTTTGTAAACGCTTTTTGATGTACGATTCTTAAAAAAATCTGGTAAACTAAACCGTTTTTAATTGTAGATTGTCATTGTAGAAAATCATGATTCATATAATTTCAGGTATCTGTTTCGTGCGCGAGTCCCAGTGTGACAAGTACTAATGTCCGGCAAGGTGAAGCTCTTCGCAGTTCGGCTCCCACGCGCGGGCAGTTCGTTGTCGCGTGCCACCATTGTCAGTACTGCTCAATTTGGGCCATTTTGGGCTCAAGCCGTCGCTCGCCCGCCGCACGCTATTATATGATTAGCATCGTCGAACTGCCTCAAATTACTGTGTCCTTTCTTCTGCAAATCCAATTGTGAATTACTAATGTGGTATAGATTGCTCAAAGCTTAGTTCTTTCAAATATTAGCAGTCATCATCACCTTCCTGCCCCTATCCCATTCTATTTGGGATCTGCGCATCACGTTTTGAACTTCCATTCTCCCCTGTCAGACGTCACGGCGTCATTTACTCTTTTCTCTTTCATTTCATTCCTCACACCATGCGTCCATATGTTCTTTGGCCCTCTTCCCCCTCTCCATCCACCAACATTAAAATCCGTATTTTTTTTAGTCTCATTACATGTCCATACCACGATAGACGATGTCCTTTCAACAGGCTTCATTTTCAAACCTCTTTTAATATACTAATTCCTTACTTAATCCATTATTGGCCCACCGCACATCTATCTCAACATTTTCGTTTCCGCTATATGCAATCGTTTTCCATCCATCTTTGTCACAACTCAGCATGCTGATCCATACAGTACGACAGGCCTAATCATGGACTTGCATATTTTCCCCTTTTGACTTGAGGAGCTTCATTCAAATATTTGCAGTATATTTGCTGTTATTGGTCCCGAATTCAAGAAGCTGTAGAATCTATTTCAATAATAACGCCATAAAGAAGCGACTGGCGAAGTGGCGACACCTTAATCACTGGCATTGTCATGCAATTATCGATTAAAAACATAATTATAGAACAAGGCGTGTCACGGATCAATATTTCACTCGATCAGTCAATATTTTCGCGTAATGGTTCACAATTCACATGCTCAGAGTACACACGGCTACACATCAAGCTATACATTTCCAGTTTACGCTGGACTCGCACTGTACGGAAATCCTAAACAATGCGAGACCAGCTTATACTGGAAATGTATAGCTTGATGTGTAGCCGTGTGTACATTCCCAGGAATGTTCTAGTGTGCTGAACATTTCTAAAACATAGTGTCACATTGAGCACAAAGCACACAAAATATTCAGTACAGAAGTCCAACATAATAGCTTTACAATTTTGCATCAGAATATCTGGCAGACATGTAGACGCCGCATGAAACGAAAATCTCGCAAACTTGCTTACTGTGAAGCATTTTGGGACGCTTCTGTATCAGCTGTTCCTTAGCGATTTTTGTGTGGATTTTGAACCAAATTAGGTGTTGTATGAGATGAAGCTTCTGTCCTTCTCTGCTCTGTGCGGTGTAAGTGAGTCGGAGTAATATTTTTGGCAACAATGCTCGAGCAGCAGCCGGTGGGGCGGCGTGCGCACAGCGCGGGGGAATGCGAAGCCCGCGGACACACTCGTACACACAGATTTCTCCTGATATTCACACGTTTACGATATATTATACAACGCTTCGCTGAAACTGACACACTTCCTACGTGAACACTAGATAAAACATTCTGTACTAAAACTAGTGTCTTTCGTTAGCGTTACAGATTTTAGATGCAGCGCAGTAAAATTAGTATACCAAAAGGTAATAAAGGTAAGTAGTAGGTAGTACCTAACGAATTGAAAAAAACATTTCTTAGGTACTACTTAAACGCCTGCACGATAAATCTACATTATTCAAGAGACAAGGAATGAACGAACCAAATTTTTTCTGAGGCAAATGCTGAAGCCTTCGATCAATAATGTACTAGATTCCCGATAAGCGCTTCAAAAACGGCCCGAAATATAAGACCACAAACGTATTTGTGGTCTTATTTCAAATTAGTATGGCCCAATCATAGCCAACATTAAGACGTCAAAATGCCGCAGTATGCGTTCAAAAACTGCGTAAATAACCACCGTAACACCAAGGTTTTGAAAGGAATATCTTTTTTTCGGTAATTTAATATCATTAAGTGCTTTTTCATAATATTTAAACATAATTAAACTGCAAATATAATTAAATCAGCGAATATTATAATTGTTTGACCAATGTTTGCTAGAACGCACCAACTATTGTCTCATGTTCTTGAACAGGGAACGCTAGTTCCGCAATAGAATAAGCACGACATTGTACACAAAATGCTTTTAACCGTATTGCTTAGAGTTTAAGTTTCATTTTAGAATGAATATTTTTGTACTGATGACTTTTTACTTTGGAGCGACATTTAAAATGTTTTGCTTCTAATCTTTCTCCGATGAAAGCTTCGATCAATAATAGTACTAGATTAAGCATCAGGAACAAAACTAAGTCGCTCAAGTGGCCACGTTTGCACACACGTAAACATCTACATAACATCTTAGAAAAAAGTTCAATATTATTAACAACTTCAGATGATTATAAACCTTAACACTTAAACATAACGTTTAATTATCATTGTAAAGTATATTTATTTAAGCCCTTTCATCGACGAAAGATTAGAAGCAAAACATTTTAAATGTCGATCCAAAGTAAAAAGTCATCAGTACAAAAATATTCATTCTAAAATCAAACTTAAACTCAAAGCAATACGGTTAAAAGCATTTTGTGTACAATGTCGTGCTTATTCTATTGCGGAACTAGCGTTCCCTGTTCAAGAACATGATACAATAGTTGGTGCGTTGTAGCAAACATTGGCCAAACAATTATAATATTCGCTGATTTAATTTATATTTACAGTTTAATTATGTTTAAATATTATGAAAAAGCACATAATGATATTAAATTACCGAAAAAAAGATATTCCTTCCAAAACCTTAGTGTTACGGTGGTTATTTACGCAGTTTTTGAACGCATACTGCGGTATTTTGACGTCTTAGGTAATGTTGGCTATGATTGGACCATACTAATTTGAAATAAGACCACAAATACGTTTGTGGTCTTATATTTCGGGCCGTTTTTGAAGCGCTTATCGGGAATCTAGTACATTATTGATCGAAGGATGAAAGGGTGTAATGATCAATAATTTAGTTGTTAGGTTCAACAACAGATGGCGTTACTAGGCTCACTACAATAGTAATAATGAGTTACTTTTTGACAATTTACAAGTGAGGGTAACGGCACAAGATTGGGACCGGACAATTGTCGATAGATGACAGAACCGAAACGGTTGCTCCGTACCTAATTAAATGGAACTCTTTTATTAAAATCATCATTGTTTAAATACTACGACGGAGCATAAATAAGAGTCGTTGGTGCAATGTTTTAAGTGTGTGAGCGAGTCATAGAAGTAACGGGGTAAGTGTTTACGTCTACTTTATGAAGTGTAGGTTGGGGAGTTCGCGATATATTTTCCAAGGCTGATTTTATAATTTTGTCCTCAGCCTACGGAAACGCCCTTTTCGCTCAGAGGCAATATTGTGGATTGATTTCGGGATCGATTGTTGAAGCGTCATAGTGGGATTCTCGCTAAGCCGATCGACATATTCGCCACAGTCCCTAAGAAGCCAGTTGGTCTAGGGGCGTAGGACGTCGACTCACAATACTGAGGTATCGAGTTCGATCCCAGTCACAAAATATTCTTTTTGTTCATCGAGACATTTAGTTTTAGATTTTATTTTGTTATTCTTATTGCATTTTGTTTTGTGTGCAAATTATTTACCTTTACTTTATTTCTCTTGTTTAGTTATTAAGGTTTTAGCTTTTAGTTTGTATGAAATTTGAAGTTTTTTCTGATCAGTAAATTTATTATACAACCTAACCTTTTCTTTACATTCCTTAAGATTGCACTTGGAACCCCGGTCATCACATTGGCGCCCACGGGTAAACTGAATGAAAGATAAGCAGGGTGTATGATGAATTATTGATGATTAAGGTCATTCAGTGTATTCAGTTATATAATATACATATATTTTGTACAAACGTTCGTAACCAAGACACTTTTGTTTACTTTTATACGACTTTGCAAGTTCGTCAATTTTGTTGCTTTATGATTTGTTATTATACTTACGTGTGGAATTGATTTTGTTTACCTACTGATTTTTATAACTTTACATCATCATGGATGTTAATGCACTGCATAAAGATGAGCTTGAGTTTGAATTGGCTTGTCGGGGGATTTTGGATTGTAAGACCGTGGCGACTATGCGAAAATTTTTGCGGGAAATTCTAGTTCGAGAACAATCGGGCGAGTCGACTATTTCCTTTAAAGTTCCTAAATTCTGCATTGAAAACCCACATAATGAAATATTGATTTGTGAAAAGAAATTATCGGCAATAGTTGCACTTGTATCTGAAGTATCGCACAGTCCTGAACACTCGTTTCTTAGACGTATACACTCCCGTTTAACACATTTATCAAACCGCGCGAAACTAGTTATTACTTCTGAGCCTAGTGACGTTGAGAGACATTTGACATTACTAAAGAACATCCAGGATACCTTATCATCACTAAGGCAGCTTGAGCAAGAAGAAGATGAGGAAGAGGATATTATTTCCGAACATGACAAAGACATGTTACAGAAGTCTCTGGGCGAAGAGGCTATGCAAATAATGGAACAATTGGAAAAGAGCCGGAACTCAGGAAAGACTTCCTTACCGAAGGATGGTGACGTGGAGATTCATCAGAATCGTGCCTCACAGTCCACAGTCGTCACTGACATTCCACGCGCAACCTTAGAGATACCTAGTCCTTCCTCGCGTCATCCGGGCTTACAAAGGTCTTCCACATTTGATGATGGTTTCTACAAACGGAAGTTGGTTCCCATAAAGGATTGGGGTGTCAAGTTTAGTGGTAAGGGCACCGTAAGTGTGAACGCGTTCTTGGAAAGAATAGAGGAACTTAAAGAGGCCCGGAATGCGGTCGATGAAGACTTATTTCGATATGCCATAGACTTCTTCGAAGAAGAAGCATTGATATGGTTTAGGGCCAATAAAGGTGCAGTAACAAATTGGGCTCAATTAGTGAGGCTACTGTTGGACACATTTCAGCGACCGTATTACCAAGAGGAACTATTGGAGGAGATTAAACGGAGAACTCAAAGCAGCCAGGAGAGCATTTTGGTTTATATTGCTATAATGCAAAATATGTTTAATCGACTACCCACTCCCATTCCTGAAACACAGAAATTGATGATACTCAGAAGGAATTTACAACCCTATTTTCAAAAGGCCATATGTCGAGACACATTTGATTCAGTGAGTGAATTAACAGCCGTTCTTAGAATTATTGAACGCACCAAGTTAAGCTGCGATAATTTCAAGGAACCAACTCAAAGTGATCAATCTCTGGAAAGGGATTTAGCATATAAGGGAACTAGTTCAACGACATCGCGAAATGAAAACACGACTGAACTAGCAGCCATGGATAATAAGGGAGTACTTTTAACAAAATGCTGGAACTGCAGAACTCCAGGGCATCGTTTCAAGGATTGTAAATTGCCAAAACAAAGACTCTTCTGCTACAAATGTGGACGCTTTGGGAAAACGACAAATAAATGTTCATGCAATGCTACAGATAAGGGAAACGACAAATCGGAGTCGATACCGGCCGATCGTACCCCGCAAAAGTAAGTCATTCTACCCCAGATGACTGGCAGCAATGGCTACTTACAGTTTCGAATTTTTTTAAAACAGGAAATGTTTGTAATATTAACAAGCATATTCAAGACAATCGGTATTTTGCTGAAATAAAAATTATGAATCAGCCGTTTGTGGGATTGTTGGACTCGGGAGCTACTGTCTCGGTGATTTCCCGGAAATTCGGAATTAAAATTATGAAATTGGGGTTTTCAGAACAAAAAGTCGCCAAAGAAATGATCTCAACGGCAGATGGCACAAACCATGCAATGGATTCTCTTGTTCATTTACCTATTGAGTTTATGGGAAGATACAAAGTGGTAGATTTTTATATCATGGATTGCCTAAAACATGATATTATATTAGGAATGAATTTTTTTGAGTCATTTAATTTAGCTATAGGGGCAGGGAGATCGATTGCTGACCTTACGGAAATTAGCGTGTCACAACACTCACCACCAGTAATTTCGCGGGACGAACTTTCTGTTCAACAGAAAGAGCGCCTAGACAAATTGTTAGAGGAAATGGCAACAGAAATTGGTAAAGGATTAGGAAGAACATCGTTGATCGAACATAGAATTGACACCGGGGACAGTTTGCCCATCAAACATAGACAGTACCCCTTGGCACCTCCAATTATGGCAGAACTTGAGAAGGAAATCCAGGATATGCTGGACAATGATGTGATAGAACCCTCCTTCAGTTCATGGCGTTCTCCTGTATTACTGGTGAAGAAATCTTCGGGAAAAAACCGATTGTGCCTCGACAGCCGTCAGTTAAATAAAGTAACAGTAAAAGACTCTTATCCTTTGCCTAGGGTTACCACCATCTTAGACAGTCTTAAAAATGCTCAGTTCCTTTCAACTATAGACCTACGATCAGCCTTCTGGCAGATTCCACTCGAAGAGACAAGTAAGGAAAAGACTGCTTTCGGACTCGCTGGCAAAGGACTTTATCAGTTCAAGGTCATGCCATTTGGTCTGAGTAATGCATCTCAAACACAACAACGCTTAATGGATCGTTTGTTCACACCAGAGTTTGAAAGTAGAGTGTTCACTTATCTGGATGATATCGTAATATGTGACGACAGTTTTGAAGGTCATTTATCGTCATTGACACATGTAAAAAATCAGCTTAAGGAGGCAGGATTAACGATCAACCAGGAGAAATGCGTATTTGCGAGATCGTCTTTAAAATACTTGGGCTACATTGTAAACAAAGAAGGGTTACGCACAGACCCGGATAAAGTAAAAGCCATACTCGAATATCCCAAGCCTACAACTTACACGGAGCTTAAGCGATTTATTGGGTTAGCTAGTTGGTACAGGCGGTTTGTAGAAAATTTTGCCATTGTCGCAGCACCACTACATGAACTCACCAAGGGAGGCAAGAAGACTAAATGCATTGCATGGAATAAGGAGGCTGAAGAGTCTTTCTTAAATCTAAAGACTGCCCTGACGTCAACACCAGTATTAAGAGTGCCAGACTTCACAAAAGCCTTTTCTGTACAGTGTGACGCTTCTAACAGAGGGACTGGTGGAGTTTTAATTCAAATTGCCGATGGTCTGGAGGTTCCCATTGCTTACACGAGCAGGAAACTGTCAGAAAGAGAATGCAAGTACTCAGCGTCTGAGCGAGAACTATTAAGTGTTTTGCACGCAGTAGAACAGTTTCGTCCATATATTGAAGGGAGTCATTTTAAAGTCATAACGGACCACAGTGCTCTTCAGTGGCTGCACCGGAATAAAGACCCTCATGGGCGTTTGGCAAGGTGGGCTATGCGCTTACAACAATTTGATTACGAAATAATCCATCGCAAAGGCAAATACAACACTGTGCCGGATGCTTTATCAAGAGCGGTTGAAGAGGAAATTAACCTATTAGAGATAAGACCAGAAGATAAAGATGAGTGGCATAAATCAAAAGAGGACTTGGTGCTTTCAGGAAAGAATGAATCGGAATGGGAAATCAGTCAAGGTCAACTATGGAAATACTTGAAATTAAAACAATTTCCGAATGAAAATGATAGTTGGAAACTTGTGATACCAGAAAAGCTTCGTCAAGAAATTCTAAAAGAATGTCATGATGACCCCACAGCTGGCCACTTTGGTGTTAAAAAATCGGTAAACCGCGCGAGACAGCAATATTTTTGGCCAACATTGATCCAAGACATCAAAAACTACGTACGGAAATGTGAAGTGTGTGCAAAATATAAGCACTCACAAACTAGACCATCTGGTTTAATGGGAAAGCAAAGAAAGGTAACAGAACCCTTTCAAATCATTTCTATGGACCTAATGGGGCCTTTTCCAAAATCCAAGCATGGCAATACTATGCTGCTAGTCATAACATGCTGGTTTAGTAAATTCTGTTTCCTTTATCCACTCAGGAATGGAAAGTCGTCAACTATAGCTCAAATACTGGAGGAACAAATATTCTTAATGTATGGAACCCCTAGTGTAATACACTCGAGAGCAATGAATCCGGGTCACTTAAAGAATGTTAAAAATCTCGGAAACTAAAAATGATAGGTTAATGCAATAAATTGTATTTAATAGACAATGTAATACTCCTTAAATGAAAGTAAGAAAAATATGAGTCACCATACATTTTATTAACACAAAATTACATAAAGAAAAAAACTGCTGATCTCTCCTTAAAACAAAAATAGGAAACATGAAATTTTTGAACTTTATTACGATTTTCTTGAATTTTAATACTTCGTATTGCCTCCTCGTGCTTCCATTACTGCGTTTACGCGGTTTGGCATGCTGTACACCAAGTTCCTTATACGATTTTGGGGAATATCCTCCCATTCCTCTGTGAGAGCAATTTTGAGCTCACGAAGCGTGATTGGGGGAGGGTTTCGTTGTTTTACGCATCTGCCTAGCTCGTCCCAAGCATGCTCGATCGGGTTGATATCCGGGCTGCGCGCTGGCCACTCCATACGAGTAATGTTCATCTCTTGAAGGTAGTCATTCACAATCCTACCTGTATGAGGTCGGGCATTGTCATGCATAAATATAGCATCCTCACCTAAATTGACCATAAATGGACCAACGTGATCATTGAGGATTTCTTCCACATATCTTTCGCTAGTTAAAGAGCCGTTTTCTATGATCACCAGCTCTGTGCGACTTTCAGAAGAAATTCCGGCCCACACAAGTACAGACCCACCACCGTAGGCTACTTTTTCTTCGATGCATGCTTGCTTGAATCTTTCCCCTGGTCTTCGATACACTCTGTGTCTTCCATCGTGCTTGTAGAGCATAAATTTTGATTCGTCGGAGGACATAACTTTTGACCAATCTTCAATACTCCAATTTACGTGGCTCTGGGCATATCTTAGTCTTGAAATACGATGCCCACGCTCCAGTTTAGGGCCGTTTGCAGGTCTAAGGGGTTTTAAGTTAGATTCAGCAAGCCGACGTCTTACTGTCCATGCACTTGGGTTACTTCCTCCGAGGCGTCGAAACTGATTTGTGAGTTCAGTTCCTGTGAGAAAGCGATTTCGAAGCATGGTGTTCACCAAGTATCGGTCTTCTCGTGCTGTGGTACACCTGGTTCTGCCCGTTCCTGGTCTGCGTAGGTTAGAACCAGTTTCTTCGTAACGTCGGAGAACTCTTTGTACTGTTGACAGCGACACACCGACAGTCCTGGCTGTATCGCGCTGACTCCGGCCGGTTTCCAGCATTGTAAGTATTCTGGTGCATTCTTCAGGCGTAAGCGACATAATTTCAGCTTGAATAATGAATATAGAGCACTATCAACATGGTTTATGTACCCACATAAATGACAGATTACAAACAAAAGCAAAACCAAATGCTGTAATTACGTAGTTCCATCTTCGAAAGTGGCCCTTTTTCAAATTTGATTTTTTTATGATATAACTTTACAATAACTAAGAAGTTTTAATACCTTCATTTAAGGAGTATTACATTGTCTATTAAATACAATTTATTGCATTAACCTATCATTTTTAGTTTCCGAGATTTTTAACATTCTTTAAGTGACCCGGATTCATTGCTCTCGAGTGTAGTTTGTGACAATGGAAAACAATTTGTATCCAACCAGTTTAAGGATCTTGTATCAGGGTACGGTGTAAAGCTATGGTATACCCCTTATTACCATCCTCAGGCCAACCCCACTGAGCGGGTAAATAAAGTCATTGGCTCGGCTATAGCTTCTTATGTTGAAGATAATCACAAAGAATGGGACAAGTATATACCACACATAGGTCATGCAATCAGAACATCTGTTCATGAAGTGACGGGAAAAACACCAGCGTATCTGTTTTTTGGACGCGAGACTATGGTCCAGGGCATGAAACCCTATAGCTTTGAACCAGACGTACCGATAACCTTCGACAAAGATAAATTTGAAAGAAATATAGCCTTCCGTAGTAAGATTTATGACGAGGTTGGTGAAAGGATACGGCAATCACATGAGACCAACAGCGAACTGTACAACAAGAGACGTCGCATCTGCGATTATAAAGTTGGTGATCTGGTATGGAAACGCACCAAACTCCTGTCGAATGCGGATAAGGCTTTTATGTCTAAATTGGCCCCTAAGTTTGAAAAAGCGGTCATAGCGGAAAAGATATCAGGCGACGTTTACAGATTAACAAGTTTCAGAGGCAAAGATTTAGGGAAATGGCACTCTTGTGACCTTAAACGCTTGGTTTGAATCCGGTTGGATTCTTTAGAGGAGAGGGGATATTGTAATGATCAATAATTTAGTTGTTAGGTTCAACAACAGATGGCGTTACTAGGCTCACTACAATAGTAATAATGAGTTACTTTTTGACAATTTACAAGTGAGGGTAACGGCACAAGATTGGGACCGGACAATTGTCGATAGATGACAGAACCGAAACGGTTGCTCCGTACCTAATTAAATGGAACTCTTTTATTAAAATCATCATTGTTTAAATACTACGACGGAGCATAAATAAGAGTCGTTGGTGCAATGTTTTAAGTGTGTGAGCGAGTCATAGAAGTAACGGGGTAAGTGTTTACGTCTACTTTATGAAGTGTAGGTTGGGGAGTTCGCGATATATTTTCCAAGGCTGATTTTATAATTTTGTCCTCAGCCTACGGAAACGCCCTTTTCGCTCAGAGGCAATATTGTGGATTGATTTCGGGATCGATTGTTGAAGCGTCATAGTGGGATTCTCGCTAAGCCGATCGACATATTCGCCACAGTCCCTAAGAAGCCAGTTGGTCTTGGGGCGTAGGACGTCGACTCACAATACTGTGGTATCGAGTTCGATCCCAGTCACAAAATATTCTTTTTGTTCATCGAGACATTTAGTTTTAGATTTTATTTTGTTATTCTTATTGCATTTTGTTTTGTGTGCAAATTATTTACCTTTACTTTATTTCTCTTGTTTAGTTATTAAGGTTTTAGCTTTTAGTTTGCATGAAATTTGAAGTTTTTTCTGATCAGTAAATTTATTATACAACCTAACCTTTTCTTTACATTCCTTATGATTGCACTTGGAACCCCGGTCATCACAAGGGCTTAAATAAATATACTTTACAATGATAATTAAACGTTATGCTTAAGTGTTAAGGTTTATAATCATCTGAAGTTGTTAATAATATTGAACTTTTTTATAAGATGTTATGTAGATGTTTACGTGTGTGCAAACGTGGCCACTTGAGCGACTTAGTTTTGTTCCTGATGCTTAATCTAGTACTATTATTGATCGAAGGCTGAAGCTATCATAAATTAAAATAATATTGCAAGTGATGATACTTCACGAAACTTCATAAACATACGAGACGAAAATAAATGAACTAAATTACAGAGTGATCGTATTAGACGCGCACAAAGTTATTAATGGATGGTATATTCTTCCCAATCGCTGTAAAGTATTTAATAAAATGTACGAAGATGTTGCAATGCAATATCAGAAAACAGGGTAAACTGGACTTAGGAACTTTAACTGCAAGCTTCGTAAATATGCTATACATTTCCATTGGCATGACAATGAGAATTCGTCATAAACTGGTTTTGTATAGCTTGATTAATCGCCTTCCGTACGTATAATAGGGTATTTCACCAAAAAAATTTAATTAGTCCGTCAGATAGATTTCCAAAAAATAATGGACACGTATTTTTTCTTTTTTCACGTAAACAAAAAATAAAGACGATACAGTGCTTCGAAAAGTCGTGTCAAGTCGTGTGACGTCACAAGGATAGTACTTTTTTACCCACAAAGTGACGTGAAAAACCCCCACTCATGATCTTTGACAGGTTTCATCTTCGTCAATTTTTATTAATTTGAGAAAACAAAAAACACGTATCCGATATTTTTCGATAATCTAACAGACGGACTAATTAGATTTTTTTGGTAAAATACCCTACTATAGCTACAACATAGCGTGTAAAAAAATTGGAAAATACGATAGTCAATTGTTAATCTCAACTAAACCTTTCTGGTTAATATCAGAAAGGTTTAATTAAATCGCGTGCTTATCCAAATCATCGTGTTTGTTCGCAAAGGCGTGTGTCGTGACCCTCACCTTGACGGCTGATGTGGGGCGGTATTGAGCGGTCAGCGCTTTGTTACGGCGACCAAATACCATATTCTACGATCTAGCTTCATAATTGAATCCTCAACCTCAATTCCCGCCATTTGGGCTGTAACAACAGGGTAAGTGGCCCATTTCATGCGCTCTATCTTCGCACTCCACGCAGGCAATTAACGTTTCCCATCCGTAATAAATAAGCGTATTATATCACATCCCTCATGATAAATATTTCGGACAGGGCCGGGCAACTCTCATTTTAGTGGGTTGTTAGTGGCTACTTTCATACACACAAAGCTCCAGATTGTTACAATTGGATTGGCTAATGTAGGTAAGCTTACTCAAGTGATTGAATAGAGTGGGCCTTCTGATTTATTTCACTTGTGGCCGAAATAAATAAGCAAAGGAACTATTGAGCAAAGAGCCTTTGTTATCAATCATCATAGAGAATAATATCTGCACTGCATTAATAGACCGTGTATGATATATTGCGTATTTTGCTAATCCATATAACGTAATTTTATATACCTATTATTTATCAATTTCGTTTCATGTAGATTGATATCTTTGCAATAATCGGCCGATCACTTCAGCGAATGAAAGAAACTTGCTTTTGCCTTTGAACTATACCTATAGGTAAGATCGATACGACGAACGTACATAATTATACCTAGTTACTTTGTTCAGGTCATTACCATATTCATAATCAATATGGCGTTGATCGATTCACAAACACATAAAGAGTCGGAATAGCATTGATTAAGAACCTAGACAGACACTAAAGACTGGTGAGAGCTATCACATCAGTCAGTAAAATTCGAAGATTCGAGACAGGGAGGACTGCTACGCTAACTACTCCCCATCCTCTAAGCATAGCCTTTTGGACTGGAACACTACGAAATAAAGACCTTGAAGTGAATATTATGCCATCAAAAGGATTTTAAAGACTGGTAAATGTGATGTACTCACCATCTCGTCGTACATGGTCTGCGTGTCGGCGCTGTCGTCGTAGGCGGCGTCGTACGTGAACATCTTGTCCTGGCCCTTGGGGTTCAGCACCTGCACGGCGCCGCGCTCCGGCCATACCTTCACCACCTGCACAACAACTTATGTTATACAAACAGTCTTCACGAAGGACATCACAAAGTATGTGACGAATGAAGGACAAACATCCCGATCACTTCATTTGTTCCACACTCCGTGTCATTAAACCATCTCCAAAGCGCAGGTAAATAACCTTTACCTACAGGATAGGGAGCACAATGTTACGCGTCGCTTGTTAGATAAAAAGCCCACTTGAATTACAATAACAGTTTCATACGCATTAGCTGCTCTTTTTGTTGGCAAACAAGAAAATGTTGAACGATTTCCAATTCAAAGATCTGATACAAAGGAGCACCTGAACAAAGGCGACGCTTAAATATATCTAAGAAAAATACAGTTACAACAGTCCCAGGCGAATGTTATCGACCAGAGGACGTCGGGGAAAACTTGTAGAGACCGATTTACTTTACGATGAAGTTAATAAAGTAAATGATGCGTGTCTAGACGTCAGTTTATCGCTCCGTAGTTTACAAGACATGTAACAAATCGTCATAATTTTCCAACCCCCCCCGAGACTAAGTCACTTCTTGTATCTTTTTTTTTCTTTGTAAGTATGCCTCCATATGGCAAAAGTCGATCATTGTCATCTTTCGCGAATTTTCAGGTTTCGATTTTAGCAGAGGATCTCCAAGTGAAGTCACTATTTCCAAAAACCACACAGGGTGAATAAATAATACTGTGAGTGCCGCACTGCATGGCGGCGGTTGCATTAGTGAGTTTTAAGCAATAACTGCCGAATACCATACATTAGTGGGTACACTTCCTACCGCGTGTTAAATGAAAGCGCCGACGCGCGTAGGTATTGTGGCAGCGAATGTTTCCTTCAACTAATGAATAAGCATCGATACCAACCAGGACCACCACCGACTTGTTAACAACTTGTGTCTACTTCTAGTAACATTAAGTATACTTAGCCATCTTATAATTATGTTAATTTACTATTCTAGATTAGACTTCCATCCAAAATGCCGGTAATCTACGATTAGTCAAACGAATCTACTTTTGTGTTCGGAATGTCATGATGTCTCAGCCCAGTGATGATGCAGGCACTTTTTTCTAGGTGCCCAATTTTGGAATGATATCCAATCATATACAAAGAATCAACTGAAACTGAATTCAGTGTACCACGACAGTAATCAGTATTGGATTGTACAATCGCCAAATTCTTCGATAAAAACTTTTAGAACGTTTTTGTTCTCTACAATAATATTGTGGCAATGAGCAGGTAGTTGCGAGTTGCGACCACACCGTGTTAGTGCGATGTTCCCACTCCGCGCCGGGTTAGTGATCGACTGCCAGCACCTCACACCAGGCGAGTACCTGTAAATGGGCATCAAACTTTTTATTGTCCACCGGCGTCTTCGTGGACAGGCGCTCGTACCACGGCTGTTCCGTGCGCGTGCGGCTCTTCTTCACCTACACACAATGTCAAACACCTGCTTGAGAAAAGCTTACAAGTTTCAAAGGTTGCTGAAGACGTTGGGTGCGCAGTTTGGGCCAAGTACTAAAATTCGACAGACCTAAGTAGGCGATATAAAGAGAACGTTTATTTTTCGTCCAAGTAAAGGTTGTGTGATGTTTTTTGTGGCGATGTTGAGCTTGAAATGAGTTTTTCTCCAGGGTTTAACGGAGTTATACTCGTTTATCTATTACGTAACGTAAGCGCTGCACTGGTATCTAGGTAGTTTGCTAAAACTGTACAAACATAAACAATACTTTCATGAAATAGGTACTCCACTTGACAATGTGCCAAAAACTTCAATCAGATGTCTCCTACACCGGGCTACACCGATTAACTTCCCGAGAGTGGAATCCAGTGTTCCGCACAAAAGTATCGTTTTATCTCAATTTCTCCGCATCTGAGCGGTTTTACACACAGCGTTGCGTAAATTTTGATTTACAATATTATAAACATCTATTACCGACGTACTGTGGTACTACATTGATAATTGTCGTGTGGACACTCATACGGTTATGCAAATCAAATTGTAGTGTTGAGCTCAGGCATTGTACTTAACATTTATCTTATTTCACGGTTTAAGAAATATACAAATCAAGGGAATGACGAAGGAACTTAAAAATGCTTTATTTAGAAGTGACTGAAGGTTAAACGTTCACCATTTCAAGAACAAAACAGTTTCCTTGATTGAGTGCAGACATACTATAGTGAAGCATGACAATTACCTAAATGCCAATGAAGACTCGGCCGAGCCGTTAATGCTTGCTTTACGTACAAACTGTGCCTCGGCTGGCGACGACACTAACCAACTCACCACTCAGTGACTGAAAGGTAAAAGTGACGTTATCTAAAATCGTAAATATTCATTTAGTAGCAAATTCACGGAACCTTGAAACGAATCGTACGACAAATGCGCCGCGTCGCAGGCGCAGCAGGAAATCAAACAGAATTTACAGAATGCCGCTTTTCACGGGCAGTGCGCTGCGCCCGCGCCTCACGCGCCCAAATTACTGCATTGTGTGTGTACGTTCCTCCGGTAGGAAAGTGGCTCCTAGACTGATATGACTGGACCGTATAATTAGGTCGAATCTGCTGTGAATGTACACCAAATAAAAAACGCTAATTATACTTTCCATAACACTCTAGGAGCCACTTTCCCGGTGGAGTATCATTACCATACTACTAGATCTGTGCAATTTCGTAACATTACTGCAGTGCTGTTTTATTGTACCCCTATCAAATTAGTATGGGTGGATCCTGAATAGGCTTTCCCCAGATAACCGTTATTTCGACACTATCATAATGTTTTACTGAAACTGTGCAAGGTCAATTTATAATGTGGGTAGAGCTCAACATTGATGATTTTATTGGGCTTATACTTAAACTAGCTGATGCCCGCGGCTTCACCCGCGTGGATGTCGTTCAAATTATATACTAAAACCTTCCTCTTGAATCACTCTATCTATTAAAAAAAACCGCATCAAAATCCGTGGCGTAGTTTTAAAGATTTAAGCATACAGACAAACAAACAGACAAAAATAGCGACTTTGTTTTATACTATGTAAGGAAGGATACTTAAATAATATTTAAAGCGTGATTCACTACAAAGACGCTAGTAACACAACGCTGCACGCATTAAACTATGTAAAATTGTAAATAGAATATAAAGAAGAAGATTGCGATCTCTATGAGTATGACCGGGTTGCCGAAACTGCATCTCCATTAGCACGCGCCAACCACACTGGAAAATAACATTTTCGCAACGTAATGCACCTAATTGAACAGGCAATTATTGCGCAAGTTCTAACCAAATTGATCATTAATCTCGTTGCTTCCAAGGTCGATTTCAAAGCTGGTGGATTTCCGAATACTGACCAAAATGTATAGTTAGTGCAGCAATAGCAATACAGAAACCGCTAACCGCTGCTTAGGTTTCACCGCCACCGCAGCAAAAACTAGTGTTTGCCACCTCGCCTTCTATTCTAATACTCAATGTTGAAAAGAGGATCGCTCCAAAAAAGATAAATTACCTACCAAACGTCAATTTGCGGTAGATACGTGAAATCTTTTTGTCGCGTTTTTATTCGCTACTTAATTTCGCAAGTCTCGAGAGGTAAATTGTTTGGTGATTCGTCAGCGGACAGCGCCGCCGTCTTTACAAGTTTAGAAAAAAATATTCACAAAGTAGGTACAGAGAATTTATTTCTGAATGTTACTGCGATGTGCTGGACGTGGACTGTTGTATGTCTGTAGCTGTACTGTACTCTGTAGCTACATGAACAGTCGGACACGTCACGTGCAATTAAACTTGAATTCATTGTAATTGTAATGTGACATTTTTTGCCGAGGTTTGTCGTAAAAAACTAATGTTCCGTTTGTGGCAAGCAAATGACATCACGGAACCCCAAAAAGAAGGGCAAATCCACAAACTGAGACCTTTCTACGACGTGATTGTCGTTTTAGTTCATTTGGGCTTACAATAACATTCAAAGCAAGTGTTCGCGTGTCGTCTCGCGAGCAGAGCGAGGCTGTTGCGTGCACCAGATGACCAGATGATCTGCGCCTAATATGGCACAGCTGCGTATGGACATTACGGCTCACCTACATACGTAAGGGTCACACATTGCGCACCTTTTGATTCATTTAAACAATGTTAAACTGCAGCAATCATACAGCTTTTAACATATGGGAACTGAGACGTGTATCTAGGTGATTTATTTAGAACTACATAGCTTTTTAAATATGGATTTTGTGACAGAGGAAGCGAAAATCTTGTTAACCTACCATGGTATTTTTGTTCAGAATAGCTTGACATTCCATCGTGGCATTAAGTTTACCTATCCCGGGCCCGGCATAGCGTCTACAAATTAATATTGCGAAACTCAGCGTACTATGGATGGATGGGGACGTTGTTTCGTGCACTTACTGCCGCACGGCACGACAGTTAGTCTTAGAGGAACTTATAGTCACCATAATCGGCCTACGCTATGTAACATCGAATTATTGCAAGAACAAATTGGTGAACAGTTAATTTCGCGCATCGGACCGGTGAATGAGCCTCCTAGATCCTGTGACATGCATGACACCCCTACGCGTATATGTAAAGTCCAAAGTCTTGGATAAAGAGGCGTAATTGATCAGCTGGTAGCCAGCATTACCCAAGTTATTCGTCAAATATCACACGAAATGCTTGCACGAGTCATCGAAAATGGGTACTAGAAAATCTATAAAAACCTAGAAAAAATGTCTAGAATGGATCTATTGTATGATAATTCTCAAATGGACCGTGGACAGCAAGTTGATGTGCTGTACTTCGATTTCAGTAAGGCCTTTGATAGAATTAATAACGACATCTTGTTACGTAACTTTAGTGCCAAAGGATTTACCCAGTCTTCTTCTTCTGATTTCTGACTATCTCCGTGACCGTCAGCAATTTGTTCGCCTTGCCTCATATAACTCACATGCGTA
Organism: Diarsia dahlii; assembly: GCA_949775195.1. NCBI lineage: Eukaryota > Metazoa > Arthropoda > Insecta > Lepidoptera > Noctuidae > Diarsia > Diarsia dahlii. Next base: position 23,577,796 of record OX459197.1, read on the forward strand.
TCATACACGATCAGGCGTGAGTCAGGGTTCCATTTTAGGGCCCTTGCTCTTCTTAATTGTGGTGAACGATCTGCCACAAATTATAAAACATGCAAAATGTCTACTTTACGCCGACGATCTGAAAATATATGCAACTGTTGGCTCCGTGTCTGACTGTATAGCTCTCCAGCGTGATATCGATGCCTTGAGTGAATGGGCTGCCACCAACAAAATGGAATTTAACACATCCAAATGTCAAATTATGAGCTTTGGCCGCATGCGGAGTCCTATACGGTACGACTACGGAGTGAACAATGAGTCTATAGCCAGAGTATCCTCAGCCAAAGACCTCGGTGTAACGTTTGATAGCAAACTGACGTTCCATACACACAATATAGGTTTGGCTAAGGAATCTTTCCGACGCTAAGGTTTTGTTTTACGTAACTGTCAAGGTTTTAATAACCAGGCAGTTAGTAGGCTTTTGTTCAGCGCATTAGTTCGGTGCAAGCTTGAAACCAGCGCTTGTGTGTGGAATCCTCACGAGGTTACCTATATGCTCATGCTGGAAAAGGTGCAAAAAGCTTTTCTCAGGTACCTCTACAAACGAGTGTTTGGATACTCTATCCCTGTATGTATCCTACCAAATTCCTTTTAGGATGTTTACATTTTAATTCCCTTAAAGTTAGGCGGGCTGTTGACCAAATAACAACAGCGTATAAAATCATACATGGTCACACCGACGCCTCAGACTTACATGCGGAGCTGTGTCAATTATTTGTTCCAAATAATTATAATCGCTCTAGAAAGCATATTTTGTCGCACTGTAGCTCGGTCCACCTCCCCTATACCGCGTATGCTAACGAGGCTCAAGCTCAACGCGCTCGTGGAGACCAAGCCTGAATTGGATTTGTTTGCTGATGAATGGAAGACGATAATGTTAGAATGCTTGTGGTTTTGCGAGAAGACCGAATAAAAGGATTAGTTCATTTAGTGTTAAGGCGAGGTTGCACTACTTTGTTTTTATGTACGCACGACCTCACCCCCCGCCCTGCCGCGCGAGCGACATAATGCCTAAATTTTGACTGTTTTTTCTCTCTTGGAGAAAAATGATAAAGAAATTTTACATTATGTGACCCGAGATAATACACATTTTTTACGACCTTTATTATGTTATAAGTTTTATTTTTCAAAGCCTAATATAACTCAAGTAAAACGATTATTTAGCCATCATTTGGACATGTCTTTGCGATTTAATTGGATGCAGTGAAGTGTAAGTAATCGTGTATCGCATGCCCGACATAATTATCATGATCGAAGAATCAACTATGTAATACATTTTTTTCAAAATTTAAATCCGTTCCATGTACGAGTAAAACGCCATTGTTGACGACGTTTATCGGGGTAACCTCGCCTTAATGGTTTTTGCTGTAGGTTAGGTACTAAATGTAATAAATAAATAAATAATGTTTTTTTCACTTCTCTCGCTCTAAAATTCGTCTTTATGTCGTGCGTAGGTACATAAAGTCGCGTTTTATGCTCTAGAGCATAAAGTAAAATCTTCGTCGAAGACCAAGGTAATCGGCACGGGTGCGCCAAAGTTCACCTAAAATTTCAACTCCGATAATTGGAAATCCGAAAATGTTCTTCCTAACATTTTTCATCCTAACAATCGCAATTCCTAACTTCTCTGTCTCTAATGTTTTAATTCCGAAGCATTCAACTTCATAATGTCTGTAGCAATAAACATCTATTACACTATTATTTGTTTTCCTATATTTTCTCAACATAACCATCTTTTACACTATTATTCAAAGTCATATCTTTTTTTTGTTTATATTACTTTTTATTCATTGAATAATAATCAGTATTATAAAAGGTCCCATTAAAATAGGTGGACAAAATTTTAGAAATCATTCAGACCGCTAAAATAAGGACAATAGCAAAAAAAAATATAAGAATAAGAAATAAAATACCTACTTTTATAGGATGAGTTTGTTCTAGAGTGCCAGTGCAATTTATTATTTTAAGTCAAAATAAAATCACTTTATATAAAGTGTTTTTTTTTGTTTAGATGTCTTTAGTTAGGCTTACTAAACGCTGTGTTAAAATTTGTCCACCTATTTTAATGGGACCTTATATACTATGCAAAGATATCCATAGGTTAGGTTAGGTTAGAACTGTGACCAACTACGCGCGAGCCAAGCGAGCGAAGCGAGCGGTGCCGCGTCAGCGGCCGGCGAGCGCTACCTCGAAATTGGTCGCGAAATTTTTCTAAGTATTTTTTTCATAGTGCCCCCAAGACGACACTCTGATCTGAATTTCATTCATTTATTTTATTTCAAGACAAAAATCAGTGAAACGACCTTTAATCATTCTAATCAGTTGTATGAGTGAAAATATTATGGTAATTATGTTTAGGAATAAAAGCGTTAGGATAAAAAAACAGTAGGAGTTTAAATATATTTACACTAATGATTTTATGAATTCCAATTTTCGGAAACATGAGTGTTATGAACATCGTCGGTAGGACTACAAATAGTATGAATGAAAACTTTAGGATGAAAAATTTTAGGAAGAGTGATCATTCGGATTACAAATCGTTAGGAAGAACAATTTCGGATAAAGAACTTTAGGTGAGCCAATATGGACCCAATCGGCACAGGTAATCGGCCCAACAGCCACACGAACAACTTCAACTTCATAGAATAACCTTTAATTCGTTTCGTTAGTATTCTAAGAACAAGGGATTACTGCTTTTCATTACGAATACTAGGAAAGTTGATGGGAATAGGCTTCCGCCAATTACCTAAATCGCTTGATGGCAATAGGCTTGCTCCTAATTACATCATTTGATGGGAATAGGCTTACTCTTAATTACATTGATTGATGGCAAAAGGCTTGCTCTCAATTACCTAAATCAGTGGATGGCAATAGGCTTGCTCCTAATTACATCGGTTGATGGCAATAGGCTTGCTCCTAATAAGATTGGTTGATGGCAATAGGCTTTTCCTAATTACATCGGTTGATGGCAATAGACTTGCTCCTAATTACATTGGTTGATGGCAATAGGCTTGGTCCCAATTACATCAGTTGATGGCAATAGGCTTGCTCCTAATTACATTGGTTGATGGCAATAGACTTGCTCCTAATTACATTAGTTGATGGCAATAGGCTTGCTCAAAATGTTTATTTAGCTGAGCAGTATGAGTAACGACATAAGTCAGGTGTTTTGTCAAGTTTCCTACTGAAAAAAATTCAGTTAATTGGCGGGAACCTTAATTATTTTTACAATATTTACAAGTTGCTGTTTCATTTCCTCGCAATCGAAGTGAAAAGTAGAGTGTAAAACTCGTCCATAAAACCCATTTTGCTCTCTACTTTATAACCATCCTCGCTCGCGAGCTCGCATCGGATGGATAAACGTCTCGCGCAAAATGGTGCGTTTTATGCACTTGGTGTACAATCTACTATTTCATTCATCTTCGTATGAATCACCCGTTACATAGTAAAAGGTTTTAATTTAACACCGTCTGAATCAAGTGCACCATTAATCAGGATTTTGGAGTTTTCACTGTCATATAAAATCGACTAGTAAGTCGGGTATAAGTCGTAGTTTGAGAGTATGGATTGAAGACCTAAGCTGGTTTCTTCGAGAAGATATTACACACTAGAGATCCCTCAGCAATAAGATAATGTCCGGAAGGGGCACCAGATACATCACCATTCGCCACAGCTTGCAACTCTTGCAAGGCATCACGAAATTGCCAGTCGTTTGGCGCGTTTGTATTAGGACCGTGATGGTCGTTGAAGCTTACGCTAGAATTCACCTTCAGGTTCCTAAGACCCTGACCTTTGATAGGCATAGTGGACACCTTGAGACAGTTAACGCTACGAAGGACGCTGCTGACTAAATGGTTTTAAGTGGAAAGCTGCTGTTTTGCTGTACATAACACATGTGGATCTGGACTAGAGAGGAAATTATGGAAAACGCAACAAATTATGTTACACACGCACGCAAGTATTATCATAGCCCATCTACAAGGCGCCACGACTTTTGCTACAACTGGTCATAGAAAACTACTTGCATTTTAATGATACGTAGGCAAACATCTCATTAGTCTCGGAAGCCTTCGTTAACATTTACTACCTACTTACTTAATTACCATCGCAAATCTCGGGTACAAGGATATCGAGTACCTAATTAGAACAATACGAGGATTTAACTACGATACGAGGAAGATAATTTGTCGAGTGCAGACAGTGCACTTCAGTAGGTCTACAGGTCGCAAGTCGCGGGACGAGCTGTGGCGCCGGTCAGCGACAGCCGGCCTCCTTTGTCAGCTCAGTTAGCGACGTGAGACAGGATCACGTTTACGTAATTAAGCCTACTTAGTGGAACCTGTTCGAGATCGCCCGACCATAATTATGACACTTATCTCTGCAAGTGCGACCAAATTACACACGCACACAAATCTCAGAAGACAATGATTTGTTACTGAGCTGGGTGGCAACTAAGTCTAATGCACTTTCATAGGATTTTAAGTAATCTAAACTGTATGTGTTTCAGAAATATGGAGTAGCAAAAATTTACTCCAAGTTCAAAACAATATAGTCATAGTCAGTCACTCATCCTAATTGTTTCCAAGTGTGAATTTGAATAGAAACTATAATCAGTAGAACAACTGCAATATGCTATCATGTGAATAAAAATATTATATCCTGATACAGGTAACAAATTAATAAAGAAGAAGTGTCTTTTGGTATTAAACTGAAAGTATCTAAACAATATAAATAATGGTACTTAAGAAACCGATTTTGACAGGGAAATTATTGGCAGATAGCTGATAATATAAGGAGTTACTTAGTTTACTTTTATGTAATAAAAAGATTCTGTGGCAATTGTTAACAAAATTCAATTCAAATAGGGATGTAGGCAGTATTTTTATAATAACGTCACATGGGCTATGGTTGTGGGTAACATCTGGTAAGTAAATATAATGTATGTATCATCACTTGCCATAATTCCCGAAACTTTTTATGTTTCTTATATTCTCGTGAATTTCATTGCATTCATCAGGATTCATTCTGAGAACTTAACAAGTGTTTAAAGTTTTCTTTAACTAGACCACACATAATCATAATTAACTCAAATTTAGTAAATAGTATTTTTATTTCGCAAACAGCAAATAAAAAGTTAACAAACAAACTAAAACTATCATGACAGATAAGCTGCCTTCTTCCTATTTAGTAGAATGTTGACACTCAACAATTATTATCTTGTTATTGTGATTCACAATGCATATAAGATGATTCAGTGCCGAGGGTGCCTGCTGCCTGCGTTGCACACACTAGGAAGTAGACACTATTATTTGTATCAGTGTGCTAAGTGGATGCAAACACGTCGCTGTTATACTACGCTACACAACCTGTAGAATATATTATGCACTGAAGCAACTGTGTCTAACATAAGTTGGTCACAAAGGAAGCATGAAACATCACAACTTTACAGAGTGCACTGTTATTGTTCACTCACATTACATTATTGTATCTAAACTTAACTGAATAATATTTTATTGTTTATCCTTGATGATTTCAGCAATTTTTTTATTATAGTTTTATTGTTGTTTGTGATGTAATAAATTATACCTACTATTTAATATTAAAAAGAAAATCAGTAAATAGCGCTAAATATTGCTGCTTCCCTATAGTTAAATATTCCAAAATTAATTATATCAGCAACAAAAGGTGATTCTGTGTCTGTATCTCTAACTGACTATACTAGAAATGTCTTTAATTATGGCTGTGATTCAGTTTTGCTAAAATATAAGCTCATTAGCATCCACCAATGTTTACAATTTTATTTATGTGTATATAAATGAAGGTAGGATAGTAAAATTTTATTGAACAGTACTGAACTCTGCTCCACAAGGTGGCCATCTGATTAATAACGTCATTATATTGTGTGAAGTAGTGGAATATAATTTATTAATGAGCTCCATTGTGCAAGGGAGTGTAACTGTCGAGTTTTAGTACTTCATGTTTGCATAGGCGTAAATTTTGCAAGGAATGCGAGCCCACGCACCTGATTCACGCCTGTCCCCTTTCTTCAACTAAGAGCTAAGCAACCAGACGCGGCTGTAACAACTGCCACAACACTTCGTCAACACACTCCAATCGCGAGCTGCTTGTATTTTGGTAACGTAAAACGCAAACAGAACACTCCCGCAGGTTCGGTCGGGAGTGCAGCCGACGAGGCGACGCAGCTCGACTGCGCAGCCTACGAGCTGATGCCCGACCGGCCCGACATAAACAATATCTACTGCTGCTCACCTCCTCGTAGCCCTCGTTCTTCTCCCGGGTAGAGAGCGGTCGGCATCGCACCACCACCTTCACGCACTCGTTGAGAGCCGTCCGCGGCCGAGCCGACTTCTCCATCTTGGGACAACCCCTTTCTTTGCGTAATTTTCGTCCAAGCTCAAAGTCACCGATATCGATCCATTCGGGGAACCCTTATCGGCATCACCTGTTCGAGTAGATTCCGTACTTGAACAAAAACTGAACAGCCGAGATACAAACGCACAATATTAAAACCAAAACAACACGATTAAATATTTAGAAACGTAACAAAATAAATAAAAATCGTAAATGTATTATTACAAGCCGTCTAACAGCCGACCGCCACAAGCGGACATTACTTTTCAACTAATTCTATTTGATTTGACTTTATTTTCCCGCTGCGCATGTCAGAGAAAACAAGTTTCTGTGATCGCCACTCAACTTGAACTTTATGAAAATCAATGATAATTGTATTACATACCGTATTCGGTTGGAATAAGGTTTTATATCGTTTGCAAAATTTTATTATTATGTTCAATTTCTGAAGTAACCAGTATGACAGTTGTGTAAAAATTGCACAGGCTGAAAAAGTTTGTTTGACAGTCCAACAGCAACTATTGCAAGTAAAAAAAATATTTCGGCAATTTAATAAAAAAAAATAAACAAGAACAATCGAACCACCTTGCCTTGTAGCCTACCATTTTTACTTTACTCTTTGTATTCTTCCTTACTATAAAGCCAGGTGTGCAAGATGACCTGAATAAAAAAGTAATAGTGTCATGTGAGCATCGTTTAATTTTTTGAGTCCACTGTCCAATGCAGAAAGAGTTAAATAGTTAGTTAGTTAATAGTTAGCTCATGCATGTGGTTGTGGGCCCACCGGCCCACCTCGATACTATGTGTTCTGTGTCCACCTCAATACAGAACTGTCAATTTGGCTTAAAGGACTTTGTATCCAAGCCAAAATCAATGAGTGTTTGTTATGATTTGTGATTTTGTGTTAAGGTGCTATCAATAGCGCAAAAATGATATAAATCCTATTTTATCCTATTGATATAATAATATATTTATTGCTGTGACAATAAGTACACAAAAGGCTTTACTTTCTTTGAAAATCCAACCATTTCCAGTTGTCACAATGTCTTCTATTTCGACAGTGATTATTCTAAAAAGAGCCAGCAAAGTTTATCATGAGGGCGTAAGTTCCAATAATTTATAAACATTTCATTTGTTTCTAACATTAGTAGGAAATAAGTAACATCATAGGGGAATATTCTTTGCTTTCTTCATCATTTATATATATAATCAAAACGAATTTAAATAATGATGTTAAGATTTAGAGGTACAAATAGGATTTCTTAGTATTATTAACTATTACAGGAGACCATAGCAGGTGTGGTAGTAGTGGAGAGTAACGGTGATGTGAGACACGAGGGCCTGTCCCTCTCCATGGAGGGCTCGGTGAACCTGCAGCTCAGCACCAAAAATGTTGGCATCTTTGAGGCCTTCTCTAATAGCATTAAGGTACATGTTATGATTCACTTACTAATCATTGAATATCTTCGAGTAAAATGAAACAGCATAACAACAACAAAATTAATTTGTATGAACCGATTTGCTTAAACAGTTACTAGCTCACAAATTGAATCAATGCACATATTGCACTTTCATCATCTCACTTCCACTTTTATCCTTTTGATTTGAATTTTCATTCTTTGTATTTGTATGTAGTTATTTATCATCTGTAATTTTTTATACAAGCTTGTTTTTCTTAATCTACACTAATATTATAAAGAGGAAAGATTCGTTTGTTTGTGTGTATGTTTGTAATGAATAAACTCAAAAACTACGGCGCCCATTTCAAAAATTCTTTCACCATTACAAAGCTATATTCACCCTGAGTAACATAGGCTACTTTTTATTCCTGTATTCTCACGGGAACGGGAACTATGCGGGTGAAACCGCGTGACGTCGGCGTCTGCTAGTACTTTATAATTATGCTTTTATACTGTAGTCCAACTTTTGAACTGTTAGTATCCAAGTGAAAATTAACTAATTGATTTCAAGGTTTACCTGTTTTAACTATCTTTATTTAACTTCTTGAATTTAGAATGAATTTAGAATTTATTTATTTGTAAAAATGTAGTTGTACATTATGATGTTAAAATTTTTAAAGTTCTATACACTCTACCACAATAAGTGGTGTACAAATATTTAATAATAAAATTAAAATTAAATGTCATTCTTTTATCCAAGTACAAATATATGTCAAGATTTGCGATACAATAAGTCCAGCATTAATTAATATGATTATAATTATAGATTTAAAACCAATGTCCAAATTAAGTAGGTTGTTAGCGACGATATGTAAATATTAAGATTAATTCGATTAGAGTAAAATTTAGATGTTTTAAGTGTTTTATAAGTTAGCATTAGCTCTGTCTAAGCCCATCAGGCTTGATGTTATGTTTTCACATTCCTGCCGCCTGGCGGCGCTAGTGTAGCTTAAGTACCGCGTTACTTTACTTTAGTGAGAGCCGCTTCACAGCTCACCCCTTAGGAATTACAGAAGCGTAATCTTAAGTTGTGCATTCCTGCCGCCTGGCGGCGCTAGTGTTTATATTTATAGGTCATGAAGCTTAACTACTGTGATACTTGACTTTAACGAGAGCCGTTTCAGTTTTTTGTATTTTTTAAGTGTTAATTAAGGTTTTTTATATTGAATTTTGTTTTGTTTTCATAAAATAAGTTAGTCCTAAGATTAGGAAAATAAGAAAAACCATGTAAGGGATGTTTTACCAGTAAAAAATGGCAAGGTTGGTTTTCCCGCGTTTCCTCTGGCAAAAGTGTTAATTTTTAGGCGCCAAAAATGTGCAAAACGCCTCCGCGCATGCGCACACGACGGGTCGTGATTGGTCAGTGCCTTAAGCAATTTGATATAAATATGGGAACATTTCGATGGTAAAACATTCCAAATCCGACTGCGACTAAGTAAGAAACAATGGTTTGAAGAATAAACCAAGAAGAAAGTACTCCTGAAGAAGTCTTGTTATTTACTCTGCCACTGCACCCTCTCCAACAGTCTCCAGTCGACATCCCGCCAGCAAACCTGCTCCACACAACATCACATCACACTCTAATACATGAGCGCAACATTTGGTCCTTCGAGAAGCCGGACTGGGTTTAAGAAAACTGGGAAGATGCCTACGAATACGAGATCAAAATCGGTGCAGTCGAAGACTACAACAGCTACGAGTGAAAGTAACGCCACTTCAGGTACTACGGGTACCGGTTCGACGGACTGGAGCATGAATACGCCGAGTGAAGCAAAGACGACTACCGACACGTCGAATTCCAATCGATCGACGCCGAGCAGCGTACAAGAACGTCAACAACCCGTACTTCATCCCAAAGACAGCGCCGGAGAGGAATCAACATCGGGGGAAGTGTCTCATACCACCCCCCCGACCTGCACCAGTGAAGCGTCGATTCCCGTTCGCCAAGAAGAGAGTCATCCAACGCCGCAGATTCAAGAAAGAAGTGTCGCAGTGAAAATGCGTCTGAACGATGGAAGCATACCAACGTCCAGAGAAGAGAGTCTGCAGCGGCCTCACCCTAAGAAGACGACCCGCGATCTAGACACCCATTCTGTTCGCTCGTCGCATAGGAAGAGAGCAGAAGCACAAGCAAAAATGACCGTGGCGCTAAGGGAATTGGAACTGGCCGAAGCACGATCAAGAGTTGCTCAAGCCGAACTAGAACTTCTGACCGCAGAATCAGAAGAGGAAGATGGTGCCAGAGAAGAGCTGTATGAACGAACTCAAGAGGTTGAACACTGGTTCATTACGACCGGGGACCGACCTAACAAGAATCAGAAGCCGACTGAGACAGAAGAAAAGAAGAGCGACATCCAGGAATTAGCTTCGGTCATACTCAAGCTATCTGAGAAGTCACGTGACACTGGTTCATCGAAGCACGTCGAGCTCCCTCACTTCAGCGGGACCTGTGAAGAATGGTTAGCCTTCAAGAGATCATACGAAGATATGGCCGCTTCGTTCAGCAACAACCAGAACTTAGCGCGCCTTCGAATAGCAATTCAAGGAAAAGCTAGAGAAGCCGTCCAAAGCCTGCTGTTCACTGCCGAAGATCCACGTGAAGTAATCAAGGGACTTGAAGCAAGATTTGGAAGACCTGGAGCACTGGCATTAGCAGAACTAGAGAAGATGAAGAACCTGTCAAAAGTCGGCGAAACCCCAACCGACATTTGCGTATTTGCAAGCAAAATAAAGAACGCCGTCGAGACAATCAAAGCATTGAAGAAACCACAATATCTCAGTTCTCCTGAAACACTGAGAATTATCGTCGAAAAAATGCCAACATCTATGAAGTTTCGTTGGTTCGCCTACCACAGAAGCAGAAGAGATGAAGACATTCAAGAGCTACTACTCGTCGAAACGTTCTTAGAAACAGAAGCGGATATGTGTGGGGACTTTGCTCCACCTGAAGCGCCCTCGGAGCAAAAGAAGGGAATAAGAAGACCTGTACATTCGGTACAAGAAACATCTAAAGAAAACTACAAGAAGTCGTGTGCATTCTGCGAAGAAGAGCATTTTACACTAGAATGCAAGCAGTTTAAAGAAGCCAACCTAAATGAAAAATGGGATATGATCAAGAAAGCTAAAGTATGCTTCAAATGCCTTCGGTTCAAGCACTCAAGAATCAACTGTAAAGCTCCAGTCTGCAAGGTGTGCAAAAGATGGCATCATACCATCCTGCACTCTGACAAACCGCCAGTTCCAGTTGAAAAAGAAGCGAACAAAGAAGACAAGAAAAGCACGTCAGAAGAAAAGGTTGCCTCAATCCACAACGCAAGAGGAGAAGAAAAGGCATACCTGAAGATCATCCCAGTGGACCTTTTTGGTCCAAAAGGCCAAGTCCGAGTCCTAGCATTATTGGACGAGGGCTCTACGGTCACACTCTTAGACGCATCAGTCGCTGAGAAGATTGGAGTCGAAGGGAAGCAAGAAAAACTCACAATCGAAACAGTCGGCGGGAAAGTGCTAAGAAAAGATAGCTCTCAGAAGATCGAGTTCAAAATAAAAGGGGCTCACAAAAGGGAGAAGAGATCTATCATAGCAAGAACCATCAACGACCTGAAGCTGTCCGAGCAATGTATAAACAAGGACACCGTGAGGAACTGCGAGCATCTAAGAGCAATTGAAAGTCAACTCCTCTACGTCACCGAAAGACCCAAGCTGCTGATAGGTCAAGACAACTGGGGGCTGATAGTCACAAGAAGACTGAAGAAGGGCAAACCATCCGATCCTGTAGCCTCACTCACTAACCTAGGGTGGGTGTTACACGGATGCGAAACAGGGGCGACTGCCTTAGTAAACTTCACTCACTACGGCAGATCGACCACTGAAGAAGAAAGTATCGAAGAAATCGTCCGAGAACATTTTCAATTAGAATCTCTCGGTATTCAAGATCGGTCGCCAACCAATGACAGCGACAGAAGAGCATTAGAAGTCCTCGAGAAAACTACGAAGAAACTGTCAAGCGGTCAATATGAAACAGGACTTCTGTGGAAAAAAGAAGATGAAACTCTGCCCAACAACTATAACTTAGCAAATCGACGCCTGATCAACATTGAAAAGAAGTTAGATCGGGACCAAGAAGCTAAAGAAGACTACGAGAAGCAGATCCAGAGCCTTATTGAAAAGGGTTATGCAGAGAAAGCTACGAAAACATCAAACAAAGGAAGAACATTCTACTTACCCCACTTCGCCGTCGTGCATCCCATTAAGAAGAAGCTGAGAATAGTATTCGACGCTGCTGCCAAGTTTGAAGGGAAGAGCCTCAACGACGCCTTGCTCTCAGGCCCAGACCTATTGCAGTCACTATTTGGCGTACTGCTGCGCTTCAGAGAAGGGCCAGTGGCTGTCATGGCTGACATCCAAGATATGTTCCTTCGGGTCAAAGTAAGAGAAGATGACCGGGACAGCCTCAGGTTCCTGTGGCGTGGAAACAGAAGAACCGGCAAGCCTGAAGAGTACAGAATGGCGTCAATCATCTTCGGAGCAGCGTCATCACCAGCAACAGCTATATACGTGATGAACAAGAACGCAGAAGAGTTCAAGAACACTCATCCCGAAGCAGTAAAAGCGATAAATAGAAACCACTACATGGACGACTATCTGCAGAGTTTCGAGTCTGCAGCTGAAGCAAAGAAGATTTCAAAAGAAGTCAAAGATATTCACGCAACAGCAAACTTCCATCTAAAGGGTTGGGCCAGTAACAATTCGGGGGTACTATCAGAAGTAGAAGACACAAATAAAGAAGATTCTCTGCAACTAACAAAAGAAGAGAAGACTCTGGGGCTAAGATGGCTGGTGAAAGAAGACACACTAGCCTTCAATGTTGGGCTGCGTAACACGTCAGAAGACCTGCAAAATGGTAGAAGAACTCCAACAAAAAGAGAAGTCACAAGCGCTGTGATGTCCACCTTCGATCCAATGGGCTTCGCAACACCGGTCTTGATACAAGGAAAGAAATTAATTCAAGACATTTGGCGAACGAAGATAGACTGGGAGTCTGGGACGAACCAATCAACGAACCACAAAGAGAAACCTGGTTGAACTACCTAGAAGAAGTATCAGCGTTGACAAAACTAAAGATTCCAAGATGCATCTCACCCTGCGGCAGAAGAGGCCAACTACATACGTTCACCGATGCGAGTGAAGAGGCCTACGCTGCAGTTGTATACTGGAGGACAGTCGAACCCAGCGGCAGAGTCCATGTCTCCATGATCGCCGGTAAAGCAAGAGTAACGCCGACAAAACCAGTCTCAATTCCGAGGTTAGAGCTACAAGCTGCCTTGCTCGGTAGCAGACTAGCCGCCACGGTTGAAGAAGAGTCTGAGCTGGAAATATCAAAGAAGACTTATTGGACGGACTCTAGCACAGTACTGCAATGGATAAAAGCAGAACCACGAAAATTCAAAACTTTCGTGGCCAATCGCCTAGCAGAAATTGAAGAAAAGACCAAGCCAGAAGAGTGGAGATGGGTACCGACGAAAGAAAATCCAGCAGACGACGCCACAAGGGGAACTCCAATAGAATTTGACCACAACGCCAGGTGGTTCAAAGGTCCATCATTTCTCCGTCATCCAGAAGAAGAGTGGCCCTTTCACGACTTCAAACCAGAGAGTATCATGCCAGAAGAGAAAAACAAACAGAAGGTGATGGCGATCAAGGCTACAGAAGACAACCTTCTGGACCCAGAGAGGTTCTCAAGCTGGGAGCGTCTACTACGCACTACGGCCAGAGTGGTTACCTTCACATACCACTTACTAAAGAAGGTCCGTAGAGCGACCACCGCCGCCGCGCGACAGAAGGACGAGCCCTGGAAACCTCAAAGAAAAACCCAGAAGAAAAACACGCCGACCTCCAATCAACCCGCCACCCTTAACAAAAATAAGCGGCTGTACCTCCCCCTAGAAGAAGAAAACTTGAAAAAGGCTGAAGAATTACTCATGAAAATGAGTCAGAACGACAGTTTCGCGTCAGAGATAAAGAATCTGAAAGCGGAAAAACCCATTGAAAGCGCAAGTCGACTTAAGAAGATCGACGTTTACATTGGAGACGACGGAATCATCAAGTTAAGAAGCAGGACGTCAAAGTTCAATGGAAACAACGAAAGAAGAATGAATCCCATCATCCTAGATGGAAAACAGAAGATAACGCGTCTCATCATACAACATTATCACAAGAAGTTTCTTCACGGAAATACCGCTACAGTAATGAACGAGATTCGTCAAAAATATTGGATCTTGGGCCTAAGAGCGACTTTAAAGGCGGTCGCACACAGCTGTCAATGGTGCAAGACAAGAAAGAGTCTACCAGCAATACCCCCTACGGGAGACCTACCGAGCGAGAGACTACAGCATCATCAGTTTCCATTCTCTTGCGCAGCCGTAGACTACTTCGGCCCAATGCAAGTCACCGTCGGGAGAAGAACTGAGAAGCGCTGGGGGGCATTGTTTACCTGTCTCACCACCAGAGCCGTACATCTAGAGTTAGTGCCCTCTCTTAGCACAAGCTCAATGATTATGGCACTTCGAAGAATGGCAGCCAGAAGAGGAAACCCGAAGACCATATTCAGCGACAACGGAACAAACTTCGTCGGGGCAAACAGGGAGCTTGAAGAGGCCGCGCAAGAGAAAGGCATCAAGTGGAAGTTCATTCCCCCAGGAGCCCCGAACATGGGGGGCGCCTGGGAGAGACTTGTGCGAACAGTCAAGACGGCGCTGGCAGTGGTTCTCAATGAAAGAAGTCCACCCGAAGAAGTCCTCCATACACTAATGACTGAGGTCGAGCACATCGTCAACTCTAGACCCCTCACCTCAGTCAGCATGGACCCTGAAGATGAAGAAGGTCTGACCCCGAACCACTTCCTGCTGGGGAGATCCTGCGGAGCAATGGCGCCGGGAGAATTCGACGACACGGAGCTGATAGGGAAGGCAAATTGGAGAACCTCTCAAAGACTCGCTGACCATTTTTGGAAGAGATGGGTCAAAGAGTACCTACCTCTCTTAATGCCAAGGAAGCTCGAAGGAAAGGAAACCAAAGATCCAAAAGAAGGCGATATCGTGCTAATAGTGGACGCTACGCTACCACGAAATTCATGGCCCCGTGGAGAAGTTATCAAGACGTATCCCGGACCAGACGGGAGAACCAGAGTGCTGGACGTGCGGACATCGGGAGGAGTACTTCGCCGCCCCACTCGACGGATCATCGTGCTGGTTCCTGCTGCATCGTCGCCTCCAGAGGATGATGTGCTGCGCACCGTGGGGGAGAATGTTAGCGACGATATGTAAATATTAAGATTATTTCGATTAGAGTAAAATTTAGATGTTTTAAGTGTTTTATAAGTTAGCATTAGCTCTGTCTAAGCCCATCAGGCTTGATGTTATGTTTTCACATTCCTGCCGCCTGGCGGCGCTAGTGTAGCTTAAGTACCGCGTTACTTTACTTTAGTGAGAGCCGCTTCACAGCTCACCCCTTAGGAATTACAGAAGCGTAATCTTAAGTTGTGCATTCCTGCCGCCTGGCGGCGCTAGTGTTTATATTTATAGGTCATGAAGCTTAACTACTGTGATACTTGACTTTAACGAGAGCCGTTTCAGTTTTTTGTATTTTTTAAGTGTTAATTAAGGTTTTTTATATTGAATTTTGTTTTGTTTTCATAAAATAAGTTAGTCCTAAGATTAGGAAAATAAGAAAAACCATGTAAGGGATGTTTTACCAGTAAAAAATGGCAAGGTTGGTTTTCCCGCGTTTCCTCTGGCAAAAGTGTTAATTTTTAGGCGCCAAAAATGTGCAAAACGCCTCCGCGCATGCGCACACGACGGGTCGTGATTGGTCAGTGCCTTAAGCAATTTGATATAAATATGGGAACATTTCGATGGTAAAACATTCCAAATCCGACTGCGACTAAGTAAGAAACAATGGTTTGAAGAATAAACCAAGAAGAAAGTACTCCTGAAGAAGTCTTGTTATTTACTCTGCCACTGCACCCTCTCCAACAGTCTCCAGTCGACATCCCGCCAGCAAACCTGCTCCACACAACATCACATCACACTCTAATACATGAGCGCAACATAGGTACATGTCGTCTTGGATTGTTACAATATTCCTTATATTCACCAATGTCATAAAAACAATTATCTAATAACCAATTTGTCAGCTTTTTCTTGAACATGGGGACAGGAAGTTCCTTAAATGAGTTAGGTAACTTGTTATGCACCTGAATGGCATTTACATATACATTTCTCCTAAAAATTATATAAACATAGATTCCTTGATGTACATGCAGGGTAGGGTTTGATATAAATAAAATGTTATGTCCAAGCCAGAGATGTGAACTGTACTTTTTCTCTATTTAAGATTGCGCCTGTATGTGAAAGCGCTTGTAGTTCTTGACTTTGATACAAATAGAAGTTTATGATCATGGCATTTATAAGGTACTAGCTGAACCTACCTACCTATCTACTACCCTACCTACAACCCTACCTACTACCCTACCTACTACCTACCCTAAGCAAAAAAAAAAAAAAGTATCCTATGTCCTTCTCCTGGTTCTTAGCTACCTTCCTACCAATTTTCAGCTAAATCCGTCCAGCCGTTCTTGAGTTATAAATAGAGTTTTTTTTTCATTGTTTTTAAGATGTATTCTGCTATTCGGGGCGGAGACAAATCCAACGAATCAAAAACCATGAAAATAAGTCCAGCAGATCTCGAGTTATAAGTGTTGTAACAAACACGACTTTGTTTTATATATATAGATTTAAAACATAAAAGTCACATTACTTTCAGCCCATAAATCTAATAAACACATTCATCGAGCTGGCTCCTCCCGGGAAGATCCCAGTGGGGGTAACAGAGATACCGTTTGAGCTGCCGCTGCGAGCCCGACAGGCGGTCACCCCGGGGTACCCTGGCTTGCTGGAGACCTACCATGGCGTGTTCGTCAACATCATGTATACGCTCAAGTGCAGCATGAAGAGATCATTCCTGAACAAGCCAGTCAATGCTAGCTGTCAATTCTTTGTTCAATACAGGCAGGTAAGGAAAACACAAATGTTTTTTGTTTAGAGAGATCTTCTATTGATGCCAGGCACAGTCTAATGTTTAGGCCGCAAATTCGGGGAAGCGTTTCTTGCAGCGTGCAGCGGGGCGTTACATGGACAGTTCCATTAAACGCCCCGCTGCACGCTGTGGCTGTCATCCATTGTTCCATCAGCAACGTTGTAGTTGAAATGGTATTGGTGTTACAGCAAGAGCCGGCGCCGGTGAAGCCGGTGCGGTGCGAGATCAACCCGGCGACAATCCGCGCGTCCGGCGCGGGCGGCTCGCGCGCTCTCATGCCGCAGTTCCAGATCTACGCCGAGATCGACTCCACCGTGTGCCCGCTCGACAAGCCGCTCACTGGGAAGGTACTGCATTCATCTCATCAAATAAACTGTCCCTGAGCCTGTCTGGGGCAGATACCTAGGTGTGATTTATGTATTACCTATATTAAAGTGATAGTGTGCTAAATATGATTGGTTTGTCAGATCCGCGTGGATGAGTGCTCCGTGGCCATCAGGTCGATAGAGCTGCAGCTGGTGCGCGTGGAGACGTGCGGCTGCGCGGAGGGCTACTCCAAAGATGGTCAGTGCAACTTTCTTAACCAATTTTAGTAAACTTGCAAAGACAAAAGGTTTCAGAGTCTGCATTTTTTTATTACGAAATCGCCGGTCATTTTCGTGGCACTAAAATTTAAATTGCCTTTTGAAAAACTTGTGTTGCGGACCGCCATTCGGAAAGACGTACAAGTACTGTATTGCAGTAAGCATAAGAGTTTTTTTCCCCAGCGACGGAGATCCAGAACATCCAGATCGGCGAGGGCGACGTGTGCCGCTCGCGCGACATCCCGCTGTACATGGTGCTGCCGCGCCTCTTCACCTGCCCCACTACCACCACCGTCAATTTCAAGATAGGTACCACATCATACACACTTATTGTACTTAACTACCTAGTAAGTACTAGTTAAACACCCACACGGGGCAATATTAAGCCCGGCCAGGGCTGAGGGACTGTTCGAAAGAGATAAGATACCGCGACCCCGGAACAAAGGGTCAGGAGGAGACAGGGACAGAGGGGAGGAAAGTGGGTTTTAGTCAGTATAAGTCTGACACTCCCTTCCGCTCCGCCCATAGCGAAAGCGGTCATCCCATCCACATAAAAAAGGGTAATACTAAGTGTAGGATTGTCTTAAATGTTCATCATATTTTCCGTATGTTTTAGTGTGCATGCCAGATTACTCACTATTTCACATTTTGTTTCAGAATTCGAGCTCAACATCGCAGTTATATTTGACGACGATTATTTAGTGACTGAAAACTTTCCAATATTGCTACTTAGGAGTAGATAGTTAAGTTTAACTAACAATACTACATTAAAACTTCTTATTTATATTATGCAAATATATTTATACTTCCTAAAGTGTATTTTTTTATTTACCAAGAGTTCAAACTAACGAACCAACTTATAAAATGTACTTGTATAAAATATTTTCGGCGGCCGGCAGCGACAGGTCTATTCCAATGAAGCAACGAGAGCACGGCGCAGCTCAACCCACGTGGCACACCAGCGTATACCACGCAGTGATGGTACCGGGCGTCTGGCTCCCTGCATAAGTAACATAGGTACTTCCTGAAGCCGCCGTGCCCGAGAGTACCTGCGTCGCGAAGCCCTGCTTCCTCCCGAGTCCCTTACTTACCTTGGTCTCCTCGCAACACTGTTCAGTGGCGTGCGCTCTATTAAGGCTCTTAGGCTTAGCCTACCTTACCAACTGAGCATTTCTTATAACTAATTAACTATGTAATAAAATAACACCATGTACAAAATAATAATAAAAAAGTTCAAACTCCTGTTAAAATACTTAGAGCAATTTTTCGCGTACGAATCTTATATTTACAGGCTTGCTTAGGCTAGCATTCGAGTAGCCTAAAACCCATTCATAATTTTACGCACACAGCGTCACATCGGTGAATGATCGGTGCATATTTTCGTGTATATGAACCGCACACATGCATGCCAGCTCCTGCGAGTGGAGGTGGCCTGTAATTGGCTGCAACAACACAAGGCTACGATTGGATGCGTCATGCGTGCCATCTTCAGCCCGCGAACTCCGGCGCGAAGTTCAAATTTGTTTTTTTTTAACGTTTTTTGCAATTTGCAGGCCAGTGCTAGCTTGAATACTGTCTACATACGTCTTACAGCCGCGAATCATATTTTATTCAACATACAACCTAGCACTGGCCTGCAAATTGCAAAAATGTAAGGAAATTAAGAAATTTGAATTTCGCGCGTTTGCGGTCTTCGCTCTTCCGTCCATAGATAGAGTGCAGCACTGACAACACATTTCATTGATTGATTTCGTACCTATAATCCTGCAAATTTTTGTTGACCGCTGTTGTGAACAAACTCGATATGAAAATGATGCAATTTTATTTGGTAGTATTTTTCTATCGGCAAATTAGAAATCTATATCTATAAAAGCGAAAGGTCACTCACTCACTCACTCACTGATTCATCACGAAATCTCGAAAACCGCTGGACGTACAAAGATGATTTTTGGCAGGGAGGTAGTTTATGGTTAGTAGACGTCCGCTAAGAACGGATTTTGCGACAGGGCCGGATTAGGGTGGTCTAAGGGCCCTCGCAAGTTTGTATGAAACTCCTTCATTTTTTGTGCTACAATCTAGATTTTTGGCAGATACGTAGTTTATAGTCAGTGGGCGTCTGCTATGAATTAATTTTGCGACAGGGCCGGATTAGGGTGGTCTAAGGGCCCTCACAAGTTTGTATGAAAGTCCTTAATTTTTCGTGCTATAATCTTGATTTTTGGCAGAGACGTAGTTTATAGTCAGTAGGCATCCGCTATAAATTAGTTTTGCGACAGGGCCGGATTAGGGTGGTCTAAGGGCCCTCGCCAGTTTGTATGAAAGTCTTTCATTTTTTGTGCCACAATCTTCATTTTTGGCAGGGACGTAGTTTAAAGTTAGTAGACGTCTGCTTAGAACAGATTTTGAGACAGGGCCGGATTAGGGAGGTCTAAGGGCTCTCGCCAGTTTGTATGAAAGTCCTTCATTTTTTGAGCTAGAAAGTTGATTTTTGAGACGGACGTAGTTTATAGTTAGTAGACGACTGGTAAGAACAGATTTTGTGACAGGGCCGGATTAGGGAGGTCTAAGGGTTCTTGCAAGTTCGTAACAAAATCCTTAATTTTTTGTGCTACAAACTTGATTTTTGGCAGGCACGTAGTTTATAGTTAGAAGAACTCTGCTTAGAACAGATTTTGAGACAGGGCCGGATTAGGGAGGTCTAAGGGCTCTCGCCAGTTTGTATGAAAGTCCTTCATTTTTTGAGCTAGAAAGTTGATTTTTGAGACGGACGTAGTTTATAGTTAGTAGACGACTGGTAAGAACAGATTTTGTGACAGGGCCGGATTAGGGAGGTCTAAGGGTTCTTGCAAGTTCGTAACAAAATCCTTAATTTTTTGTGCTACAAACTTGATTTTTGGCAGGCACGTAGTTTATAGTTAGAAGAACTCTGCTAAGTACAGGTTTTGTGGCAGGGCCGGATTAGAGAGGTTTAAGGGCGCTCGCAAGTTTGTTTAAAAGTCCATCATTTTGTGTGCTACTAACTTGAATTTTGGCAGGGACGTAGTAGGTGAGTAGAAGTTTGCTAAGAACCGATTTTGCGACAGGGCCGGACTAGGGAGGTCTAAGGGCTCACGCGAGTTTGTATGACAGTCCTTCCTTTTTTGTGCTACAATTTTGGCAGGAAGGTACTTTATAGTTAGTAGACGTTGACTAAGAACGGATTTAGCGAGTTTAGCAACTTTTACATGTTTGTAAAAATGTACTGTTTTTTTTTGTACTAACAACCTGAAATTTAACAAGTCTAGAGTTTAGGAGTAGGAGATCTAAGCTAAGTTTGTAAGGAAGACCTGGACTAAGGGCTCCCGTAAGTCCATATGAAATCCTTGGCTTTTTGTACCTGAAAATTGGCAGAGAGATAGAATATAGTTAAGACATTTCAGGTAGGAATAGATTTTACGACAGGGCTGGTTTAAGGGAATATAATCGCTTCGATTGGCATTTGGCATTCGATTTGACATAGTACCATCCACAGGCAGTCCAGACAAGAGAGTCAAAATTTCTACGCGAACGAAGTCGCGGGCAACTGCTAGTTATATTATACGAGGAAGCCATTATTATTGTTTCATTGTTGTGACAAGCAATTTATAGCGCGATTTGTTTTGAAACCGAAAACGTACAGATATTGTCAGTTATTAGATACCATTATTAACAGTAGTGTAAATATTAGCTTTGTTGTGTATTAATTGTTTATTCCCTTAGCAAATAATAACAATGGTACCTAGGTATTTACTTGTGAAGTTTGTGTTGATAATGTGTGTTTGCTAGATGTTAAAGGTAATAAGTTTTCTCAATAGGGTATTTCACCAAAAAAATCTAATTAGTCCGTCAGATAGATTTCCAAAAAATAATGGACACGTATTTTTTCTTTTTTCACGTAAACAAAAAATAAAGACTATACAGTGCTTCGAAAAGTCGTGTCAAGTCGTGTGACGTCACAAGGATAGTACTTTTTTACCCACAGAGTGACGTGAAAAACCCCCACTCATGATCTTTGACAGGTTTCATCTTCGTCAATTTTTATTAATTTGAGAAAACAAAAAACACGTATCCGATATTTTTCGATAATCTAACAGACGGACTAATTAGATTTTTTTGGTAAAATACCCTATTATCGTGTAAGTAATGATAAGGTGCAAGTTGTATCTAAAGGTAGATGTGTGAAGGTCGCTTCGGATATTAACTTGCAAGTGACGTGTTTTGTACTTTTGTAACTATCACCCACTCACTTGGATGAGTTTTTTGAGGTGGCCGAATCTTTCTTCTGTTTGCATCGATAAAAAATCATGAGTTGAACCTTTAATAATGTGGTGAGTTTTTGAATTGTATTTTAGGTATAACTTTTACAGGCTTATTTTCAATTGTTAAAAATGTGACAATTTTTTTTTTTGCTGTCAATATTTCGTGGCCTACCCACCGTGGCGGACCACTGCACGCCACTGACTGTTGCAGTGTCGCGAGGGTCTTGGCTTCCAGGTCCCACGGTGGGGATCCGGCCAGTACACAAGCCACCTCGTTGGAGACTTCATTATGTGATAGATACTACACCGGGACCAACACAATATTGATTACAGATTCAATGGAGATTAAATGTTTTTATTTTCTCATGACCTCAATGTAATACAGTCGATTTTGAATTGAAGTGTGGTCACTTGCCGATGTTGAAAAGCGTGAAGCCAAAAGACTCGGACTTCAACTACCATCTCATATTAAAAATGGTAAACTTGCGTTCCGTTTCTCCTTCGCATCATGGGATCCCCGGAGGCCCTAATAATATCTAAAATTGCATCATGAGCTTCGTAAAAAAAAAAATGTTTTTCAAAAGAACAATTCTAGTACTATTCATTATTAAGTTTCTGTATAATTTTTAAAATAAAACTATTTTTTTTTTAAATCGACCTGTCAATCCAAAACCTAACACTGTATAACGGAACGCAGGTTGTTTATTATTGTTTTGGTGTGGTTGAGGCGTTGCATTTCACGGTTTATCTCAAGTAAACACTATTCAAAATAAATGTAACGTTATAATATACAAAATATGTAATGTATCGTTTTCAGAATCATGACCTTTATCACCCGAATCCTTATCAGCAACAATGTCAACTTTTCGCTGAACATTCGAAAGCTCCAGCTCTTGTTGCTACACAAAACAATTACTTTGAAGCTGTGACTGTCCCTCATCATGTAGTTTCCATACAACCTGCACGTGTCCCTGAGCCCCAGAGCCTCACACCAGCTGTTGAGAAGAAGTCTGTTGTGCGAAACAAGAGCAGTGTTGATACATCTACGTTCAGCATCGAGGAGAGACTGGTAGCTGCGGTGTGGGTGCACGAGCGGAAACATACCAAGAACAGTATGAGCCGAGTAAGTCCCGAGTGTATTTATTTCGAAGATATCATCTTTAAGATTTATCTTGAATTTTACATTAATATATTAGTGGGCATTAGCAATGATAAAGATAGTTCAATAACACATTACTATTTGTTTGATTCAGATAAAGCATGACTTCAGGCAAAGATTCGGCCGAGACCCACCAGCTAAGAACACTCTGCTAGCATGGGAACGCAAACTATTTGCCACAGGGAATGTACATGATGCTCCACGGCCCGGTCGCCCCATTAACAGGTTTGCACTCATCTCATTACTCCCAGTGGATTCAAGTATAAATGTAAGAGCATAGAAATACACATTAAAGCTGCTCTGGCCCTGGATCGCAAAGGAAATCATGGGGAGAGGCCTTTGCCCTTTCCCTAGTGGGAGGACACAGGCTACCAGTAACAGTATGTAACAGCTGCTCTAGGACTTATCCCAATTTGTGTTGGTGAAACATGTCTTTTGCCATACTTCTTCATTTGTTGTTATCTCATGAGTTACCCCCTTTCTAGCTAAGATATCATCTTTCAATCATGTAACAAGACATGGTATTATTAATATACTTGTGCAGACGCACACGCGTTAAGGACGTGGCGGCGTCGCTCCGCGCGGCTCCCGCGCTGTCGCTGCGTGCGCGCGCGCTGCAGCTGCGGGTGCCGCGCACCACGCTGCGCACCATCCTGCGCCGCGACCTGCCGCACGCGCCTGCGCCCGCCAGGGGGACAGCACAGCTTGCAGGTACCATTTATATGTCATCATCATCAGCCTATAACTTAACATTACTGGACTTAGAGCCCTGCAATTATACCTGCCTCTGACCTTGAATACTCTCATCTCTATGGTGCTACCAGACACCCAAGTATTTAGCACAATTGAGACGAGGTCGTCGCGTGACCGACTCTGAGGGCGCCAGTTCTGCGTGTGCGTCAGAATGGCTGGTTCAGCTGTTTGTCTGTATTACGTAAGGCTGGTGACCAAAAATTGCTTACTACCTATTTGCTACTTTTTTTACTACCTAACTTTATTCTAACGTATGGCGCCCAGACTTGGTCTTTGACAGAGGCTCAGAAGTCCGAACTCAAGGTTTGCCAAAGAGCGATGGAGCGTAGCATTTTAAAGATCAAAATCACCGATCGAATACGTAACACCACAATACGCTCCAAGACAGGCATCGCCGATGTTGGCGATAAGTCTGCGAGGTTGAAGTGGGACTGGGCGGGTCACATTACCAGGATGGGTCAAGACAGATGGGCCAGAATCGTCATAGAGTGGGTGCCTGAGGACGCTCGTCGTCGTCGAGGCAGGCTCAAGAAACGCTGGCGTGACGATTTAGACTCATTCCTTACAGATTGCCCAGAGAAGGCAAAACATCGGGAAAGATGGAAGGAAATGGGGGAGGCCTTTGCCCAGCAGTGGGACAAGATAGGCTAGTAAAAAAAAAAAAAAAAAAACTTTAAATCAAAATAAAGGGACTTCGAAATGACCAGGCGACCAGCCATTCTGATATCAGGATGGCTGGTCAACTCTCTGCCGAGAACATCCTATATCAAAAATCATTTAATTAATCACTTACTGCATGCAGGTCAACAAAAAGTAAAACGGAATGTTAAGAGACAGCTGAGGCGTAAGTTGGAGCCGCAGGGAGAGCTCGGCGCTGGCGCTGGTGCGGGGCGCTACTGATTGACTAGTCTATATTATTAGTCTTCAACAGCTAAGAATTCTGTTTGTATACTGTGATTTAGTTTAAGTAAGCTTGGTGCTTCTGTCTTTTAATTGAAGCCTAGATTATAAGAAAATAATGAATGAATCGTAACTTATGAGCGTGTGGTCTTGGGTTCGATTTCAAGGTTGAGCAAATTGTTGTTGTGTTTTTCCATCAGGGATTTGTCGATGGCAATAGGCACACCACCGATTATCTCTGACTTAAACATGGATGTCGTAATGTGCGTGTACTAATAGGTACAGCCTTCGAAGATTACAGGCGTGATGTTACGAGTATGTACCTATACTGAACGCACAATGGTCCACTTCAAGGACTAAGTGCGGAAACCTAAACCCCATAAAGAAGATGTATACTGAAGTGCTCCTTTATTATTTTGAATAAAACACTTAATTCAACTAAATACTTTATTTACCTTATTATAAGATTGTTATAATAATATAACGCAGAGTTATATAGAAATTAATTACACTTATTTACACATTGTAAGTAACCACCGAGATTTTTAATTATGCTTTATGAATGTATTACATCAATGCTGCAGTCAATAAACAATATTACAACAAACATTGCATTCTTGTCACTTATTGACCTGTTTCACTTGTTCCTGATAACTTATGATTTACAGTTACCATCATCCTTCTACAGATTCATGCCCCTACCAAACATCCGATTAGCTCACCTGTCTTCTGGATAACTTTATCTGGTACATAATTTGTAATATTTATAATAGATTCAACATTTGCGTTTTTGAAGTCTAGGAATTGTACATTGAACATAAGTATGCATACAATAAAGTATAATTATAATACAATAATTTATACACACGTTAGCGACACAGGACGCATGCGCCGAGGAATGGTAGGTACCGCGACATCTCTTGTGAGAATACATGTACTACGAAAGACACCGCATGCGTAATACATCAAAATCAATAAGAGATCGGACCGGAGAGAATATATATTAACAACTTAGAGGAATGGCCTAAAGTTTAAGCCATTCCTCTAAGTTGTTTAGGCCCTAAATCTACGAGCGGATACTAGTCACTTCATATCATGTCGTACCGCTTGGCTGTCCATGCAACGTCACAGCATTGCCACTCCATCAGTTGTCGAAGTTACCAATACACTGTCACAACGCTGAATCGTGGATTCGTAACCATGCATTAGATCGCGTTGGCGCATGACTAGTAACAACATGAAGTGTTAATGTCAAGCCGCACACATTGTGTTGTGTCGCGTAAAATCCATGATACATTTGACGTAACTACTGATTTTTACAAATGGTGTGTGTTTGCCAAAAGTAAATGCATAGCATAACACACCACTCTACAAATATGTAGTTTGCAAGTAACCGGCGTGAAGGAGATCATCACTAGCAGCCGTAGTACACGTGTGAGGCAGGGACTGCTGGTACAGCGCAGTGTTAGGTGGAGTAGTAGGCGATAGTGAGGCAGGGACTGCTGGGACAGCGCAGTGTTAGGTGGAGTAGTAGGCGATAGTGACCATCACTACCAGCAGTACACGTGTGAGGCAGGGACTGCTGGTACAGCGCAGTGTTAGGTGGAGTAGTAGGCGATAGTGACCATCACTACCAGCTGCAGTACACGTGTGAGGCAGGGACTGCTGGTACAGCGCAGTGTTAGGTGGAGTAGTAGGCGATAGTGACCATCACTACCAGCTGCAGTACACGTGTGAGGCAGGGACTGCTGGTACAGCGCAGTGTTAGGTGGAGTAGTAGGCGATAGTGAGGCAGGGACTGCTGGGACAGCGCAGTGTTAGGTGGAGTAGTAGGCGATAGTGAGGCAGGGACTGCTGGGACAGCGCAGTGTTAGGTGGAGTAGTAGGCGATAGTGAGGCAGGGACTGCTGGGACAGCGCAGTGTTAGGTGGAGTAGTAGGCGATAGTGAGGCAGGGACTGCTGGGACAGCGCAGTGTTAGGTGGAGTAGTAGGCGATAGTGAGGCAGGGACTGCTGGGACAGCGCAGTGTTAGGTGGAGTAGTAGGCGATAGTGAGGCAGGGACTGCTGGGACAGCGCAGTGTTAGGTGGAGTAGTAGGCGATAGTGAGGCAGGGACTGCTGGGACAGCGCAGTGTTAGGTGGAGTAGTAGGCGATAGTGAGGCGCGGGCGCGGCGGCGCGCGGTCGGGCTGCGTGGCGGACACGGGCTGCACGTAGTTGCGGCACAGACCGAAGAAACTGCGCGGACGTAGGTTGCGTGTCTGCGCCTCGAACCTGCCACATACACCAAGAGTACTGAACTATAATTGTTACGTCAAGGTGATGCGAATCCGTCGGGGCTGCGGCTTGTTCCAAAGAGATACCGCGGCCTCGACACAAACGGCTAAGAAGGAACATGGATGGTTTTTAGTCAGTAAAAGTCTGACACTCCCTACCGCTGCCCAGAGCGGGAGGAGTCATTTAAAAAAAAAGTGATGTGAATGAGCCATGGTGGCTGGTGGGTTACCTCCATCCGACGTGCACCATGCAGGTGGCGCACATGGCCACGGTCCAGGTGTAGCCAGGGAACCAGGAGTACTCGGCGGAGGGCGGGCCGCTCAGCTGCACGTTGGTGGCGCGACTCACTGTTAGGATGTCGTGCATGTGTCCGCCTGGAATATCTCTACTGGTCAACGAGGGAGCACTGCATGACTTGCTAGTCTGTGTTCCATGCCTTGCGCATTATGAGCACGAGTAAGTCATCTATACTAATGATATAGAGCAATATTTCACTGTCAAAAAGCTACATTATTCGTGGGTGCTATAGACTATTACCTAATTAGCAGCCAAGCTCTCAATTTTTTTGCGCACGAAGTCACGGGCGATATGCTAGTATAAAATATTTGAATTGCTTTGCAAGAGCAACACGTTATGGTCAATGATCAGGGCGAGACTCTGCTTTCAGCGCAGCAAGATTGGTTGAGTGTAAGCGATATATAGTGGGCTAATATTGATCAGCTTCGAAACTTGTTATTATGAGCACAATTACCGAAATTAGTATAATTGGAGTGCACCCCCTCGCTAGACATAGCGAATATATGTTTTCTCCGCGCGATGGGCGTCACACACGCCGTGCAGCACAGCACGCTTTTCTGAAAATAAATGGAATACCGACAAATATTGTTACTTTCAATATACGAGTGCACCTTCGGATAGACATGACAAACAAATATCTTGATCTGATTGTATATGTTTTTAATTTGGTTGTTATTAAATTAAACTATGTGTTTAAGTTCTCTTCCCTCCGCCTACTTTGCTGTAGTCGGGTCTTCGTACCTACCACCTAAAGCCACACAGTGGAATGTATTAAATAAAAAATATATATTAAGGAAATAGTGTCGTTACTTTGTTTATGAAGAGGCACTCCATGTGCAGGCGCTGCAGCGCGCTGTCGACGACGAAGAGCGCCAGTCTATCGGCCGCGGACACGGCCAGGTTGGAGGCCACCCAGAAGGACAGCGCCACCGGCTCGTCCGGCAGCCGCGCGTCCAGCGCCAGCGAGCGGAAGTGCGAGTGGATGGTGCGGCGCATGGCCTCCAGGTCGAACATGTCGTACAGCCAGCGCGGCCACGGGGTGCCGGCTGCCTCCAGCCCGCGCAGGCGCCGCGCCACCGCCGCACTGCACACAAACTTGTGATGTTGTCTGCGCGCCCTGCGGCACTGCCACAACACGACACTGTACGCACCCGTGCGGCAGCGAGCGCAGGGAGTCCAGCGAGGGCAGGCGCGCGCGCAGCGTGTCCCGCGCCGACATCTCCGGCAGCACCATCACCTCCACGAAGCGCATCCTGCCACGCCGAACACGCCACTTTACTTATTGATCTCCATACATTATTGAGTGGGTACAGTGCGATACTTGCCTGGCGTAGTCGTACACCGGCACGCCCTCGCGCGGGACCTTCACCAGGCGGAAGCGGTGGATGGCGAGCGCCTTGAACGTGACCACCTGGTCGTCGGCGTTGGGCAACTCGTCTCCCACGATATCCGCCATCATCACCTCGCACAGGACCCCGTAGCCGGACACCGTGCTGCCCGAGTCACTGCACACACACGTAACCAAACCTGTCACTACTGTTCACTGTGCCACCATGAGTAAATCAACGAATCCTTACAACACTCGCTCGGGGGTGAGCGAGGGATCCGTATTAGAACTCCCGCTGTTACTGGTCAAACTGGACAAATCCGAAGAACGAGGATTGCGAACTCCCATAACGCGATATTGAATTATTGATGCCGTCTATGGGTAGATTGCAAACAAGCTGTTTTTCAATACAAGGAAGTGCCGCGACATGACACACGGAAGAGGGTTGCGCTTGCGACCAATCATCCATTATAACTACAGATTGGGTGATGAAGTTATTCTGGAGTCACGAACGCAAACGATTTGGGAGTGACTTCCTACTACTGTCTGACTTTTAAAGACCTTTATACTCTCACGAAGGAAGTTTTCAGGGACCTGGGCCTGGGCCTGCAGTCTCTACACTAAATATCGTTAAAAATCTGTCGCAAGTCGTATCGATGTCAAATTTCTTTTATAGATTATATATTATTATATTATAGATAAATTTGACATCGATACGACTTTGCGACAGATTTTTAACGATATTAAAGTGTAGAGACTGCCGGCCCTGGGCTTTGTTATCGGAAATGCTCGCGACTTCCACAATCCTAATTAATGTTATCTATCAGCTTCACACGTCGCGTGATGTGGCAATGAACGTGTTAAAAACTGAATTACTGAACCGATTTTCATGAAATTTATTTAGGACCAATTGCAGAGCATATCCTTTCACATGAAAAAACAGCAGGTAGCACACAGATTAGGGGGCTCAGGTGCTCAGCACAGATGGTGTAATAAATGTGTTGTAAGTTGTTACGCACTCGGGACAGAGCAGGCCGAAGAGTTTGTCGCGCTTGATAGCG
Organism: Diarsia dahlii; assembly: GCA_949775195.1. Taxonomy (NCBI): domain Eukaryota; kingdom Metazoa; phylum Arthropoda; class Insecta; order Lepidoptera; family Noctuidae; genus Diarsia; species Diarsia dahlii. The sequence goes on from OX459197.1 coordinate 23,607,395, forward strand.
TGCGCCAGCAGCGCGGCGTCGGGCGCGTGCGGCAGCAGCATGGGCACGGTCTCGCCCGGGAACACCACGCCGTGGTGCGCCGCCACCGGCACGCGCCCGCGCCAGCCCGCCTCCAGCACGGAGCGCCCGCCCAGCTCCACCAGCCCCGGGCCCAGGTACTGCACATATACACGCTTATATACACTCACACTGGTATCGCGGTTCCACACAGCCCGTCGGCACTGCCAAGCAAAGACGTCGGTAGAAGCCGGCAAGAATCGATATTCTCAATTATCTTGTAAGGTTCTGTGAAGTGACTTGCTGCGCGGTTTGGCGGCCTTGCCAGCAAAATGGGCGCCCGCCGGCTCTGTTATGATTGCCACATGCAGACCCAGTGGCCTGGCTGCCGGACTATGTGGATCCACCATAACGCTCATCTGCTCGAGGCCTTTCATGTCAAGCGCTGACTTAGAGCTGTAGTCCCATTATGGGTCCTAAAGGCCTCCTCCATCTTTTTCCATCTTTCCTGGTCCTTGGTAAGATTTTGCCAGTTTGAGCCAGCCCAGTAGTTAGCACTATATTATCAGCCCATCTTATGAAGGTTCTGCCGACCTTTGCCTTGAAGATTTGCCTTTATAAATTATTTTCCACTTTTTTTGACATGATCTGTAATTAATTGTTTATTGACATGATTCTTGATTTTTTATTATTAATATGGTTTAATTTTATATCGACATGACTTTTGATCTTTTTACTTTTGTGTTTTAACATAGATTGACTTGATTTTTCATTTTATTTGTATGATTTACCTTGTAGTGACATGATTTAATATATATTTTTTATTTTTGTTATTTAATTTAATGTGTTTTTTATGTAACGACATGTGTTTCGAATTTTATTAATGTGATTTAACTTGTAACTTTTATTGACATGATTCTTTATTTTTTGCACGACTGTTATTTATTATTAATCTGGTTTAACTTCTTTTGACATTTCATTTTTTTTCCTTTTATTGACTTGATTTTAGTATTTTTTTTTTGTATGATTTACCATCTAATGTTATGATGTACCGTCATGTACCTATTTTTATGTTAGCAAGTGTTTACGTTTTTGTTGTTTTATGTTTTTCATTTCTTTATTGCATAATTATGTAACGAATTTTAATTGAATTTTATTTTATTTTAAATTGTATAACTTAAGAGCTGTGTGTGTTAGTTATAATAATTTTCGATACAATGTAAAAATTGTTTATGAAATATATGATATGATATGATAAGAGTTGATAGCAAGCAATTTTTTTTTTATGTTTTAAAATCCTGAAATCCATTCCTGAAATCCATTCTCGAAAGATATTCCAGCTAAAACTCTCAGCTAAATCAAATAAGTTTGCACACAGGGCCTAGTCTGGGCAGTTTTGCTGTACAGTATTGATACAACAACATTAAATACTCCCATATTTTGGATTGCTACAAACAACTATGAATACTAGGGTTGATCCTAAAGTACTGGTATATTTGTTTAAGAATATTATGATTTAAAACATCACAAGGTATATTGGTAGGTGTTTGATCTGTCAGGTACATTTGTGTACTTTTGTGAACATGTCCCAAATACCATTTATTTTCTTTGAGAAAACATTGATAATTCCCAGTCACCCCTTTAAACAGCATAGTACTTACTGAGTGTGATGCAGCTATGGATATATCGTAGATAACCGCTTCAGGATCCTCGGCCTCGCTAGTGCGGCCATTGCCATTGTTGTCATCATGTCGGCTTTCGTCCAGTCCCGCGCCGCCTTCCTGGGGGCCTCCGGCATTCCCAGGGCCGCCTCCCCCGGGGCCTCCAGCGCCCCCAGGTCTTCCACTGTCGCGCTCATCATCACCGCTTTGATCTTCAAATTCGTTATCACTACCATCACTCTCTGCATTTGCCTCACCGAAAAAATTAAACATCATGTTTGTAGACATATTCTATATTAGCAGTTACAGCTAGCAGCTGAAGCAAAACAATAATAAAACATTACACACATACAATTAAAGACAAAACGTGAAGTAAAAAGGCAACGCAATATCTTCACTCAGGACTTCAGGAGTATGATAATCTAATTTTACTCACCGTTACCATCCATCACCCTCGAAAATAATTCTTCTAAAGACGAAATCTTTCCAACTTTTGCTATCTCTTTATAGTGTATAATTTTGTTTATGTGAAGAAAGCAGATTGCATTTTTGTTTGGTTAACAAAAATAAAATACAGATTACAGATGAACCCCTGTCACCCCGTCACTTTTCTTGTTTAGTTGTGTTTACGAATACACTATCGTGAAAAGTTTTTTTTAATGCTAACATGACATTAGACCAAATATTATTTTTAATAATCATAAACTACGAATTGTTCTTAACAATACAATAGGTATTATACTTAATTTGTTAATTTTCCAATAGCTTTTACAACCATTGAAGAAGAAAAAAATAGATCTATAGTTGGTAAGGAATGGTAAGGAACGAATGCCCGAAGAACATTGTAAAGGTGCGTCCCCATTATGTGCCAGCCCCATGGCTTTTGGTTTATTAGCAACGCCCTGTTATCCTGCGAGGCTCAGGCCTCGCTGTACTCTGTGGCCTCGCTCACGTCCGTCCACACGCAAGAGGTCTCTAACCCGAGCCCACCGCTGCTGGAGGCCCGCTTTCCTGGGGGCCTCCAACATTCCCAGGGCCTCCTCCCCCGGGGCCTCCAGCGCCCCCAGGACTTCCACTGTCACGCTCATCATCGCCGCTTTGATCTTCAAATCCGTTATCACTACCTCAGGCCTCGCTCGCGTCCGTCCACAAGCACGACCAAGGAGTATAATAAACATACTCTTCACTACCTACATAGTATAAAATAAAGTCGCTTTCTCTGTCCCTATGTCCCTTTGTATGCTTAAATCTTTAAAACTACGCAACGGATTTTGATGCGGTTTTTTTTTTAATAGATAGAGTGATTCAACAAGAGGAAGGTTTATATGTATAATAACATCCATTTGCACCCGTGCGAAGCCGGGACGGGTCGCTAGTTGTAAAATAATACTATGCAAAGAGATTATTACTATGGTACGCGTACGCAGATAATATGGAAGTGCACGAGGCTCGGCCGCACGGCTCGAGCCTCACGGAGCCGCGTGTCCTTAAGTTTGATGCTGCAGGGTAGCCCGTGAAATTAGATTTTTTTAAATGGTTTTTGCAATTTGTTAAATTAAATAAGACTCGTAACCGAATTGGGGAAGGTCTTTGACCAGCTGTGGGATGGTGTGGCCTAAAAAAATGTTACTTTATTATTCTTTTCAGGGGTTAGTTTCTAGTTTTCCGTCCAAGGCGAAGTCCGATACAAAAATTTTACGTCTCCTTTGACATAATAATATGTCAAGGAGACGCATTGATGAGTATACGTAACATTTTTGTAAAACCAACAAGTAACACGTACTGCCGACTTGCTGCCGACTCTGTAGCTTAGCCTTCTTTTGCCATGTGTACAACTAATGAGTTCCAAAATGTATACTCTCCCTCTACGCGGTTTTTCGTCCCCTTTGTCCATTTCCGCAATGACAGATATCCAAACGTAAATGTCAAATTGAAGTTCTTCAATATTTTATCTGTTGATCTGTTTGCCATTAGTACATAATCTGTGGTTGCCATTCATGTTCACGATTTCCCGAACGCACGTCTCGTGAGTTGACTGATATGATAAAAATATCGAATTGTTGAGAAATGTGAATAAACAGTGCTTGTTGCAATCAACAGTTGCATTAAAATGTATCGTAAAATAGTGTGGTGTTATGTATTTGTGTTGACGTTGTTGGATATATCGCTGAACACGAAACTGTCAGCCCAGGGAAAGAGCCATGGTAAAATCGATCCTAAAATACTAAATAAATCTTTTTATTTTTCTCTGCAATCGTCCTAGTTCAATGTGTGCCGCAAATTGCAGGGAAAACTAGTGGGGTAGGTCAAATAAAATAGGTGCGGATTAGCAACAATAAGTTGGCAGGTTCGTCGTGAGGCGGTAGTGTGCGGCGATGTTATTTTAGATCGGGGCCGAGGTGCGCTTGTTTGTCGTTTTTCTTCAACTATTTGTATGGTATTTTAGTAAGTTGAGAGACGCTAGGGAGCCGGCGTGCACGCGGGGGGGGGGGGAGTGCGCGTGCACCGCAAGTCGCGCCGAGCAGATGTGCGCGCACACTGACCCCCCACTGAATACCCACCATTCATAAAAAGTGTGCTTATAGTTAAATCTCTAATGTGTTAGAAGTTGTACAAAGTAGATTTTGCTTTTAACAAGGATCTTTTTTGTAATGCTAATACCTAATTAAATCTTTGCAGGTGTCACAGTTCATGATTCCCTTATAGAGGGAATAACATTTCAGGTAAGCAAGATTCAAATATTTAAACCAAAATCGTAAAAGACAAGCTGAGCTGGTCATACATAGCATTGTTTTGGTCAGTGGGTTGTCTTGGGGGTCTTATCATTTAAATGTCAAATAAAAGCTTATCCCATTATCTCTCATTCTTGATACAGAGCATTGATAAGATTTACTTATAATCATTTACTTTGCTTCCCCCAATACTAGAGTGGGTACTCAACTATACTATTATGAATGCAACCTTTAACTATTCTATTTACAATGTAAAATATAAATATTAACATAATGTTGCATCCAGATACATAGGACGCAACATCACAGAAATATATATATCATCGTCAGAAAGTTTCATTAACTTGTACACAGCTACTGTTGAATTGAGAGAGAATAATCTAAACTTCTTCTTAGCGTGTCGATGGCAAATTTCTGTTATATCGTTTTGGCCCAAAATTCAGCTATGCGAACTCCACTCGCTGATGCAGTCATAAGGTCGTCAAGGGTACAGGTGTCAGGGCATTCAGCGCAAGATGGAAGGTGGGACATTATCTGTGGAGAAACGCCGCATACACACTTGAGGTCTGAGCCGTCTATGAACCCCCACCTGAAGAGATTGTCTTTGCTGCGGCCGACCTGGGTTCGGAGTCTATTTAGAGATTTCCATGTCGGCCACGGCAAAGCATGTCCAGGTGGAAGGCTTTCGGACGGCTCGATGAAGCCGTCAGGGGGCTTAAGCAGCTCCTGCCAGAGCTCACGTCTTGCAGAGGAGGCATTTCTATTAGATGGACTAGCTGGCTCAACGTACCCAAAAAAACTTTTGCGGCTTTTCAGCCCTTTTCTTTTTTTTTTTATAATCTAAACTTGTACTGGAATAATAATATAGTGGTCATAAATGTCATGTGTCATGTTGCTATCAGTTATTAGTGAGTTTCCTGGTGGTGGTTTCCTGTGCGGCACCTAGGCTAGCCCTGTGGGCTGCGGTCACTCACCTCGGCCCACATTGGCTGCAATGCTACTGATATCTATTGAACCTACTATTAGTACTGCTATTTATTATGCAAAACCAGCATGTTTTCTCCAAACCCTGGGAAGTAGTGTTCATGTACAAATACAACATGTTTACAAGTTCATTATGTGAACTAATTTCTGATCTTCAGAGCATCCTCTGGTTACTCATAAAATAATAAGTATGATGTCTCCAGTTGAACATAACCTTGGTATAATCACCATCTGCTGACTTGTCCTAACTATTGTGTGTTTACATTATGCTGAACAGCTAGCACAAGTGTCTGTTTTAGTAATGTATAATTATGAAACAAAACTGCAAATACTATAACAATGGTATAGTGGTCCAGCACTGTGTGTGTGCCATCCTGCCTTCATATAAAACAATTAGTTTTCCTTACTTGAAGCCCAACAGGACAATAGGCAGATGATACAATTGCTGTTTATAAAATTCCCCACTGAGGAAAAACACCATTATTACTTAATTGAACATAATAATTAAATCAATTTATGGGTTAATGCACTCATAATAATGCATGTTTGTTGATATTGCTAAATTATTTGAGTATTCTCACAATGTTAGAAGTGATGTGCTCTCCTTGGTTCTAGGTTAGTCTAGTTAAGACATACTGTATGGCCTCGGTATGTGTGGGGCTTCAGTTGCACAAGCCACAATGTATACATGCAGCAGTGATCACTTGCTAACCACTAGTTGGACACTCACCTAAATATATCAGACATAATATAATAAACATGTTAAATATTCTCTCCTACTGTGTCATCGTCATCTGTATTAAGGAAAATTATGTTAAAAACTAAAGAAAGATTATGTTGTTATAGTAGTTCCAAACGAATTTTGATACTTGATAATTTTGTTACTTGGCATTAAATATGGTTTAAAGTTACCTACAGTAATATTGTCATTGAACATTTCGTATTTTGCTAGACCCATTATGAAACCCATTGGTAAGAAATTCTTACCATTCTTACTAAGCATTATCCTGCTGTTGTTGCTGCAGGATAATTCTACAATGTAGAGGAACAGGGCTTAACAGCAATGAGCATCTAAGTAGTGGTGGATTCTGTAGTAAAATTTTGTCTGTGCGCAGGAATGGGGCAAAGAGTCAGGTGCGGAGGGCACGGGACGCGGCGGGCGCGCGGTGGCGGCGGGCGCGCTGTCGCTGTCTCCGCCGGCGCTGGAGTTCGGGCGTGCGGCGCTGGCGGCGGCGCACGCGCTCACCGTCACGCTCACCAACACCGCCAACACCACCATGCACCTGGCCTCCGTGGCCGGCACCACGCCCGACTTCCACGCCTCCTTCTTTGAGTCTAAGGTATGCCGTAGCGTATGCTGTAGCGGAACTACTTCAAATGGGTGTTATATAAATTGCCATTACCAGACAGAAAGTATTTATGATGTCGCCGCGATTCTTGTCGCAATTATAAATCGCCCCACGTCAGACATCATAATATACTAAATTCGTTAGTTATTATGGTCGAATATAAAGAAAGACAAGCTCCAGAGCCTTATGTCCCACTAACATACATAGGTATTGTGGTAACATAGTGATGAAAGCTTCTGATTATCACACGGTCTACTATGATCGGCCTTTACACGTTCATCAATCACGTTCGAAATTAAATGTCTAATTCTCAAAGCTACATAGACTGTGCTGTTACGGTAATCGAACCAGCTACATTTAACTCCTAAACATACAAGTTAGTCACTGAGTGGATACTGTTCCTGATACTGACATAAATTTATTGTTATTTTAGTTTGGTAAGATGGGGTTTACTATATTACAAACATCAGAATGTAAACATGGCCTCCCCTGGCTGTAGGCTTTATACTTAAGGCAGGATTTGCCCGCTTAAACAGTAGCCTACCAACTAGGTTGACCACTGACCAGTAAAAGGCCCTTAGAAGAAAAAAAGACATGTGCTATTAATTGGTCCTCGGGTCGGGCGCGGCGCGGGGCGTGGCGCGCGTTGTATCTCTGATAGCAACAGCAAAGGCCGTTTATACTAGCCTCGGCCTTAAGTCACACTTGAGCGGAGTTAGGTTGCTCTGTCTAGGACTCTAGGGTACACCCATATTATATATATATACTAGAAATGCTGTGGTCGTATGACCACAACATGATGATAGCTGGTATGATTTGTAAGTTCGCTAATTATTGCTGATCTCATAACTGCGATTCTAATTTAATCATTTTACATCATCAGCCTATAATGTTCCCACTGCAGGGACTCAGGCCTCCTCTCTAGGGGAGGGATGGGCTATAATCCACCACGCGGGCCCATTGCGGGTTGGTAGATGTCACATGTTGTCTTAGAATTTTGATAAATAGTCATTTTACGTTAATAAGTTTAAAAAAATAGATAAATCATCAATTTTTACGTCATCCTAACATGTTTTATGAGTCACCTGCTTTGAAACTTTGAGAAGTGTTACCTATTTCTGGTGCTGACTATTAACAATTTGGTTAAATTTGCTCATCTGAATGATACTCGACTGTCCGGCCCCCGGCAGACAGACATGATACTATAATACGTTCATAACGAGTTGTATTTACATAACTTTTAATGCATTTGCGTAACAGGTGTGTAAATAAAAAAACGGTTTAGCTAGGATAGGATAGAAGTTTGGCCGTGACATAATATTATGTTCGTATTGGTCTGTAACATAATGAGTGTGTGTGGTCGCGAAGACGGCGCGGTGCATTGTGACGTCATACACCCAAAGCTACACATTGACCGTGCTGCTGCTGATAGCGCGCCCTCTGCCCCCCCCCCCCCCTCCCCACCGGCCGCGCGCCTGATAACACTGCTACTAACCCGAGCCAAGGAACTCCTTGTTTCCTACAAGTAGCCATTGTTCCACAGACAAGCCTATTATGTGAGTGTGACGTAGCTGCCTCACTAGTCAAACCAGTTTTGCGTCGTTTATTATTATCCGTGTCTAAATATATCAAATCATTGTTAGAACTAGTTAGAAGTCAATTACATGTGAAAACGAGAGTGAGCGGCGATTTGATACTAATATTACGTAGATCACAGAACGTTAGCGAGTTTGTTCCGCAGCTTTGTTGGGATATTTAATAGAAAGCGATTGTATGCACGCTTTCAATTAATTTAAGTGATTTAAATGTTAATGATAATTATGTATGACTCATATTTATTTTCATGTTCTTTAAAGCTTTCTGCATAATAATTATGTTACGTTTCGCGAGAGAACATGTGCATTGTAAAGGTCAGGTATTGGTTCTATCCAGTCCGGGCTGCGGCTTGTTCGAAAGAGATACCACGCGGCCTCGACACAAAGGGCTGAGAAAGAATATGGGTGGTGTTTAGTTAGCAGGAGTTTGACACTCCCCACCGCTCTGCCCAGAGCGGGGCGGGAGGAGTCATTAATTGATGATTACCCACCCTCCACAAAAAAGGCATTAGTTCAGTGGCGAAGCGTGCCTTGGCGGGGCCCCGTATACAATTTTTTGGGGGCCCATAATAAGTCAGAAATTTTTACCCTATGAAGGGTAAAGATTTTTGACTTTTTTTTGACTGGCCTGTTGGTCTAGTGGTTAGTGACCCTAACTGCTATGCCGGAGGTCGTGGGTTCGATTCCCACCCAGGACAAATGTTTGTGTGATGAGCACGATCATTTGTTCTGTGTCTGGGTGTAATTTATCTATAATATGTATGTATTTAGAAATATATAAGTATGTTTATCAGTTGTCTAGTACCCATAACACAAGCTCTGCTTAGCTTGGGACTAGATGGCGTTGTGTGATAGTTGTGGAATATTATTATTATTATTATTATTATTTCTGACAAAAGAAAAAAAAAATGTTTGCATAAAATTAAAAGAAATATTTTATTCATCATAATTATTAATAATTTTGTCACTTTTTCCAATTTCTTTACAAACCATTCAAATATACACTCTTCTTGCCCTTTTATCGGCAAATTGATTTATTAAATTATTTATTAGCAGAAATTAGAAATTAGAGGGAAAAATATATATATTTTTTTACTTTTGTGATTTCTGAAATAAAAACAAATTGAGATGTTTTTATTAATTTTAGCTTACCTACACATATCGGAGGCCTCCGTGGCCCGGGGGCCCCGTATAATTGATACGGCGGTAGCTACGCCCCTGCATTAGTTCTATTGTTGTTGTAATAAACAGCGCTAAAAGCACTCGGCTCGTCCATGTTAACGCTGGCTGTGCGTCCATCAGTAGCAGATGATGCAGGAATAGTTCAGCATGTACGTGTCCAGTGTCCACCCGCTGGCGAGGCCGCCGCAAGCCACTCGCGTCAACAAGTTGTTTATCTTACCGCACAGCACACTTGTGTACAATGTGAGCATATTTACATAAACGTGGTGCAATATTAACTCGGCCTGTCGTTATGACATGTGTGACGTTTTACTGAAACACACCTAGTGCGATGTACTGATGACTTTCAGAAGCTAATGTTGCTTCGCTGTTGACAGGTTTCAGTAATGCTTGTAAATATTAAATTATGAACATTTTCTGTAAGTTTACCACAAACTGACATCTCCTGACCCACACTAATCATCATCATCTAGCTAGCCTAAACCCATATGTTGGAGTCGGCTTTCAGTTGGATGCAGGTGAATACCAGCATCTGACCTTCACAACCAGTTGGCACTGGGTATAATACGTTACCCCTTGGTAAGGCTGGTTGTCAGAGATATACTAATGACAGCCGGGACCATCGGCTTAACGTGCTTCCCGAGACACGGAGGATACTCGCGGTGTGTAATGGGTTGTCTCCCATCCACAGACCAACCCAGGCAAGCGCGGCTTAAACCTGTCGATTGATCGGAGCAGCTGTTATTATCTAGCCACGAACTCCTCAACCTCCTGACCTACACAAATATGACCTAGTTATGCTGACATGCCTCTATCAGAGTCATTATCAAAAGTTTTCATATAACTTCATACGCATATATATACCTAAGTAGTTACAGACAAAAACTAGTAGCAGTGATAAAAATAACTGAAAATCGATACGTACTATTAAAAATAAACATATCGGAACACGTGTGCTAGCTTACAAATAGGATAGACCAAGACCGTACCCGGCACCGTACTACTTGTATAGTTGTATAGCGAGACCTCGCGGTGTCGCGGTGTCCTGACATGGCTTCGTTGTGGTCACTATGACACTGACACTATTGACAGCCAGTCGTCTGCGCTCGCGTCCCTTCGCTTCTCATGGACCATGGACAATAGTCTGTAGCATTGACAAGCGAAGTCGGAACGTCTCGGTGCAGCCGAGCCGATTATTAATAATTATTATAAGTTTTGTTTACATATTTTATTTTATTCACTATAGACTTTAGTGTTTATTTTATTTTATTTGTGAGTATTTTATTTATCTATTTTTTTATTTTTCTGTGTGAATGTATTTTGTGTCCGTAGGTGTGACCGTGACATCACAGTGGGCCCCTATCAGAATACCAGCGCTGCGGTATTTGTTTTCATTTATCGCAGCATCATGCTGAGATAGGAGCCTTTTTGGCCTCGCACAGGTCTTCTCTTTTATTATTTAGTTTATATTCTTTTTTGTTATTACTATTTTTTGTAGTTCTGTGCTTGTCCCAAATAAATATTTTTCTTTCTTTCTTTCTTTCTATCGCACGCATCGTTATATCGCGATCGTCGCGGCGCCATGTAGGGTGGGAGGTCACCCGTCTGTACGAGAGTGTACGCAACTATTGACCATACACGTATTACAATCGAGATTAAGACCTAGCGCTTACGACGATTAAAAACTTTCTGATAAGCTCTCTTAGTCATGAACTGTCTCCGGTGATGGATCGGCTGCAGTCTTACCAAACCAATTGATCACAGAATGCGGTTGATGTTGCTGCTCTGGCGGGCGCAACCCAATTGTAGATGCGTTCTAAACTTCGGCTAGATTCGAGACACACAACATTCGTACTATCCAGGATTATTATTACGATTCGTAATAAACTCCTTCATCCCTCATCATCATCATCATTTCAGGCCAAAAAACGTCCACTGCTGGACATAGACCATATTGGCCGGTCCCGTGCGTCTCGCATTCAGCGGATCCCCGCAACCTTCACCAGGTCATCTTTCTAACACTACGTGTTCCGGTTCGCGGTCGCCACCCCAGAACTCTCTACCCCATTGGCCATCAGTTAATTTCTGACATGTCCCCTGAGAATTGAACCCAAGACAAAGATGTTCAGAAGTCTGACTTGCGACCTACTGCACCTACGAGGCAAACTAATTACTAAAATCAGCCAATGTCGTCGCGATGCATGCTGTGGGCCTGTCAGCTCCTCATTACATATTCATGAACAAACAGGCGAGCGCCTCCACAGTGTTGACTTACCTACTCTGCTCAGTGCCCAGTACTGCTACTCTGTTGTTATGGAGATGACTCGCTAACACAAAGTAAGACGAGCTCGTTACTATATTGGTGACGCATATTTTAGAACATAATCGCCACTTCGCCACTCACCTAATCGTTAAGTAATTATGAACCCAATTACTTTAGTTAGGCCTCGCTATTCATATTATTATTATCGTTTGTCATGAGTTCATGACAGGACAAACATTGTCAACTCTAATGAAGCATGTACTTTGTTGGAATTGGCTTTATTAATATCTGAAACAAAACAAAGAGCAATGTGTAGGTATGCGACGTCGTCCTACAACATATGATTCGACTATGTGTTTTAAGGAGTCTTATGATATGTGTTATGTTGTCTCGAAGTAGAACAAAATAAACTAGGTTGCGGTCAAAACATCGTCCCCGACAAGTCGACAACAATAGTAGACTTTGCAGGTACAAATCTTACCAAGTTCACTACGGCGCGCGGCGCTGATCTATGACACTACCTGCGTTTTTTATTTAACAAAGCCCCTGAGCAACTTGTATGAGGTTTAAATACCACCGTACACCAGATGTGCAACGGTTTAGCACTACACATAGAATAAAACTTTGTATAATTCCAAATTAATGTTTATGTATGATACAACATTTATTGCACTATAAACACAGTTGAGCTATCCAAAAATTTCAGTGGCGCTTGTTGACTTTACCCGCGCCCAGGGGCGTATTTACCCTAGGGCCATCCGGGCCATGGCCTGGGGCGCCAGTACGCTAGGGGTACGCCGCCGCCCCGGCCACCCCTGGCCGATTGCATTTTGTTTTGGAGCGTTCATTCTACTTTTACTTCTCAACTTTTTTATATTTTCTTAGCAATCACAATTCAAGTTAACATAACAAAACCAACGTCAGGTTGTGGTTATCAGATCAGATAATTACTATTGTCATCTGGACTACGTTGTAAAAATAAGGACAACCAAGCAGAGTCGTATTTTCCTCGCCGCCGCGCGCCGCCCTGGGGCGGATTTTCGGTTTCCAGTCTGCCGTATGCCGGCCCCTAAAATCAAGTGAACAAGCACTATTATATAATTATCCTTTGAATCTACCGCCCACCGCTTGCTATTCTCGGTAAAAAAAAAAGTAAGTCAAATATTTTTTTTAATGATAAAATGAAAATCCGTTACTTTTCCAAGGCAAGGAGCAAAAATTTTCTTGACTTTGGGGGCGGCAAAAGTTATTGGCCCGTGGCGCCAAATTTTAAAATACGCCCCTGCCCGCGCCGACAATGTCTGACGTGTCCAAGTTAAAAATATTTCGTTATTTACACAAACAAGCAATTTGCAAATGCTATGAAACCGCTCAAACTTTTCCTACACACAAACAACTCAAGGAAAACTCTAGAGCGTTTGGATACGACCCACCCACAGAACAAATAAAAACACATATCATCCAAAACTTGGGCAATATGCTTGGAAATTGGTAAAACTTAGCTACAGCTAGCACAGTTCCGTGCTTGCTGAACGAAACTGCAGCAGCTATCGTTTCAAAGTACTAGCACGTGTGGGATGCAGACACTGCACGGTGGTACGGTGGCTCTGAGACAGTGAGGCTGCGAGTGTGAGGCGCAGATCCAGCGCGAGTGAGATGTTGTTGTGGCCACGCGGCCTTGTCGCTATCAATGACGCAACTCTTACGCTACTCATTATCGCCTCACCTAGCACTCTGCCTCGTCCCAACAACACGTTCCGGGTTGATACTCGCTAATTATGTATGTACTCATGTAACCGCTTAGCCGTGCTTCTTGCACTTTTGATACTAAGACAAAAACGACTGAATCAAATGTCTGTTTGTTTTATTAAATCTAACACTATATACATAAATGTAGCTTCAAAACTTCAAAAGCCAACTGTTTGATCTATCTGTGTATAGTTTCGGAGAGTCCGGATGCTGTTTGAGTGCAGCGTCACAAATGAAAAAAGTAAAAAACTAAAACCCGACTACGACAAAAAAAACGACGCTGAAAAGTATGAAACAAGATTTTCAGGATAGAACAAAAAGAAAAGCCGTAGTCACACGGTATTTAAGTGTTTAGGTTGGTACCTATAACGTGTGACTACGGCTTTTCTTTTTGTTCTATCCTGAAAATCTTGTTTCATACTTTTTCAGCGTCGTTTTTTTTGTCGTAGTCGGGTTTTAGTTTTTTACTTTTTTTATTTAAACAATTTTGGTGTTAAATATTTTTTTTTACTCTTGACTTTTTGTCCGCTAGAGGGCGTGATTTTAAATTTGAGCAATATTTTGGAAATGTACAAGTGAGGCTCTTTCAAATGATACCAAACACGGCGTATTTATCTCTATTTTTATTTTTTAAGCCTTACTTTTTGTCCGCTAGAGGGCGCCAAATCGCTTTTTGTGACACGTCACGTAGCCTATGTTCAGCGGAAAATTAAGGCGGTTCTAACGATACCTCATATGTCGAGTTCCGATAAGTAGATTAGAAGCTATGAGGGAACAGATGAAGATACACACATACAAACATACATACATAGCCAGTCAAAATCATAACCCTCCTTTGGCTTTGCCGTAGTCGGGTAATAAGGAAAGTAAAATGAAGTCGTTTTGTGTGAGCAATGATGGGAAGCTCGCAGTGACGACTGATGACGAGAATACAACGCGTCATGGAATTATTTAAGCTTGACGAATTTTACATCAAATATTTACTACATCTATCAATATCCTAATGAATAGTTTCTTAGATATAATTATCTCTGGGTTTGTGGCAAACTGTCGAGCGTGAGATAAATGTTGCACGGATACAACGTAAATAAGAGATATATGAATGAAAGAGTTGTATGTATTAATAAGTGTGTCGTGCCGCGGAAGTACAAGTCGGCGAGTATTTGTGGAAGAGGGTCACGTGCGCCGGTATCGACGCTCATCGGAAGTACATCGCCTCCTCTCCGCGAGGGGTGATGTCCTTCACACGTCCAGCGAAGTGCGCCCACGTGGCCCGACCACCCCGCTAGGCCGCTACAGAGGTACTCTAGAATCATTAACAAATTAAAATGATTGACTTTCTTCGCTGCGCTGGAGCTTATCGCATACTCACATAATAATGTTATTCATTTTACATAACATCTTATCGTGATTACCTACTCGCCTCCAGCGATTATCAGTAACGTACAATTAAAACAAAGGTCGCCATGTGTACTACGCCGCGCGCCGCTAGTAAACAACAGACGTATGTATGAGCTACCGGCTAGCCGGGCTGGAATGCCTTCTTTTTACCCGACTGCGGCGTAGCCCAAAAGGAGGGTTAATTATTTATTTAACACGTGTTAACTGTCTTATAATAAATGTAAACGGACCCTTCGCTTAGTGGCCAATCAAGCAGTCTAAACATCAAACTAAATTGGTAAAACTAAACGCAAAATTGCTGCAAGGAAACGACTTTGTTTTTGGGGTGAAAAATCAATCATGGGGACCGCATGATGTAACTCTGGCTGCTGGTTACAACGCATGAACGCAGACAGCGCTCAGCCACACGTCGCGCGGCCAGTAGTGGCGCCGGCGCGCGGTGTTGCACTTTCTCTCCGCGGATGCACGGCATGCGCGATATATTTAGCGCGTCGTATGCAAGGAACTGTCACGCCTGTTTCATGTTATAGACGCGTCGTTTGCTGGTTTCTTCCCTGTAACACCCATCGTAATTAGGCCAGTCAAATTAGCTAAGAATCTCGGAATTTGAGATAGATTAGATTAGATTTTATTTATTTGCCTGAAATATGGTATTTTACAGATTTTATAACACAGGTATACATTAGTTCTTCATATTCCGCCTACTAAATAAGGCATGCAAATTTTGTGACATAAATGATTGAAATAAATTTAAACAAATTAAACAAAATTATTAAATTGCAATGTCCAAAAAATTAAAAACAAAAGTACTACATCAATAATTGTCTCAATATCAAATTACTTATACATGTCAAATAATAATTAAATTACAAATGTCAAATAAAAATAAAATAATGGTTAAATTACAAATGTCCTTTAACTAATACCTAAATCAATTACAAATTTCCAAAAATATAAACAACAACAAAAAAAAGAAAATAAATTACAAATGTCAATAGCGTCAAATAAAATAAAAAATGTCAAATTAAATTATCATGTCATGCAACTTTTACATTTGACCTATATTTCATAAATTCCTTAACAGAATAAAAACAGTTTTCAATAAGCCAAGCTTTGAGATGCTTTTGAAGTAAGTTGGTTCGGAGTTCTCTAATAATCTTCGGTATATGATTAAATATGTCTATTGCCATTCTACCAGTGTTTTTATGGCAGTACGCTGTTCTACATCTTGGCATTGCCAATTTTGTTGGATCCCTCGACATTTTGCCCACCTTATAAACATTAACGCTATCGGCCGTAGTGAATAGGTGAGGATGTTTTTTCACAAATAATCCTATTTCTAGTATATATAAGCATGCTAAAGTTAATATTTTTTGGTTTTTAAAAATAGGTCTGCATGATTCTAAAGGATCTGCACCAAACACAGCACGTAAACACTTTTTTTGCACAATGAATGCCTTATTGCTGTCAGTAGAATTACCCCATATGATTAAGCCGTATCTCAGCACAGATGCGACATATCCATGATAAGCCAATAGCGCGGCATTACGTCCAACAGTCTTCCTGAGATTTCTTAGTGCAAATGCAAAACTGTTTACCTTATTACATAGATTTTCAATATGTTTTTTCCAATTGCAATTTTTATCAATAACTATGCCTAAAAATTTTGTATGGTCAACTTCTTCAATTTTATTGTCACATCCAATAATTGTCATTACTTCATTTGTCATTTTATAATTACAGAAATTAATATATTTTGTTTTGGACACATTCACACATAAGTTATTTTGTTCAAGCCATTCTATTATAGCTTCTACGGCTGCATTAATTTTATTCTCAAAATGTTCATTTTCATTATCTTTATTTATTATTAATGAGATGTCATCTGCAAACAGCACGCACTTATTCTTCGTTACTGTTGGCAAATCATTTATGTAAAGAAGAAAAAGCAATGGCCCCAAAATACTACCCTGCGGCACACCATACGTATACAGCTACAAACTCGTATAAACTTGTATTTTGACATTCTAAAAGTTGTATCAAAACCTACTGATGAATTGCCGCGGATACTCTACTATGGCCAAAGTATGACTAGTATGGTTAACTCTAATGTCCTTTTTGTTGCAAATATCTTGTTTCCTATGGGGATTTCGCTGTTTGATTATGTTTCTCTTTACGGACTTTTTTTCATTATAGCGCACTTAATTTTAGGGCAGCTATAAAAACGTTATAGACAGAAACTCACTGTAGACTTGTAGAGCGATTACTAATTGAAATAAAAATATGCGAATGTTTTAATGCATATTTGTTGAAAGTTGTGATTCACCTGCATGTGTGTGTGTGTGCAGACGCTGCCGCCGCAAGCCAACACGTCGTTCAGCGTGGTGTACCTGGGCAGGCGGGAGGGGCCCGTCTCCGCGCACCTCTACATACATACCTCGCTCGGCGTGCACAAGTACCCCGTGAGTACCCCGCAAACCATATCCTCACCCTTACCCCATGGCAACAAAACTCGTCGTGTTGATGATTCCTTTAGATGAGCTTTGACCAGAACTGTGCCACTTCAGCGCCGTTACCAGTGGCTTCGGACATATCCAGCCACAGTTGTACAAGGAGAAAAGCATTAGATGCGACATCGCTGTGTACAACTGCAGCCATACTTTGAATTACTTGCTTCCTCGGAATAGCCCCATCGGACTAAGTTGTACCGTGGCCCGCCTGGCTTCGTAGTCGGTTAAGAAATGTCCAGGAATATCATGGCAGTTGATGGCTGGGAGCATTTCTGCGGATCATAGTTATCTGGATGCTTGGAATGCCACAGTTTATCTCAAATGTTAACTGTATTTTTTATGGTAAATTGAACTAATTTACATATTACAATTTAAAAAGATTGGAACTCGATTTTGAATCTGCTTGAAAATCGAGTTCCCTGTCTGGTTGCTTGTCCGAAACTTTGCAGTGCGATTGTCTCATTGTGTGATTGTGGTTGCAGGTGTCGGCGGTGGGCGTGGCCAGCGAGTGGGGCGTGTGGCCGCTGGTGGGCGTGCGCGTGCCGCTCAACGCGACCGTGGAGCCGATGCTCACCATTCACAACCCCACAGACCAAACTATACAAGTAATGTTATTGAAAACTTCTTAACAGCTCATTGTATCCAGATTTTTGCCACGGGCTCAACATTGTCTCCAAAAAGGATTAGACCCAAATATAAATACGGAGCTATAAAGTGTTCACCTCAGGTCAAGTTTCTCTAATTTCTTATTTGTCCAATCATTCATGTTATTAAATATTCTTCTTCGCTTAAAAAGTATACGTTACGTAAATTGTAGTAAAGTTGTGTGCGGTGTGTGGTGTGGATGGTTACAGGTGAGTGAAGTGTACTCGTCGGGCGCATGGCTGGGGCTGGCGCTGCCGGGCGGCGGCGAGGCGGCGCCGCGCGGCGTGTGGAGCGTGCCGCCGCGCGCCACGCGCCCGCTCGTGCGCCTGCGCCTGCAGCCCGCGCCGCAGTCCGCGCCGCAGCCCGCGCCGCTCACCGCCTACGTCAGGTGCGCGCCGCTCTGCTGTGCTCACTGCTCGTGTGAGGCGGTCGTTACACGGTGCTCTGTTCCGCAGGATCAAGGCGAACATAACGGGCGGCGGGCTGGTGGTGTGCGTGGAGGCGCGCAGCGTGGCGGCCGGCGAGTACGTGAGCCCGCTGCAGCTGCGCCTGCGCACGCGCGGCTCGCGCGACCCGCCCGACGTGGTGAGTGCATGCGACCTGCGTGCGGTGCGAGCTGCCTGCGGACTGTCAGTAACACCCGTCCTCCCCACAGCTGGACATCCTGGCAGGCAACAGCGCGGGCGCGGGCGTGGCGCTGGACGCGGCGGTGTGGGGCGCGCGCTGCGGGCCCGGCGCGCCCGCGCCACCGCCGCCACCGCCGCCGCCCGCACACAACGGGGGCAGCGGGACCCGCTCCGCTAATGGGAACGGTGAGCTATACGCACGTTACGCGCATTCTATCATACAATTATTCGTACTCGGCTTATGTTCATTTGTGTATTTACGCAAATCCTTCTGGCGACTGCTTCGAAATTGGTTGCGCTTTTTGTAACATCGCAGTCACACAGACGACAGACAACAAACTCGACTTGTCGTATACTACTACAACATCAAATACAATGATTAAGCGACACCATAAATATCGCTATCTGAACATGACAAAAAGAAAAACTTATGATTGATGAATGATGACTTACTCCTATATTGTATTTATTGAAGTCAACCACTGCTAGTGCATTTTTTTTTTTGGAAAGTATACAGCAAGGTAGACACAACAGATAGGTTATTAAAAGCAATATGGCCAATTAAAATTAGAAAATTTATTAATAAAAAATATTTAAATAAAGCAAAAACAAAAAGGCAGTGATAAAAAAAATAGTAAACAGTATATTAAAAAAAAAAGAACAAATTGGCAAAGAAAAACGTTATGGGTTGTCAAAGAACTGATTACAGAACGTCTTCTTCAACTTCGACACGCGAGTATTAAAAATATCGATCTCAATCTCCTGGCAAGTCGCATTGTACACACGGCTCGTCCTAATAGTTGAGTTCTGTCTATAATAGGGGATCGGACTGGGTCAAAATAATATGATTCTGTTTAGTCCGTAAGTTAGATAATCGAAAAATATTGAATACGTGTTTTTTGTTTTATCAAATCAATAAAAAATGACGAAGATAAAACGCGTCAAAGATCATGGAGTGGGGCTTGAAACGTCACTTGTAGGTACAAAATGTAATATCATATGATGTCACACGAGTTTTCGAAGCACTGTATCGTCTTCATTTTTTGTTTACGAGAAAAAAGAAAAATACGTGTCCAATAATTTTTGGAAATCTATCTGACGGACTAATTAGTTTTTTTATGTCCGATCCCCTGTTGGTCCTTGTCGTTGGTATGTGCAACAAACGAGGTTTACGCAGGAACGAATAAGGTACACGCAGTGCAATCTTGCTCAGCAACTCAGGGATATCACTGGATCCGTTTGTAATTTTAATTAGAAAGGCCAAGTCTGAGATTTTTCTTCGTTCAAATAAAGGCAGAATATGAAACCTTTCGTATAGTTTAAAATAATTTGGTAGATATATCTTGGGACGAAATTGAATGTACCTTAGGAATTTTCTCTGTATGGGGCTCTAATTTACTTTTTACTATACATTTAGATAAAATCCATAAATTGTTGGCTTTATCTTATACAGACTGTCGTTTTGCATGCATATTATTTTCGACCTGAATCAATATTTAGGTTGGTATTTTTTTCTTTTTTTTTTTACGAAAATCGGTAATTGTGAATTGTTATGTCTTTTGTGACAATCTATTGAATTTTGACCATCATGCAAAACTGCACGTTGTATGACATTGATGCCGTGTGTCGAGTTTCATATAATGTCCCCGCAGGCGTGAAGTCGGAGGGCGTGCACGTGTCGCTGCTGCGGCCGCAGCTCGCGCCGCACCAGCAGCCCGCGCGCGCCGCGCAGCTCACGCTGGACTGTGAGTGCTACACTACAGCCGCCAGCACGTGTCATGTATTCTGTATCAATCTAAAACTTGAACTTGCGGATATTTATAGTCCCAACACCCAGCTTCTGTCGAATAAACGAATTCAACGACATTTGTGGGGCGAGACCACATTTATACTCCAGGGCAAAGTCATCTATGAATTTCCACCTGCAGAACAGGTTTTCCTTGTTTTGGCCTACCTGTGTCTGGGTCTATTTCAAAAACTTCCAGGTCAGCCATGGCCACTCGTGTCTCATTAAGAAAGTGGTTCAGTTTAATGGGCGGTACACTTTTAAATATGATGTCAGTTTTGTGAAACGCAGGGTGTATCGGTATAACTGATAGGTTGAACTGTGTGTGCAGACGCGGCGCTGTGGGCGGGCTACGTGGGGGGCGGGCGCGGCGGCGGCGCCTGGTGCGCGGGCTGGCTGCGCCTGGGCCGCGCCGCGCTGCCCTACAGCCTGCGCCTGCTGCCCGGCACGCTGCGCCTGGCGCCGCCCGCGCTGCAGTACGTACCGCCCGCGCCGCGCGCTGGCCGCGTGCGCTCGCTCCTGACCCGTGTGTGTGTGCCCGCAGCTTCGTGACGGCGAACCGCGACGACGCGCTGCGCGTGCGCGAGGTGCGCGTGCGCAACGAGTTCCCCGTGGCCGTGCACGTGGCGCGCGTGGAGCTCGGGCCCGGCGTCGCCGAGCACTTCGAGGTGGAGTCGCTGGCGCCGCTGGTGGTGGGCGCGGCGGGCGGCGCGCTGGCGGCGCGGGTGCGGCTGCGCGCGCTGACGGACGCCGCGCTGAGCTCGGCGCTGACGCTGCGCACCAACCTCACGGACTACAGCCTGCCGCTGCTGCTGTACAGCGGCCGCCTGCACGTGGTCAGTATGCGCGTCGTGCGGTGCGCGCGCGACGTGTGCGCGCGTGCACCGCTGACCTCTGGTTGCGCACAGGAGTGGGAGTGGCCGAACTCTGCGGACGGCGAGCTGCGGCTGGGCGTGCTGGGCACGTCGAGCACGCGGCGCGTGGCGCTGCGCGTGCACAACCCGGCGCCCGCGGCGCTGTGCGTGCCGGAGTACTCGCTGGAGCTGGCGGGCGCCTCGCTGGCGCTGGAGCCCTGCGCACACCTGCGCGCGCCGCCGCCCAAGCACGCCTGCGTGAGTACACAGCATTACTACTCGCCACCCGAGCGATCACTGTACCGTGACAACTGATAACTCTAAACATTATTTATATTATACTTTTACAGGAACTTTTAAATGTCAAAAAAGCGGGTCTTCCAGTCTGAGGCCTAAAAACTGCTAAAAGTACTATAGTTGCCTATTCCAAAGCGTAGATCTCTATTGAGATGAATGGTTACGAAACTTCGTGGACATTAAAAAGTAAAGTAAATTAATGTTCAATATAATGTTGGTTCGATTAGTCATGTTTCATCAAACATACAAAATATGTATGTTTTCCTCCTTGTATATATATTTTTTGTTATAAAAGTAAATAATTACTTCTCATATATATCAGTATTGCAATTTTGTGTTTAGGTAACCGGTAACGTCGTATAACCGAATATTAATTAACAGGAAAACAATTTCGCTGAAATACGATAACATAAATATAAATTACACCATATTACAAATTTAATTAATAATTTAATTTTAAAATACGAAACAATAATTTCACATGTCACTCGGGCGATGTTGCCAACCTTTTTCTTCTACTGGATTCTTTCTGCTTCGTTCTTTTAATATTTAAAGCTTACTTTACCCATTGGAGAACTTTTCGCTGAGCTCGTTATTCTGTTTTGTGACACAACACTGAGTTTCACTGCGAGAACCAAATAGTCCACTGCAATCGTAGTGAAAAGTACAGTGTAACACACGGCGCTAAAATCCCATTATAACTCGGTTCCTATTTACTACCGCGCTAAAGCTCGGTAGTAAAACAACCTCGTATATAATGGGTCATTTTAGGCCCTTGTGTTACAATGTAGTATTGTTGAACAGCGCTGCATCGAGGGCGGCGCGGACGTGGGCGCCGTGCTGACGGTGGTGGCGCCGGCGCGCGAGGGGCCCGTGCGCGGCTCCGTGTCGCTGTGGGCCCACACCGCGCGCGGAGACGCGCCGCCCGCGCTCACGCGCCGCGCCGTGTCGCTGCACGCGCGCGCCGGCCGCGTGGCCGCGCTGCCGCTGGCGCTGGGCCGCGCCGCGCCCTACGCCTGGGCGCGCGCGCCGCTGGTGCTGGAGAGCAGCATGGCGCTGCGCATGCAGGTGCTCGGCGTCACGCTGCCGCCCGGCGAGCGCGCGCTGGCCTACGAGGCGCCGGCCGCGCCCGCCGAGCTGGCGGCGGGGCGGCACGCGGTGGGCACGGTGCTGTACGCGCCCGAGCGGCTGTGCGAGCCCGACTGCTACACCGGCCTGGACGTCACCACGCCCGGTACGTACACTGTGCGATACACACATATCGATGCTGGATTACGAATTACTAATACTCTGTCCATGAGTTTAACTCAACACTTTTGTAAATTCACGTGTTTTGATAAGCCGGTTTTTTAATATAAAGTTTTATAAAAATAAACTTAAAAAAGAAGAAAATAAAGAAGAAAATAAAGAAACGTAAAGAGGAACCTTTGTAATGATCAGAGCAGCAATATTGGAGATAATGAAAGTATGTATGTGAGAGTAATGTCGGTGTAACGTTCGGCTCTGTGCAGAGGGCCTGGCGTGGGTGCGGCGCGCGCACAGCCCCACGGAGACGTCGCTGCGGGCCGACGCGGCGCTGCAGGGCGCGCGCCACGCCGTGTTCGCCGCGCTGGGCCCGCGCAACGTGTCGCTGCACGTGCACACGTCGCACGCCGTGCAGCTGGGCGCGCGCGGCGCCGTGGCCGCCTGGTGGCCGCGCCTGGCGCCCGCGCGCGCGCTGGCCGGCCTGGCGCCCGTGGCCGGCGCGCAGCAGCTCAGCGTGCGCGCGCGCAACCCGTCGGCCTCGCACGCGCTGCTGCTGCAGCCCGTGCTGGCGGCGCCGCTGCCCGACCTGTGCGTGTCGCCCGTCCGCCGCCCGCGCGCGTAGTGCCGCCAGTATAACCGTGTCTGTCCGCAGCGCCGGCTCGGAGCCGCAGGGCGCGTGCGCGGGCTGCTCGTGGGCGCGCGGCGCGTGGGCGCTGCTGCAGTGGCGCGGCTCGCGGGGCGCGGTGGCGCAGTGGCGCGCCGGCAACGCGTCGCGCCACGCGCTGCCGCTGCTGCTGCTGGCGCCGGACGCCGAGCTGGAGCTCACGCTCAGCTTCTCGCCGCACACCGCGGCGCACCTCGCCGCATACCTCTACCTCAGGTGACAGTGTGACACCCGACTTCATTACACACAAACTGTCACGTAGACCTCTCTAAATGTTGCCCTTGAGGGCCACGTGGCAAAGAAAATAAATAAAACAAAAAATATCTCTGTCAAATGTGTAATAAAAAACAAAGTTACACACACTGACAATGACAACTTTTATATATAATAAAAAACTAACTCAGCAGGGGTCGCTTAAACTAAAATTGGGTTCCTTTGGTGTGTGGTGGTAGATTCCTTAATTATAGGTTTCACAAGGGTTCCTACAGCTAATACCACTTAAAATTAATATAAAAAAAGATGCACCGACCTCGCCGCTTCCATGCGTTTAGTGGAAAAAATACTCGCAGACCTGACAGAGGGCTCCACCCAGATCACGAGCCAACAATCCGGACAGCGCCGCCGATGCAGCCAGTGGCAGATTGACGAGCAGGTCCCTCGCCTCGAAATAATCTCCCAAAAGGGATTCAGTTTCAAATCCTTACTTTCTTCGATTTATAATTCTCCTTAATTTTCGTATTGTTAACGATTCCGTGTTTATCAATTTATTTAAACTGTATAAATTTAAATTTCCCGTTCTGAAAATGACACGAGTCTAATAAGTATCGATAAAATAACGAAAAACCAAACCGCTCATGTGCTCAAGCACATGGCGTGAAAAAAAAAGACAACAAAGCAACTCACCAGATCATCGATTGTTCCATAATTTGGAGGACATTCAGATGTCTGACCCTGCCACCCTGTTACTGCCTCGTAACACGAAAATCAGGCCTAGGGTCCCCCTGGATTCCTTCGGAAAATTTCTAAGGCTCGAGAATATTCTATCGTGACCTAGAACAGAATCAACACTGAACTAACGAAACAGAAACCCCCCAATCCGGGATTTCCACGAATATCTTAGAAAGAAACTCACCTTGCGATAAAACCAAAAACTCATGGAATTACGACTAGCGTCGTTAAATGAAAAATAAAATAACCTTCTCAAAACGAAGTCTTTGCAAATTTTTTTTTTTTTTTGTAGTGTGGCACTAGTTATAATCTTTGCAAATTCTCTGTCCACTTGTCAAGAGCTCAGGGTTACCCGCCTCAATTTCCAATTCCGACCTAACTCCCGGAATGTAGGAATTCTTCCTAATCTAAATTTTGAAAGCGAACACATACCACAGCAATTAAAGCCTACTCAGACGAAATAATATTACTGAATAACTTACAATGAATCTAGTTGGAATATTTACCACTAAACGACGTTTGAATCCACAACAAGTATTTCCTCAACTTTGGAACATTTGCAATGTTAGGAAAACCAGCCTTCTCCTGGCAACACAGTAACTCAATCAGATGCTGTGATTGGTCGGGCACGTCTTTGGCGGAGGGCCTTGGCGCGTTCCAGAAAATTAT
Source organism: Diarsia dahlii (assembly GCA_949775195.1). Taxonomy (NCBI): domain Eukaryota; kingdom Metazoa; phylum Arthropoda; class Insecta; order Lepidoptera; family Noctuidae; genus Diarsia; species Diarsia dahlii. The sequence continues at coordinate 23,632,552 of OX459197.1, forward strand.
TGTTTCCCGTTTAATTAAAAGGATCTTTGACAGTCTTATTGTGGGTTTCAACTCAGATATAGTTTCATGCCTAGGAAGCTCAGTGGACGATTACAACGACGGGTTCGTGGAAACTGTCCATACGACTGGATCTAAATTTTTTAAGATACGTCGTACAAATAAGATCAAAAAACTCTCAGATCACACTCTCAGGCTCATGAAGGAGCGGCGTGAGATGATCCTGCAGTCTTCAGACGAAGCTCGGCAATACCGGCAGCTCAATAGACAGATCTCCAAATCCTTGAAGAGCGACCTGCGCCGCTTTAATACCGAGCGTATTAAAGACGCGATTGAACGCAACAAAGGCTCCAAGGTATTTGCAAGAGATCTGGCTATTGGGCAGAGCCAGCTCACGAAACTGAAGACCGACGATGGCAGGATCGTGTCCGCCAAACCGGAGCTTCTGAGGGAGATCGAGAGTTTTTATGGGCAGCTGTACACGTCAACTAGTCAACCCGTCGAAAATCTGGCGAAAGACCCCAGAGCTAGATTGACCCGACACTATACCGAAGACATCCCGGACGTCAGCCTGTACGAGATTAGGATGGCTCTGAAACAGCTTAAAAACAACAAGGCGCCGGGTGATGACGGAATTACGGCCGAACTTCTGAAGGCGGGTGGCAAACCGGTCCTTAAGGCCCTACAGAAGCTGTTTGATTCCGTCATACTCGAGGGGAAAACGCCACAGGCTTGGTGCAGGGGTGTGGTGGTGCTCTTCTTCAAAAAGGGTGACAATGCCCGGTTGAAGAACTATAGGCCCATCTCACTTCTAAGCCATGTCTACAAGTTGTTTTCAAGAGTCATCACGAATCGTCTCGCACGCAGGTTTGACGATTTCCAGCCTCCCGAACAAGCCGGATTCCGAAAAGGCTTCAGTACCGTAGACCACATACATACGCTGCGGCAGGTTATACAGAAGACCGAAGAGTATAACCTGCCTCTCTGTTTAGCGTTTGTAGACTACGAGAAAGCCTTCGATTCGATCGAGACTTGGGCTGTGCTGCAGTCTCTCCAACGGTGCCAAATCGACTACCGGTACATCGAGGTGTTGAAGTGTTTGTACAAAAACGCCACCATGTCAGTCCGACTTCAGGACCAGACCTCGGAACCTATCCTTCTGCAGCGCGGTGTGAGACAGGGAGACGTCATATCTCCGAAACTGTTTACCGCTGCATTGGAGGATATCTTCAAGGTTCTGGATTGGAGAGGACTTGGCATCAACGTCAACGGCGAGTACATCACTCACCTTCGGTTTGCCGACGATATAGTGGTCATGGCTGAGACCATGGAAGACCTCAGTGCAATGCTTGATGACCTCAGTAGAGCTTCCGAAAGAGTGGGTCTTAAAATGAACATGGACAAAACCAAGGTTATGTTGAATGTTCATGTAACACCCACTCCTATCAAGATCGGAGACTTTACGCTCGAAGTTGTGGACGATTATGTCTACCTGGGACAAACGGTCCAGTTGGGTAGATCTAACTTCGAGAAAGAGGTCAATCGTCGAATCCGACTCGGCTGGGCAGCGTTCGGGAAGTTGCGCGGTATCTTCTCGTCCAACTTACCCCAGTGTCTCAAGACGAAAGTCTATGACCAGTGTGTGTTGCCAGTGATTACATACGGGACCGAAACGTGGTCGCTCACAATGGGCCTCATCAGAAAGCTCAAAGTCACCCAAAGGGCAATGGAGAGGGCTATGCTCGGAGTTTCCTTGCGTGATCGAATCAGAAATGAGGACATCCGCATGAGAACCAAGGTTACCGACGTAGCCCGAAGAATCGCCAGACTTAAGTGGCAATGGGCAGGGCACATTGCTCGCAGAACGGATGGCCGATGGGGCCGAAAAGTTCTGGAATGGCGACCGCGAACCGGAAGACGTTGCGTTGGAAGGCCTCCCACTAGGTGGACCGATGACCTGGTCAAGGTTGCAGGAACCCGCTGGATGAGAGACGCACGGGACCGGTCAATGTGGCGACGCCTGGGGGAGGCCTATGTCCAGCAGTGGACGTCTGCCGGCTGAAATGATGATGATGATGATGATAGTTTCAACACCCTTGTGTAAATTATTTCTTGGTTTGAATACTATATTTAATTGCTGTGAATGTAAAATTTTAACCAATAGGGTGAAAGGGGCGGACCCACAGATCTGACATTGAACTGAGTTGTAATTGCGCTAAGGCGCGAAAATTCAAATTGTGGTCTATTGAAAATCACCACGTTACAAAACAAAGAACACAATATTTTTATTTGACACATTATGAATTCATGATGTTACAAGCGTGTGACACGTAACAAAAAAAATAAAAGAACTTATAAGTGTTGGAATCACAAGCCAGTGTGCGACGGAAGATGATATTTAGATTTCATTCTGTTAATACTAGAGCCAGGTTCCGATCGAGTTTCGCGGAGATGCTGACAGCTTGCTTGCATGGAGCATATTATTATACCCTTTTTTCTTGGCAAAGTTTTCTTTCCAGTTGATATAGTTTAACGTGGACGATGTTTATACAGAAATAACTTGACTATCATCGAGGGCGTGCTGCTGTCCGGACGTGGCGCTTACCCGAGCTTCGAACTGGCCGGACGACGACCTGGCACCAACTCGCCGCTACTGTTTGAGGTGAGCGCTATACCAGCGGTACATACTGATGTGTGCCGAGTGCGGTATTGTAACACGTGTGTGTGTGTGTGTGCAGGTGAGCGAGTGTGGCGCCACCGTGCGGCGCACTGTGGTGGCGCGCAACACCGGGCAGGTGGCGCTGCTGCTGCGCGACTGGCGCCTGGCCGGCCAGCCCTGCCAGGCGCGCGGCTTCCGCCTCACGCCCTGCGCGCCGCTCGCGCTCGCGCCCAACGAGTCGCGCGCGCTCACGCTGGCCTTCACCGCCGACTACACGCTGGCGCGCGTGGCGGCCGAGCTGTCCGCGCGCACCGACACCGCGCGCGCCGCCTTCCTGCTGCACGCCGCCGCGCCCGCGCGCCTGCTGCCGCGCTGCCAGGCCGCCGCCAGCCGCCCGCCCTGGGAGCCCGCCGCGCGCGCCGCCGCCACGCTGCTGGCGCTGGCCGCGCTGGCCATCGTGCTGGCGGCCGCCGCGCTGGACGCCGAGCGCGAGCTGCGCCGAGCGCGCGCCGCCCGCCCGCCGCCCGCCGCGCGCCAGCCGCTCGACCTGCGCGCGCTGGCTCAGCACGCGCCGCCCGCCCCGCCCGCGCCCGCCCCGCGCCGCCCGCCCGCGCGCCGGCGCCGCACACCGCGCCGCGACGTTCCGCCTCTGGATCCGCAGGCGGAGCGTCGCGCCTTCGAGCGCTGGCGGGCAGAGGTGCTGGGCCGCAATGACGACGACGACTCGCGCTCCAGCGAGGACGCGGACAGGGACGACGAGCGTTGCCAGCCGGAGCCCGCACCGAGCGACCGCTCCCCGCTGCTGGACAGCGAGGAGCCCGCGCCGTGCGACGAGCCGCCCGCCGTCACCGACGGGTACGAAGCGGATCCCGAGACCGAAGACCGGCCGCAGGGGAGCGGCGACGACGACGCCGCGTCCACCGGCTCCGGCTCGGCGTCCGCGTCCTCCTCCTCGCCCACCGCAGACGACCGGGATGACGGCGACGAGCCCGACGCGCAGCCGGCGCGCGCGCACGCCGCGCCGCCCGGCGCCACCCCGCCCCCGGCCCCCGCCCCGGACGCGCCGCGGCCCGTGCGCGCGCGCCGCGACACGGACGCGCCGCGCCGCACGGAGCGCGCGCGCGCCGCGTCCCCCGGCGCGCGGCCCGCGACGTGCAAGCACCACACGCGCAAGGACAAGCCGTCCAAGCGCGTACGCTCGCGGCCCGCGTCCCCGCCGCGCTCCCCGCCGCGTGCGCCGGACGCGCGCGCGCCGGGGCTGCGCTGGGGCGCGTCGTGGAGCTCGGTGGTGGCGGCGCGGGGCCCGCTGGCGCCCATCGGGTCGGACGTGCGGCGTCGCGCGGAGCCCGAGGCGCGGCTGGGCGGGGCTGGCGCGGGCGGCGCGGGCGGCGACCACTCGCTGTTCTACTTCAACGGCGACGCTGCGCAGGCGCACACGTGTCACGAGGCGGACTTCTCGTGGCGTCCGCCGCCGCCCCTGGAGCGCCCCGCATTCACCCCCGCACGCGACTTCTTGGGTAAAACTTGCTTCATTTTTATATGCTTTTATTCAACTTGCCGTGTCAGTTTGTTTGTTAGCATATTTTTAGAATCTTTCAAGTGAATTTCAAACCAGTTCCTCCCAACCGATTAAACTAAAATTTGGCACACACCTTGGGTTCTGGTGACAATATATTATGACAAACATAATATAATCCTGCAGCCAGGGTCGCCTCCACACGAGGAAACTCTACAACAGTTAAGAGTGCGGACACGAAACTTTGTATACACGTTCAATTTTGATAGATAAACATGATTTTTATCATGATCTTATCACAGGATCTTATCCTGCAACTAGGAACGTCTTCTCACGAGGGAACTCCTCAACGGTTAATAGCACAGATACATCACCGTAGAAAATACGATATGCTTTAGTAAGTAAGACGTGTGGTCTTACTTACTCTTATCACCAAAAAATACGCAAATAAATACTTTGACTTTGACTTTAAGACTGGTTGTCAAACCTGCTGAAGATCAACCGAGCGGCTTTCATTATTTAGCCACAAGCTACTGTCACAGAATACATAATAGTACTACGTACAGAAGGGACACTCCCTTCCCCGCGCTCATATTAAATACCGCACCTCACCCCGCACTTCGAGGTATTCGTCGTCGCCACTTGAGCAATGGCTCGCGCTCGTATTAGTCGTCGTTCGGTTTTCGCGACGCAGACCGTTGCACTTTCCGCGCCATTTTTTAGGCTACGATAACCCTACTAGAGTTTACGCACACATTTGCACGTGCACGTCGTGCACAAACGTTATTTGTTTATGTAGTAGTAATAGGTAATTATTTTGCGGGCGTTGTATGGAGTGTCCGAGGTGTGCTACTGTCTCTAGTGCTACCCTCCTATTGTCAGTGAAAACTTGTAATTGGTCTTCTTTCACTAAACATCTGTATGCTAGCTAACAACAGGCGGGGTTCATTTGAATATTAAATTATGAAATGAATGAAAAAAATAGAACGCCGCCTGCTTCCAAGTTTTTTTTTAATATATAATGTGCTTGTTTTTTGCTTTTCAGTTTTTTCAGTCGGGTTTTTTTTAGTTTTTTAACTACTTTTTTTATTTCCAACATTTTAGTTCTTTTGTGTTTGTTCTTTCGTTGGTCGCGTAAAATTCTTCACAGATGATTTAACTTTTGTGCTTGTTTATAGGATTTGTCACTTTGAATTTCTTTTAAACATATAAGTGTTATATATTTTTGTAATCTCCTTTTTAAACCCTTTATTTTGATACCCTACTCGATGGTATTGGAAAAAAATATTATTTTGAACTCCGCGATTTGGCCCCCAAAATCCACAATTTTTCTTTGTTTTTTAATTTTAATGTAGCCTATAACACTCGCGCCATAAAGACGAATCTAACGACGTATATTTCATTCAAATCCCTTCATCCGTTTAGGAGTTATGAGGGAACAAAGAAACGGACATACATACACGTCAAACACATAACCCTCCTTTTGGGCTTCGCCGCAGTCGGGTAATAAAAACGCGTCGTTCGGTTGCAGACGAGCCGAGCCCCGTGGGAGCTGTGGGAACGGTGGGAGCAGTGGGAGCGGGGCCGGTGGGCGCGCCGGGCGCCGTGGGCAGCGGCGCCTTCCGCTCGCTGAACTCCGTGTGGAGCGCCACGCTGGAGCCACGGCCGGCGGCGGCGGCGTGGCTGTGGGGCGGGTACGCCGAGCCCGCGCCGCCTAACGCGGTCAGCGCCGTGCGGCCGCCGCCCGGCTTCGGCGCGCCGCCGCGTCCCGTGCGCCCGTACGACCCGTTCCGCTCGCTGGCGTCCATCTGGGCGCCCGGCGCGCTGGACTGGCGCAGCGACGCGCCCGAGCCGGCCGAGCCCGACACCTAGGCGCACGCTAGTCACCGGCCGAGCCCGACACCTAGGCGCACGCTAGTCACCGGCCGAGCCCGACACCTAGGCGCTCGCTAGTCACCGGCCGCCTCTACTTACGTCGTTACGTGTTACAGTGTTCCCTACTCGATTGTCTGTTCCAGACTGAAGATTAAACTTACTATCTCAAATGATGATGAAGAACTCGTTTCATTTCAACTTTACCTCCAACCTTCCACAGCTGTAGTCTTATCGTACATTGTTCAGAATTATTCCACTTTGCCCCAATAAGCCGGCCCACCACACATCCGACTTAACATTCTCTTTATATCTCTGGCAGACACCTCACAGCTCAACTGTAAAAGTCATCTTTGGAGACTCAGGGGTATAATCAACCTTTTGAACGCCAGAGCGTAAAGACGCATGGCGCACCTCCCACGCCAAGGCACAAAAATCTACAAAATCATTATTTTATATTATTTGACACTATTCCTAGCCGGTTTCGATTACGGCGACCGTTTAGTCGTCAACTTACTGGCGTCTATCACGGGCTTTCATGTGGCTAGAACATCCACCTTTGTTTACAAAAATTCGTGAGAGCACCATTAACCTATTGGCAATTGATTGCCGCTGGTGGTCGGGCTTTTAATTCTTCACGCTTCGAATCCAGTTTTGAAAGCCGACGAGTCTCAAAGTCAGAAACCTTCTGCTGTTCCAGTGACCTCCACTCTTCGCATGTGGTTCTGGTTGGCTGGACATTTCTTCAAAACTGCTCGCATTTAAGTAGGTCAATAGGGCACTTTATGTGACGGCTAAACACCCTTATTTCAGAATAGGTGACGCTACAGAATCTTAGATAATCGATCGAAAGCGTGTCCAGCCAGCTTGAAAAACCACTTTTCGCTGGTCTCTCAATCTCCGTAACGGAAGTGATTTTAACGACTTTTTGCATATCAACGGGCGTCACATAAATATGTGACAGGCATCAAGCTAAAAGTTTTGTGATACGTACAGTGGTTTAGTAGAAAAATGCAAAAAACTGTGTCCAGCCATCTTGAATTTACGTAGAAAACTTTTGGCTGGCACTTCCGAATCCCACATAACGGGAGCGTTTTCGAATATGGTTCCTTTACTAATACTTGGTGACGCAATGTGTGACAGTAATAACGTTTGATTTATGCCGTCACATGCAAGGGTTTACGAGATATCAATGAAAACTTAATGTATACTTGTGTCCAGCCATCTTGAACTCAGGCTGGCTGGACACCTGTATCTCCGCTGCCTGATGATCTACGACCTTCAGAATGGTATCAAAATGTTGTGACGGGGACGATAATGGTAACCTGAATTTGTGACGGAGAAACTTTGCGTAGTTTCAAAGATATTGATCTATTAAATTTTCCCATACAAACACTGTAGTAGGGTTACCAATATTGTAGGTTTTATGTAGGACTAAGTATTTAAGGTGTTTTCTTTAATGGACGAAAATTCGCGTATTGGTGATACTAATACGAACAACTGTACAGCCTGTCTATAAAGTCATGAAAATAAATGAGGGCGCTGCGGTCGTGAAGACTCGTGCACATAGCAACCCTGTATAGTGTGACTAAAATGGTTTTGATACTAGCACATTATTTTGTACTAGAAGCAAACCTGGTTTTAATTAAAATCTGTTATCTTATTTAAAAAAAATACAGAAACCATAAACAAAGATGCGACCTTCATTATAAATGATAATACCAGCCTATTACTGTCCCACTGCTGGGCAAAGGCCTCTTCTCAACAGAGACGGCACGAGCACTGATCACCACGCATGCTCAAGACGGGTTGGCGATTTCAGACTTATAATAATTATAAGTCCAGATTTCCTCACGATGTTTTCCTTCCGACCTTCATTGAAATAAAAATGAGTAAATAAAAGAAAAATGTTCGTACATATTTTTTATTAATGTTATATTTTAACTTTTGTACCACTGTATGCCCATTTTCTCTTGCCCGTTTTGCTGCAATATGTTGTTCGATTAGAGCCTTTCTGTTATTTTGATCTTCTTGTAAGAAAATCCAATCGATTTCAAAATTTTACGCAGGACTTCTAGGCTACATTTAAAATCCAGATCTGTTTTAGCGAAATTTTATGTTGAAGTCATCCATTTCTTTCTTAGGACGGCCTGGGGGTCTAAAATGGCCACTTTAGCAGATCAGAATATGAATTGACCTTTCAAATAGTCAAATACTCATTCTCGCTCGCACGCTTCGAGGCGCAAGTTCGATCCTCGCAAATTGTCATCTTTTGTTTTGGTTTAAAATTAACTAAATAGTTTTTGTAATCTTTTTGTCTCTCAAATGTTAAGTGTGAGTGTATGTGATCGTGGTGATAAATAAACTGATTGTTTTTTCTACAAGACAAAAGACATTCTAAAATAGGAAGTACTTTTTTTTTCCAAAAATCGGCATTATTACCGCAGTGACTATTATAAGTGATAAATAAGTGAAGATTGAACTGAATCACATCATAACTATTGATTTTGTCCGGAATAAAAGTGTAAATGTTCTAAATAAAGAAAACAAAGTGCGTTAAAAAACCATAAATCTCGAAAAAAAAAAAACAACTAAAAAACCCAACAAATATAACCACTAAAAGGCATTACATATCTAAAGTGACAATAAGTGTACTAAATCAGTGCTATAAAGGAGATTTTAAGTCGAAAAAGTGACGTTTTGCAAAGCAAAAAGAACAAAGAGTGTTGTTAAAAATTCTAATGGCATGAATCATCTCTAACGGCCAGTCATTATTCAAAAGTTCACTAACTAGAAAAGGACTCACAATTACACCTATTTTACCATTGCACGTTTGGCGGAGTTGGTTGAACGAGTGGCTAAATTAAGCGCCGCCGCGGCCCGAGTTCAAATCCCGAGAACGGTGACTCTTTTTGTAAGATAATAAAATTACAATTATAAGTTTTTAACAAACTTCTAATAAAAGAGAAACCACAATGTCTCTAGAAAATAATGTTACACTGCGGCGTAAACAGTTATTTAAGTCAAAATCTATCGAGTCTGTTAACTTTGACTCGTCAAGTAACTCAGACCTGGACATAAATATAAGGAGTTTCGAACTACCCACTACAAATAATAACTCAAATGAGAAATGGAAGAATGAAATCTCGCAATTAAGGATGGAACTGGATAGCACGCGTAATGAGTTAGAAAATATAATACTTGACAATAATGAATTAAGAGAAACTGTATCGAGACAGCAGAAACAAATAAATGCACTTAAAGACATCTGTAGTAGTCCTTTGAAATCACACAGAATACAATTACTCTCGGCTAGGAAACGGAATAGACGCAGCGTCACAGATAGCTTGCGTATGTCACTAGATCAAAGCGTATCTTGTGAACACGACAAAAACATACACAGCACAAGGGAAATCTCACAGCAAATGAACGGAGTCATCTTAAATAATGAAGAAGCGGAAATTTCGCCGCAAATTAACGAAATACCGAATGACGTCGAACATGAGGGTCAACACCAACAGGAACAATTAACGGATTGCTCAGACAAAAGTGAGCTGCAAGTAAGCAATGAGTCCAGTCAGACTAAGACAAATAGACTCATGATTTTCGCAGATCAAACTGGACGCGGTGTGCGACAAATGCTGCAAAATAACCTGGGAAATGACTTCTCTGTGACCTGTGTAATAAAACCCTACGCAACCATGGATGAAGTACTGAAGTCGTGTGTGGTTATGTGTAGGGATTTTACTAAGTCAGACTTTGTATTGATACTGGCAGGTTCTAACGATAAGAGTCCGATGGTGGTGCAATCGCATTTACATTATACGTTGTGTCAGTTGAGTAATACTAATGTTATGATAGGAAGTATTTATTATAATAATTTTATGAACGTAAAAATGTTGAACACCCTACTTAATTTTGTGTGTCGAAATTGTGATAATTCAACTTTTATTCAGCTAGATTCCAATTTCGGCAAGTCAGTTGAACGTATTAACAAATTGTATGCATGTGGACTAGTTCTTAGACATATCCTAAGGGTGATATACATGAACAAATGGCAAAATTATATGGAATCATTAGCAAATGGCAAACAGATAAAGCCGGTATATTTCAATCATATCAGTGTCCAAACAGATTTCTCGTCAAATGTAAGTTGCAAACAATTGTATGACAGAGTATGTTGACTCCATGACACAAACTGACGACCTTATACAGGAATCGGACTTTTTTCGTGAATGATTTGTGTATTGTTTCCGATTCTTACTGCAAAAATGATTCAAAGTTTGCTTCAAATAAAACAAATGTATTCATATGTCATCAAAATGTATGTGGCATCAGTAATAAGAAAAGTGAACTAGAAGTGTACATAAATTCGCTAGATAAGAGAGTCGACTTTATATGTTTAAGTGAACATTTTTTAAACGATAAATCAATTCCTTTATTTAATCTCGAAAATTACCACTTAATCTCATACAATACGAGGAACAAAAAAATCAGAGGGGGGAGTCTAATCTTGGGGCACTTGGACAGAAAAGTGGAAAATATAGATTTTATAAACAAATTGTATAAGATGGAAGCCTTTGAAGTATGTTGTATTTATGATACTAGTACTGGTCTATACTTGTGTTGCTGTTACCGCACCCCTAATGTTAAGAATTTTGAACATTTTATGTTAAAAATGGAGAAGATGTTGGAATATTTGTTCAATAGGAAAAGTATAATTTGTGGTGACTTTAATATCGACTTAATGGTTGAGAGCAAAACCCGGACTGAATTCATGAGTTTACTGGCATGTTATAATTTCCGACTGCTTATTGATACACCAACGTTTATTCGCAATAATTGCGCATCCTGTATAGATAACGTTATAACTAATCTACCTGATGATTATGTTGAGCAATGTGATGTAGACCACAATGGCTTGGCAGATGGACACGGTGCGCTATTGGGTGACTTTTTGTTAGACAACATTGATTATTCAAATAAAAATAAATATGTAGTTGTAAATAAAAGAGTATTCAACTCTAAAAACCGCCTTGCTTTTAGACAAAAAATTCTAGAAATTGATTGGGGGGGTATGGGAATCAACACGTTCTTAAAAACCTTTGGTACAATTTTCAAAAATTGTTACAGAAAGAGAGAACAAAAAATTAAACTTAAAACAGGTTTCAAATTAAGGTGGATGACAAAAGGTATTAAAACATCAAGCCAAATGAAACGTTTTTTGTGTGCTGGTGGTACTAATAACCTAGAAGACAGCGTTCGGAACTATAAAAAGAAATATATAAGAATATACAGGAGGGTACTATCTAAGGCCAAAAAAATAACAATAACGGAAACTATTAACAATTCTTGTAATTTAGGTAAAGAGGTGTGGAGAGTTATAAATAAGAGCACGAATAAAATAAAAACACCACATTCTGAAAGTCTTTTGCTTAAATATGACGGTAAAATTATAGAAAATCCCTTAGATGTTGCAAACGTATTAGTAAATCAATTTGGCTGCAAATGTATTTTGAGTAATTCCGACAACTTAGATCCCCTAAAGCTTCTTGAACAAAGTACTAAAAGAGTTCAAAATGACATGGCTATTGCGCCTGTTACTCCATGTGAGATAGTTAAAATAGTTAATGGTATGAAAAATAAGAAATCGTGTGGTTATGACGACATTCCCATAGCCGTTATTAAAGAAAATTTAGATATATTCGCTGAATCTTTGACTAGTTTTTACAATAAATGCATTTCAGAAGGTACTTTTCCAGAGCAGTTAAAAATAGCGAAAATTATCCCAATCCACAAAAAGGGCTCAAAGACAGACCCAAAAAACTATAGACCTATCTCTTTGCTCCCTATTCTTTCCAAAATTTTTGAAAAAATTATAAAGAGTAGGCTTTTAGTTCATCTAAATTTAAACAAGGTTTTGAATATGAGACAATTTGGATACCAAAAAAATGTCGGAACAGGGGACGCCATTTATACATTGGTGGAAGATATTATTAGTAAATTGAATAGAAAAAAGAGGGTAGCTGGTATTTTCCTTGATTTGAGCTCTGCCTTTGATACAATTGACCACACATTACTCATTGCAAAATTGGAGCATTATGGTGTCAGAGGTAAAACTTTAGAACTTTTCTCTTCATATTTAAGAAATAGGAAAATGTATGTGGATGTTAGTAATATGCAAGCTAATGGTAATGGAAATTGCAATAAATCTTCTCTACAAGATATAGTAGCGGGCGTACCCCAAGGATCGATTTTGGGGCCTATTTTGTTCATATTATTTACTAACGATTTAATTAATTACATTACTTCAATGTTTCCCGATATACAGCTGACAGTTTTTGCAGATGACACCAATGCAATAGTTGAAGGTAATAACATACAGGAGCTTTCCGCTAAGGTTAATGCAGTGTTGGCAGTTTTTAAATCTTGGTTCGAGAGTAATAAGCTCATAGTTAACACTGAAAAAACCAATGTAATGTTATTTAGTACAACAGCTCGTAACAAAGACAACATGACGATCGTTCTTAGTGAAATTAAAATTGACATAGTTAATGAAGTAAAATTTCTAGGGTTATACATTGACAAATATTTAAATTGGAAAAGGGAATTGCAAGCCATTGATTCCTATATTTCTTCAGCGTGTTATGCCTTACGTAGTCTTAGGGACGTTATAGACATTAAACACCTTAAAATGGTATACTATGCTCTAATAGAATCAAGGTTGAGATATAGTGTTCAGTTTTGGGGTAATAGTTTCAAATATAACTGCCAGAGAGCCTTTGTGCTCCAAAAGAGAGCAATACGAACCATGGTACGGATACCGCAAGTAGAGAGCTGTCGGCCCCACTTTAAAAATTTAAAGATTCTTACTGTGCCCAGCCTCTATGTTTTAGTATTACTAGTTAATTTTAAAAAATATCTTCATAACTATGAAACAGATGAGGAGAGAGTGCTAAGGGAAAGTACGCGCAGAAAGGATTTTAAAAACAAAATAAAACCCCAACTTAATATTGTGCATCATAGTCCTCAATATCAAGCGGTGGAGATTTTTAACAGGTTGCCATTGGACTTAAAAACTATACTTTACAACAGCTCATTTAAGTCGAGACTCAGGGCATTCCTGTTGGACAAATGTTTGTATTCGGTAGAAGATGACATATAAAATGCATTTTAATATTTTATTATATGATTTCTTAATTTTTAATGTCCTTGATTATTTATTTGATTATTATTATTTGATGATGACATGCATTTTAATATTTTAATTCTATTTTTACCTTTTTCGGCTTTCCAATAATAATTTCTTTTTCTAATTTTTAATGTTATTGATTATTTAATTGATTATTATTATTTTTGGATGATGACATAATATAAATACATTTTAAAATTTTAATTTTATGATTTCTTAATTTTTAAATGTTATTGATTATTTATTGATAATTATTATTACATATTTATTTTGTGTTTGTATTATTTTTCGAAATTTTAGTGATATTGTTATTATTAATATAATTATTATGTCTCTTATTTTAATGTGTTAGTTTTTTTTTTTAATAATTTTCATGACCATGTTTTTTTTATGATTTTGTTATGTATAGATGTATAATTTCAAACACAATGAGAATTGTTTTATGAATAAATTGAATTGAATTGAATAGTAACTGCGTCTGTGACCATTTTACGAATTTAACGCAATTCATATTGTTTTCCTATTAATACTCACCTATGATCTATTTTCCTTAATGGTCCCAGACGCTGTTACTATTATGAAAGGTCATTTACGCTTTTTGACGCAATTCCTATTATGAACTGCTAAAGTGGCCGTTTTAGACCCCCTGATCTGTGTTTGCCTTCATCTACAATACAGGCGTATTGTACCACTAGTTGTAGAGTACAGTGAGGCCACTGTACTCTCAGATTTTCCTGTAAGAAAGATTTAAAAAAAGATGTAATATCTAACAGAAAATACATAGCACTGTTTTTATTTCAAACATGTTAAAACTTATTCATATTTAAAATCACCGGTAAATTTGATTACCCAAAAGTATCAAAAGTTAACGTCGCACTACAATATGAGCTACTTACATTTGCAATCTAACCTATAAATGCGCAATGTAAACAATGCTTATTTTAGTCTTAAAATCGTATATTAGTAAATTTGTGACTTCTGGTAGATAAAAAACAAACAATAACACGATTACATACCTGTTAAAGCTGCTGTTCGAGTATAAATATCATCCAAATTTGATAAAATTTGGTCAGCTTGGTGTTCTAACAAACATCGCTGATATACTTTGAAATAATTTCCCGAGCTCCACTCCTATTTGTTTTTCTCATATTTAACACGTTTTTTCGAAGTTTTGTCGACGTAGATTTGAAAAACATTATAAAATGCAAAAGATATCAAGATAAATAACAAGTTGATGACAGCCGATGACATTTGATGTACTTTGATTTAGTGTTGCCTTACTTTTGAATAATGTTAGTTCCTCAAACATTAATTTCATGACTTTATAGACAAGCTGTAGATATTTTAATCAATAGAAGACAAAAGTGTAGAAGTGAGGAAGGGGGGGGGAGATTTTTTTTAATGTTATTGATTATTTACGTGCAGATACCTATCTACTCTTTTTAGTAGATAATTATTGGTGTTTTTATGGTAAGTACATAGGTAGATATTGTGTCAGGATAACAGACTAATGCTCTAAGGTATTTAAATGAAAAAATAATGTAGGTAAATAAAATCACATTTATTTATTTGCGCTAGAGCGTTTCAATGACGAAAATGACGACGATCAACTCCATTTGCACTTCAATAACCCCCGCCTTGTACCAAAGCGTTGTTTTTACCGCCGCCCTAAGTGTTTGAAGCGCAAATGAAGCCGGTGGTCGTCATTTTAATCATATAAATAGCTGAATAAACTAAAATATTCTTCAATACCTATTTATGGAAAAGAATAAAATTATTACACAAAATAAATCACAGCATCAGTTTTCATTTGGTTATAATACGTACTACCATTATTACGCTGTCACACTCACAGCCTGTGTACAATCTCAGTGTCAGTGCATCAGTGCTGCCAACAAGACCGATATAGAATCTGCTAAAATGGTGTTAAAATTATGCCAATTGCTTTATAGAAATGCTAAAAAATCTGCTAACATTTTTCAGTGTCAAATGAAACGTAAAATAGTTTTAACTTTTTTATTATTTAACAAAATATACATACTGTTTTAATCGACTATGATCTCAAATACTCTTTCCATTATGTTGGCACCAGAAGCGCCAACAATATAGTAAAGGGATTTTTTTTCTAAATGGAAATAATTGCGTACGCATTAATGTATTTTATTTTATAATTATTTTATATGCTAAAAATATGCTAAACAACTAATAAGTTTGCTAAACAACATGAAAAAATGCTAAATTGGCATCACTGAGTGCAATGCACTTTGTTCTTTTTTGTTAGTGTTTTTAATTATTATTTTGAATTAACACATACTTACGCTTTTTACTGCAGGAAAACCTTTTATTCCCACGGAGAAATCAAATACAAAGCAGGCGTGGCTGCTACCGGCCGATTAGTCGATTAAAAAGAAATCCTTTATTTATGTAAAAATTATGGTCACCTCCCAATATTAATGGATGTTTGTATGGGAAAATTTAAATGATCAATATCTTTGAAACTACGCAAAGTTTCTCCGTCATAAATTCAGGTTATCATTATCGTCCCCGTCACAACATTTTGATACCATTTTGAAGGTCGTAGATCATCAGGCAGCGGAGATACAGGTGTCCAGCCAGCCTGAGTTCAAGATGGCTGGACACAAGTATACATTAAGTTTTCATTGATATCTCGTAAACCCTTGCATGTGACGGCATAAATCAAACGTTATTACTGTCACACATTGCGTCACCAAGTATTAGTAAAGGAACCATATTCGAAAACGCTCCCGTTATGTGGGATTCGGAAGTGCCAGCCAAAAGTTTTCTACGTAAATTCAAGATGGCTGGACACAGTTTTTTGCATTTTTCTACTAAACCACTGTACGTATCACAAAACTTTTAGCTTGATGCCTGTCACATATTTATGTGACGCCCGTTGATATGCAAAAAGTCGTCAAAATCACTTCCGTTACGGAGATTGAGAGACCAGCGAAAAGTGGTTTTTCAAGCTGGCTGGACACGCTTTCGATCGATTATCTAAGATTCTGTAGCGTCACCTATTCTGAAATAAGGGTGTTTAGCCGTCACATAAAGTGCCCTATTGACCTACTTAAATGCGAGCAGTTTTGAAGAAATGTCCAGCCAACCAGAGCCACATCTCTTCGCGGCTAGACGCAAGCTTTTCCCACTGAGATGGATCTAAGTCACAACCCTTCATGTGTTGCGTAAGCACATCCTTAAAGGCCGCCTTACCGCGGCCTCGACACAAAGGGCTAAGAAGGAACATGGGTGGTTTTTAGTCAGTAGATGTCTGAGACTCCCTACTGCTGCTCTGACCGGGAGGAGTCATTTGATGATTTCCCACCCCCCCAAAATAAAAAAAAGGTTTATTAATTGTACTCATCAATTATGTAGTCCTCGATCTTAATTATATTACTGAATATTTGGTTGAAAGTAAAAAAGCACATGAATAGACCATAATATGTATATTGTTATTTATTAACTGTTTTACATTAATAAAATACAACAAATACTAAGTCAAAATCGAAGATAAAATACAAAAAAAAGTTTTGCGGCTGACAATATTCTTAGCTTTGGTCTAATTTCAATTCAGACAAAGAGGATGTCAGATACAACAGAACTTGCCATGTTGAACATTTAAAACAATGCTCTAACACTACTATACAAAAGAATCTTATTAACTACATGTAAACACATGAATACTCTATTCATAATATATTGAGTAGTAAAAGTCAGCAACAGTTAATGTCAGAGACCAGCTGGCTGGCCTATTTTTCAGATAAAAACGCCTGTCGTCAGCGAGTTTGATGAATTCTTGATACTTTTTAAATAAGTTACCTCCTTTTTGCAGTGCCAACTTTAACTACGGTCAATCTTTACCTAAAAATGTTTGATGCTGACTGTTCAACAAAGCAATGGACTACAAAATATAATATTCTATGTAGATAGGTTACAGAGGCATACAGAGGGGGAGGGTGGAGGATTTACACCTATTCATAGAAGAGATACACAAATACGCATCAGGTACAGGAATATCGTAATTTGTAACCTGCCTCCTAGCCCACACAGGACAGGTATGCTTCGTGCCACAGCCGCGCAGGTGTCTCACTGCTCGCGCTAGGGGCACACGCTTAGTATCTGTACTTGGTGGAGTAGTCCTTGGGCGAGACGACGAGACCGCGGCCCTTGCGCGCGCCGCGGTACACCGTCTCGATGATGTCGATCATCTCCTGCTTGTCCTCCAGCGGCCAGTTGATCTTGTTGTTGTTGCCGGTGCCCAGGTCGATCATGATGTGCTTGTTGCGGAAGAAGAACATCACGGTGCACGGGTCGTACAGCTCGTACCTGCACACCAAACTAATCTTACTTCACCATCCTAATGTGCGTGACTTTTTCAGCCTACTAATGTTGCGAACTGTACTATTGTACAGAAAACACAGTGGGCCACTGGATGTGGCTTCTGATAGTCTACCTGAGCCGAGTGAGAGAGAAACCATTTATATCTGACCGCATCATGGACATGGATAGAAGCTGGTTTTACATTCGACTGATTTAATTTCTTAGAATTATGAGGGCAAAGGATCAAAAAGAACAAAAAATCTGCAACCCCACCTGGGATGAATTTGTTTGTTCCATTCATATAGAATTAGAAAAATATACTAATCATTTAGGAATCCTATAAACCTCTCAATCAATCAATCTTATTAATATAATCTTTTCTTTTCTCTCTCCTTATCTTATCTTATGGGATAAGGGCAGGAAGATGATGATGTTGATAAGAATCTTACCTTTTAGGTTCAGCAACTGTGTCAATACCAAAATAAACATTAGGTCATACTCAGTGTACTGGTTCAAATGTAACTGGCATAGGTTGGGCTGGATATGTTAATGTTAGACCTGTGTGTCAGCGCTACCAATAAGCCTTAACATGTATTTTATAACATTAAAAAAAACTTACATTTTGTTAAAATCTGGGACTTCAGTAATGTCCACGAGGTAAATGACTGCAAAGTTCTTGACTTTTTCTGCGATGCTGTACAACACCTCATCCATCTTCATGCAGGTGGGGTCCCAGTCATGGCCGAATCTGATTACCTGAGACACAACAATTAATATTTCATTTCATGGGGTTTTACCTGTCATGACAAAATTATATGGATTTTACTGTCAACGAAAGTAATAATCAGTGACTAGCAACAAGTTATCACAATAAATTGCTTTACTAGTAAGTACCTACAGCTAATAATAATAATAATAATAATAAGCCTTTTATTTCTAATCTCACAATATTTAAATTTTAAATGCAATAAGTGTTAGTTGTGTTAGTGTTTGTCTTATTCTAGTTAGTAGTATTATTTGTTTGGATATCTTTTGGAGATGTAGTCCCATATCGGGTAAAGGCCTCCTCCATCCGCTTCCAATTCTCCCGATCTTTGGCAAGGGTTCGCCAGCTTGTGCCAGCAGTCTGGGCTATGTCGTCTGCCCATCGTTTGTATGGTCTTCCAACCTTTCTTTTCCCTGGCGGTCCTTTCCAGTTAGTGGCTCGTATTGTCCATCTGTCGTCAGTGAGCCTTGCGATATGTCCTGCCCACCGCCACTTTAGTGCTAGTGCTTGTGTTAGAGCATCTGTCAGCATAGTCTTTGCCCTAATTTTTGTACTTCGAACCTTGTGAATCTTTCTAATTCCTAGCATGCTCCTCTCCATTGCCCTCTGGGTGGTTGTAATTTTTTTCTTGGTTCTGTCGGTGTGAACCCATGTTTGGCAGCCGTATAATAGGCAGGGTAGTATACAAGTGTCCATTACTACTCTCTTGAGATTCAAGGAGTAGTGGCCTTTTAGGATTTCTTTTAGTGACCAATATTTTTGCCATGTGATGTTTACTCTCGTTTGTATTTCCTCTTCGTTATTTGTTTTGCTGAATGTCACTTGTTTTCCTAGGTATGTATACGTTTTTACATATTCTATGCGATTTCCCTTGACCCATATTGGTTTTTCATAGCTATTCGTCATTACTCTAGTCTTGTTTGCATTCATTTCCAGACCTACCTCGGAGCTTTCCGTGGCCAATGAACATATCATTTCCTCTAGAGTGTGTGCGGTTTCGGCCAGTATAACGATATCGTCTGCGAACCTTAGATGGTTAAGGTATCTCTTGCCTATTTTAATACCTTTGTGAGTCCAGTCTAGCTTCCTAAAGATAGTTTCCAAAACAGCTATGAAGAGTTTTGGTGAGATGGGGTCTCCTTGTCTCACGCCTCTTTCAATCTTGATTGGGTCCCCTCTTGTTTCTAGTTTTACCTTACTGGTGCTGTTAGCATATATGTTCTTCAGAATGTTTATGTATTTTCCATCGACGTTGGAGAGTTTCAGTGCTTCCCAGATTGAGTTATGACTAATTGTATCGAAAGCCTTACTGTAATCAATGTATGCTAGATATAAAGGCTTGTTAAACTCTTTGTACTTCTCCATTGTTTGTTCCAGTGCCTGTAGGTGGTCAGTTGTACTAAAACCCGAACGGAAACCTGCTTGTTCTATTGGTTGTGAGTCATCAATTGTAGGTGCTATTCTGCTTAGGATGATAGATGCGAACAATTTGTATGTACTTGCCATCAGACTAATTGGCCTGTAGTTGCCTATATCTAATGGATTGCCTTTTTTATAAATTAGTGTTATTTCTGAAGTGCACCATTGTTGTGGCACTATCTCAGCATCTAATATCATGTTGAAGAGCTTGGTAAAATGGTGGAGTAGACAAGGTGCTCCTAATTTAATGGCTTCGTTGGTTATACCGTCGGGTCCTGGGCTTTTCTCATCTTTTAGCTTTCTAATGTGGTCATATATTTCTCTTTCAGTTATTGGGTTTACTGTTGTTCTAGAATCACTATGATCTTGTGTTTGTGGGGTATCGTTATGTATCTTTCTCTTGTACATTTCTCTGTAAAAATTTGTAGCATGGTTAATGATATCTTTTCTCGTTTTTGTTTCTCTTTTATTGTTTTCCAACTTCTGTATCCATGTTTTTTGTAATTTCAAGTCTCTAAAGGCTCTTTTTGTACTTCTATGATTTGTAAGGTTTCTTGTGATTATGTCCTGTCTATGCTTTTTATAGTCTTGGTTGATAGATTTGTTGGTTACCTTGAATACTTCACTTAGCTCCTTTCTTATGATATTATCTTTGGGTTTTGTTTTTATTAGTTGTGTGCGTTTCTCTATTAGTTCTTCAGTTTCTTTACTAAATATTTTTTGTTGTTTTTTCTCTTGGTTACTTGTGCTTAAACTGTGCATCACGGATTCTTCTAAAGTGTTGTAGTAGTTTTGGATGCTCAGGGTCTCTTTAAAATTGGTTTCTAGACGTGATTGCAGGCTTTTCACGTAACTTTTAATTTCATTGTCAGTTTTTAGACTTGTAGCTGAAGGTTTGTAGTTTTTTCTATCTTTCTTTGGCTGTTTTAAATCGAGTGAGGCTCTTAAAAGTCTGTGGTCGGAAGGGAATTTTATATTATTGAGTACTTCTGTGTTTGTGATGAGTAATAACGACCGCCACCCTCCATCTATTACAAGGGGGACAAAAAGTGAACTTCTACAAATATGCACATATAATGTGAGATCCCTGTCTACAACTGAAAGATATCTTCAACTTACATATGCTCTCGAAAATATTAACTTCGACTTTTTGGGTCTTTCCGAAGTCAGAAGAACAGGTTGCAATATAGAAGAATACAAAGACTACATTCTATGTTACATGGGAGAAACCAAGGGGAAACACGGGGTTGGCTTTTTACTGAAGAAAGCATTTAAAAACAAAATAATCAACTTCACAGGACTGTCAGAAAGAGTTGCTTTGCTGCAATTGAAACTAGAAGACTTGCACCTCTCACTTATACAAGTCTATGCACCCACAGAGAAAGCGAGTGAAGACGATATACAGAAATTCTACAACACCATCACAGAAGCACTCTCTAAAGCTGACGACAAAGTGATACTAATGGGCGACTTCAACGCTAAAATAGGACATCCCAAGGAAGGCGAGAACTTAATAATGGGTCAGTACGGATATGGCGAACGAAATGACCGGGGCGACCTACTGATAGACTTTGCTTTCGAACACAAGCTTCCTATAATGAACACATATTTCAAGAAAAGAGAAAACAAACGATGGACCTGGATATCACCGGACCAAAAAACGACAAATGAAATAGATTTCATATTAACAAGCCACCCCCAACTCATCACAAACACAGAAGTACTCAATAATATAAAATTCCCTTCCAACCTACAGCTAATACAGATACTTAATCTTTACTTAAATCTTAAACAAAATCGTCCCTGTTGTTTGTCCGCATAAATCTTTTAAACTATGCAATGACTTTTAATGCAGTTTTGAGCAATAGATAGAGTGATTAAATTGAAAAGTTTGTATGTAGCATACATACCTTGATGCGAAGCCCGTAATTTATAATTTTGAATGTTAGATAATGTTTACTTAGGTTGGGTTGTTGCAGCTTAAATAATAATATTACATTAAAAAATAATTCTAATTTCCAAAATGCTACAATATAGAATTTTAAAAAACTAAGGGTCAGTGGGTCGTCTTAGGGGCGGCTAAGAGTTTACCAGACCAAAACATTCATATAAAGTCTACATGAATGTATTGGTCTGGAAAATTCTTAACCTAGACAAGACTAAACTCACCACAACTCGGTCTTCTTCCGACAAAATAGCCTGGTCTACTTGCCACCCGTTGTGTAGATGTCCCAGCATGTAACTCATGGTAGCTTATTTATTAATCCTCTTTAAAAAAAATATAAAACCAAAACACAGATTCACAGAATAAGCTTACTTTTTGTATGTCAACGTTGACACTTCCGTCGTCAATGTCAGTGTCAAGCTCGTCACGGCATGGAACTAATAAGTACTACATTTAGTAGGTCCTTAGCATGAATACCACAATTATGGATCGAAGCTTCGATCGTTTATTCAAACACATCTCCTCTCGTCTCCTCTCCACTCCGGTTTGGTGGATTACGGGCCTAAGACGTATGCAGTTTCAGAATTATAATCATCAAAATCATCATTACAACCCTCCAAGTTCATGTAACTGTCAAGAATGAGTATTTCATCCTTATTTCATCAAAAAGTCATTCTTGAAAGTTACATGAACTTGAAGGGTTGTTTTTTTAAAAATTTGAATTTCGCGGGCTACCCTGGAACATCCACCATAACCATGATTTTAGTCACCCGAATTTAAAAAAAAAATGTGGCACTCGGAGACTGCCGCGGTAAAGCTATTGCATAGCATTTTTTATCAACGTAAGCAAATAATTAATTATTTAATTTGACAACCTCAGTTGACAACCTTGTTATTTTCCGTAACCATAGCAACCTGGTTGAATATTTTCGTTACGGAATTTCTGGATTCGCTCTCCACGCTCAAGGTCCGCGATAGAAGCTATGCAATAGCTTAAAACGCACTTTACGTCAATTCACAAAGTTGTTTTGTTAGCTGAAAGCTTACCCGGTTTTTGAAACTCATTTGGGATTACTTGAATTACGTTGAAAGAGATTGAGGTTCTTACTCCTAAGACTCAGTAAACCCACAGGATGGATGAAGGATGAAACCTTTGGATGGTGCTGGTCATCTTACCGTCGTCGTCGTCTTGCGACGACAACCATGTTGGCACGTTCGTTCAAGTTAACGTGCCTAAATCTTAAGTCTAATTTCACACCTATCTTTAGCCGTAACATAATATAGGTAAACTTGTTTATCTGATTGATGGCAAAGTGAAAATGACTTTATACTGTGGCGGTTAGTTGGTGCATGATGTTTGTTTACAAACGCGCGGTGTGCGGCAGCGGGCGCATCGCTAGGAGCAACGGAGCGCGGCCGCGCGGGGGGCGCCTGGCACCTCGCCACCGGAACGCGGTCACTCACCAAAACATACAGATTTCTCGGGAAAAAATAACAAGCCGCCGCTGGCAGAACTCGGCAATACGTCGGGTGCGCCGTACATTCGCTCTCACCGCAGCGTCGTGGCGTCGGTAACCTTTTATGCGTATCGGACACCAGTCTGCTGTTTTCTCGTTAATTTCCGCAGTGGTTAGTAGTAGTAGGCAGCAGGCACAGGCAGCCGGGTGCGGCGTTGAGGCACGTCGCGCTCAGGAATTAGGTCGCGGCTCGCGAGTGCTTGCGCGCAGCTGTACTGGACAACACGTTGATCCCGTGCCGTCGTCGCGCGTAGGAGCGGCGGGCGACGCGCGGGCTCCCAGCATGCGCAGCCACACGTAGTAATCCCGCACGCAACCGACCGCGACAGCCGACGCGCTGCTGAGTGTCAACCTCGATGTGTCGCAACCAAGTTGTTTATTAGTAGGTAAGTGCGATTAACGACCGGCTGATGTCAGGTGCGCGCCGGACGTCTTGCACAGCTCACTATCCGGTGAAAGGAGCATTTGTAACACGTGATATGGATGAGGCTGTTATGGCAGCGGTCGAGAGTCGAGAAGTCACGTGAATCTTATCGAATCACGGAAAAATGTAATTATCCACATTAATGTGTAATTGTTCCAAGCAAAACGCGAGCGATTCTGCCGTGTGCGAGGTATTTTTAATGATTACTCGTTGTGTATCAGATCCGACCATATGTCTGTGAAGCGGCGATGAAATGCGCTTGCGATCCCACATACATGAAACTATAATCGTTTTGTGGTTTACGGTTTACTTAAACTTTAAAATAAAATACTGTGGAATTGATCGAAATATAAAGCAGCGACTTGCGCGCGTTGCGACTTGGCGAGCCAGCCCAGCCTACGAATCAGCTGACCAAGTTCAACAGAATAAAAATGTTTACCTAGGTTTACCTTCGAATATCTTGTTAACGTGACACTTTGGGGTACCATGTTGCTGACATTTTTTATTCGTCTATATACATAGGTGTCCTCTACCCATACATACCAATTTTATCGTGGGCCGTGATTTCCAAAAAAAAATCTAAACGGCTGTGGGTCAATATGCCATCTTCCATACAAAAAGTTCAAACCCCTTTAGTGGTTGTATAAAAAGTTGGTGAAAATAGACCTAGCTTTTTAAATAATTCGACAGCTGTCAGTTGAAAGCGATTCTTCCTAGGGCTGAAAAGTAGTACTTTCAACCCGCTCCGCAGCCATGTTATGACCTACTTTCAGAGTCGGAGTAATGAAATAGTACATAGTTAGGTATTCAAGGGGTGAAAGTTACTTATTTAGTCCCGAGACGGGGTTTAGCGCCCGTAATGTAGTAAGGGCGCTAATAGTTCGAGGGACTAAATAAGAAATTTACCCGAGGTAAACACTGTGCTTTCATTACGAATACGAGGAAAGTAAAAATAAGAACATAAATTATTAGCTAAAGAAAAAACTGGCCAAGTACAAGTCGGACTTGCACAAGTTGCACATGAAGGGTTCAGTTTCCGTACCTACCATCGTAGTATACCTTTAATTTGTATTATTTCTTGTTTTAGCGGCGACAGAAATACTCATTTTGTGATAAGTTTTTCATTGTGTTTACATTTATGAATTCAGCACTGAAATCGTTTGACTTATTTTTTATTTTACTTTTTGATATGGCAGGATTGGCAGGCGTGTTTTTTACTGTTTTTAATTATTTGTAATGTGGGTGTACCTTCTATTAGGTACGCCTCTGATCAATATGGCTTTTCAAAGGGTCGTTCGACTACGGATGCAGGTGTTGCTTTGCTAAAACACATATTTAACGCATGGGAGAACGCGCAAAATGCAAACGGTGTTTTCTGCGATCTCTCTAAAGCTTTTGATTGCGTACATCACGACACGCTTTTACGGAAACTGCGTCATTACGGTGTTCAAAATGAGGCCCTGAATGCGATCGATTCGTATTTACAAAATAGATTCCAATGTGTAGACGTAAATGCCAATTGGTTTGGTTAATCCTGCCAAATGTCAGGCCATCATTATAAGGAGCCCCTATAGTTTGAGGAGGCTGAATGGTTTGACGGTCCCACCGGTTGCCTTTGACGGCACAGTGATCCTGTTTAGCTCTGACGTCAAGGATCTAGGTTTGCATGTTGACACATGCCTTGACTGGCGTAAGCAGGTTGCGATTGTGAGCAAGAAAGTCACCGGAACGTTGCGGTCTCTCTATCGGTTGAGAAATATTCTCCCAGCACACATCAAGGCAATGCTTGTGCAGTCCCTAATCTTCCCCATTATTGACTATGGTGATATGTGCTACTATGACCTGAATGCAGATCTCCTCAATAAACTTGACCGGCTTCTAAATAACTGTATTCGATTCGTTTTCAATCTTCGCAAGTATGATCATGTGTCAGTACATCGATCGCTTCTGAAATGGTTACCTATACGGCAGCGCAGAGCGTTAAGAGCTTTGACAACCCTGTTTTCTCTTCTTCACAAGCCCACTTCCCCTTCATACCTGACCTCTCTTTGTCAGTATTTATGCACTGCGCACAGCAAGACTCTTCGTTCCGCCAATAATCGCCTTTTACGTTGTCCTTCTCATCGCTCTGGCTTCATTAAGTCTTCCTTCTTTGTCCAGGCGGTTTTCCTTTGGAATGACCTCCCTCAGGATATTAGGACGGTAAACACTCAGTTCACTTTCAAATTAAAAGCTCGTGAACACATTCACAAGAAGTTGGCAGATTCGTCTCAAAATTAAGTTGTTTTAGTCTTTCTTGCTTATCTTTCAGAACTTTATATATTTTATGTATGTATATATGTATGTATTTATTCTTATTTCATAAGTATATATCTTTTCTAACATGATTTTCTGTTTTGCACCTACTGTGTATTGTCTCTGCATCACCCTAAGGTAGACTGGTAGAAAATGCCCAAGGCATTAAGTCCGCCTTTGTACGTTTTGTTGTGCATAAAGTTTTAATAAATAAATAAAAATCTTCCGGGCTACCGGTTCGGCTAGGTGTACCTCAAGGTTCAATACTGGGTCCGTTTTTATTCTTGGTTTATATTAATGATCTACCATATTATAATATTTAAAGGATATTTAAATATTATACCTCTCTTATCTTTAAAGTAGATAGGAATAGACACGATTTTGAAACGTAAACAGCGCGCTATCAATGGTTACGGATTGGTTCACAACAAACAACCTTGTTCTTAATGCCAAGAAAACTAAAATAATGAAGTTCGCTTTACCCAATGTTAGAAATCTAGGTCCCAATATTGTCCTCGCCAATCAGGAGCTGGAAACTGCCGAATCTGCTGTATTTTTGGGCATAACAGTAGATTCAAAATTACAATGGGGTTTACACATATCAAGCCTAGCGGGAAGGCTAAGTTCGGCCGCATACGCCGCACAGTGGGTCTGTCTCCACCGATCCCGGGATCCGATTTGACGTAACACGGATCCCGGCGATTTGTCTCCACGGATCCCAGGATCCGTTTCCACAAAAAAAAAAATTAAATTTTTTGTCCACGGATCCCGGGATCCGTGGCTACAAGAAAAAAAAAATGTAGAAACGGATCCCGCGTACAGAGTTAAGAAGTTATGCATAATATTTTTCGAAACTGGTTTTCTTTTTTCTACTTTCAAACGAAAAGAAGTTATAATTTAAAATTATAAGGATTGGTGTAGTAAAGTCTCACAAACTACCAGGAGGCCAGAAACATGAAGGAGGTATTGTCTATATTCTTAATAGGAATCTCATAATCAAATCTATATACCTTTCTAATACCATGCAGCTTTTTTTTTACCTGGATAATAAAGTCTTCGAAACTACCAGGACAACAGAATGGTGAAGTATTAGAGTCATGAAAAAAAAAGTATAAGATAAAATAAAAGGACCTTTTATAAAAAAAAAAAACTACCAGGAGGCCAGAATATGAAGGAGGTATTGTATATTGTTAATAGGAATCTCATCAAATCTATATACCTTTCTAATACAATGTTTTTTTTTTTCCATTAGTCTTCGAAACTACCAGCAGGTACACCAGAATGCTGAAATACTATGGCCATGAGGCCCGAGTGTCCACCTAGTATTTCGGGAAATTGCCAAGCCGTTGGTCGACTCTTCTCGTGATCAGAGTGTTGTACGTGGCAATGCTGATAGCCTTCTGGGCAGTTTCTTGTTGACAACGATGTGGACGAGAGTTTTGACGCCTTGTAATTCTTCACTTTGTACTTATTTGTAGAGATATTTTAATTAAATTTCTGTAAATTGTTGATTGTAAATATTGTAAAAAAAGCATTAACTTTTCACTTCTGAATAAAATTAAATAGTAATTTTTAAGTTATTGCATAGACATTTTATTTTTGGTTATCCTTACATAGTATAAAACAAAGTCGCTATTTTTGTCTGTTTGTTTGTCTCTATGCTTAAATCTTTAAAACTACGCAACGGATCTTGATGCGGTTTTTTTTAATAGATAGAGTGATTCAAGAGAAAGGTTTTAGTATATAATTTGAACGACATCCACGCGGGTGAAGCCGCGGGCATCAGCTAGTTATTAATAAAAGGTGTTGTTCTGATTTAGTGATGATTTGTTAAATATAACGTAACAATTATTGGTTACTAAGAGTATCTTCATTCTGTTTGATACTATGAAATAATTTATTGATGATAATTTTATTAATGATGTTTTGATATAGGTACATTCGTAATGTTTTTTTTAAATTAAACCTAACCTAACTGATTTAAATCAGATTTTCGCGCATCGTCAAACGAAAAGAAGTGATCTTTTTTCGTTTGACGATGCGCGAACTTTAAATTCGAATTTCGAAACCTTGCCAAGTTACGTGTCGGGAGCTATACTTCCGCATTCTGGTGTACCTGCTGGTAGTTTCGAAGACTAATGAAAAAAAAACATTGTATTAGAAAGGTATATAGATTTGAATAAGAGATTCCTATTAACAATATACAATACCTCCTTCATATTCTGGCCTCCTGGTAGTTTTTTTTTTTTATAAATAAATAAATAAATAAATAAAATAAAATATCTTTATTTCAGACCTAAGCAGTCCATACGTAGTTAGTGGTTAGTAACAAACTGTGCTTACATGCTATGTTAGTGTTGTTAGTACTTAATCCTATTTAACATAAACCTATACCTAATTCTACCCAGTGCCTTTGGATGGGGCAGTCCACTCTGCTAACAATCATTTTCAGGATGCTGTTCTGAGTGCTACGCAAACGTTGCAGTAGGGAAGCCGCTTTCTTACGCATGATGGCGTGAAAGCCATCCGTACGTGCTTCAGCAAACATTCCCGACGCACTGCAACGTCGCGGCAACCGCAACAGCATCCTGAAGGCATTGTTGTATTGCACGCGCAGGACGTTGTAGGCTCGGCTCGTATATGACACCCATAGGCCGCTCGTGTAGAAGGACTGACAGAACGCTTTAAATAAACTGACTTTGACGTCTGCCGTGCAGCGAGCAAACCTACGGGCGAGCATATTGCTCCTCACCGACAACGCCCTGCGCTCGCGTTCTATATCCCCATCATCACGTAGGTCACTGGTGACAACATGACCCAAGTATTTAAATTGAGTCACCACTTTTAATTCAACGCCGTTGAGATATACTGGAGGTACACGACGGGGCTGTTGTTTAGGTGCCGTAAACAATAACACCTCACTTTTATTTGAGTTGTATTTAAGGCCGTGCACCTCCGCATACGTCTCGCAGATCGTGAGAAGCTTCCTCAGTCCACTCATCGAGGGACTGAGCAACACCATGTCGTCCGCGTAACTCATGTTATTGACACATATACCGTCTATATGACAGCCGACATGAGTGCTGCTCAGCCGCTCGATGAGCTCATTTACATATAAATTAAATAACAGGGGGGAGCTTAACCCCCCTGCCTCACACCGCATTCCATTCGATACTCATCCGACAGAGTACCGACCCATCTCACCCGATTTGTCTGGTGAGCATACCAGTACCGGAGAAGCGCTGTGTACTCCACCGGCACACCCGTGCCCCTCAACTTGTCCCATAGCATATCATAGGAGACAAGGTCGAAAGCTTTCGACAGGTCAAGGAAACACGCGTATACCGGCGTCCTCCTCATGGTGTAGTACTTGACGGTGTGCTTCAGGCTGAGAATAGCACTCTCGGTAGACACGCCCGCCTTGAATCCGAACTGGGCGTCGTGCACTTTAACATGTTCTGAGAGGCAGCCCTTCATCAGACCGTCAAGCACCTTCGCCATGGTGGTAGCTAGTGAGATGGGTCGATAGTTGTTCATATCGGATGTGTCACCAGTCTTGTTTTTAACTATAGGGACCACAATCGTCCGCATAAGTGGTTCCGGTAAGTAAGAATGACCAAGGCACAAAGTGAAAAACAGTGACAAAACTCTAGGCAGATGGACTCCCGCATGTTTAAAATGTTCGACACTGAGACCATCGTGACCCGGCGACTTCCCACGCTGCATCCCTGAAATAATTGAAGCCACACTCTTGGCAGGTATTTTCGTGTTCCGCTCAGTCTCAATGGTCTCAGCATCGTTTACTAAAATCCGTCGTCGTCGTTTATAAAAGATCCTTTTATTTTATCTTATACTTTTTTTTTTCATGACTCTAATACTTAACCATTCTGTTGTCCTGGTAGTTTCGAAAACTTTACTATTCAGGTAAAAAAAAAGCTGCATGGTATTAGAAAGTTATATAGATTTATAGATTTGATTATGAGATTCCTATTAAGAATATAGACAATACCTCCTTCATGTTTCTGGATTCCTGGTAGTTTGTGAGACTTTACTACACCAATCCTTATAATTTTAAATTATAACTTCTTTTCGTTTGAAAGTAGAAAAAAGAAAACCAGTTTCGAAAAATATTATGCTTAACTTCTTAACTCTGTACGCGGGATCCGTTTCTACATTTTTAATTTTTATTTCTTGTAGCCACGGATCCCGGGATCCGTGAACACATATATTATTTTTTTTTGTAGAAACGGATCCCGGGATCCGTGGAGACAAATCGCCAGGATCCGTGTTACGTCAAATCGGATCCCGGGATCGGTGGAGACAGACCCCGCACAGTGATCAATTCCTAAAAGTTAGGGTCACTAAATTATTTTTGGTCAAGGTTGCAGGTTGCACATTGCAGCATTGACCAAAAATAATTAAGTGACCCTAACTTTTAAGAATTGATCACAGTGCGCCGTCAGAAAAGTAAGACATTGATACAGCACGGTTAGTCTACTTTAGTTATTTTCACAGCGTTATGTCCTACGGTATTCTGCTGTGGGGCAAAGCTGCTGATATTCAAAATATATTTGTTATGCAGAAACGAGCGGTTCGTGCAATTTATCAGCTGGGTGCCCGAATTTCCGTTAGAGTTTTTTTTAAGTAGATTCGTATTCTCACGGTTGCTTCTCAGTACATCTTTGCCAACATTTTATATATTAGACAAAATATCCACCTGTACACTAAAACAGTGATATTCACAACTTTAACAATAGAAATAAGCATAAACTACGCGCTCCTTTTCACCGGCTTGACAAAGTTCATAATTCATTCGTAGCCTCGTAGGGCTCGGGATAATATTTTATAATAAACTGCCATCTTCTTTTCTAGACTTGCCATTTTAATGCGTATAAAGCCAAAGTAAAGTCTAATCTTTGTTTAAAAGCTTACTACTCGTATTCTATTATCGACTACTTAGATGATAAGAATAGTTGGTCGCTGAGTTGAACGCAAGACAATGTTTGTTATTTATGTTCTTTCTCCAAAATTAGTTTACTGTTGTGTTGTATTTATTATTTTATTTTTACATTGTTTATTGTTAAATAGGAACTTTTGTTTATTACTGACTAGCTTTTGCCCGCGACTTCGTTCGCGTGGAATAGTGACTTCCGGCAGATTTTTGGTTTATCTCGCGAAAAAAAAAAAAAACTATCCTATGTCCTTTCTCAAGTTCCAAACTATGTCTGTACCAAATTTCATCAAAATCCGTTCAGCCGTTCAGGCGTGAAAGAGTAACAGACAGACAGACAGACAGACAGACAGAGAGACAGAGTTACTTTCGCATTTATAATATTAGTATGGATTGTGTCTGTAGTAAATCTTAAAAACTGACACCTTGTCATGGCATTGTCATGGGCCAACATAAGTGGTATCTTGCGCCTGATTTTGATCTGAGATTGATTTTACTTTCTCCGTTAAGGGGGTCCCGGTCTTACCCAACATAACCCTCCCCGGGTTATGTTGGGTAAGACCGGGATTTGGATGGGTGGGGTTAAGCAGTTGATGACAAGGTTCAGAAATGGATGGGTCACGTCAAGCTGTCGACGGTGAGGTTTGGAAGTGGATGGGTAAGGTCAAGCTGTCGGCGGTGAGGTTTGGAAATGGATGGGTAAGGTCAAGCTGTCGGCGGTGAGGTTTGGAAATGGATGGGTCAGGTCAAGCTTTCGACGGAGAGGTTTGGAATTGGATGGGTAAGGTCAAGCTGTCGGCGGTGAGGTTTGGAAATGGATGGGTCAGGTCAAGCTTTCGACGGAGAGGTTTGGAATTGGATGGGTAAGGTCAAGTTGTCGACGGAGAGGTTTGGAAATGGGTCAGGCCAAGCTGTCGGCGGCGAGGTTTGGAAATGGATGGGTCAGGTCAAGCTGTCGACGACTCGACGGAGAGGTTTGGAAGTGGATGGGTAGAACGGAGGTGGCCCAATTTTATTGCAGTATTGGGTTAATTTTGGCCATATACACCATTTAGGGTCCAAAAAGCATGGTCCTACGATGCACCGTTTTCGAGTTATAGGAGTTTAAAATTATTGTACCTAAAAAAGTTGAATTCAAATACATATCTCGAAAACGGAGCGTCCTAGACGAAAAATGACCGAATTTTGAATCCCCTTTGCCACCCACGTGATAATAGGAGAATAACACACCAAATGAATTTGAACTAATTTGAAGTTCTTTTAATTTTTTTTGTTTTTTTAAATATACATATTTTTTTTTTATCTTTCGTATATTTGCCGCGAGCACATACATTCTCTGTCTTATGTTAGGCAAGCCGGGCTTTTCAGGTTGTATGAAAGATCCGCCACGGGAAGGGGGTTATGATTTTAACCGGTTTTTATGTATGTACCTATGTATGTAGGTATTATGACGAATATGGGGTCAAAACCAAATCTATGACGAAATGTTGTCGATTTTCGATTTTTTGGGCGCTATAATCGAATAAGGAGTGAAAACCAAAATCAAAGATAGTGCCGATAAAAAAATTACAACTTTTCGTAATGGGTCTCATTTTTATGGTTTTTGAGCGAGTCAAAACCAAATCCAAGATGGCACTGAGAAAACCTGGCCATTTTTCGTCATGTTTGGCAATTTCATAAATATGGCATGGCGTTGGACAAATAAAACAGGCCTTGGCTGAGGAACTTTGTAGCTTCTGCTTTGTGCGCCCTGCCATCAAGTTTAGCTTTTTTTTAAACCTACTTCAGGCACCAGCTCTCACAATGTGAATATTATAGTGTTCAAAACGTGCTACAAAACCATTGTGAGAGAAATAAATAAACTTATTATTATTATATTATAATTATATTATACAGTAAAACCTTCCTTAAAAACACAATATGCATTTATCAACGAAAATCCGATTGATATCGGATCAGTAGCTTTTGGGAAAATCGCGGATACATACAAATACAGCACCTTCTTTTTTTTCGACTCGGTTGAAAATACTAACCTACTTATGACGACGATACTAATAATTAACAAATACCAAATGCGTTTTCAAAGTTCCAAGTAATCTACTAAATTCTATTTCAATAAAATTAAAAAATAATATCAAAGATCAAGATTATTTTTAAGAGGTATAAAACCGAGCGCTATTGTGAGACCATGCTTTGGGCGACTTTAGTTACCTAAACATGAGTTGATCGAAAATGTAACAGCGTCCTTAACCGGGGGCTATTAGAAACATATTTTGAAAAACTAAATTATCATCAAACTGTTTTATTTAATAAAGCGTTGGACAATTTTTGTATTAGAGAGGGAGGGAAGAGGATAAAGGACTAATTTACTTGGTTTCAAGATGGTTCGAGAACCGCTTAGGGTAGGGTGGTAGCCAATGAACCGCGTGTACCGTATGAACCATAGTATACACGGCTACACATCAAGCTATACAAAACCAGTATAATCTGATCGTTCATTGTGCGAAAAGATCTAGTAAAGTGAGGCCAAGATTAACTGGTTTTGTATAGCTAGATGTGTAGCCGTGTGTGTGTACCTACCGTCCATACGGTACAAACTTGCACAAAAAACATGTCACGACTCGCTTGTCACATCATGCAGTTGGGACTAGTCGCCGGCCACTTGTTGCTCCTAAGTCCTAGAGTATAATTATGTGTTCTGTGACTTGTTGCCACAAACGAACGCGTGCGCGCGTGTACTAAAACAAAACGCTGAAAAAAAATGAGTTTCTTTTTTTTATTACTTTAATTATCTAACTCTTACTTAACTTTGAGTGAATTGTACATATATGTGCTTGTGCTTATTTTAAACTACTTTTTATTTTTTTTTCTCCATGGTTTTTATGTAAAACATACCGAAATATTTCTTAGAGGGGGATGTGCACGCAGTGAGCTATTTTTCCTGGGTAAGCAATGAACCAGGAATATTCATTGAATTGTGCCAATAAATTCTAAGACAGACAAAATTTGAAAGTGAAATCGTAAAAAGTCTATGAAATGGCAGGCCAAGATTGGTTTCGGCCAAGGCATCTCTGAATTAACAGTGAAAATCCCGAAAAAACGTCATGACTGTAATAATTAAGTTCCAATACTGATTCTGTGGTTTTTATATAACCCGAAACCTAATAAATATTTAAACTTATTACTGTTATAATTATTTATTTTCAACTTAAAACAAACGGTTATTGGTTTTTCTATTACTGTGATTCATTGTGTACCACCTGGATCATTCAGTACCACCCCCCGGTTCATCGTGTACCCCTAGGTGTTCACTATGAATTCTATGGACCATTTGGCTTGCTTTAGAAAAACGTGTATTAAATTAGGCAATAGCAAATATTTTCCATTTGGTTTAGCGCAGTTTGGTAGTTTATTAACCCTTAAATTGGCAGTGTACTCCACCAAAGACATACACTTTGAAAACATCGATTGTGGTAGTAATCTAAAAAAAAATACCTGTTATTATCATTTTTAGCTTGCAATAATTGTGTATTTAAGTAGATAAAATATTAGGATGTGATAAAATTAATAATTATCCGTCAAATTCAAAATGTCTTCGAAGCGGTCTGACGTCTCAGTGTCACATGAAACCTTTTTAAGTTTTTCTGCGCTTTTTTGGTTAAGACTTGTGGTTATTAGGCTTTACTTTGCTTAGGGACATTATAAACAACATCAATTGTCCATAATTTTATGTGTAAATTACGTAATTGCAATTTTATGAGTTTGACACTTTGTGTGTACTCCCTGAATAACGTTGCCAAGTACGCGTAAAATAGACTTCGGTATACACGAAGTACATTGCCAAGTATACAAAGAAATACAAAAGGCCTTTTTTGTTTGTTTTTTAATATAAAATGATATCGATTTTATGTCGTATAGCATGTTATTTTCTTTTTTCCTGCAGCACTTGAACCTGACACAATCATATAAATTCAAG
This sequence comes from Diarsia dahlii, assembly GCA_949775195.1. NCBI lineage: Eukaryota > Metazoa > Arthropoda > Insecta > Lepidoptera > Noctuidae > Diarsia > Diarsia dahlii. The sequence continues at coordinate 23,667,419 of OX459197.1, forward strand.
CTTTGATCCCGAAAGAAAATGAATGATCCGATGACAATTCTTGTTTTGATGATGAATCACACTTCCTCCACCAAGCTCAACTCTCTCCCAATAGAATGTTCAGTCTTTCAAAGTCAAATACACATACAACGTTGTAACGTACTCCTTACACCAATGCTTCAAGAGGTTTTTCCGTATTCATCCATCAATATTATAATGCCATACCAACATGGAATTCAATTAAACCATTATCTACTCCATCTGTAGAACATCTACTGTCACTAGTTCCAAAGCACATTGGAAGCTTCACCTGTGCCGATCTCTAGATCTAAACGCAAGTAGCTTTCAATCTTCACTTTTTGCTCTATGTAGTACAAATACAAGAAAACATATTTCACACTATAGTTGGCAATGTACTCCCGGTAGTACATCGAATTTCGCGAAAACTGTAATATTCAGTTTTTTTTCACAATTTTTTTCAGTTTTTTGGTATCTTATTAAACCAGGAAATAACAAAAAAACATTAAATTTCAGAAATAAATTCATTTGCCAATTTAAGGGTTAAATATTAAAATAACCTATGTTTTGAGATAAAAATATTTTCTTCAAACTTTTGGTGGTTCAATGGCTACCACCCTACCCTACTCTTATCATGGTTCCTCATGGTTCATCAATCCTACACTTCCGGAACCAAGCATCTAAGACGCAGGTTAGGAAGATGTGATTGATAACTTACCTTCTCAACAACGATACGATTATTCCTTTTAACGTAATCAGTTGCCTGAAAGTCTAACAAGCAGTCTTAACAAGGGGTATCGTATTACCCGGTACGAACTTTGATAGGCAGTGTGCAGGTTAAAAAGTCAGTCGTCAGTCCATAAAAAATACCGGTTTTCAGCTGCATCCAGTTAGACTGGAAGCCGACCAGCCGAACTTTCTGTGCGATCATTGGTAGCTGGGATATCGATATCAAAGACAATACGATACTTTTCCATTTGAAGACCTATATCTCGGCGAGAAGTGGACGTATCATCATTTCAGCCAAAAGACGTCCACGGCTGGACATAGGCCTCCCCAAGGCGTCGCCACATTGACCGGTCCCGTGCGTCTCTCATCCAGCGGGTTCCTGCAACCTTGACCAGGTCATCGGTCCACCTAGTGGGAGGCCTTCCAACGCAACGTCTTCCGGTTCGCGGTCGCCATTCCAGAACTTTTCGGCCCCATCGGACATCCGTTCTGCGAGCAATGTGCCCTGCCCATTGCCACTTAAGTCTGGCGATTCTTCGGGCTACGTCGGTAACCTTGGTTCTCATGCGGATGTCCTCATTTCTGATTCGATCACGCAAGGAAACTCCGAGCATAGCCCTCTCCATTGCCCTTTGGGTGACTTTGAGCTTTCTGATAAGACCCATTGTGAGCGACCACGTTTCGGTCCCGTATGTAATCACTGGCAACACACACTGGTCATAGACTTTCGTCTTGAGACACTGGGGTAAGTTGGACGAGAAGATACCGCGCAGCTTCCCGAACGCTGCCCAGCCAAGTCGGATTCGACGATTGACCTCTTTCTCGAAGTTAGATCTACCCAACTGGACCGTTTGTCCCAGGTAGACATAATCGTCCACAACTTCGAGCGTAGAGTCTCCGATCTTGATAGGAGTGGGTGTTACATGAACATTCGACATAACCTTGGTTTTGTCCATGTTCATTTTAAGACCCACTCTTTCGGAAGCTCTACTGAGGTCATCGAGCATTTTACTGAGGTCTTCCATGGTCTCAGCCATGACCACTATATCGTCGGCAAACCGAAGGTGAGTGATGTACTCGCCGTTGACATTGATGCCAAGTCCTTTCCAATCCAGAACCTTGAAGACATCTTCCAATGCAGCGGTGAACAGTTTCGGAGATATGACGTCTCCCTGTCTTACACCGCGCTGCAGAAGGATAGGTTCCGTGGTCTGGTCCTGAAGTCGGACTGACATGGTGGCGTTTTTGTACAAACACTTCAACACCTCGATGTACCGGTAGTCGATGGCACCGTTGGAGAGACTGCAGTACAGCCCAAGTCTCGATCGAATCGAAGGCTTTCTCGTAGTCCACAAACGCTAAACAGAGAGGCAGGATAAACTCTTCGGTCTTCTGTATAACTTGCCGCAGCGTATGTATGTGGTCTACGGTACTGAAGCCTTTTCGGAATCCGGCTTGTTCGGGAGGCTGGAAATCGTCGAACCTGCGTGCGAGACGATTCGTGATGACTCTTGAAAACAACTTGTAGACATGGCTTAGAAGTGAGATGGGCCTATAGTTCTTCAACCGGGCATTGTCACCCTTTTTGAAGAAGAGCACCACCACACCCCTGCACCAAGCCTGTGGCGTTTTCCCCTCGAGTATGACGGAATCAAACAACTTCTGAAGGGCCTTAAGGATCGGTTTGCCACCCGCCTTCAGCAGTTCGGCCGTAATTCCGTCATCACCCGGCGCCTTGTTGTTTTTAAGCTGTTTCAGAGCCATCCTAATCTCGTACAGGCTGACATCCGGGATGTCTTCGGTATAGTGTCGGGTCAGTCTAGCTCTGGGGTCTTTCGCTAGATTTTCGACGGGTTGACTAGTTGACGTGTACAGCTGCCCATAAAAACTCTCGATCTCTCTCAGAAGCTCCGGTTTGGCGAACACGATCCTGCCATCGTCGGTTTTCAGTTTCGTGAGCTGGCTCTGCCCAATAGCCAGATCTCTTGCAAATACCTTGGAGCCTTTGTTCCGTTCAATTGCGTCTGGAGGGCGCTCTTCAAGGATTTGGAGATCCGTCTATTGAGCTGCCGGCATTGCCGAGCCTCGTCCGAAGACTGCAGGATCATCTCACGCCGCTCCTTCATGAGCTGGAGAGTGTGATCTGAGAGTTTCTTGATCTTATTTGCACGACGTATCTTAAAAAATTTAGACCCAGTCGTATGGACAGTTTCCACGAACCCGTCGCTGTAATCGTCCACTGAGCTTCCTAGGCATTCGAAGCGATTCTGAAGTTCAAGCTGAAAGCTCTCGGAGTTATGGATTTGGATCTGTGCTGGACGGAGCGTAGACTTCATCAGTCGTGACCTTTCTAGCTTTATATTGATGTTCAATGTGCCTCTTACCATTCGGTGATCGCTTCCGGTTTTCACCGAATTGATCACAGAGACATCATTGAACATTTGCTTGTTGGTAGACATGATGAAGTCAATCTCATTTTTAGTCGCACCATCGGGGCTCTGCCAGGTCCACTTAATGTGCTCACGTTTTTTGAAGAAGGAGTTCATCATAAAGAGGCCCTCCTTCTCCATAAAACTGGCCAGTTGGTGACCCCGGTGATTACGCTTTCCAATTCCAAATTGCCCCACCTGAAGCTGATCATCGCTTCGTTTGCCCAGTTTCGCATTGAAGTCCCCCATGACAACGGTGAAGTAAGTTCTGAAACCATGCATGGCTTTAGAAATATCCTCATACAAGGTTTCTACTTCATCGTCGGGGTATGCCGAGGTCGGGGCGTAAACCTGTATGACCTTCAGCGAATATCTTGCGGATATTCTGAGTATAAGGTACGCCACCCTGTTCGACACACTCTCGATCTTCACCACGTTATTCACGAGAGACTTGTGGACGATAAACCCAACACCACCCTGTGACTGACGGTCTCCCTCTCGGAAGTAGAGCAGGTTGCCGGATTTCAGGATTATCGTGTCCTCCCCCTCTCTTCGGACTTCAGATAATCCGACAATACTCCATCGCAGCCTGCTTAATTCTTCCTCGAGTTCCGCTAGCTTCTCGTCGGCCCGGAGTGTGCGCGTGTTATATGTTACCAGGTCCAGTCGTCGGTATGTTTGGTAGCCGGATCCCGTCCGGGGATTCTTAGCACCCCTTGCCACGCCATTGCCTCGACCGCTACCGTAGCCGAGGGTAGACGGGCTGCCGGGTACTAGGGGCCTTTTCTGCATTGCGCTCATCATTTGGGGGGGGGGGGGGGTTTGCCATAATCGCCACGCTTGGCAGGCGGGTTGGCGATCGCAGTATGGTTGTTACAAAGGCACAGAGAACGCTGCTGCCCATTCTCTGGTAAGTCCCTTAGTCGCCTCTTACGACACCCACGGGAAGATATGGGATGGTGCTATTCTTTACGTCCAACACCATACGGAACCACGTATCAAGGTCTATAAAATAGAAATTAAAGCTAAATGAACAAAGTATCCGATCCTTATAGAGGTTAAGCAAAAAAAAAAAAACCGGCCAAGTGCGAGTCGGACTCGCGCACCGAGGGTTCCGTACAAAGGTATTATAGACCTGAGTATTTGGTATGAATTTCAATTTAATACCTCTACGCGTTTATGAGGAAATGGGTAGTAAGTTTAAAATTATTAAAAAAAAAATATATTATGTGATGTAACTAAAAATTTATGGTTTTCGTAATTTTTCCTTTATCTATGCTATAAGACGTTGCTTCGTACCAAATTTCAAGATTCTGAGTTCACGGGAAGCACCCTGTAGGTTTTCATTCCTTTGCAAGTGTCGAAAATTTGCGGCATAAACGGCTGTATCTTTTGATTGCGTTGGCTTAGAAGTTTGATTTTTTCACAGCTTTAAGGGACAGTAGACCTGAGTAATTGATATAAATTTCAGCTTCATACCTCCACGCGTTCCTGAGAAAAAGGGTCTTGACAGACGGACGGACGGACGGACAGACGGACAACAAAGTGATCCTATAAGGGTTCCGTTTTTTCCTTTTGAGGTACGGAACCCTAATTACAAGCCCGCAGACCAAAAAAAGAAAAAGTTTTTTTTGTTGCAGTTTTTTCTTCAATTACTCAAACTACGCTGACGCTACAAAAATTTAAAGTTCCAATCCAAAAACCCACCTTATAAATAATATACCTTTTAAATAAATGCTACTCAATGAGACTTATCTTGGGGGATCAAACGCTGGACAACCGTGCCTGGGTGGAGCTCAAAAGTAGGAAAATTTTAACATTTCAGGTCCATGAAGCTCCACAGCTCAAAATGTTTGTTGACGAGGTACTTTATTAATTAAATAGCTTTTGCCAGCGGCTTCGCCCGCGTGGATGTCGGAAAATATCAAAAATAACGATTTTTCATACAAACTTTCATCCCCAATTGAACTCCCTTAGGGGTTGAATTTCGAAAAATCCTTTCTTAGCGGATGGCTAGTGGCTACGTCATAACATCTACCTGCATGCCAAATGTCAGCCCGATCCGTCCAGTGGTTTGGGCTGCCTTTGAGTTATATATATTTAGACTAGTATTTGCGTGGCTGCGCGAGCTGCGCGCAGCTCGCGGGGCGTGAAGGGGGGGGGAGGGGGAGCTTTGAAAAATGATTTCGACTAACGCATTGCACCTCTCAATGAATCGCTTCGCTCGCCCGCTCCACCCTTCGGTTTACCGGTACCACCACAGGATAGGCTCCTTTCAATGAATTTGAAAAAAAGAATGTTCCAAGTCTCTTAACTTCCGAGATTCGCCTAAAGGGGGGGAGAAGAGTGGAAAGGGGGTTTATTTTGAAAAATGGTTTTTACTTTCCCGAGCCTCCTCTATACGAATCCGTAAACAAAACTGAAAAAAAGGGGTGAAGAGAGGGGGGGGTGAAAGGGGGAAGAGGGGAGCTTTTAAAAATGATTTCGACTAACTCATTGCCCCTTTCAATGAATCTGAAAAAAAAAATGTTCCAAGTCTCTTAACTTCCGAAATCCGAAAGGGGGGGGTGAAGGGGGGCAAGGGGGTCAAATTTGAAAGATGGTTTATACTTCCCCGAGCCTCTTCTATACGAATCCCTAAAAAAAAAACACGTAAAATTTCTTTATTTCCGAGATCCGCCTAAAGGGGGGGTGAAGGGGGGCAAGGGGGTCAAATTTGAACAATGGTTTTTACTTCCCCGAGCCTACTCTATACGAATCCCTAAAAAAAAACACGTAAAATCTCTTTATTTCCGAGATCCGCCTAAAGGGGGGGAGAAGGGGGAAAAGGGGGGCCACTTTGAAAAATGATTTTTACTTTACCAAGCCCCCTCTATACGAATCCCAAAAAAAAACACGTAAAGTCTCTTTGTTTCCGAGATACGATAGGGAGGGGGGAGAAGGGGGGGGGAAAGGGGGGATTTGGGACTTTTCCCATACTCACGAGAGTGACTTGTTTACGAATCTGTCAAAATATACCCACCTCCCCATCCACCATCTGGGAGAACAATTCTGTCAATAAGTCAGTCAGTCAGTGGTAATTTAGCTTTAGTATAATACAGAATTCATACCCCTAAAATGAGAACAGAAGCATGAAGATATGTCGGTGAAGTGAGCTTGAATGGTGGAAGGATTCCAGGATTTAGGCTTTCCTCTCGCAGGTCTGCTGGAAGAAATTTCACATGAAATAAGCAGTACCTTTGTGCTCTTCTATTTTTTTATGTTTTTTATCCTTTTTTTGTATTTTGTGTGTACATAAATAAATAAATAAATAAATAAATAAGGATAGAATGACCCGATGCGATTTTTTTTTGTAAGTATTGTTTTTATAGGTTGGTTGGGTGGGGTTGGAGTGAAATATAGCCAGAATTTTTCTTTGCATTACAAAGATTATATTTGGTATGTAGTTTACCCACGGAATTCGTGGTACCTACATAATAAAAAGTGGACTATTCTGTCTTGCTAATCTCTACACGGGGCTATTTTTGAAAAACAGGTCACGTAATTATTCATTCGGATTTCGACCGGCAAAAACGGATCCCTTATTTGATAACTTTATTTTCCGCCTGTCTGTGTGTCCGTATGTCAGTCTGTCTTTCTTTCGTAAAACGATCTGAATTAATTTTCGTAATTACGTAATGAATATCTACAAGCAGCTTGCATTTAATTTACCTATTCGTAGTATACATGCACCATTGTAAGTATGAATTATTTGAAATTCATTCATTATTTCATTCTAAGTTAACTTTATGTTAGGTATTTTAATTTTAAATCGCGCTGTATTTTAGTGGCTGTATAAAAACTAAAAGTTAGAACATGGCTCAATAGAAATGTCAAAATAGAACAAGTTTTTTTTTTAATTTAGCAGCTGTCAGTTGAAAGCGATTCTCCCTAGGGCTGCATAGCATAACTTTCAACTCTCTCATCAGGCATTTATGACCTACTTTCAGAGTATGAGTAATGAAAAAGTAAAAAACTAAAACCCGACTACGACAAAAAAAACGACGCTGAAAAACGGTTTTCATTTTGTTCTATCCTGAAAATCTTGTTTCATACTTTTTCAGCGTCGTTTTTTTTGTCGTAGTCGGGTTTTAGTTTTTTACTTTTTTTATTTATACCAATTTTGGTGTTAAATATTTTTTTTTACTCTTGACTTATTGTCCGCTAGAGGGCGTGATTTTAAATTTGAGCAATATTTTAGAAATGTACAAGTGAGGCCCTTTTAAATGATACCAAACACGGCGTGTTTATCTCCATTTTTATTTTTTAAGCCTTACTTTTTGACCGCTAGAGGGCGCCAAATCGCTTTTTGTGACACGTCACGTAGCCTATGTTCAGCGGAAAATTAAGACGGTTCTAACGATACCTCTTAAGTCGGGTTCCGATAAGTAGATTAGAAGCTATGAGGGAACATATGAAGATACACACATACACACATACATACATACATACAAACATACATACATATATACATACATACATAGCCAGTCAAAATCATAACCCTCCTTTGGCTTTGCCGTAGTCGGGTAAAAATAATAAAAAAGCTTGAATGGTTTTGTATATAACATTTATTATCTTTTTTTGAATCCCATTAAAGAATAAATTTCACGTATAATGTTAACTTATGAGGTACGTTATTTTAATTAATAATCGCACCCCTGTACCTGAAACAACCTGTATTTTGAGTTGACCTCTATTATTGGAACCCTCTTTATATAAATGAGGTACCTATTCATTTCATAAGTGAGACAAAGCAGGTCCCTTGATGTCTCACTTAACCAGGATTCACTGCATTATGGTTAATATACGACCCCCTTCAGTGATTACATACGGGACCGAAACGTGGTCGCTCACAATGGGCCTTAT